>CM027119.1:4047726-4647726 GCA_015476505.1 Urochloa ruziziensis | reverse complement strand
CTTAAAATTGACAGTTACGTCCATTTGAAAACAGGGGAGGCCGATGGACGACCGTGGGTGAAGGACTGAAGGCTGAAGCTTAGCTTCATCTACCTGCAGGCAGGCAACCAACCAGTCGTAAAGGTTCCTCCTGTGGCCTGTCGTGGACACCCGTGGTGTCGTTGGTTTATGAACTGGACTCAACCACCGAGTTCTACGTCGACAGCTGCTCGATGTTGTGCTAATCGCCCAGAACTACCCAGGCCACTCCGGCCAATTGCTGGGTAATTATCGTCTTATACGCAATCAAAAGGGTAGAGAAGCTGAGCACGCAGCAGGTGGTGTGCCGTGCGTGTACAGCGAAACGAGCATTGCTTGCTCTTGCTTGGAAGCAAGATACTACCAATTCGCGGTCAGGGGTCTGACAACATTAAGGCCCCGTTTGGATCCAGAATCTGATTCTAAAAATCTAGATTTTGAATGGAATGGCACAATCTAGATTTTAAGTAGAATCTTGGTGTACCTGTTTGGAAGACTAGATTTTAGAATCCAAATTTCACTTCCACTCCTTACCTATTTCCCATTCGCCCATCCATCCTCCTCACGGTTGGGGACGACGCCGAAGGACCGCCGGGAGCCAGGCTCCTCGACATCTGCAAAACGGCCGGCAAGGGGGAGGCAGGCGCGACGAAGGGGCGGCGAGCGGGGACGCCTTGCGTGCGGGCGCGCGGAAGAGCGGCGGTCGGCTGGCCAGTTTCGGAGGCGGACGTAGCAGCATCGGGCCCATGCCGGCGAGGTGGAGGGGAGCGCACAGCCGGCGGGTCAACTCCGACTCTCCGAGAAGGTGGAGGCGGGCGCAGCTGCTTCGACGAGGGGGAAGTGCACGATGCAGCCGGCGGGCCTGCACCGGCGAGATGGAGAGGGCGCGCTCCGCGCGAGGTGAAGACGAGCGCGCTGGTGGCCGACGGGCCGGCTCCGGTGAGAGGGAGGCGGCGGGGAGTGGATGAGGATTTGCCGTGACGGAGCCTGGGCGGCGGCGAGGCGGCGAGGGATGGAGCTGAGGGCGGCGGGATGAACGGGACATGGGTGTTGCAGCGCCGCGGGGGACAGTGTGGGATATTGGTACCTGGGGCCCCTCACCGACCAGGATTATACTCGGCCTGGGCCCACGTCTGACAGCGATGTGGGCCGACTCATGGCCGGGCCCACAAGACAACCCAAGTTTGGCGCACAAGACTACGAAGACTTAGCCTGCAAGGCGTGCGGCGTGACGCCCGCATCAAGCGAGATACGCGCGACCTAACTGACAGATCGCGCCTGGATATCTTGGAGATTACACAGCAGCCGACTCGGATTGCCTTCCAAACTGTAAACCGATAGGATTAGATCTCAACCGACTTGTATAAGGCGTCCTAGGTCAACCCCTTAAGGGCATCTCATCTCATATCTCGCACCCGATCCTAAATCCTCTCATCCCTCTCATCCATTGTAACCGCTCATAGACTCGCCATTGCTCAAGAGCTTTGGCCAGTTCATTAATACAAGACACCATCGAACACAGGACGTAGGGTTTGTGCCTCCCGGTCGCCTGAACCTGTATAAACCTTGCGTCTCCTGTGTTACCTCGAGCTCCCTAGCCTTGCGATCACCCTTGCCTCTAAATCTACCACTTGGGTACCCCCTAGTGGATTGCCGGACCCAAAGTCCGACAGATAGAGGAGGACCCGCCGTGACGGAGCCTTGGCGGGGACAGGCGGCAACCAGGCGGCGAGGGTGGATGGATGGGGATGCCGGAGGTTCGGTTGACGACGGGAGTGGCAATTTCATGTAATTCTTTGGGAATGACTGAGGGCGCAATGGTAACTTCGCAACACAATAACAGCTAGAATCAAGCCCGCTCCGGATTCCAGGATTCTACGAATCCATAATCTGGCTTCTGAAAATCCGAGGCAAAATCTGCCCCCTTTGAAAGCCGGACAGATTTTGGATTCTGGATTCTTAGAATCTCTAGGGATCCAAACGGGGCCTAAGAGCATCTCCAGCAAGGCCTCTACTTGAGCCCTTACTTAAAAAGTAGGGGCCGGAGGAGAAAAAAATGCACTCCAGCAAGGCCCCAACTCAAGTCCCTTAGGCTGTCCGCACTGGGGCACAGTAAAGGCCACGGTAAATGCCACGTTGGCGTTTACCGTGTCGCTTACCGTGTCGAGTGCTGCAGTGGGGAACTGGGAGAGGAACGGTATCTCCCAGTTCCAGCGGTCGCACGCTACTTCCAGCGTGCGCAGAGGTCGAACGCCATACGCCACGTGGGCCTGAGCAGGCGCGCACGCGCCTTCCCCAACTACCCCAGAGTCGAGGCTGTCCCGCGCGCCGCCGCCGCGAGCTACTGCTCCACTGCCTGCTTGCCGGAGAAGGAGGCCCCAGCCACCCCTGCGAGGAAGACGAGGCCGTCGCCGGGCGAGCTCCTCCTCCGTCGCCCGCGAGCTCGTGCCGGAGGAGAGGAGGGCGGCGATGTGAGGAGGCCAGCGGAGCAGAGGCCCGAGCTCGAGATCTTCGCTTCCTCTTCGACCTCCTCCTCTGCTCCCGGAGATGACGAGGTGGTGGCGGAGGAGGGGCGGCGTGGTGGGGGAAGCAGAGGAGGCCGACCACCGCTCATCAACGCTGGAGCTCGAGGAAGAAGGAGGGCTGCCGCGCCCCTGCTCCGCTCACCCGCGTGGGGAAGGAGGCCGCCGCTCCTCCGCTACCAGCTCGAGGCTGGCCGCTCTGGCGTAGGCCTCCTCCGCCACCATGGTGCCGCGGAGGCCGCCGCTCTTCACCTCCTCCACGGCGTACCTTGAGGCCGGCCGCTCCGGCGTCGGGCTCGAGCGGGCCCGCGGGGCAGCGCGGCCTCTCCTCTCCAGCGGAGGGAGCCTGCCGCCGCTCCTGCTCCGCCTCGCCTCGCGCCCACCGCCCGCTCCGGAGCCGCCGCGAGCCCCATGGATCTCGCCCCTGCTCGCCGGAGGAAGGGGCAGTGGCCACCGGGGAGGAGGCGGAGGGATCGAGGACGGAGGGAGAGAAAAAGACGAGACAAGACGCGAGGGCTCGGCTCCTGGAGGCCCGTCGCCGCTCCTAGCCGGACGCTGGAGTGGATGGGGCCGTGCGCGCGGCGAGGAGGAGGACGCGGCCGCCGGCGTTGGTGAGGAGGGTGCGGCGGCGCCTGCTGTGCCGATGGAGGGAGCGAGGACGGAGAGAGAGAGGAGGTTGGGGGAGAAGAAGGGGAGGCAGAGAGAGCAGAGGAGGAACAGAGGCGATGCTTCGGGAGAGAATGCGAGAGAGAGGAGGGGAGAGGGTGGGGCCCACGGGGAGAGGGAGGGGTGCGGCGTGGGTTAAAAAAATTAGGATTGTGGGCCCCACGTGATGGTAGTTGGTATCGAGGTTGAGTGTAAAGGTTCACGGGTGCGGGAGAAATGAATTTAGAATAGAGAATCTCGATGACCAGGACAGAATATTCTATTTTAAAGGAGAGAGGAGAGAACGACCAGTGCGGACAGCGTTGGGGAGGCACCCATATCCCCTCTGCAGCCCCAACTCCCACGGGCCTCGAGGCCCCTACTCGGTGGTTGTGGCCGTTCCGGTGCGCGCGCCGCACGGACATCTCCGGTGGAAGAAGCAGCGGAGAGAGGGAGACGGAGAGAACAGCGACCTTGCGCCCGCCATGCGAGCCCCTAGCGCCGGCCGAGCGAGCGGCGCCTACCCACGGATGCGCTGGTCGCCGGAGGCCCGCCCCTGTCCGATTCTCTCACCCGCTCGCATCCACTACCATGCTTGCCCAAATCGATAGCCGAGCAGGCCTCGAGCATTGCTCGTGCTCCGCCTCCCATCTCTAGTGTCTCGTGCTGCAATCCAATCTGTCTGCCCAAATCGACAGCTAAGTCAGATCAGTGAGGAAACAAGCAATCAAACGAAATCAACAATTAAACAAACCAACCAAACTGAATTTCACGACGGGAAAATAGCATACTCCATGTACGGTACTCCATGGGCGTGAGCTCCTGGTGCCTATCCACCCGCATCCACCCCGTAGCTCCCAAACTGAAAGCAGCAGCTACTCGATTCAGCACCATGACAATCTGATTGAACACTATGGCCTTCCAATTTGATGCCATGGATCTCAGATTTGACATGTCGCTGCTCTTGCAGGGCATCAAATCGAGGTCCTTGATTGAGGTACTCCGCCAACCACCGGGCCTGAGCTCGTCCGCAGCTTGAGGTCCGCAGGTCCACCGCCCCGTCGGGCGAGCCGGCCGCGCCGCCCCTCCGTCCACGTGCGAGGCGAGGACGACGAAGGTGGAGCTTGTGAATCGGGGCAGAGGAAGGTTGCGGGAGAGAGAGCAGAGGAAGGTGAAAGAGAGGGGGATTTGGGGTAAAACAGAATGGACGCTGACG
This sequence comes from Urochloa ruziziensis, assembly GCA_015476505.1. Taxonomy (NCBI): domain Eukaryota; kingdom Viridiplantae; phylum Streptophyta; class Magnoliopsida; order Poales; family Poaceae; genus Urochloa; species Urochloa ruziziensis. Next base: position 4,643,325 of record CM027119.1, on the reverse strand, counting down.
GATAGGTCCTACTTGTCATATTCATATTGATAGTTGGGGCTGATGAGTAGGGGCTATTGCTGGAGTTGGATGCAAAAACTAGACCCTATAAAGTTGGGGCTGATGAGTAGGGGCTATTGCTGGAGCTGGAGTTGGATGCAAAAACTTTTCATCTGAGTGGATAATGTTATACATTTCACGGAACTTGGAGTCGTTTAGCACTGTATTCTGATCTAACATAGAAATACAAAACGGTAGCCTCTCTTTTTGTTTGCCTCCTTCAAGAAAGGCTTTAGCGAGTTTGAGTGGCGTCGTATCAGCCCTTCCTTGAAGCACCTATGCAGTGTGGTTCTCTTCACACCTGAGGCTCGTGCTAAGGACCATATAGTGCTCCTTTTGTGCAAGGGAACACTAATAATGTGTGACATATCGACTTGAATCTTTTTGCGGCCACAATTCTTTGTCTTCCTTGACTTTATGTCAACTGCTTGTTCATGTTCATGGCACTCCTTAACTCTCTTCCAAAGACGTTGAACTACATTCTTAGTTACATTGAACTGTTCAGCAACTATGGTTGTAGAATTCCTTTTTAATCTTCCATTGTTACTTCTTGCTAGCAATGCTTCATAAATTTCTTGCCTTTGAATGTTTGTCAAATTTTTAGGCCGGTCAACTTCAATTCCATTTTCATGTTCCTGTTCTTCATCATCTGTGTCGTCCATCTCCTCTACAACCATTGCTGGCAGGTCATGTTCCCAACCTGCATCAAGAAATTTTAAGTTATTAATACATCAATATAGTGCTATAATCGACAAAATGCTCTAGTCTTTTATTCCTATCAATGCATATGGATGCATAAAGAGAAAAGTTTCTACCAGTAAGGAACTTACTATCATGCAGACCATGACTATTAGGATTGACTTCTTCTTCCTCATCCTGTAGCATAGCATCATATGTGGCCTGGAGGTCATCTCTCTCATATGCAACCATATAGAAACGCAAGAGGCCAAAACATGCATTATATACTGAAACTTGATGAATGGAGTGAATAGGAAAACTACCAATCATGGCATGTCAAGTAAGAGTACCTGCAGGGATTTCTTCTTGTTCTTCAATGGCATCCAAATTCAGATTGAAAGGATGCAATACTTCATCTCTATGTTTTTCACTTGCAGCTTCGACTACATACATGAAGGTGAGCCTTGTGATCGACCTTGCCATGTGTATGCATATTGTGTAAAAAACAGAGTTGCTAACAATCGTAGCATGTGTACCTGAGTCTTGTTCATCTCCTAGGTTGACAGATCCGTTTTGGTCTTCTTCTTGTGCACCTGATAAGATTTAATGAGGGTACCAGGGTCATTTTGCTTCACCACTATTCTGGGTCAGATTCTCTAAAACGACGGTCTTTCGCGGACGGAGGGAGTACTCAGTAAAGTAAGGACCCGAAGTAGGGGCTATTGTTGGAGATGCTCTAACCAATCCAGGCGACAGGTCAGCTGCGGAAACCTTTCTCTTATTCGGAGCTGGAGTAGCAGCGAGTGAACGAGCGTGAGAGTTCTTTGCATCTGATGGCCACGACTTGTTGTGATATGATCTGGCAGATCTGCACAACATGAATGCAGTGTACCCTGATGGCGATGTTTCAGTGAACTTGAACTGAGCAGTGTGTCGTGCACTCGTGCGTTGGTCGGCAACAGGGGACACAGGGTGCTGGGTGTCCTGTAAAGTGTGAACTGAATTCTGCGACTCTGGTAAAAAGAAAAGAAACATAATTCTGAATGTACGAATGCGGGTTTTCAAAAGAAACTAAAAGTATCCACAACGGTATCCCTCTACGAAATCGCCTTACTAGGGCTGCTAGAGAGGAACTCTCCATCGTCCATTCAATCATGGAGTCCTTCCATTCCTCTGACTCATCAGACATCCACATTCTTCGGACTCGATCACCTAGTTTGTACACTTCTAGTGCGGCATATGCTCTCTTACACCACACTGGAGTGCCAGACACTAGAGCAATGATCATTTGGTCAAGCCGCCTTCCATCAAGGGTGAAACTTTTCTCCTGGCTTCTATACAATCAACGCCTACAAACAAGAGCAAACCTATGGCACAAAAATATTTGATCCAGGGAAGAATCAAATTGCCAACGGTGCGCGTCAACTCTGGAGACAGACGTCCACCTCTTCCTCGCTTGTCCATCCGCGGTCTCCTTTTGGAATAAACTTCGCCTCTGCATTCATGAACATGAGCTGCGCACTCCTTGGTTAAGCATACCTCCGGCAGGCCTTCCAACATCTGTCTGGCCCGATGTAATCCTGCTCCTGCTACGACAGATTTGGCTCTCCAGGAACGCTCTAATTTTCGATCACAGGGATGTCAATGCTGTTGGTACCTTGCAAAATGTAATTAGTAGAATGAAAACCTATAAGTATCGGTACAAGGCAACTAAACCAGCTGTCGAAGCTTGGGTAGATTATTTGAAGTCCAAACTGTAATTTTCTTTCCCCTTGTTGTTTGCTTCTACTTCCCCCTGTAACTCTGTTCTCGGCTTGCTGAGAATTTGTACTGCGCATCTTGCGCCTCAATTCGAATGAAAGTAAGTGGGGCAACGCCCCCTGAAGGTTTCGAAAAAAAAAGAAACTAAAAGTACTCCAATGCTTTTGTTTTTTTTCTACTGCTACAACATGCTACGAGAGCTGGAGAACTGCAGGCAAAAAGGCATGCCCGGTCTGAACTCGGCTCCGGTAAAAAGAAAAGAAACATAATTCTGAATGTACGAATGCGGGTTTTCAAAAGAAAATAAAAGTACTCCAATGCTTTGTTTTTTTTTACCTACTGCTACAACATGCTACGAGAGCTGGAGAACTGCAGGCAAAAAGGCATGCCCGGTCTGAACTCGGCTGGCTGTTGAGTTGAGTCTGTCCAAAAAACAAAAGGGAGCAGACAAAGTAAAAAAAACAAAATTGCACCAGCCGGGAATCGAACCCGGGTCTGTACCGTGGCAGGGTACTATTCTACCACTAGACCACTGGTGCTTCGGTGGGTTACGTTCGTTATTATCTTTTAGTTCAAAGATTGGCTGCACAAAACGGCCCGTCAAAATTGTTGTCATCGACATGCAGGATTGCACAAATGAGCTGCTCTACGAAATCATGTCAGTTTCTTACGAAATCATGCCATTTCTGTCTCTCAAACAAACATCCCACCAATAAACTTCAGCGGACTGCAATTTATTCGCCCTTCTCTTTTTTATCGACGCTTATACACTCACTCGTAAGAGCTAGAAGCTTCATGATAGGCTGCTAGGAGAGATAATTCGAACATTTTACAAATACTTATGTGATGTATCGGTTCATGACAATAGACGACTCATTTATGGATAAAGGTGGATTCAAAATCGGAGCATGTGCTAAGCCCATGCAAGCAATCTGCTTACTAAAAATACTAGCAAGAGCTATGATTACAAGAAATGTTGTATTTATGTGTTTGCTAGAACAACATGGTGAAAGAGGTTGTAATTTCCTTTAGACACTCTCTCTACCTCTTCCTTTTGGGCTTTAGCCCCTTATAAATATTATTTTATTAATGTATCAAAAGTTAGGGCCCTCCTTTGCTGATTCCCTTTAAAAAATGATGATGAGCTAGAATTTTAAAGGAGACGCATGCATACTGATTAAGTAGATAAATTCAACATAATACTACCTCATCTCGAGTAAAACTTTTATCGATAAAAAATCAAACCAGTTCCCTACGCCTTTTGATGATGAAGGAATATTATGAAATAAACGAAATCGATGCGTCTCATACTCTCAGTACAGAGACATGTCATTTCATATTTTTCTTTAGAAAAGTACACATATTTACCATGACTTTCTCTTATAAGTAGAACTGACCATGATTCAAACTCAGGATGAAATCTTCATTTCCTTTGTTGCTCGTATCTCTTGCTGGACGGCACTGATCTCAACGTGCATCTAACCGCTCCATAGAACCTCGAAAAACCCTGCCCTGAATTCGAATGGTTGTATCCCAAAACCCCAGGGCAGGGCGTGCTGCGAAATCTTCGCGATTTAAAACCCCACACGGCGGAAGGCAAATAACGGAGGCGGAGAAAGTGATAAGGTTCGTGGGCGCGTCGCCACCCTCTCGTCTCCCGCCCCCCTTTCCTCCCTTCGCCTCACCCCCACCACGCTCGCCGTCGCGCCTCCTCCTCCGCCTCGAGATGCTCGCGGGCCCCGCCGCGCTCCACCTCCTCCTCCCGGCGCCGCCGCCGCACAGCCGCCACCTCGCGTTCGCGCTCCCGCAGCAGCACCCCGCGCCGCCGCTCCACGCCTCGCTCCCGCGCCGCGCGCGGCGGAGCCCCCCCGCGCAGAGGCATGGGGTTGCCAGGGCATCCGCCGCGGTGGCGGAGGAGGCCAGCAGCTCCGGACCGGCCAAGTTCTCTGTCAGGATCCCCGTTGGCGACCGCGAGGTGAGAGTCAGTGAACTGCATTTTTTCCCCCGAGCTGTGGAACTGTGGCGCCGTGCTTTGTTCATGCTCCGCGAATCACCGCGGTTGTGTCGCAGTGTGGTCCTGCGCAATGCATTGTTGCGCTCGTAGTTTCTGGGCTCTCACGTGCAATTATGAGTGTGGTTCCTGCTGTTGTTATAGAAAATTCAGAAGTGATGAACAACAATTGTGCCCCCCATGCCAATTGCATATGCACATTGATTATAATCTTCATCATGTTGGGTTTCATCGATTGATGGCATAGCGTGAGCATTACTGAAATGGAGCGTATTATTGTTTCACAGATACTGGTGGAGACAGGCCACATTGGGAGGCAAGCAAGCGCTTCAGTAATGGTCACTGATGGAGAAACAGTAAGTCGTCAGAGTATTTTGGCTACTAAATACCTGTCGTTAATAAATGGTACATGCATGCACAACGGTCTATTTGATCAATTGGTAGGATTATATCATTCTCACAGTTCCTCCTCAGATCATAACATCAGAATGTTTTTAGTAATTTTTCAAAATTAATATTGGGGCAGCAAACTTTAAAGTACGCAGTATGTTCATGACATTCTGTCAAAAGATTGGATCCTGCATTCCTGGCTTTTTTCCACAATTTAGGTTGCCATGACTTAGCCAGTATTCTGATAAATATTGTTGCCGTGTGCATGGCAACCAAATTGACCTGTGCTGAACATTATTTTTCTTCTATCCTTGTTGATGGTTACCATAATTCATGAATACCTTTCTGAAGGATAGCATGTTGACTATGCATTGCAAAGATTTGCATTTTCACCCAAGTTCTAGGAGAAGTTGTAGTATGGATTTTATTTCCTCCATCACTGTTCTCCAGTTTAATCGATGAAGACTGAAGTATCTCAAATATTTTAATTTCATTATTTCAACTTATAGACGTTTTTATGTCTAATTGGAACCTCCAACTGTGCTGGCAGATTCTCTACTGTTCTGTCTGTCTGTCCGATTCTCCAAATGACCCTTCTGACTTTTTCCCTTTATCGGTTCACTATCAAGAGCGACTTTCAGCTGCTGGAAGAACTAGGTACAGAGATCTAAAACTGTTCTCACTACCCTTGTCATTGTTCATCCTTAGATTGTGTATTTTATACATCCTTATTCTATATTTTAACTGATTCCAGTGGTGGTTTCTTCAAACGAGAAGGCAAGGCAAAAGACCATGAGGTTCACTATAAGAGCTTCTAATTTATTGAACTGTTATGTTTGTTGGATTATTAAAGTTTATTTCTTACTTTCTTTGCAGGTTTTAGTCTGCAGATTGATAGACAGGCCCCTACGACCTACTATGCCCAAGGGTTTCTACTATGAAACTCAGATTCTATCCTGGGTAATCTTTAAAAGTTATCTCGCATTGATGTTGCCTGAGTCACATGTTCTAGGTTTTCCCTTCAACATTGCTAAAGCTATACGAGTAGCTTTTTATCAGTGGCATATTTTCTTTCTTTTCATTGTAACATTTCCTGCTATTTTCTAAATAGAAGCAACTTCCTGCAGTAATCTAATAATACTACAAACTGTGGCAATAACATGATATTTTTCTTATCAATGGCCAATTTATGTATAACATCATGCAGCTCGGGGTTATGGATTCATAACTTGAATAATCCCATTCACAGTTCAATCTTTAAAGCTGAAATCCCTTTTATCGATAATTTTGTTCGAAAGAGCAGATACATATTCCATTAGTTCTGACTTAGACAGAAAGGCGATTTGTTCCTACTTTTGAAACTGTGACGCTGTATATTATCAGCAGTATTCATATATGGCTGTTCTATGGCTATTTATGCAAGATGCCCTATACAGAGCCTTTTGTAGACGTAGGCATGGCATATCTCCAGTTTTGACGATGTTTATTTGCATGTAGCCATGAACAATTGTTTTGGTTGTTACCTCACCAAGATCTTTATGATTTGCACCTGTTAATATTTCACTTTGTCATCAAACAAAAGAAATATGAATGCCCATATGCAGCAGAAAACACAATGATTGGCTTCCTTTATCTTGACATCTTTGTGTCTGATGGGCCAACTTCAAACACCATACTTTGCTATTCTTCTTTCTACCTATTTCTTGATTTTGTTTCATGATGACCTCCATCAATGACTCGATGAGATGAGACAGTCTGACTATTACAGGTCTTCAGTTATGATGGCATTCACTCTCCGGATTGCTTGGCTATCACAGCTGCTGGTATAGCCGTGTAGGTCTTATAAAATATCAAAATGATCTTTCTTTCTTGTGTTTGTGAGTTTAAGTCCTGCTTTATCTCAAAGAGACTATTATTTATCTCAAAGCTTTCACTGCAGGGCCCTCTCTGAAATTCCAAATAAACAAACAATTGCTGGAGTAAGGATTGGCCTGATTAATGGCCAGTTTGTATTAACCAACTACTGAACAAATGGAGAATTCAGAGTTGGATTTGATGATGGCTGGGACTGATAGTGCCATATTGATGATCGAGGTTTGCGCTGGAGCTTTGATTGCATGCATGCTTTCCCCCTATTCCCAGCATTTTTTTTTTCCACTTAATGGAAACATCTTTGCATGTGATACTTGGCTACCAGTGCCATAGGCTCCCGCACTATGGGGGTCTGGGGGCAGGTTGTTTAGTACACAGCCTTTCCCGACATAATGTGCAGAGGCTGGGGCTTGAACCCTGGACCTTCCGGTCACTTTGCATGTGATACTTGCATTTGGCAATATATATTTAAGTCTCAGTTACGTTTTTAGTTGCAGGTTTTGACTTTAGATCTGAGAAATGAATATTACTCATTCATTTATCATTGGTTTAGAAGCATGCAGTTATCCCCAGGTGTAAGCTTCCCTCGTTTATTATTATCCTTATAGCAGCAAACTTCCAGTAGCTATATCAGGGCTTGCTTGGTTGGTGGCAGAACTGTGCCCAATAGTGCCAAAACTTGGCATTACTGAAATCAAGTGAAAGTTGGCTGACTCATAATTTGACTAAGATTTGAAAAGAAGGTGAACTAAGATACCAGTAGGAATTAATCTTAACCGAAAATCGGTAGCAAGCTGTTATGGCAAGCGGGCCGGCCTGGCCCACTATAATTAATTAATTATAGTATTTGAGGTATCAGGTTATCAGTGCATACTGTTCATGCGGTAATGTAGCGCATGAACAGTAGTACCACGGGATTATGATTAGTTTGTTTAGTTCTGTTAGCAGATATGCTTTGGTTAGCTGTTTAATAAGATTGGTTAATATGGTTTGTTAGGTGCCTTGTCTGTAAAAGGCTGCCGGGAGTCCTAGGTTAGGCAAGCAGAGTAATAATAGATCAAAGAAAGCAGCTCAGCCTCCTGATGGAGGGCGAGCTAGCCGATCTATTATGCTGTTCTAGTATCCAATAATCAGTTCACAACACAAGCTCCATGAATTGAATTTGTGCTTTTTTAGCTTTCTGCATGCATACTTATTATTTCACTTTTTACCTGTACTGCACTGGAACAGTTAAGACAGTGCTTGTACATTTGTGATAACTGAAATGTCTTGATGCTTTAAGGCGATGGTTGATCTGATAAAAGTAAACATATCTAGTTTTGTATTGCCATAACTTTTGGCTTACCTCTGTTCTTGTGCTCTGCGAGGCTTGTTAGCTTCTGTAGACAAATATTAGTGTACCGTCTTATTTACATTTATTGTACATTGTTACTCTGCCTTTTGTGTTATTGTGAAATATTACAATTTACTTTCATGGGTTAGACAAGCATTAGCTCAATTATCTTGATATATTTTTCCTAGGATTACTAGTCATACCTTCTATACTCGAGGTTATATATTGATTTCTGACTAGTCTTTGATAGGGCTACTGTGATTTTCTGACTGAGGAGAAGCTGCTTGAAGCTGTGGAAGCTGGGCAGGTTAGCTTATATCTTATCAATTCAATATTCTTTTAGATAAAATATATTGCTCCATATTGTAAATATGAAGAAGTGCTTAAATATGGCAAGATGATAACACATGGCACTGTGGTTAACAATTAGTTACTGAAATCTTTGCCCAAATAATAGCAAGTAAGGCCAAAATGATAAGTTCATGTTCCCCCGTTTTTCTTTTTCGAAATTTGTATGGCCCAGAACTTCTGTCATTTATAACGTCCTTTAAGAAGACCTGCTTGTTAGAGGAGGAAAGATTGCTGTCTATTCCTCCAACCCTAGAAGGGTGGGCTATATACATGAAGTACATGGGCCTCTAGATGGGCCTTTACACTACATGGGCTCTATATCTCTATATACACTAACACTCCCCCGTAGTCTGTACTACCGGCGCAGCGAAGTACAAGACTGGACAACAAACAATACAAGAAACACTCCCCCGCAGTCTGTACTGCCGGCGCAGCGAAGTACAAGACTGGGCAAGAAACACCATACATACAACACTCCCCCGCGGTCACAACTAGCCACTGACTACGTTGAGACTGGAGCGGAACTCAGAGAATGTCGTGGAGGGGAGTCCCTTGGTGAATATGTCCGCGAACTGCGAGGTGGTCGGGACATGGAGAACCCGAACCTGGCCGATGGCGACTCGATCTCTGACAAAGTGCAGGTCAATCTCCACATGCTTCGTCCGCTGATGCTGAACTGGGTTCGACGAGAGATACACGGCGCTGACATTGTCGCAGTAGACGAGCGTGCTCTTGGCGAGCGGGCTGTGAAGCTCCGCCAAGAGCTGACGCAACCAGGACGCCTCCACAACGCCGTTAGCAACAGCCCGGTACTCTGCCTCTGCACTGGAGCGGGAGACGACCGGCTGTCGCTTGGACGACCAGGAGGCCAGGTTGCCGCCGAGGAAGACGGCGTACCCAGAAGTGGAGCGACGTGTGTCAGGACAGCCAGCCCAGTCAGCGTCGGTGTAGACGACAAGCTCTGTGGTAGGAGATCGGTGAAGAGCAAGACCGCAGTCAACTGTACCACGAATGTAGCGAAGAAGCCGCTTCAGCGCGGCAAGGTGTGGGCTCTCGAGGATCATGCATATGAAGGCAGACCTGCTGAACTGCATACGTGATATCCGGCCTGGTGAAAGTGAGGTAGGGCAACGCACCAGCGATACGCTGGTAAGCAGTCGGGTCAGCAACAGGAGCACCCTTAGCTACAGGAAGCTTGGCCTGTGTATCAACCGGAGTGGAGCAAGGCTTGCAGTCAGTCATACCTGCTCGCTCCAGAATCTCAAGTGCATACTGGCGCTGGTGAAGGAAGAGGCCAGAGAGACGAGGCTCAACAGTGACACCCAGAAAGTGATGGAGCTCACCGAGATCCTTCATAGCAAACTCCTGCTGTAGGGACTGAATGATGCGCTGAAGCAGTGTCTGACTGGAAGCAACCAGGATGATATCATCAACATAGAGTAGCAGATAAGCAGTCTCAGAGCCACGACGGTAGACAAACAGAGAAGTGTCGGACTTGCACTCGGTGAACCCCAACGAGACCACAAAGGAGGTGAAGCGAGAGTACCATGCCCGTGGAGCCTGCTTCAGACCATAAAGTGACTTGTTGAGGCGACAGACAAGATCCGGACGACTAGAATCCACAAACCGGCCGGCTGGCTGCAATAGACTGTCTCTGTCAGGGTGCCATGAAGAAATGCATTCTTCACATCCAGCTGATGCACGGGCCAAGACTGAGAGAGAGCAATAGAGAGAACAGTACGCACTGTCGAAGGCTTCACCACCGGACTGAAAGTCTCATCATAGTCCACACCAGGGCGCTGAGTGAAACCCCTGAGAACCCAGCGAGCCTTGTATCGATCCAGAGAACCATCAGCCCGACGCTTATGCGTCCAAATCCACTTGCCGGTGACAACATTGCAACCAGACGGACGCGGCACGAGTCCCACGTCTGGTTGGCAAGAAGAGCCGCGTACTCCTCCTCCATCGCCTGGCGCCAGTGAGGGTCTGCAAGGGTCTCACGGACGGAGGAGGGTACCGGAGAGATCCCCTGCTTTCCCCCGAGGCGGAGAAAGCCGCAGGCTGACGAACGCTCGCCACCCGTCGTGTCACCATGGGATGAGTGTGACCGGGATCCCGATGGATGACAGGCGGGTGGTAGACCACCGGATCCAAACGCGCAAGGGCTCGAGCCGAGGCCGGCGGGTCCGGTGGAGGAGGCGGAGAAGATGACTCTGGCGGCGGTGGAGGTGGAGACGGAGGCCGGTGCGGCTGCTGCTGAGCCTGCACCGACCTTCGGCTGTAGACCCGAAAAGACTGCGCGAAGCGCGGGGGAGGGGGCGCCGGGGCCGCGTGTCGCGCCCGTGCCCGCCAGAGCAGGGGCGGCGCGATTCGGGGCGGCGCGCGGCTGGGAAGAGGCGACAGCGGTTGATTAGGTGAGGGGAGGGAAGGAAGAGAGGGGAGGGAACCCAGGGGGTGGCTGCCGGCCGGCCATGGCTGGTGGCGGTGGCGAGGAGAGGCCGGCGGCGGCTGGGAGAGGGAAGGGAGAAAACCTAGGCTGCTGATACCATGTTAAAGGAGGAAAGATTGTTGTCTATTCCTCCAACCCTAGAAGGGTGGGCTATATAAATGAAGTACATGGGCCTCTAGATGGGCCTTTACACTACATGGGCTCTATATCTCTATATACACTAACACTGCTATCGCTTGTAATTTGTTTATTTGTCACCTTCCAACTCCTTTTATTCCAATTCTTACATAAATGCTAGCTCTATACGCCTGAAAGTTTGAAAATGAACTTCTATAAATCAGGTGGCAATTCGAGAAATCTGCAAGGCAATTGATGTTCTTGTACAGAACTGTGGAAAGAAGAAGATGGTCGATGCTATCAATTTACCACCTCCTGAACTCTACAGGCATGTTGAAGTATGGACATACTACTGCTCTTTATTGCACAAACTGTACAATCTTTTAAATTGATAGTTCCAACTACAAGTAGTTAATAGGCTTGCATGTAGTTAAATCATAACTGAACTGTCTAGAATTTGTGGTGATTGGTACTAGAATGCTGTTTTCTATCCCCACGTTTTCTTAGTTCCTATTTGTTTTATGGTTTTCATTTGCTTGATATGCTTGTTCTAGTGGTGACTTCATTGTACACAATACAAATAGTATTGCTATTCTCATATTCTTCTTTTGGGTGGTCATTTGGTAGCGAGGTAACATCATTTTTCCTTTCAAGCGTGCATTACCCATGGCATTGAAATAAAAGAGTTATTCTGCTTTACATCTTGATATTAGTTGCTGATTTCAACTGCTAATGTTCAGGATATTTCTGGAGATGAGTTGCTGAAGGCATTACAAATTAAAGAAAAGATTCCCAGAAGGAAAGCTCTTTCAGCATTGGAGGAGAAAGTTGTAACTATACTTTCTGAACAGGGGTATGTTTCCAAAGATAGCTCTTCAGGAGTCACTGAAAGTTTGGATGTAATTGTTGAGGATGAAGATGAGGATGAAGTTATAGTGGATGGAGAAGTTGATGAAGGTGATGTTCACATCAAGCCAGTCTCAAGGAAGCCCCCTTGTCAGGTGATGAATAGTTTTATGTTGAAATTGTGGTGCATATAATGCTTACAAAAAACATTGGATATAGTATCTTATAAGCCTCTTTTTTTGTCTTGTAAATGTTTTTAGGAAATTTCTAGAATTTCTTAAACAAGTAAAATTTGTTTTCTCCCTATTTTCCCTCTTTGCTTGATACTTTTAATATATCATCTCATACGCATTTATCTGATGACAAGATTCTGATTTCCACTGTGTTTCTTCTATATAGCTATTTGCAGAAGTTGATGTCAAGCTAGTCTTCAAGGAAGTTTCATCCAAGTATTTACGACGACGCATTGTAGAGGTACTGATTGCACCTGTCACTTCAAGCTTTATTTTTCTAGCTTATGTGAGCATAGCAGGACGCTTCCTGTTATCTATTGTCAACATGTTAGGGATTTTCTTCCCAAAAGAACTTGGAGGTTTAACTGTCATGTGCTTACTTTGACTTCTGATTTGCAATGTTGTGGTGCATGCAGTCTTGATAATCAATTATCATGTGTCATCATGGATTTGCAATATCTGCATTGCAATATATATTTGATTACAGCTATGAAAAACTAAGAAATATCAGATGAACTTTCCTTGTGCTTGCTACAAAGGATCCCTGGCTTTCTTCCTATATGCACTTTGACTTTTCAAAGGTTCCTTGAAAATACTTCTGTAAAATGTAACAATGTAGCTTAGCAACAGGAAGCCAGTAAAAGTGTGGCTGGTATTTAAGTCCTCCCCCTGGCCATCCAAATAAAAATGAAAATAATAGAAATGTAGTTGACATATTTAGGAGAAAATGCTGCTATGGCAAAACAGGTTCGTAGTGGAACCAATATAAAGTTCAGAAAACCAATATTGTGCTATGTGCAGCAGTGCCTGCGATCCATGCCTTTGTTCTTGTAGGTTTGATAATTAGAGTTGTATTTAGAAGTAATGTATCTGTTGTGACTTTCTCTTTGACTATTGAACTTTCTAGTGAGATGTATCATTCTGTTTGGTAATCTCAGTTCTCTGGGACTTTTCATGCTGTTGAATAAGGAAATTTTGGTACTGAATAACAACGTCTCAAACTTCAGGGTGGAAAGCGAAGCGATGGACGGAGTCCTTGGGAACTTCGACCCATTAATTCTCAATGTGGATTACTTCCACGAGCACATGGTAGTGCTCTGTTCACTAGGGGAGAAACACAGGTAAGGTAATACGCCTTATTTAAGAGTCCGTTGTAACTGTCACTTCTGATTTCTCACAGTATGACCTGGTCTTATAATTTATTTGTCATATGCTTCTTTTGTTAGTGTTTTGATTTGTTCAACACCTTATGATGTTTCTAGAAATCTGTGCATTTATTCATATATGTGCCTCTGTAAGAAACCAGCTTTCTTATTGTAACCATTAACTCTTGCAACTTAATAGGAATTTGTTTATAGAGCAGAACTGTATTTTAAAGCTGTGCATTTTAGAGGATGTTTCAACTCGAATCAACAGCATTAAGATTGCTATTTATATCTTTCTTTTTCACCTTTTTCTTTTTTTCGACCATGCAGTCACTGGCTGTGGTCACTTTAGGTGGCTATCAAATGGCACAACGGATTGACAACCTTGTTGACACTGAGGAATCAAAGAGCTTCTATCTTCAGGTAACCTAAATGCCTTTGCTGATTGAATGCTACATAACCCTGCCAGGCCAATTCCCATCTACTATGTTCTCATTTGTTCTACTCTTTTTGATATTTTTATTCATTAGGAAATCTCTTGGCTTGTCCTTTTTTGAGAGAGAAATGGAAATCCTTAGATCCATATTGCTGAGCAGGATTTTTTTTTCTCTCGAACACAGAGCTGCGTATTGTTGTATTAATAGAAGAAAAGAGCCATACCGAGACTCTCTCTCTCACACACCCGCAGGTACAGGACCAGGACCAACAACAGAACCAATACAGGAAAGGCTATCCAACCAACATAGAACTAGACCAATTAACCCACCCCTCTGATAGTGAGCGAGGTGGGACCTTTAGCCCCTGCCAAAGACCAAAGTTCAGCCTCCTCCGTAGGGGTCAAAGCAGCCACAGCATTAGGATTAGCACCATTGAGACCACAGTCATTGCGATGCCACCAGACGGTCCATGCTCCCAGGATAATGAGAGAGTTTAAGCCTTGTCGCAGATCATCACTCACCAATCCTTCGACCTTCTTCAACGAAACATCAAAAGAGGGCTCGTGGGGCAAGAACAGCCAAGCCAACAGAATGGAGCAGCCTGAACCAGAACTGTCTTGTAAAAACACAGGCCGCAAGTAGATGCTGAAGGTCCTCTTCTTCCTGATCACACAAAGGGCATTGTGACGCATGAGGAAGACCACAACGAGCTAAACGATCCGCAGTTCAGCATCTCTTGTGAGCGACCAGCCACATGAAGAAGTGGCGTTTAGGAGTGGCCCAGATCTTCCAAATCCTTTGATATGGCTCAAATAAAATGGCTCCTTGAAATAGAGCTTCATAAACAGATTTTGTTGTGTATCTACCTGAAGAAGACAACCTCCAAGATATCTGAAAATAGAATGGGTAGCAAGTAATGGTGCTATCATATACTATCCCCATTTAACGTTTGTTAAATAAATGGAAACATTTGTATATACAGTTGTTAGGGATTGCATCCCACCTTATTGCTGCTACAATTTTTACTGATAGCATTGAAGCCGAGCTATTGTAGATTGCAAGTGAATATGAGCTGTCAATATGCTATCTTCTATTTAATTATCATCTGTGCGTGGGTGTTATGTTTTGTATTTTAGTTCTGTGATTGAAATTTTATTCATGATCAGGGTGCCTATGAGTATGAGAGTATCTATCCATGCTCTTTCTTGTCCTTTGAAGATAACTTTGTGAAGTTCTTTTTGAAGGCTGCATGCTTACTATTTTCATGCTAGCTTGTAAAACAGTCCCAAATAGTTTCCCTTTCTATTGTGTAGCCTTTTCTTTAAACAAAGTTAGACAATAATGTTACTCTGTGCTGTTACTAATTTCTGTGAAATGCTGCAGTACTCATTTCCTCCATCATGTGTTGGTGAAGTTGGTCGAATTGGAGCGCCTAGTAGGAGAGAGATTGGACATGGGATGCTTGCAGAAAGGGCACTGGAGCCAATTTTACCTCCGGAAGAGGATTTTCCTTACACTATTCGTGTCGAGAGTACTATCACTGAAAGTAATGGATCATCCAGGTAATATCATTCTTTTGTGTTTAACATTTGTTTCTGTTTTCTAGCTTGAATCAAAAAAATTCTGGCAAGGGAAAGTTCTGCATTTGTTTCTTAATTTGCTGAACCATATTTTATTTTTATATGTTCTGTTACTTGTTTCCTGCTTGGGATTTCAGTATATAGATTCTGCTAGTCAGTCAGGTGCAAAAATTAGCATTCCTGGGCTTTGAGACAATAACATCTTAGCTCCAGGGTTGTCTGAACTTTCACCCAACATTTGACACATTCAATAATAACTAAGCTTTTGATCACCCTCCTCAATTGCTAATACCTTTTCTGTGATACATCACCAGCATGGCTTCTGTATGTGGAGGTTGTTTAGCACTTCAAGATGCTGGGGTTCCTATAAAGTTTCCTGTTGCTGGAATAGCAATGGGCTTGGTTCTTGATACACAAGAATTTGGTGGAGATGGTAGCCCACTTATACTTTCTGATATTACTGGAGCTGAAGATGCCTCTGGTGACATGGATTTCAAGGTGACTTGTATTTTTGTTATGAATTTGGTCTTTGGAAATGTGTTAGCAATGCGAGTATGGTGCTGCTTACATCTTTCAGTCTTCTTACCAATCAGCTCTCGTTGCAGGTTGCTGGTAATGAAAGTGGCATCACTGCTTTCCAGATGGACATCAAGGTTGCAATAATTACTACGTAGATTTGTAAGCATTTTGATGTTAGGAGGCATGGCTACAGTGCTTAAGTTGCTGTTTGGAAAATTTGTTGTGGCAGGTAGTTGGGATAACTCTACCCGTGATGGAACAAGCACTCCTTCAGGCTAGGGGCGGTAGACAACATATTCTGAGTAAGCCTATTCTAAATTAGATATCGACATTCTTTTTTTCCTCGAACAACGTAGGGGAGCTGAATTAGACATCAACATTCAGTACATTTTAATGTGCTTAGCCCAGCTATATGCAAGTCTGTGATAATTGATATGACAATTCATAAGTAAGCTCTAGGTTAGAATGGAGAACAAGAAGTATGAAAGCATAGCAACTGCTGGAGTTCAGTTTTGAGCTCATTTTGAAACTTTTTTAGCATTCTCAGAAAAAAAAACACACACACACATAAAAGTTGACCTATAATTCATGCTTGTTGTGGATCAGAAATTTCACTGTTTCATATTGGTGTATGACCTGCAAAATACGATGCACACTAATGCAGTAGCTGTTTTCTTTTGTGCTGGTACATCATGCTTATTCTCGAATCGATCAATTTTCAATAAAAAATGACATTGTTTTCCAACGTCCCAATAAATTTGTGAGCACTAATGTCGCTACCGAAAGATTATGTCACAAGATGGTTGTAACTTTCCTTACTATTAAAGTTCTTGAACTGTTAACAATAATAACTATCTTCTGCCTTTTCCACAGAATGTTCTTATGTTGAAACTGTCATTTTCCATGTTTCACTTGCATAGATCTTCCCCCCACTTGATGTTACATTTTGCTTATATTCCTCAGATGAAATGTCAAAATCTTCACCTCCACCATCGAAAGCACTATCTCGACATGCTCCCTTAATTCATATCATGAAGGTTACTATTATTTTTCCTTAATGACTTGTATACACTATGTATCATATTGCGCAACTGTACTTCCTAACATGTTTTTATTTCAATTGATCTTGAAGGTCAAACCTAACAAGGTCAATTTGATAATTGGTTCTGGTGGAAAGACAATAAAAAGTATAATTGAGGAGACTGGGGTAGACGCTATTGATACCGGAGATGATGGCACGGTATGGAGAACTTAGTGATACTTGCCTAGTCTTCTTAAGATACTATCTGACAAATGATTTTGGCAGGTAAAAATTACCGCAAGGGACTTATCAAGCTTAGAGAAGTCAAAAACTATAATAGCTAACCTTACCATGGTTCCAAAAGTTGGAGAAATTTATAGGTATCAACATTTACCCCTTTGGGTTTTATGTATAGTATTATATCTCTTTGTTCAATTTATTTGTCATGGACACTATCCATCCAAGATCCGCCGTGACATAATTACCTTGCTTGCTTTCTCCTAACCATTTTACTAGATTACTAATTAATATTCCTTTTCTTGGAAACTCATTTTCCAGGAATTGTGAGATCAAATCAATAGCTCCATATGGTGCCTTTGTTGAAATTGCTCCAGGGCGTGAGGTGAGTGGATGTTAAAATTTACTTATTTAGCTTCAACATTTTCACAAAATAAAGGGACGATCTCCTGAAAATTTATTCCAGTTTAGTTTTGTAAGTCTTGCTGCCATAATTTGTTTGCTTAACTCAATGTGCAGGGTCTATGTCATATCAGTGAGTTAAGTTCAGGCTGGTTGTCCAAGGCCGAGGATGTGAGGAAATATCATGAATTTGTTTCATTTGTCTTGAATTCCCCCCTTTGCTTGTTTAAGTAATTCAATCCACACATTTTGTGCAGGCTTTTAAAGTTGGCGATCGCATAGACGTCAAGCTTATTGAGGTTGTTAACTCTTTCTAAATTCGAAATACATTAGACTAGTTTGAATTCCTTATCTATCTTCCTAATTTGAGTCGCAAATAAAAGTGACCTTCTGTCTCTCTAAGTTGCTTGTCGGTAATAGTGAAATTTCTAACCTATCTTGCCTAATTTGAAATTGTACAGGTCCTTTGTAGGCAATAGTGAATTTCTTACTGAGGGTGTTTATTGTGCAAAACTGATAATGCTACAATTCCTTTGTCCAGAATTGATCTGTTATCTGACCACATGGCATGATCCTTTTCTGAATGTTTTGCTTTCTTGATTGTCCGAACCAGATAAATGATAAAGGCCAACTTCGTCTAAGTTCTCGAGCTTTGCTTCCTGATGCGGATTCAGAATCCAACAGCAAGCAGCAATCAAGTGGTTCAACAAACGAAAAGGTGCCACAGAAAGATGATCTTATTAAGATGACAACAAGGAGAACCAAACGTAAGAAACAGTCTGAGCCGTCAGGAGCTGAAAATGCCACAACGAAGTCTCTTGAGAAGAGTGCCGCTGCTCCAGCTACTTCACAAGGCAGTGAAACCGCAACAAAGTAGCATCACCAACAACTTGGCACTTTAATCAGATGATTGCTTCACACGACTGGCCGAGTAAAAGGGCCCGCACACCAGGTGGCCTATATGATGGTCGTAAGGAAGCCAGTCCATAACAAGAGTTCAGAGTTCAGACAGAAAATCTAGAATGGATCATATAGCAGAATTGATTGATACTGACAACATGCAGAGTGCAGAGTTTGTGAAATGCTTTTCGAGCACGTGGTAGTTGCTGCCTCATCATGCAGTATTTTAGAATGTGCTGCACAACCGGTGATTTTTGTATACCTGACCAACACTGTAGTTTCTTAGAAGCGTGACCTACACGCTGCAGCAAGTAGCCGCCCATTGCTCTTACATATTAGTTGCACAAAAAAGTTTAGCACACTAGGGATTTATGTGTAATTGCTATTGCTAAACTTCAAATTTTGTTCATAATTTTTGGATTTTCATTGAGCTGTGGACTAGCGAGAGCTAGCACCACGTTGTCCGGTGATCAAAGTAATAATACCCGCCAACCTGATCTAGTTGCATGTACACACGATATATTGTGTTCTACATAGCCCAACCACCACAGCATGTACACAGATGCCATTGTTATTGTGCTGACTGATGAGTTCAGGCTTTACAAGTGACATTGGTAAATGATATAACATGCATTCCAAGTTTATTACTTCATATATGCGCTAAGCGAATGGCAGAAAATGCAATCCTCTTCAAAGAAGTGCTGCGCATTTTCTAGCGTAATAACACGATACAATTGCATTAAGAATCAGAAACTTTGTATTAACCTTTTTGGGCGCGTAAGCTTTTACCAACTTTGTCATCCGATAATATACCCAGTAGGCACCTATTTAGTTGATCCTTAAAAATAGTTTATTGTTGATGTGTAGTTTGTTCTAGATCATATTCTCATAGATCAACACCCAAACCTCTCTGGATACTCGAGTATTTAGTATAGAAATTGGGAGAACTAGAAGCAGGGGTCAGGGAGAAGATAATTGGCTGGGAAGAGTTAGGGGAA
The DNA here is from genome assembly GCA_015476505.1 of Urochloa ruziziensis. Classification (NCBI taxonomy): domain Eukaryota; kingdom Viridiplantae; phylum Streptophyta; class Magnoliopsida; order Poales; family Poaceae; genus Urochloa; species Urochloa ruziziensis. The sequence continues at coordinate 4,624,006 of CM027119.1, read as the reverse complement.
TGGGATTAGAGAAGTAGAATTTGGGGGAGGAAGGAGAAGAGAGCCGAGTATGCATGCTTTCGTTCGTCTGTTCGTTAGTGTCCCTCTGCAGCTGCTGCTGTTGCCTGGCCTCAATGTGACATTATCCCCTCCTCGAGATTCGGCTTGCTCTAGCTGATACAACTGAGGCCGATAAAAAAAATTATGCCAGCAGTTTGCTTGTTATCTCCACGATGAGTGGGTGAGTATTCATTTAGCACAACAGAATCTGACTGCTTATTATTGATGGGTACCTTTAGGGAACCAAAGGATGTGATGACTGTTTCCCTGCATAATCTTTGCAAACTCTAGTAGCTGCATTGGAATCACAGACATCTTCTTTGCCACCCCTGTTGGATCTTCCTTCGTGAATTGCATTTAGATCATATGGCCACAGACATCTCAAGAAAAGATGGCATACATCCATTGGAATTTGGAATCACATCGCACTGCACCATGTCAGCATAATAGCCACTGAAAAGTACACTTCAACACGGCGAGTAATCTTCAATTTACCATGTTGATGCAAGCAACCATCTGCAAATATTACGGTTGAGAATGTTTCCATGTCGACAAACCCAAAGTTTGCACTATGCGTTGCCATTGTTTATTTAAGAAATACTAGTAGTAGTTTGGGTCAATTTTTTTACTTTTCTACTATCTTGACAGTTTCAGTTATCTTTTAATACCCTGTGACTTTAGCAGTTTATTGGTGTGTGGTCTTCTGGTAGGTGATCTTCCTTGTTGCTGATTCAGTTCATCTCTTTTTTAGCGAAATGATGTAGACTTGCTCTCCCTTTCAAAAGAAAGAATGGTTGATTTACATGTGCCATTGGTATGGGATTTGATCTTCAGGGGGGATCGCTCAAGGCACCCCAAAACGTGGTGGAGGAGGCGGTCATCAAGGCAGTTGCAATGGGAGCTGCGGTCATGAAGTCAGCTGCAGTGGGAGATGGTCACCAGGTTGGGGCCATGACTACCTCTCCGGTAAGGGGCTTAGGACAATCGAATGAATTTTCAAGTATTCGGTCTGAATAGCCAAAAATTAACAAAGATGCTAAAGCCTGCTTTGGCTTGACTTTCTCTTAAGATTTAAATGTTATTTTATTTCTTGCAGGCCCATGGATCTGCTTTCCAGGACTTGATTGCGGCTATATTCATGGGGGTGGTGATAGCGATTGTTGTTGGGCTTGGCTGCCATTGATCTCGTTAGCCGAAGGGTGTAACTTTGTGGTGATAACCTCTTAGCAGGACAGAATCTGGTGAACATTTTTGTGGTGGTTGCCTTGTGGCGATACAGAATCTACTCTACACCGCCATTAAATCTGTCCTGGGCCTGACAGGATGCATGCAAATTGGATATAGTGAGATTTAACTGTTTTTTTCTTTAAAAAAAAGATGTAACTGGTTTCATAGTTCGAACTTGCTGATATAGTGACAATTCATCTTTGCTCTTATCGTATCGGTACTTATCTTCATACCTGCTGCTAGATGTTTATGTGAATGAACTAATTAGAGCCGCAATGTATTCAGGAGTCAAGGTGACGTCCAAATATTGGTAAAGATTAGGCTCTGCTTCTCATTTGATGAATATAAGAAAACAAGATATCTTCCATGTCTGTGTAGGCCATGGGTAAAAAGCCATTGAAATTCAAAGAGTAACGTTGGATAAAATTGCTGCGCCGAAAGTTTGTTATACGGACCAATCATAAAACAATCTTTAAAATAAGCAATGTTGGTCAGACTTCAAACAAGATACATTCATACGGTAGGCCCTACAGCCAATTGGATTGGATCCACTAATGGGCCTACATTCGCACTCGAGGGACTACAACATCTATTAGTCTCATATTGCTAATGGACGAAGGGACGTGAGGTCTTCCTCCTCATATATACGTGGGAGGGGCAGGGGAGGGGGGCGTCTAAGCATCTTGTGCCGCCCAAGCCCTTGCCGCCCCTCCCTGGCCGCCGCTCTTGGCACACCGGCGCTCGGTGTTCCATCCTCGTACGTGTGGATACCTCGGAGGTGCTGCGCTTGGAGCATTGAGACGAACCGCACGTGCCGCAGGACCAGACGGACGTTCGCAACTTCACGGCACTGCTACCTCGACGCGCTTCTCTACACCGAGACAGTTCCGCTGCATCTGCGCGTCTAGCGGTAACGATCTAAAATCTATAACTGCAGTTGTTCCTGGTTTTGGGGTACACGTTTTTGTATTGTGCTAGTGTAGCCTCCTCGAATCCCTACAGTGGCATCAGAGCCGTAGCTGCTTCGTTATAGGTTCGATCGTGGGCATATGGAGATATGCGTGGTTGTAGATGAGTCTCTGATCGGTTCGTGATCTTTGCCGTGATGGTCGTGTAACGAATTGCTCCTACCGGTCGGGTTTTCCGCCATCAAAGCTAAGTGATACTCGTAAACCCATGCATGGTGAGATGTAGATCAATTAGATTCGTCGAATCGAACTTACGTCAATGGCCAGGCCCATGGGATGCGTGACGGTGAAGATTGGATCTGAAACCGTGCCGGGGAAAGATGCGAAAACAAGGTGTTCGGTAAAACGGCCATAACTTTCGCATACGATCTCGGATGGAGACGATTTTTATATGAAAATTCATCAACAGAAAAAGTTACGTCTGATTCAGACTGCTAGCAGTTTCGCTGAAATTAGATTTGCGAAATTCGGCCGGGAAGATGGAGTTTTCTGTGTTTTAAGTTTAGACGTCGGAATCGCCTAACTTGTTTTTGCATAAATTCATGTGATCGGTATGGCCCTTATGTGTATGTGATGCATGCATGTAATTGAATCATGACCTACGTGTCGTGAGTGCGGCAATACGGCTGGAGCCATATGTATTGTCAAGTTAATGTAATGGCCTGTGTGCCAACCTGTGATGATCTAAGCGTGATTATGTAATTTATTTACTTGCATGCGTTAGATGTTAGTTCTTGGAGGACTCATCACTGGAGGATGGCATGAATGGATCATGGAGATGGAGATCAACATGATGGATCATGAAGATGGAGATCAACATGATGGACAACACAATGGAGATGGAGATCTACCTATGATAATGGGCCATACCGTATCATTATTGTGTGAATGTCATCCTTAAACGTTCTGCTTTTGTTTAGATGCGACGAATGACGTTATTTAGCATGCGACGATAAAAGTAGAACGATCCCTCAGTAATGTTTGAGTTTATGTGCCCTCCTAAACCTTGCACCATCATGTCTTGTACAATCAGTGGTGGGTCTATAAAATTAGAGTGCTACTGATTTTCCTCGACTAGATGGGTTTGTATCGGATACTTACTCGCACGGAGTTTGGTTATCTTGGGGCACAAAGGTTGGACGCCGAGACATAGAGATGTCACCCAACAACAGGAGTCATATGAGATATGATTAGCAAAGAGTTGCTTACCGATCTACCATGTCTTCTAGCGGTGATGCTAAAGCTCACTAGTCGACTTGTTAGTTGTGGATCCTGAATCACTAGTAATCAATCGAGAGATATTGATTTTAGTGGAGTAGATTCAGTTAAATAGTTACTTTAATTTACTCCATCATGGATACGTTGTCTTAGTATTTTGCATTATCATTTTGTTGTAGATCAATGGCACGTAATAGCACACCGTTTAATTTGCGTTCGATCCTTGAGAAGGACGAGATGAATGGGACAAACTATGCGGATTGGATCCGCAACCAGATAATTGTTCTTAGGGTTGAGAAAAAGGAAAATTTTCTAGACACCCCATTACCAGATAAGCCTATCGAAGATGCAACACTTATTGTGAAACAAACTTGCAAGAAAGCATGTGATGCTAATCTTGGAAGAAGAAGGGTAAGGCTAAAGATACGATCTCCAAGCCAAACCTGACGCCCAAGGCTAGATTAGCTGCTGATAGTGAGTGCTTTCACTATCATGAACTTGGTCACCGGAAAACAAACTGCAAGTTGTACTTAGCTTCTTTTAAAAACAAGGGAAGTAATGGTACTTCTACTTCAAGTACGCTTCAAGTTTATGTTACAGACATTTTCCTCGCTGACTCTTATATAAATTCTTGGGCATTTGATACCGGATCGGTTGCTCATATTTGCAATTCAATGCAAAGAATGATAAGAAGTAGAAGCGTGGAACGAGGGAAAGTTGATTTCCGCGTTGGCAACAATGCAAGAGTTGCTGCGCTGACCATCGGGACAATGCAACTTCACCTCCCATCAGGATTTATTATGGAATTAAATAATTGTTATTATGTTCCTAGTTTAAGTCGAAACATTGTGTCCCCTTCATGTTTGATGAAGGATGGTTATTCATTTGCGAGTGAAAACAATGTTTGTGTGATCTCTAAGATGACCAAGACGCCTGTTCACAGGTTTTCCTGAGATGGCGCATGACTTATTGGAACTCATACATACGGATGTGTGTGGATCAATGAGCACGACGGCTAGAGGTGGATTCCAATACTTCATTACCTTCACTGATGATTTTAGTAGATATGGCTATGTCTACTTAATGAAACATAAGTCAGAAACATTTAAAAAGTTCAAGGAGTTTCAGAATGAAGTGGAAAATCAACGTGGCAAGAAAATTAAGGCTTTACGATGTGATCGTGGAGGCGAGTATTTGAGCCACGAGTTTAGCAGTCATCTAAATAGTTGCGGAATTGTTCCACAATTGACGCCGCCTGGAACGCCTCAGAGAAACGGCGTGTCTGAGCGACGTAATCGAACCTTGTTGGACATGGTACAATCAATGATGAGCCAGTCAGACCTACCATTATCGTTCTGGGGATACGCTTTAGAAACATCAGCTTTCACACTTAATATGGTACCGTCCAAGTCCATAGATAAGACACCATATGAGAGATGGACTGGCAAGACTCCCAGTTTGTCTTTTCTAAAAATTTGGGGTTGTGAGGTATTTGTCAAGAGACTTCAGTCAGACAAGCTTACACCCAAATCGGACAAGTGCATATTCGTGGGATATTCAAAGGAAACTATTGGGTATTATTTCTACAACCGATCAGAGGGCAAAGTGTTTGTCGCTCGAAACAGTGTTTTCTTGGAGAAAGAGTTTCTCAAAGCGAGAAAAGTAGACAAAAGGTGTTTCTTGAAGAAATTCGAGATGAGCCTATGAGGCAAGACTCTACGAGTGATGCTAATGTAGCAGAACCAGTGGATGCACCTGTGGTAAGAGAAGAACCACCACAACCACGAAGGTCCGAAAGGCCACGTCGCGCAACTGATAGAATGAATCTCCTAATTACGGGAGAGCGCGACATATTGTTGATGGAAAACGATGAGCCTAGAACATATGCGGAAGCAATGATGGACCCAGATTCCAAGAAATGGCAAAGTGCCACTGAGATCCGATATAGATTCCATGGGACACAATCAAGTTTGGAACTTGGTTGATCCGCCTAACCCATCGAGTGCAAATGGATCTTTAAGAAAAAGAGAGATATGGACGGAAATGTTCATGTCTATTAAGCACGGCTTGTTGCAAAAGGTTTTGACAAGTTCAAGGAGTTGACTACGACGAGACATTTTCTCCAGTAGTGATGCTTAAATCTATTCGGATCATTCAAGCAATAGCTGCGTATTTCGATTATGAGATATGGCAGATGGATGTCAAAACAACTTTCCTAAATGGAAACCTTGATGAGGACGTGTATATGATACGGCCCGAAGGTTTTGTCGATCTGACCAATGCTGGAAAAATATGCAAGCTTCAGAAGTCTATTTGTGGATTAAAGCAGACATCTCGGAGTTGGAATATTCGTTTTGATGAGACAGTCAAAGTGTTTGGTTTTCATCAAAATGTAGAAGTGGCTTGTGTTTACAAGAAAGAAAGTGGGAGCTCTGTAGTATTTCTAATCTTATATGTGGATGGCATATTATTGATTGGAAATGACATTCCTATGCTGGAATCTGTAAAAACTTCACTGAAAAATAGTTTTTCTATGAAAGACTTAGGAGAAGCAGCATATATTCTGGGCATAAAAATCTATAGAGATAGATCAAAGGAGGCTTATAGGATTAAGCCAAGATACTTATATTGACAAGGTGCTGAAACGGTTTAGCATGGAGCAATCCAAGAAGGGGTTCTTACCTATGTCACATGGTGTACACCTCAGCAAGAATCAGCGTCCTCAGACAGCTGATGAGTGAGAGCACATGAATAAGATACCGTATGCTTCGGCAACTGGGTCTATCATGTATGCCATGATAAGTACTCATCCAGATGTCTCATTTGATCTAAGTATGACGAGCAACACCAGTCTGATCCAGGTGAGAGTCACATGGACAGCGGTGAAAAGTATTCTTAAGTACTTCAGAAGGACTAAAGATATGTACCTAGTCTATGGAGGTGAGGAGGAGCTCGTTGTAAACAGTTACACCGACACCAGCTTCCAAACTGATCCAGATGATTCACAGTCTCAATCAGGATTCGTATTTACTTTAAATGGCGCGCTGCGAGTTGGAAGAGTTCCAAGCAGGAGACCGTGGCCGATTCTACAACAGAAGCCGAGTACATTGCAGCTTATGAAGCTGCAAAGTAAGGTGTTTGGATGAGAAAATTTCTCATTGAGCTTGGTGTGTTTCCGAGTGCTGTCTAGCCCATTGAACCTCTACTGCGACAACAATGGGGCTATTGCGCAGGCTAGTGAGCCAAGGAATCACTCGAAGAACAAACATGTACTGCGGAAGTTTCACCTCATTCGGGAGATCGTTAGACGAGGTGATATCAAGATATGCAAAATACATACGGATCTAAATGTTGCTGATCCTTTGACAAAGGCTCTGTCACAGCCTAAGCATGAGGTGCACATGAGAGCTATGGGTATTAGATATCCTTCTAGATTAGCTCTAGTGCAAGTGGGAGTCATATTTCATTGTATCCATGATAAAGCACTAAGTGTTCATTGAATATCCATGAAAGGCAACTTGTATTGATCGACAATTATGTGAATTGTTTGTGAAACTCTTTACTTGTATGGTTATTCTAAAGTTATCCCTGGTCGGAGTTCATGCTAGAACACATATGACCATTAGACTAGCACATGTATTAGTTGATGACTATGTTTCACAAGTCATGAACATGGAGATGTAAAACTAATAATGTGGGCACATGTAAGACATGGGCTGGACTGACCCAACGTGAGATATTGTAATATTGTTCTCTGTTTCACAACGTGTATGCTTTGTCCTAAGACCTGAGATTGCCGCATGTACTCAAGATGTGAATGGACTTACTTAGGGGCTATCAAACGCTACGTCGTAATTGGGTAGTTATAAAGGTAGTTTTCGGGTTTGTCAGGAAGCATGCTGTGAGACATGGTCAATCAAGATGGAATTTGCCCCTCTCTATGTGAGAGAGATATCTCTAGGCCACTCGAGTGATCGGATCAAGAAATGCATGGCCATGCTAGGTTAATTGTTAACCTCTTCAAGGATCTGACTCACAAGTTCGAGAAAGAGAGGTTAACTTGGAGAAGCTAGACCAAATATCGTGAGGCAAAGGGAATAGCTTGTACATGACATTGTGGTGGTTCATCTGATATGATCTTTGCGTGTGCATAGGAGTTGACACGTCTTGCTAGAGGCCGCTATCAACTATTGGTTGAGTAGGAGTACTTGAACCATGTCTATGTGTGCGTGAAGCTTGACTAAGAGATTGTCTCTAGTGCAAGTGGGAGACTGTTGGACTATATGCCCTAGAGCCAATTGGATTGGATCCACTAATGGGCCTACAAAGTGGAAGCCCATTAGCATGGACCATTAGCACTAGAGGGACTACAACATCTATTAGTCCCGTATTGCTAATGGACGAAGGGATGGGAGGTCTTCCTTCTCATATATACGTGGGAGGGGCAAGGGGGGCGTCTAAGCATCTTGTGCCGCCCAAGCCCTAGCCGCCCCTCCCTGGTCCGCTGCTCTCTCCTCTCTCGCCGCGTGCGCCCCAGTGCTGGCACACGGCGGCGTTCCATCCTCGTACGTATGGATACCTTCGGAGATGCTGCGCTTGGAGCACTGGGACGAACCGCACGTGCCGTAGGACCAGACGGACGTTCGCAACTTCACGGCACTGCTACCTCGACGCGCTTCTCTACACCGAGACGGTTCCGCTGCATCTGCGCGTCTAGTGGTAACGATCTAAGATATATAACTGTAGTTGTTCCTGGTTTCGGGATACACGTTTTTGTATTGTGCTAGCGTAGCCTCCTCGAATCCCTACACATACATCAAAGGCTACGGATGAACATACTGTGCAATTGGACTATGCAAGCATTGCTGTTGTATGTCACTGTTGCACTACCTGCGGTAAAGATTGCCAAAAATAAGTTGTACCTGTCCTCTTGACAGCCCGGCTGGCTGCTGCCGTCACGTACGGCTCCATGTGAAAACAAAAGAATGAGCTCTGACATCATGCCATTTTTTCTTATACCACATTTAATTATATATTTTCTAATTCAATCCAATATTAAGCCTACTTCTTTAGGGCATTTGTATTCTTGTTACTTTGAAGTGTAATTTTAATTTTTCCCTCTTAAATTCACAAGTCAAAATGGTTTTGGCCCTAGTCAACCGTCAAGATGGGGCAAAAGCATAGACTAACTGCAAAAATTGAGTTAACTTGTGAATTGTAAATGACAAATTCATAAATTAAGAAAAGAAAAGAGAGCACTAGATCGTTGGATGTTCGTTGCATTATTGAATAGGGTATAATATGTACTTTAAAATTTGCACTAGATCAACCCCCTCAGAGCATCTCCAGCGGACTAGCTAAATTTGACACTCCATATTCTGATTCGGCCGTCCACTCCAAAAGATTCCATGTTCATATTACTCAGCACTCCAGCAGACTAGCCAAATCTCACCCTCCATATCCAATTATCAAATTATTTTCTTAGCATGAATTAAAATATTTTCTCCTAACTTTTGGAATTAAATTTGTACCCTGAAGTACAAATAACTTCCAAAAAAGATCAAACTTTAGAGAATTTTAGTTCAAAATCTGTAAGAGAATTCAGTTTAAACCTAGTTAAAATGGATTCTCTATTATTTGTTCAAGCTACTAAAAAATTGATACGACTTTTGGAGCTCGATATAGTGACTTTTGGAATTTTTGAATAAAGAGAAAAAGGAACGTTGTTTGGAAGAAGGGCACGTATAGATAGTGGGCCATGTTTGCCAGCCTCAGAGGCCAGAGAATGGCGAGGCAAGCCTACTCAGCCAAATTTGGCTGCTCTCTGTCGCAGAATGGCGCGTCAACAGGGATGGCTGTTCTGTTGGCCAGTCCGCTGGAGACCCAGATTCTCCCACAATGGCCAAAAATACCGATGGAGAGTCAGATAGCGTGTTCACTGGAGTTGCTCTCACATTATTGATGTATAATTTGCACTTTAAAATGATCTGCACTAGATCATTGGATGTTCGTTGCATGAACGTGATGGCCTAATGGATTTGGATGGTGGAGAAAATGCAATAACATTTCCATATAACATTTTGTTTTTTTGGTGTTATTATTAAAAAGGGAAAGAAAGCGCTGGGTCTTGCCACTTCGGCGGCGTCGCGCGCGTCCACGAAGAAGGCTTTGGCCGCCCGCCGTTTCATCTCTTGGAGAAGGCCCAGATCAAATCGCACGCCGCCTCCGAGAACTTCACGCTCGAACCGCGCCCCATCCTCTCGCCGCCGGCGTCGCTTTGCTTCGCAGGTGAGCGGCGAGCCCATCTGCGGCCGCCCCTCATCTCTGCCGATTTCTCCCTCCATTTGCTAGCATTCGCGCGCGTCGGTAACCTTTTTCCTTTTTTTTTGGGTCGCAGATGGCGTCGGAAGCGGGGGTACCTCTGCCGTCGTCGGGAGGCTGCCGCTGCGAAGGCGAGGGAGTTTCTCCAGGCCTTCGTACAGCCTGAAGGCGCCCTGAGCGTCGAGGCGGCCGCGGTCCCCGAGGCTGCGTCGCCTGGATGGCCCGGGAGAACCTTGGCCGTACGCCGTGAGTACCCAAAAATGCACAGTATGTTTCTCCTACCTCTGTCTACCCATGTGCCGGATGGAGCACAAACAAGATATTTTCTCCCATATGAATTTTCATACAACACACATATATACGTACTGCTACAGTACGGTTACAGGTGGTGGATTGGAGACACGGGCCAATTACATCCCTCCAACTCCTACCTACAGTACAAACCCATTACTTTTTTTGTTAAAGAATAGAAAGAGGCCGTATATCCGGCCGGATCCACGGTCCAGATGCCCCTGAGATTATTTTTGCTACATCCATTCCTGCAAAACCTAGCTAGGACCGAGTGGGTAAGAACGAGGGAGAGACAACAACAAACTTGTCACTGATAGAGGTTATGCTGCTAGCAGTCTGCTACTTTTGGATCAGAACCGCTCCTAGCAGTGGGACGGTCACGGCAACGATTAGCAGTGGCAGAACCCGCAGCTTTTCTAACCAGCTTTGTGTGATCACGGCGATGTAAACAACGAAAACAACATAGCAGCTCCCAAGGGCAATGGCTGTTTTCTGCAAGACAAGCAAAATGCCGGAAGAACATTGTTAGTAGCTTTTAAAACAAAACGGGGCTCATTAGCATAGTTTTTTTTTTTTCCGGGTATAGTAATAGATGGTAGATGATGAAGAGCATATGCTTGGTAGTTTTAGTTAAACCTTTAGAAGATAACATCTGTTGTAGAGTCACTCTTAGAATCATAATGAAAAATGGGAGATAAGTCACACTTTGCCATATGGCTACCCATCAAATCCCATTAGCAGTTGACTAGTTTGAAACTTAAGTACTGTTCATCTTCTTGTAAATTTAATTGGCTAATATTATCGATTATCAACACATTAGGAACCTAATAATATGTAACTGAACACAGATGAATATCAAGTGTGAGCAATCTGCATATATGGAGCCAACTACTCAAGGCAAAAATTTGACTAAGATTCTCTGCAACCAGCTTCTATTCTATTGGTCAAGCTAGAGGATGGGGAGAGAGGCTGAGAAGAGCTGCAGCCGGACTCTGAATCGTTGCTCCAGTAAGAACCAAACCAAGTTCAAGGTTGCTGTCCGTTAGCAACTTCATGGAGGGTGGAAGCCAGCGGCAGCATGAAACGCCAAAGGAAAACAGAAGAACGGACAGAGCTGCGGAGTGAAGGAGAGAGATGATCTAAAGGTCAGAGTGCAGTTACCATGCAGAAATGGAATATGGTGTTCGCAAGAGGGCTGGAAGGCCCGGTGGCAGGCGCCAGCTTCACCCTTCCTCCTCCAGTGGTGTCTTCGTTCATGGCCGGCGTCCCCAAAGTTTTTCCTGCTCTTGTTTGCCTATGGGTTAAGAGAGGAAGTACAGGCTAGAGAGCTTGGGGGAGAGGTCAGGCTCGTCAGTATGCCGCAGCCGTGTTTGTCCTCGGCTAACTTAACAGAATGTAATTACCCTTCTCTTCTTTAATTATGAATATCCATGAAAAGTAAATGCTTTGATCACTTGGTGCGTTATGCCTAATTGCCTGATCTGCACCATAGAATAAACAAAGTGTGCGGTTTGTTCAACCTTTAATTTCTCGAGGAAAATTGTGAAAAGGATCAATTGAGTGCGATTTTATTCCCCCTCCTTTATTTTATTTCTTATCTTAGTTTTTGAGTCTAACTTTGTCTAGAATAATGAAGATAATGCAAGGAATACCGAAAAGCTCTGGCAATTACCAAGCGCGTAAGTTAGACGCGCAGCATCTTGGTTTTCTTCAGCTTTAAGGAAGCTTAGTTTCACTGGTGATTTAAGCTTTGGCTTAATAAAGCAGATAGTTACCCTTTTTTTTCTACTGCCCACTAGGAAGTGTTAGTCAAAAAGGTAATATGTATAGGAAATAACGTGTCTGTTTCGGGACGAAATGAAGATGCCAAGAGCAGCTATACATTCTGTGTTTTGCCCAATGGACTTATAGTCAGCAGGACGAGGGGGTAGCTCGCCTTTCACCGGCAGCAGTCTCCAACGACCCGTAGTATCCGGGTCACCAACAGCTCGGTGTTTGAGGGATGTTGTCTTGTCATCCTCCAAGTCCATCTTCAGCTGTCACTCCTCCAAGTCCAATCAACATTGAAGATGAGGGCCAGCACGATCTCGAAGCAATGCTTCCTCATTCCACAAGCCCTGCTGAAGTAGCAGAACCGCCACCAGCCCCTTCTGAACTTGGAGCTTCAACCCCACATGTATGCACAAATCCAGCAATGAACTTATAGCTTATTATTATTACATGCGATCGATTACTGCAAAATTCTCTTTGTTGGATGATGACAGCATCAGGCCTCCAGAAGAAGAGGAGGGCGCATTCAAGCTGAGGGGAGTAATGACCATGCACTCCTCCCTTGCGTTGAGCTGGCATGTGACACCGGTGTTGGAGGTGGGGGTGTTGCCAGCGGCGGCGATTTCACTGGAAACGGAGAAGGCGGAGGTGCGCACGTCGCCATTGATGTGGCTACGCTGCAGCAGGCGGCAGCTCTTGCGGGAGCACCCACGGAGTCGGTGAGTTGCTCTCGTATATATCATCGTATGAAGTCTCCTGTGTATAGCAGCCCAGTAGGTTGGACCTGTGACCAGAGAGCGATCGAGGATAGTTGTTTAGTCAAACTAGGATTCTGTTAGTTTTCTGCACCAAATACTAACTCAGCTTGGCTACAGGATTTCCTTGCCTGTGCAGGAGAGCCAGTGGCACTCTTGGCAAGATTTACTCCAAATGATCGACTTGTCTCTCCTTGCCTATTTGCAGTCTTAATTTTGCAGGTTGGTTCAGCAAAGAATAAGGCCAGGCACGCGAAGATCGCTGCCAGCACCAGCATATGTCCATATATACACATCAGTCAGAGAGAGTAACGGTGATCTTCTCGACGCTGGAGTTCCGCAACTCAGGGAAAGCCATAGGCCCGCCCTTAGCTTGAAATCCGGCCTACCGATGGCGCAAGACCGATGTCATTAGCCATTCATCTCTAGCCTGAACCTTGTGCTGGATCCTAAGTTTGGGAACGTGATTAATGACCCTTTTATAGCTTCGGCTTCTTTGGATCCCTCTCCTCCCCACCTCCATATTGGGTCGATCTCTCTTTCTTTTCTAGTGGAAGAGGGACACACGAAACGAATGAAGCAAGTGAGTGGTAGTGTGTGTCTTATGCAGCCATGCACGCACTCACGCCACAGCCTAGTGGGTTCTATGCTCCAACTTCGCACGCGAGATTGACGGAAATAGAGGTGGAACATTGCCTAAGGCGATAGTAGTGAGACTACAAGCACATGGAAAATAAAAATTAATGTGATGCTACCTAATTAAGTGTTTGGTTTCTACCGCTAACATAATTTTGTATGGTTATAAGTAGAACAAAAAAAATAGAGTAATGCTAGAAAGTAGGCTTCTGAATAATCTCACCTCAGGGTTCTTGATGGGGTTTAAGAGAGATAGAGAGTGTGTACGAAAGGTGGGATGATACGGTGGGTGGATGAGCACTCAGTGGTGAATCAGGGACCTAAGAATTTGAATTTTTTATGCTGAGCCAACAAAATGCTTCATTTCTTTCAGAACAAAAAAAAAAATGTTACCATGCATGGTTGGGTGGTCCTCTGTTTTAGGTCAGGCTTATGCCATATTGGGTTGCTCACTACATTTAGTCGTTCGACCAGGAGGAGGCCGGTCATCACCACACATCGTTTGTTGTTGGCCACACTAAGCCAGCGAGAGTGGCCAAACCTATAGCGGCCAGCGTTACAGGTGGGTTCGTTGGGGGTCTTGTGATGTGTGTCAAATATGATAGATTAGAGATGTCAGATGTGAGATGAAATTTAGGGTATTTCAGATTTTGTGTTCGATCTTATTCCAGCATGTGCATCTATTTTTAAATAAACCGTTTGCACCATAACTAATAAAAGCAAAACAAGATCATAGATGCATATATTTATATTTCTAAAAAAGTCAAACATTTTGAGCATTTGAATATTTTCCCTATTTGTTAAGGACATTTTTATTTGTTCTCAGAAATTTCTATTTTTGTCTAGAATATTTTTCTTGCTCAATATTGTTTCCCTGTACCATTTTGTTTCGTTGTTAGAACTTCTTTATTTTTGTGGATCATTTTATTATTTACTTGTATTTTTATTGGAATATTTTATTTGTTCTGAAATAATTTATATTTTTCACCGCTATTATATTTTTGTAATATTTTTTCTTAGAACAACTTTTCTGCATCTTTATTGGTGGGCTAACTAATAATAGGCCCGGTTACCTCTCATTTGGTGAGCTTGGTGGCGTTGTCTTGTGAAAAAAAATCACATCTATATATCTAGGATTCCTCACGTTTACATTATAAAAATGAGAAAAAAAAAAGAATACTTCAGGCCAAGCTCGGGCTAGAGAGGAGCGAGCGAATGGGACGCTATGCTTAGCTGGAGCTCGGTTCAAAGGCTTGGTGGCTTGGGAAAAATCAGAATAAGTAGAATTGGACTTGGGAAAATCTAAGGTTATTTTGTTATTTACTTCAGGGTACCAACAGAGCACTTGTGAGCGTGTTGTCAACATGTTGCCGGAGCATCGATGGAGGGTCCACCAGATACATTCTCACTGTGGGCAACGCAGATAATGCGGGAGAACGTAAAGCATCCGTAAGTCTATATATGTCGATTTTGCTTGCATTCACAATTTGACGTGGATTTTAATTATATTGTCCGCGTTTGCGAGCTCACTAGATTTTGTCCCTTTCCCTACAAACTTGATAGCGTAGTTTAATTTATGCAATCGATAGCACATATATACAAGCTGCCTCTAGCTCTTTTATTTCTAGTTACCAGGCAGACATTGAAATAATGCTAATCTCCAATAATACATATTTTGTTTCATTATTTTGTTCTTACATTTGTTTATTGAAAATTATCAAAGATGCATCTTTTGATGACAAATCTTTTTTTTCCTGAACCCACCCGTAGGAAATCTGCCTAGAATTGTATTGGTAGAGAAGATTATTTCAAATAATTTACAACTAAAAAGAAAACCAACATGGCGGAAGCAACAACAAGACATACACCACCAAAACAAATTAAACACCAAAGCAACAGCAGCGACTGATCTTTTGTTAATACTATTTTTATTGACAATAAATAGTATCACTATATGCGAGAATTCCACTTATTATACATACACTCCTCTATCATATGTGCAGGGGGTGAAGCAAAAGTACGCCAAGGTGCTGCTGTCCCTCTACGGCGTTTGTCTGTCCGCGTGCTCTGCGGCGTTCCCCGTCGTGAAGCAAGCTGCTCCTGACGGCTACCTGCTCCTCGCTTACGGTCTGCTGGTGGTGCTCTCCCTTGTGCTGCTGGTCGGCCTGCTCGCGACCACGTTCGACGGATCACCCAGCTCCGTGGTCTGGGGCAAGTACGCCCTGCAGCTCGCGCTCGGACTTACCATTGGCCTCCTCACCTGGTCCGTCTGCTCCCTCGAGCCCAAGCTCGACGTGCCCATCGGAATCGTAGGCGCCCTGGCATACATGGTGGTCGTGCTTCTCTTCCACTGCCGCAAGTGGTAAGAACACACTAGTGGCGCATGCAGGCTCAAAGCTTCATCTCTTCCTTCTCGGCCTCGCTTTCTTCTTCTTTGCTTGCATCTACCTTATTCTCTTCCTCCCTGCAAGACTCCCTTCATTTCCATCTTATTCTCCCAGCCTGCATCTCCTCAGTCCTCTTACACAGTCACACTCTACTTGCTTTATCTTTTTTTTATATAATTAACTTTTGGAAACAAACTCCTTACTTTTCAAAAAATGAAAAAAAAACTTTACGAGCTGATGCTTTTATTATTTTTTTTTGCGAAATGTTAATTTCTTGTACATATGCTGTACTGTTATGGTTATTTCTCGCTTCCGTTTTGGTAATAAGGTAGAGCGGAAGTGACAAGCAAAGCACACATAGTGATGTCGGTGTTGCGTTGTTGCTGAGTATTGTAAGAGCTTCTGCCAAAGAAGGACTTTATTTGTAGATCGAAGAACGACCTTTAATTTGACCTGCGCCACTGGCTTACTGTTCCGTATGTCATTCTGCTTGGCACTGCTTCTGCAATTATCCGAACCGTTCCATCGCTTCAGTTTACGTGTGGTGGGATACGATGGCAGATAAAGTGTTGCAGCTACGAGCCTACGACATGGAAGAAATTGCATCAAACCGATCAAAGCCGGATCACGAAACATGGCATCAGACAGATGTAAGTATTTCTTGTTAGAAAGAAAAGTGCTACTGTGAGTGCGGTATTACGATCACCCTTTAAACGTCTGTGAGACTAGCATCAACTGGTTGACTATTATAGGTGGTCGTTAAATCCTAATGGGATATTTACATTACCCTCTATGTTTAAATTAGTTTTGTCTGTAGACTCATGTTATTTGGAAACTCAAATTGCCCCTTAAAATAAATATTTTCATTTGGTATTTGATCAAAGGCGTGACCCTTACTAAAGATAACTTGCTAAAAGACAATTGAAAGGAAGTACAAAATGTTGTTTTTTAACTCTAATGGAACAATCCAACACTTATTTTTTGATTGTCCCAATGCCAAACTTATTTGGAGAATTGTACAAATTTCTTTCAACATTCCTCACCCCTTGAATGTGAGACACATAATTAGTGGGTAGTTACATTGGGTAGAAAAGAAACTATTGTATAAAGCTTGGGTGGGTGCTTGTGCCTTTTGTTGAGCAATTTGGTTAAGTAAAAATGGTATAATTTTTAACAAGATATGAGTTAAATCTTCCTTGCAGGTGCTCTTGCGAGGAACGCATTGGATCAGATTCTGGAGAGAGTTAAATCTTCTACAAAAGGAGGAGGAAAGACCTTTTATAAAGTTGGGCTATCGTGTTTTTGAATCCGCTTTGATGGATATTTTTGCTTTAAATGGCTGGTGTTTCAGCAATAGACTTCCTTTTATTTGATGGTTTCATTGTGAAACTAGCTTAGCTAGTATCCATTTGGCTTGTAACAATATTTTTTTTTGAGAATTACACAGTACAACGCAGACACTCACAACACGCACTGCACACTCATCCCTATGAACACACGTAAGGACTGAGCACCCGGCAGATTTGGAGATTCCGAAGTCTACGGGAACGCCGCTTACCACTTAACACATAACGCCGGTGGATCCTGGAAAAATCTCAGGAAAAGGTGCAAGCACCAGGATTTGAACCCTGGTGGGTAGCGTCCCACTGGACCGTCCTACCATTGGACTACAAGCCAATTCACGGCTTGTAACAATATTGATTGATACTACCTCCGTTACAAATTAGAGGTCGTTTTGGCTTTTTTTAGGTTCATAGAGTTTGCTATAAATCTAGACATAACGTTTATCTAGGTGCATAACAAAGATGATGAATCTAAAAAAGCCAAAACGACCTATAATTTGGAACGGAGGTAGTACATCAGTTGGAATATTGATAATACATATTTTCTTTTCTAAAATATAATCATAGCGAAGGACATTCATTCGCATCACAATTTAATTTATACATGCGACTCTGGGCTAATGCTCGCTATCACACACATCGGAAGTTACCCAAGAGATTGTTATATCATCGGTAACTGCCGACAGGTTGCTGCTTATACCGTCTTGAAATACTCACTAGCTAGTCACATCAGTGACGTACTGACTGGCATAAGTGATGGGTCCTACTTTTATCCGCCACTAATATCGTGTATCAAAAAAGAAAAAGTCCTGTATGAGTGACATGCATCTCAAGAACTGTAAACTTTGCACAACTTGAAATGCGATGTGTTGAACTATATGAATATGTGAACCAATCATGTCATAATACTCTGATTTTATTTTTCTAAGTGTTCATCGGTCTCCCTAAGATATTGCTTTAGATCATCTGTAATTATTACTTTCGGTCTACAAACTTTTTGGTTTCCATCAGTCACCCTAAGATATTGCAGGCCACTTTTTCCTTCAACTGCCGCGCGACGACTCCTTTTGTGCTAAAACCACCGGCGACAAATAAAGAGGCGTCTAACGAATTTCATTTATATATAATGGTGATATGTCCTACCAACTTGTACTAGCTTTGAGAAATACTGAATCAATTATTAGTTCTCTAGTGCATGATGAATTAAACATATCATGTAATTTAGTTTACCTGTAGAAATTAGTGAATTCGTAACTGGTTTTTTATGGCAAATTCGTAATAACCCTGGTTCAGGGATCACAGAAGGAAAAGGTAAAGAAAACAAAACTTCCTCCGATCGCGGGCCGACCGCCTCCAGTTACTGGCCCGTCTAAGGCCCGCCTCGCTCCCTCCCTCCTGGGCCCACCTTCGTGATTCGTCCCCTCCACCTCCACGACGGCCTTCTTCGACAGCAAGCAAACTGAGCCGAAAAGCAACCAGACCAAAAAAACCGCACGCCGCTGCCGCCGGCTCCGGGAAGGCCCAGACGAAATCGCCACCGCCTTCCCGCTCGAGCCCCCTCACCGCCGGCGGCGTCGCTTTGCTTCCCACAGGTGAGCGGCACGGCGAGGCTGGGCGCCGCTCGGTCGCCGCGGGCCCCTCCTCCGCTGATTCCCCACTCGGTTCGCTAGCATTTCGAGTCCGTAAAAGGGGGTTTTCTGTCGCAGATGGCGTCGGAAGAGGCGGAGGCCGCCGTCGTCGTGGAGGCGGTCGCCGCGAGGGCGAGGGAGCTGGTCGTGGCCCTCCTCGCGCCCGGTGGCCTGATGAGCGTCGAGGACGCCGGGAAGACCGTGGCGGACAGCGTGAGGAGCTGCGTCGCCGAAGTTTCCGGGAAGAAACTCGCCGTGAGCAGTCAGGACATCGAGAATCTGGCCGTCGCGGCCGCCGCGGCCACCCTCACCGTCATCGTCATCTGCGGTGTGAGTAGGATTAACAGCTTGAATTGATGTTATTCAGGCCCGCCGCAGGCATCCACCACCTTCTGCGTGGTGTCCTTGTCATACCCTGCAGTGCTAGGATCTGAATTTGCATTCGGTTTGGGATAATTTTGTGGGAAAAAATGACGAACATACAACATAGCTAGAGATAGGCCTATTCTTCTCCGCTAAGAGACAACTAAATTAGCACGGTCTTGTCTTTTACTTTTACAGCAACGTGGAAAAAATTAGAGTAAATTCCTGCTAGAGCGATTACAGCTGTTTGATTATGCAGTAACACTAGAGCTGCCCTAAGTACATTTATGCAAATGCCTTCTCTCCCATATCTTACTATAGTATGCTATTGTTCAGCCACATCGCATCAACGCAACCTCAATGCTAGTTCCAGAGGCAACAGTTTCCAGAATGAGGTTTGCTGAAGTTCAAAATGGCTAGAACTGGGAAAGTTGTCAAGTTGTCATAACCTTCCTATGTTTATCAAATTCTTCTGTTTGAGCTGGTTCCCGTTCATTTTTTTTCTTCAAGAGTTCAAATAGGACCTTGCAGATTTTCCCATATCCCTTGACAGATTTTCTGTAGTATCCCGTAAGCCTGAGAAATACCCCCAATTGGGTCACATTAATTGGCTTAGGCCACTGCACAATGCCAGAAACTTTGCTTGGATCAGTTGACACCACAGTATCAATTGTCACATTGCCTAGATACAATGCTTGTAGCACAGGAAACTCACCCTTGCTTAGTTTGGCATTGAGACTGTGTTATATTTTGATATATTCAGAGCTATTTTGCAATGTTCAAAGTTTCGGTTGGATTCTTGTTGAAAAATTGAAAATATGTCATCAGAGGGTACCAATATGAAGTTGCCTAGACGAGCTGAAAAATGCTTGAAATGTTGCAGGTGGCATCAGGTCAAAGGGCATCAGTGTATTCATAATGGCCTAGGTGTGTTTCGAATTCAGTCTTAGGAACATCTTCTTGCATTTTTATATGGTCATATCCTGATCTCATGTCCAATCTTTTAATATAGTAGCTCCATACAGTGCATTACATGCACAGTGAGAAAATATATTCTCTATAATCCACAAACAGACTCCATGAGCAATATTTCTTTCTTACCATAACAGCTGGCGAAGAGTATGGACAGGGATTGAGTCTGATCTCATATGCTGATAGCAGTTCTTTGATGAGTCCTTCCTTGGCTTGCCTTTTGCAATGAGGCTATATAGGGCCTAATGTTGGGTGGTTCACATTCGGTTTCAAATGCATAGCATCTCTCTTAGCTGGCACTCCCTTTGGTTCCTAAAAACATGCTCAAATTCACCCAAAATTTCCTTGGCAGCAGGTGGAATGTCTGTCTTACTGGTGGTGGTTCTTGCATCATTAGCTTCACCTGATTCAACAGTCCCATCACTCCTTTATTCAACAGTTATTTTCAATTTAGTAGCATTCACCATGCACTTTTTGTGTGGGGTAGCACACCGAATGAAGTGCTTCTGCCATTTTTTTGTTACGGCAAATAGCCTTTTCTTTGTTGCCATCTAGTAAAAGTCCAGGCTGCATTAACTTGTTTTGATACCAACACTAATCAGATGGTGGCCATGCTTGTCGTAGCTGCATAGTACCCATTCCCAAACTTGGAACTTCAATGGCTGTGTAGGCTCCTTGTCTCAACTGGGTAGTGCGAAATACCCTATGGATAACACGAACATGTTTTTTTTAGAAAAAAGATAGCGTGAACATGTGAAGGGCAGCAATAGAGGTGTGGCGAGGAAGAAGCATGTGTTGGTACCTAGACTGAGGTGGTCTCCAAGCAACCAGTACCAACATTCTTAGGAGTTTGTTGAGATAATGGTTATGATACTTGGTGGCCCTTGAGCAGCATCCATTGTATCTGAAAGGATAATCTCTAGAATATGCAGTTAACACCATAATCACCTTGTTAGGTTTGGGCATGGTTATGTGTTGAACTTGGACGGGTTTAGCAGACACATTGCCATTGTTTAGTTAGGAAGTACTCCCTCAGTCCCTATGTTCCAAATTTTTAGTCATTTTGGTTTTCTCCTAAATCAAACTTATGTAGCTTTGATCAAATTTATAGAAAAATGTAATAACATCTACAATACCAAATAAATGCTGTATCAACACATGTTTCATTGTGGATTCAATGAAACTGATTTGATATTGTAGATGTTTATGCTTTTAATGATAAACTTGGTCACAGTTAGATAACTTGGACTTAGGACATAGCTAAAGTGAACAATAATTTCGAACGGCTGTAGTAGTAGTAAACACTTTTGATTTATATCTGATTGACATGCAGGTGGGATCGCTGAACGCACCCCACAGCGTGGTAGAGGAAGCAATCACCGAGGCGGTTGCAGCTGCCATTGCCCAAGTGGGAGACATGAATACCTCTTCGGTAAGTTGTATACAGGAGGATTTCATGATAATATTTTATTGCTGTGAAACAAAGAGTTGAGGAACAGCTAAAGAAGCATGTAAACATGGAATTTGAATAGCTGATGTAAGCGTGGGAATAATGATTGATTAGGTCAAGGATATGTTACACATATATAGGCAGGGCCTTGGAGAGGTTTATAGAATATACCAATCAAGGGATTACCTGCCTAACCTAATCAAGGTGGCGCCTAGGGCCGGCCACGGCCCAGGCGTGATGCACGCCTGGGCCCATCACGCTATATACACATATACATATGTTACACATATATAGGCAGGGCCTTGGAGAGGTTTATAGAATATACCAATCAAGGGATTACCTGCCTAACCTAATCAAGGTGGCGCCTAGGGCCGGCCACGGCCCAGGCGTGATGCACGCCTGGGCCCATCACGCTATATACACATATACATGTCTAACACGCCCCCGCAGTCTGATCGTCGGCTCCCTGGACGTTCAGACTGGACCGAAATTCCTGGAACACTGAAGTAGGCAGACCCTTGGTGAAGACGTCGGCGTACTGTGAAGTGGTAGGAACATGGAGCACACGAACAGCACCAGTAGCAACTCGTTCGCGGACGAAGTGAAGATCGATCTCCACATGCTTGGTGCGCTGGTGCTGGACGGGATTAGCAGTCATGTAGATGGTGCTGATGTTGTCACAATAGACAAGGGCAGCACGACGAGGCGCGTGGTGCAGCTCAACAAGAAGTTGGCGCAACCAAGAAATCTCGGCGACGGCATTGGCAACAGCACGGTACTCAGCTTCAGCACTGGAACGAGACACAGCAGTTTGTCGCTTGGAAGACCAAGAGACAAGGTTGTCGCCAAGAAAGACTGCATAGCCAGAAGTTGATTTCCGGGTGTCAGGACAGCCTGCCCAATCAGCATCAGAATAAACCACAAGATCGGACTGGGTGCACGGGCGCAGATGCAAGCCAAGGTGCAAAGTCCCCCGGATGTAGCGAAGGATCCTCTTGAGCGCAGTCAGATGAGGCTCTCGGGGATCATGCATGTGAAGACATACTTGCTGAACTGCGTAGGCTATGTCTGGCCTGGTGAAAGTGAGCCACTGAAGCGCACCAGCCAAGCTGCGAAAATCTGATGGATCAGCAACAGGAGCACCACCATCAGCAGAAAGCTTCGGGTGTGTGTCAACGGGAGTAGAGCAGGGCTTGCAGTCAGTCATGCCTGCACGATCAAGAATCTCCAGCATATATTGCCGCTGGGAGAGAAGCAATCCCGCTGGAGAACGCTGCACATGCATGCCGAGGAAGTGATGAAGTTCCCCGAGATCCTTCATAGAAAACTCCTGCTGAAGAGCACCGATGATGCGGCGCAGTAGAGGTGTCGACGAAGCTGTGAGAACAATATCATCGACATACAGAAGGAGATAAGCTGTGTCAGCGCCTTGATGATAGATGAACAAAGAGGCATCTGTCTTGGCTTCCACAAACCCAAGCTGAACAATGTAGGAGGCAAACCGACTGAACCAAGCCCGTGGCGCCTGCTTCAAACCATAAAGGGAGCGATTAAGGCGGCACGCATAATCTGGATGAGTCGAATCCTCGAACCCTGCTGGCTGTGCACAGTATACCGTCTCAGAGAGAGTACCGTGAAGGAACGCATTCTTGACATCCAGCTGATGGATTGGCCAGTTGCTGGAGAGCGCCAAGGAGAGGACCGTGCGGACTGTAGCTGGCTTCACAACAGGACTGAAAGTCTCATCAAAATCAATACCTGGGCGCTGGGTGAACCCCCGAAGAACCCAGCGGGCTTTGTAGCGCTCCAGCGTCCCATCAGCCTTGTGTTTGTGCTTGAAAACCCATTTTCCAGTGACAACGTTGGCGTGCGGAGGACGAGGAACCAAGTCCCAGGTTCGATTGGCAAGGAGCGCATCAAACTCTTCCTGCATGGCTGTGCGCCAATTGGGATCGGCCAGACCCCCACGGTAGGTGCGTGGGAGTGGAGACAGCGTTGCAGTGTTGTAGAGCGCCGGAAAACGAAGACCGCGCTTCCCCCTGGTGGTCATGTCGTGTTGATTAGACACGGGTGGAGCTGGGACAGCACCGGGGGGAGCTTTGGTGCAGCAGGCGCCGGGGCAGGAGCGCTGGGAGGCGCCCGTGAAGGAGCTGCTCGACGAGAGTAGACATGAAGCACGTCCTGGGACGGCCATGTCCGAAGGCCAGCCACGGTGGCTGCGGACGATGCTGGTGGAGAGCCGGCTGCTGCTGGAGACGAAGGGAGCAGCGCGTGTGCAGCCCCTGGTGAGGACTGCACGGGCGCCGTGCCGGGCGGCGATGATGGTGCAGTCGCGGCGCCCGGCGTGGCCGCAGTAGGAGCACCTGGAGCAGGTGCCGGTGATGAGGCGCCTGGGGACGCCACCATGGGTCCGCGCGAAGCCCCCAGCATGGGCTCCTGCAGCAAGGACGGTGGTGGCGTGGCCGTGACCGCACGTGGTCGTGCGGGAAGCGCCGAGGGCCTGGCAATGGCGCCAGGAGGAGTACCTGCAGGCAAAGACTGTACTGGTCCAATGGGGGCCGGTACAAAGTCAGTAGAATCGGACAGGAACTCGAGAGCCGCGGCATCGGGAGGGGATGACCGGGACGAGAACGGGAACGAGGCCTCATCGAACACAACATGTCGAGAGATGATGACCTTGTTTGAGGTTAAATCAAGGCAGCGGTACCCTTTGTGATGAGGAGAATAGCCCAGGAAGATACATGAAGCTGATCGCGGAGCGAGCTTATGAGCGGCAGTAGCTGAAAGGTTAGGATAACAAAGGCAACCAAAAACACGAAGATGAGTGTAAGAAGGCTGAACGCCAAACAATGCAAAGTGAGGCGTAGAGTGCTTCAGTGTTTTGGTTGGGAGGATATTCAGCAGGTGTGTCGCTGTGTGTAGGGCCTCAACCCAATATGAAGGGGGCATGCTAGCCTGAAAAAGAAGGGAGCGAGCAGCGTTATTAATGGTGCGAATGACGCGCTCAGCTTTCCCGTTTTGAGCCGAGGTGTACGGGCAAGACATGCGCAGGTGGACACCGTGGGTGAGGAAGAAGGTGCGCGAGCTGGAATTATCGAACTCGCGGCCGTTGTCGCACTGGACGGCTTTAATCTGTGCACCGAATTGTGTCCTGACATACGAGAAAAAATTTGCCAAAGTGGAGAAGGTGTCGGATTTCAACCGAAGGGGAAACGTCCACAAGTAGTGAGAGTAGTCATCCAAAATCAAAAGGTAGTATTTAAAACCAGACACACTAGGGACCGGGGAAGTCCACAAATCACAGTGTATGAGATCGAAAATACTAGCAGCACGAGAGTTTGATGACTGAAATGGCAAACGAGTGTGGCGTCCTAGCTGACAAGCATGGCATAGGGAGCTAGGATCTTTATTACAAAAGGGAATGACCGACGCGACCTTAGCTAAGACCTCATGACCGGGGTGCCCAAGACGACGATGCCACAGCGAAGGAGCAGAAGCGGCTGCAAGAGCATGTGCCGTGGGAAGCTGGAGTGGGTACAACGGGCCGGAGCTATTGCACCTGAGAACCACCCTCTGAGACGCCAGATCCTTCACAGAACAACCAGCGGGGTCAAATTCAACAGAGCAATTGTTATCGGAAGTGAACTGGCGAACGGAAATAAGATTCTTAATAAGCCTAGGAGAAACAAGGACGTTATTAAGAGATAAAGATCCTATAGTAGTAGCGCCAGTAGCAGTGACAGGAAGTAAAGAACCATCACCAACAACGATTGATGAAGGAAAAGGGTACCGCGGAGATGAAATATGTGAAAGAGTAGAGGGGTTGGAGGTCATGTGTGAGGTAGCACCTGTATCGAAGGTCCAGTCCACCTGAGGAGGCTGCTGGAGAGACATGGTGCTAAAGGTCGAGGCAAGCGACTGCTGATCCCAAGAGGTTGGGAGCCCGGTCATGGGGTGCTGGAACCCAGGAGGAGGCGCCGTGGGGCCGTAGAGGTACTGCGGTGGAGGGGCGCCATAGTATGTCGATGGAGCGACGGGGAAGGGCGGCTGCAGCGCCTGCTGCTGGGCCTGTAACGCCATCTGCTGGGCTACCAGTGCCTGCTGGTTGGGCGCCTGTGGAGGCGCCGCGGGGACTGGCGGCTGCTGGACGGGCGGGCGTGAGCCGGGCCACATGTGGATCGTGCCCGTCCAAGGGTTGTAGTAGGATGGCCACTGGGCCGGCTGGCCCTGGCCGGACTGGGAGGAGGACGAGCGCTGCCCAGAGCTGCCGCCGCCTGCGGAAGCTGGAGGGGCAGTGCCGCCCTTGCTGGTGCCCTTGCCGCGCTTGCCGCGGCCGCCCTTGCTGCTCCGGTCGCCGCCGCCGCTGGTGTTGCCGCTGCTGCCGCCATTGCTGCCCTTGCCGCCCCCGGAACCAGACCGGGAGGAAGGGCGCTGCTGGGAGGGTGCGGGCGGGCGCTGTGATGGGGACGTGGTCCTAGTGATCAGCGCCGTGGAGGGGGCGACGGCCGCTTGGTCCGCCAGGATGAGTTCCTCAAGGGTGAGGTCCTCGACCACCTGGATGAAGGTGGGGAACGGCCGGCTTCGGCGAAGATGGCGGCCGATGGAGACGAACTTCTCGCTGAGGCCGCGAAGGACGTTGAGAACAAGCGTGCGGTCGTGGACGACCTCGCCAAGATCAGCAAGGTCATCGGCCATCTTCTTGAAGCGCTTGCAATACTCCGTGATGGAGAGGTCGCCTTGGACGAACGTACGAAGGCGAGCGTCAAGCTGGAGAGCGCGAGTCTCTTTGTTGTCAAGAAACTTGGCCTCGATGGCGAGCCACGTGGAACGCGCAGTGGCGCCCTCGGTGCCGCGCGCCATGACGATGTCGACGAGGTCGGCGGAGAGGGTCCCGTAGAGCCACGTGCGTACCACGCAGTCCATGCGATCCCAGTCAGGGTACTGGGGGGCAGCCGCGTCGAGGAGAACGTGCGCCTGGAGCGAATACTTGCCGAGGGTGAGGAGGAACTGCTCACTGCCAGCGGGAGTAGCTGCCGGAGTTGACGTCGAGGACGACCGGGATGAGACTCCGGATGCTCTGGACGGCGACGGCCTGGGCATGGAGATTGAGGACGGCGACGGCCTCCTGCATCAGCATGGCGTCGGGAAGCAGGGGCGGCGCGTCGCCGTCTCCAGCCTGGGAGGCGCCATCGAGGTCGGCGGCGCCAGAGGGTTCGGCGCCTTTGGGGTTGGGATCGGCGGCGGCGCGCGCTCGGGCGGCGCGAGTAAGGGCGTCGCGCACCTTGGCGGCGGCGGCGTCGCGGATCTTGGCCGCCTCAGCGGCCTCCTTCTCGGCCGCGGCGGCCTGGAGAAGGGCGGCGTCGCGATCCGCCTTGGCCTGGCGATCGCGCTCCTCCTGGGCGAGACGAGCGTCCGCCTGACGCTGGGACTCGGCCAGAGGTTCGCCGGTGAGGTCGGAGGGGCCGACCATGGTGCTAGCGGCGCAGGGGCGGCACGCCAGAGACGGCGGCGCGGGTGCAGCACGCTAGGGCAGCGGAAGGAGAGCCGGCGGATCAATCCGGTCTCTTGATACCATGTAAGCGTGGGAATAATGATTGATTAGGTAAGGATATGTTACACATATATAGGCAGGGCCTTGGAGAGGTTTATAGAATATACCAATCAAGGGATTACCTGCCTAACCTAATCAAGGTGGCGCCTAGGGCCGGCCACGGCCCAGGCGTGATGCACGCCTGGGCCCATCACGCTATATACACATATACATATGTTACACATATATAGGCAGGGCCTTGGAGAGGTTTATAGAATATACCAATCAAGGGATTACCTGCCTAACCTAATCAAGGTGGCGCCTAGGGCCGGCCACGGCCCAGGCGTGATGCACGCCTGGGCCCATCACGCTATATACACATATACACTGTCTAACAGCTGAAAATCAACAATATCTGCTACTCTGTTGTCTTGACTGAGGAAGATTTAAATGTTGTTTTGTTTCTTGCAGGCCTACAGTTCTGCTTTCTGGTGCTTGGTTGTGGTTTTCTTCTTGTGGGTGACAACAATTGCAATTTTTGCTTTTTGTCTTGGCTATTAACTGCTTTGTCTAGCCCTTACAACCGAAGGGTGAATTTTATGGTGATTACTTGGTGGCACAGAATTAGGTGAACTCAGAACTCTTGTGGTGGTTACTAGTACTCGATAACATAGAATTTGGTGAACTCTCTATGGTGGTGGTGGTTACTCGTTGATACCATCTGGTGGACTCCTGTGGTTATCTCTTGGTGGCACAAAAATAGTGAGGATTAAATTGGTGATTACTTTGACATATGATATGATGAACTGCTTTTCATAGAGTTCGTACCTAATGCATATTGGTTTACAACTCTTTGTATTGTTTAAAAAAAAACTCAGCTCTGATGATGGTGCTATTGTTCCTTGTTTTGCGGCTGCTATTCTAGGTAAATGAACTCGTATGCCCTGCCCTGGCATCAAAGGATGGTCTACTGTAATCATATACTCCGTATTCGCTACCGCTGTCAGCGTAGCTCAGCAGTAACCTCAGTGATATCATGCTTTTGAAACAATTGCCATAAAGCAATTATATAAGTGCTGGCAAAATTATGAAACAAGGTACGTCAGCACTACGATTTAAACATCCTGCGTACTCTATTTGAACGCTCAAAATAAAGCAATCACCAACAGAAAGCATAGGTTGACAGTTGGACTTTATTTGAACCCTCAAAACAAACCAATCGCCACAAGAAAGCAACGGTTCCTTGATGGCAGATAAAGTTTGGTAACTACCTGGGCTTGCACCAAACCTATCAAAGCTGGATCATTAGCACGTAGTTGATTTATAAAGACAATTTTGGGTTGACATAATGTGACAATCACAGCAACACATTAGATAGCACGACAACGAAATATTCCAATAACTACCGGTTACTTCTTTCACATCCCCATGACAGATCCAACTTACATCTTAAGTTATATCAGAGTATCATCAGTAACGGTCTGAAACGGCAATAACTCCAAAAAGAAAAGGAAGAGAAACATAAACTAGAATCTACAGAAACTTTCCATCACCACTCGCTAGTTTCCACACTAGCAGCCTAGCAGGCTGTTGCTTTCAGTTAAGCTCACAAAGCAGTGAGACGTCTATGTACTGTTTACATGTTCCATGAGAAGCCATTACCGCCTTGGTCCCCCACGAACAGCCCGCTTTCTGCCAGTTCATTGGTAATGAGACTGTCAAGATCATCCAATTCAGGGAAGGGCTCAGCCTTGGAAGTCGCATCATTGTCTGCAGTGGCAACAGCCGGATTGCTGCTTACCGACTTGAAACTGTTACTTCTGCTGGAGACGATGCTGACCGTGCTGTCGTTGATCACATTGCTCGGCCCGGTGCCAATTGTAGCTGCACCCTTTACGACGCTGTTATTCATATGTGGTGTCTGCTCTCTAGTAGCAGCACCGTTGGTGTTAGCAGCTCTGGATGCGAGACCATTGTTTACATTAGGATTATCTGGAGGTGGTTGCTGCACTGAAGTACGGTTGTTAGTGTTCTTAACTTCTTGAAGCAGCTGATTAAAAACATGCTGCTGATGTTGTGGGTTCAAATTCTGCAGATTATTTTGCACTCCCAAGCCCTGGAGATTATTTTGTATTCCCAAGCCCTGGACATTGTTATGTTGGGGAATTGGATGTTGAAGTGACGGAGAATGTTGGAATTGTGCGAGCTGCACTTGGTTAGATCCACAGAACGATCTAGATGCTTCCAGCTGTATGCCACTGTGCATTGCTGCAGGACCTTTGAAGACACTGTATACCTCTTGCTGAAGCAGACTCTGATTTGCACTGGAGCTTCTGAGTATATTCTGGTAACTATTTAGTGCTGCAGCATTCTGTGGAGCACTATTACCAACAGCTCCAACACCAGAAGTTCTGCTGTCCACATGAGCCCTTATTTCTTGTTTGACACCCATGACTTTGGTGGTATTCTGATCATTGGGAAGGCCAGCAGCAGCCATTGTTTGTTTTCCCTCATGTGTACTCTGTCCTGGGACTTTAGATAAATTTGGTTTTGGATAATTCTTCAGGCCCTCTGCATATGAACACAGAGCACATTAAAACAACAGCAAAGGTTGAAGGGGTAAGCAGGAAATACTACTTATATCAGAATGTTACGGTATTTTGATACTCTATTGTTTTTGCTACTGTCATGCCATATAGTTCAATGCTTTGCAGTTCTCAGTAGGAAGAACAAATGAAGTAACTGCAAGACATGTCATATACAACATCCCTCTTCATTATGTACAAAAACAACCGAGTTTACCAAGTTATCACACGTCGGCTGGATTTGTCCCCTTATGGTTCTACTGTTGTTTCTAGTGCTGTAGGTTTTGCTTACACACATAACTTCGACTAGCAATTAAATTTTCTGAAGGCGTATCGTTTTGAAAAATATGTCCTACCACCTTCATGGAAACACTGGGCAAACCATCGGCCACCGAATGTTCTTTAGAAAAAACTATTTCAGACACAGCTAATAATTGGCGACTGTGTATAAGCTGAAGACAATGATAGGTACAAACTAATGGCAATGATAGGTATAAACTGATGGCAATGATAGGCATAAACTGAAGATGATGATTGGTAATTGTGCATGATCAAACCTATAGGACCAAGATTGTTCTTGTTGGTGAACTCAATCAAGTCCTTCATATGATTCACCACCTCTGATATCTGACAAGGACATATGATCATCAGTGTGCTTGATGCATATGAATGTATGGGCAGGTAGACAATTACATAATGTACTAAAATCTAAGCAGTATTTATGGGATAATATTAAAGAAGTATACAATGCAATGGGAATAGTCTAATTACCTGCAGGCAACGAACATATCGTTTAGAAAGACCATGTTCATTCAAGGTGTGGTGCTCCAGATTCTTCGCTAGTTGCTGCGATGCAGTCACAAACCTAACAGTACAGAAAAAAGGGCGATCTTGCTTTAGTAAGATGAAAAAACAAGATTGTCACAATGCAGTCACAAACCTAAAAGTATATAAAAAAGATCACTATATAATGGGTAATACAACAGTGAAGTATAATCTATTCACTAACATGTTGCAAATGGTTTGTACATCATTGTTTGAAACCCCAGCAGGACCACTTTCACGGGCAGCACCTTGGTATTTCTGGGCAACTTGTAGCAGATTATTGACCTGAAAGGCAGAATCATGGGTAAAAAAAATATCATAATCAGTTACGCTTAAGTAAAACATGAATGTGCACTTAGAATGCCCATAAAGAGTACACATTACAATTAAAATGTCATGAGAATGGGTTAAAACATTTGATCCTCTCTGGAATTTTGCGACACGGTTTCAAACTCGTACATCAATTAAAAAAGAAGAATCAAAATAGTTTGTGAAAGAGGTATAGTTGTGATAGGAAACATGCATTTTTTACACAATTATGAAGGATAAACAAAATTCTCCTATAATAATTGGATTTATGCTGCACTATATATGATTTACTCCCTCCGTCCCAAAAAGAAGGTCGTTTTAGGTGTTGTGCACGGGGATTAAGGAAGGGCAAAAAAGTAGAGAGCGCACAAGAATCGAGAAGGAATAGATGAGGAGAGAGATAGAGATAGAGTTGTATTGGAAAGCGAGAACGACACTCTTTTTGGGACAAATTTTGAAGGCTAAAACGACCTTCTTTTTGGGACGGAGGGAGTATCACCTAAGACCTAGGTTGCTGAACAAAAATTATATTACTATGCCCAAAAAAGTAACTACATAATATAGCTAGGCAAGGGGAATTCCTAAATTAATGATTTTGTAGCCAAATTAAAGTGGAACAGTGCACTCGTCTACAAACTTCACCTGTGGTGCCAGAACCCTGCGGGTGATATACTCTTCATGTCGTCGTGAACAGAACTCCCAGGACATGATCTACATAATCCATAGGCAATAAGATAAGAATGGCCATTGCCCCTTGCTTGGGATCATTTCTATGTCTACAAATGATACATATAAATGGACATGCTACAAAAACCGCAAATGTGTGAGCAAGCTACAGAAAACAACATACCTTTAATTCTGGTGTGAATATGATTCTCAAATGCCCCTCATATGTAACATGTAGATGTTCATAAACACTCTTTTGGACAGCTTTTGTATGCTCCAGCAACATTAATCCATTAGGCAACCGGAATTCATTGGGCATGTCGAGAAATAGGTATTCATCTATAACACCATGATCAAATCTGATTTGAAAGAGTCTAGGAAGCACTTCATAGGTAGCCTCTGCCAGATAGATCAGACATAAAAAAGCATAATTGAGTAAGAGATGCTGCTCCTATTTACAAGTACCCAACCATAAAGGTAATTGAACAATGGCAACAACACTTGTGTGGTGCACAGATGACAAGTGGATAACACAAAGTTGTAGCTAACCTTGCTTTACCATAGATTAAATGTGAAAAGTATGCAACAATGCAATGCCATCATGTTGTTTTAAATGTTCTTCATTTGTGGCTGATCAGTCATTCACATATCAAATGCATGCGCACAGTATGGTTGCGACCACTCAGCATATACTCATGAGATAACTATTATCAATTCTTTATGCCTATGTATTATTAGAATTTGTAATATCGCATACTTGCATCTTTGTTCTGATCTGAAAGGATACACCATTTTGTCAACCACAAGATAATTATGGAAAGTGTTGAGTTTGGCAAACAAGTAATCAACAAGTTTCAAAGAGGAACTAAGGGAACTAAAATTTTAAATGTGAAAAAAGCATCAAGGAGTTGACAGAAATTAACTAACCGTATCCTTTCCCACCATGTGAATTGCAAATGTCACACCGCCACGAATCCTGTACTGGATAAAACAGGATTGTATGAAGCATTATACGAATATGCCCATTATGTGTGCAGCGAAAAGAATTAGCCTTGATAGTTGATATTGAGCCAATGTAACAAGAAAAACTCTTTACTACGGAAAGATATACCTACAAACTCTATTCGGCAGCAACTAAATGATAATAAGTTATTAATTGCGGGGTTCAAAGATCCAAGCAGAAGTTTAAGAAGATGCTAATCAATCTTGTTTCAAAGTCAAACAGAAACATTAATGAAAGTAATGCTGGACATGGACCACAAAACCAGGAACAATATAATAGCAAGTAAATTTGCCACTGTGAAGTGTAAATTGTTAACTAACCAGAGCTGTTTGTGGAGTAGAAACTGAACCATTTGCTCTCTTTTCATAAGAAGACACACACCATCTTTCTCTTGCTCGTGGTGCAAAATATTCCTCAACAAGCTTCCTCCAGTATGTTATGGGATTATTCTACAAAAAGATAGTATGCAAGTAAACTGTACTGACAAGGACTTACATCTCATGATCAATGAATACAATGCAGTACCTCTGGACGATGACGTTTGTGATACAAATACTGCAGTAGCCTGCGGGAACAAAGCCCACTATCGACAGGAGTCCTAATAGGTCCAGCTAGCTGCATTGCAGGCTGTGCTAGTGGTAGCCTAAGCTGAGGCTGACGAGGGATTCCAATTTGAGATTGTTGTATATGACCAAAGGGTTGCAATAACTGCTGCTGTTGCCGCTGCTGCATCTGTGCCATTTTATGCTGCTGGATCAAAGCTTGAACCTGTGGGTTCTGTTGTCCCTGAAGATGAAGAGAACTACCATGGAGCAGCTGCTGAATCAGCTCGTGCTGTATATCATCTTGCCTAACATCAATTCTTGATTTCTTTTGAGCATGCAATGCACCACCCTCAATCATAGGATGTGATGTTACACTTGAAGACCTCCGGTTTTGCACCTGGTCTTGGGGTGGACTTTGCTGCACAACTGAACCATCAATGACTGAAGAGCCAGAGATGTTATTTGATGAAAATGATATTGGGGAAGCTGGAACGCGCATGAATGAATCAGTGTTCATGCTTGTACTTGGCTGCAACTTAGCAACTCCGGAGAATGATGAGTCGGGATCCATCATCACCTCAAAGAATCTTGAATAAACATCTTCAAATATTTATAGCTACGACCTGTTATGGGAGAGTAAATTTAGTGAAGATTCATGAAGCCATGTGACAAATATGCGAGTGACAATGGAAGTCTATTATCATTTTCCTTTCTTGAGCAATTGGCAGATGTACCATTAACCAACAGCCAACCAATCTCACAGCTCGTAAGTCAGAAACGTTCAAATAACAGACATCGTGTCATTGCTAAGGGTCTAGAACTGGAGACAACATAACTTTTGAACTTTCAAAGAAAACACATTTGCAATTATTAGATGTCAAAGGGTAAATTAACCTCCTGCCACCCAGAGGAATGTGGCGCAAATTCCAGGGCTTGAACCCTGACCAGTCCACCCGCACTCTACCAGGGGCATGACCAACTGGGCAAATCCCCATTTGCAAATTATTCAACTGATACCAAGACATTTGCCAGAAACACAGAAAATTGAGACAGGAGTACCAGATGCAAAGAACACCAACAATGATAATGAACTGTAGCAGTTTTGTGCTAACAAAAAGCAGCGGTAACAAAAAAAACACCTGAACAGCCAAATGATCATCTCCACATCCGCAGAACGAGCACATTAAACTCCAATGAGCCTTAAAATTGTGCTGGCGAAACAGTAATAATAAGCAACGCATAAATATCTAATGGCCCATCTTCAGCACAAGCTGAAGATTCAATCCTCCGTCTAAACAAAGGAAGCAATAGAGTATCACCAGGAGAACAAAACTTATATATTCAATTGTTTAGCGGATCAAACTGTATGCAGAAAAAAAGAGAGGAATTTTGATGTAATAATTTCAAGATACACCATGAATCAATTGTTACCCAAAATCCATATGTTCTAAATATTCTTTAGTGCAGCAAAGCTACTCTGCACCATCAAGATGGAGCACATCTCTCATCAAATATATTCGCCTCCACAAAACTACTAATTCCAACACAAAAAAGAAACAGTGTAGTATAAAGTACATGATGCTAGACAGCAGAGCACCTAGATGCGACCTTGGCAGCTGCCTTGGGAGGCCTTGCGCAAGTGATTTGAGTTTAGGGCGTCAAATAGCTTGGAAAAGATGGTGCACATTCAGTGTCGCCCCGGCTGCCAATGTTCCCCAAATCGCAGCAGGCCAGCAGCAGTGCAGGGAGGAGACCACACAAGATTGATTTTTCTTACTTCATTTCATGGGAGAAATTCACATGACTCTGAAAGCTATCAATCTTCTCTGCTAATCTTAGCAAACAAAAAAAATCAGTTGAACAAACTACACTTAACAAGCAAGGAAAAACTCTATAAACACAAACCGCAGAGTTAAACATTTTTTTCAGAAAAAAAAAAAGGAGAGCTAACAAAGGTATGAACATAAAGTAACTCATGAAAACACATCATGACCAATAAGGGACTGAAATCATAGGCATAGTAAATGAAATCGTCCGAGTATCACTCAACTCGACAACTCTATCCTAGAGCGATTCATCCCTTTTCAGATTGCTACTCGACGAAGAGGATCCCCAAAACTTCTGCTCTACACAGGTGGATAGATGGATAACCCTAATAAAACTCACACAAAACCAAATCGGACCAACAAACGAGTTGGAGCAATCGATTCAATAGCGCGAGCAACGGAGGAATTTCCGCCTCGGACCCCGAAATTCGCGCGGGCGCTGCATTGCAGAAGCCCACACTCATCTTTCGCTCAAAAAATCCCCTAATCCCTCTCAAGCAAATATGAAAAATCCCCCATACAATGAACGAGAGAGAGAGAGGCGGAAGCGGAAAGAGGATGGTGGATGGATTAAAATCAATCACGTACCATCAGGAATTGATTAAAAAACTCACCTCGCGGCTGCCGCAAATATTTTTCTCTCCCCTTGCAACTTCTCTTCTCGTGCGCGTTTGTGTTGGTGTTCTCTGTTACTCCCTCCGTCCCACGATATAGCGTTAGTTGACATCCGTCTTATTCAACAAATTTATAAAAATATAATGGTAATGCTACCCTCCGCACGTCCGTGGGCGCCGGACGCCGCCCCAGGCCCACCACTCTAACCACATATTCTCGGCCACGTGTTTTGCTCTACAGACATCCTTATCCTTTCTCCCGTCGTTTCATCAACTCGTTGCTTTCTTCCCCCACCGATGCCCCATCCGCTCGTTGTCGATGGAGCTCGGTCTCCCTCCCTCTCCCGCTGCTTCGCCTAGCTCTGGCTCTATAGCGCGCTCCTCCTCCCATCCCTCTCCGCCGGCCGCGCCTCGTCCTCCTCCTCGCCCCGGTCGGCGGCGGCTGCGCTCTGCCTTTCCTGCACGCGCCACGCACTAGCGCCCATGGCCCTTCCTCCTTGCGCAGTGTGCGGCAGCTGGTCGGAATAGGCTACGGACTCGATGAGCGGCGAAGAAGAGCGCAAGGCCCCGATGGACATGAAGCCGCCTGAGGTTCTGTGCTTCAGCGTCATCGATGGTCAGCAGGGGTGATGGCTGACGAGGTAGGAGAGGCTCAAATTGCTTTTGCGAATTTTAGGTGTTGCAACAAGTGAGCTGCGATGTTGCAGTTTAGTTTTTCAGTGTTGCATTATGGGATGTTTCACATGTTCCACAGATTGCAATGTTGCGATTTTGATTTTTATGATGTTGCAACCTTGATTTCATGATGTTCTCTAAGGTGTTTTTGGATGTTTCAATAGCTGAATTACAAAGTCCTAGATGCTCGAGAAGAGAGAAGATTTTGATCCAATGTTGCATCAAACATCGATCTGTTGTTATTTTCGATTATGCATGTCTGATGTTGCAAAAGATAATTTTCGATGTTGCGGCTTCTGATTCTTTATGTTGCAGCTTCTGATTCATGATTTTGTTGCAGCAGGTCATTTGTAGTGTTGAGATTGTAATATTTTCATGTTGTAATGGCAAATTATCGTTGCAACATTATGGTTATTTTTGTGCAACAGAGAACAATAGTACGTGAAACATCAAGATGATTTTTATCTTCTCTTTTTTGCTGGTGGTTTTCTCTCTAGATTGAATGGTAGTGATTTTCTTTTCCATACCATGGCAGACGGCGAAGGGCGCAGGCCGCCGCTTCCCATGGCAAGCGGCGGAGCTCGCCGGCGGCCGGCCAGGGGCGCGGGCTGCCCGTCCCCATGGCAAGCGGCGGAGCTCGCCGGCGGCATGGCCATGGGCGTGGGCCCCTCTCCCCACGGCAAGCGGCGGGGCTCCCCGGCAGCCAGGGGCGCTGGTAGCGTGGGATGGGGGCGAGTCTCGTGCAGATGGAGTCAGATCGATGGGAAAGAGGCGAGAAGAAAATACTTGGCTCGCTTGCTCCACGTCACCGTCCGATTTTTTTCACCCATCAGACGTCCGGGCGCTAGCAAGCCCCAAAATATAAAAACAAATAAGTCATACTTAAAGTATACCTAATGATAAAACAAGTCATAAAAAAATAAATAATAAATTTACAAATTTTTGAATAAGACGGATGGTCAAACGTGATGCACGAAAATCGAAGAATGCACGTTCCCAAAGCGCCCACGTGTAGGGATCATCGGCAATCTGACGGTTCGGATTGCGCGGCAACCGGTCAAAGGCAGTCAGCGAGCTGCGCTACAGGCTATGTCAGGTCACCACCCCGCGACGGGCGGCGCGGAATCTACTACTCCCTCCGTCCCACAATATAAGCAAACTGGGAGAGGGACAATCAGTATCTGGCTACATCCACATCGTAAGTGTACCGAAGGGATGCACACATAGCTAGTGGCAGTGGAGATATCTTTGGAAGTTGATGAGGTCATTTGGATGGGCAAAATTTAGATTCGGCGTGGGAAAACATCAATTTGTTGGTGTGTGGAGGGGGGGGGGGGGGTTCATGATTTGACAAAGATGAATTTTGGTGTGGAAAAGTTTGAGTGGAGCGGCAACGGGATTAATTGGGGCTTAGGCCGTCCCGAACCTAATGACTAGGATAGTGTCTATAGAATGAAATGAGGTGTCACATCTATTTTTACTTTTTTTAATAGTAAAGCAAGGATTGTTTCTGCCAAATCACGGTACGTCGTTGACCAAGGTCGTGAGGCGACAAACCAACGTTTAGGGTACAAAACCCGATAGGAACCAGCCTCTCCTGTACAAAACCGACAATGAACCGGCCTTTGAATTAAAAACCAGAGCAAACCGTATAGGAACCGCAAACCAGAAAACGCGTGAACTGCCTGCACAGCTGACCTAAAAACGCTTGAATAAAGGAAGGATTGGGAGGGCTCGAACTTAGGATGCTGGCTTCACACAAAGCAAACCGAAACACCAGGATAGAACTGTTTTTACTTTTTATGTGGAATTTTAATTTATTTAACCTAAACAAGATCAAGGTTTTCAACCTCTCGCCCAATCCATGGCGCGTAGTCAATTGGTCATCACTAAAAGTATTATCTCCCTCTAAAAAAAGAGGAAATTTTTTAATTCAAATATTTTGTATGCATGTACCAAACTTGAGCTCATTATGATTACACAATGAGTATATAATTCTAAAATGAGGTATGATGTTCTTGTTGGTGAATATATATTACGATTACATGATGGTACATAATTCTAACACCGTAGCAACACACGGGCATTATGCTAGTATACTATAAAGAGAGAAAGATTTGACAGTTATACAAATCTTACACTTACACCTTCTACACCGTCGGATTTTATGATGATCGAATGCTTTAGATTAATTTAAAGAATCCATGTTGATTACATCTCTAATTTAAAACCATTACACCCCTACATCGTTGGATTTGACAATGATCGAACGCTGTAGATTAATCTAAAGAGTTTATGTTGACTACATCTCTAATTTAGTAAAATCTTTAAAACAGTGTCGCACCATGTGCCTGTTTAAATCTCGTGTCACGTACCCATTGAATTCCTGATTCCTAGAACACTTCTTCTAAACTTTACTACCTTGGGATACCCCACGGTGAGATTGCCGGTAAAACACCGACAGGGGGAGAAGAAAAGGGAAGAAGGGGATTGAGAAAAATATAGGCCGGTTGAGAAAAGAAAGGGGAGAGGATGAGAGATAAAAGGGATCGAGAAAAATATAGAGAATGAGGATTGTGAAAGGGATCTACTGGAGCTGTGTTTCCTCTCTTAAATCCCTTTTAGTTATGAATATAGGGAAAGGGGTGGTTTTCTCAATCTGCTGGAGACGTTGAGGATCATCTTGCATATAAGTGTTCGTTCGATGGTTTTCCAAAAATATATGTCATTTCACACCTTAAGAAGCCTCGGGATATAGTTCGAGTTACTTTATGCTCACTTGATTTTTACTTTGCTTAAAATTGTATTTACGTTATCAAAATCTTTAATACATGTTGAATTTTGAATTATTTTAAACCACACTTGCATTGACTAGTATTACAGGACAGCCAATTGTTAGTTTAGCGCATGTGAATGAGAAATTACCAAAGAGCCACTAGGTTTAAATTAAAGCAAGAATTTGGCTCCACATATTTCTAGTTTCAATCTACAAACTGGGTGATGCACCGTTATACATCTATGCTGTATGTTGATGCCTATGATGCACACAACAAACGAGTCACAAATTATCCATAAGACTACGAATAAAGGAGACTTGGAGATCGCGCCCATAGGAATTGAACCACACCTACAAATCTCACCCTGCCACCAAATGTAGTTTTCTGCAACAATTGTCAGTAGAAATGAAATAATTTTTGTTGATATTCCACCATATTGAAGAGGTGCATTGTTAGGCATGTGATTTCTTCATACAATAGTATTTTTATGTCTATATTCATTTTAAATTTTAAAAAGAATAAACAACTAAATGTTGAAAAGTATTGCATGTATACTACTACATCTATATGTTCTTGACATAAATTGGCCCATTGTTATGCCAAGGTAAGCTAACGCAACCAGCCACGGCTGTAATAGTAAAGAGTCAATTCCTTATATGCCATTGAAAAATACAACTCATCCCTTATGTGCCATTGGAAAATAGCTCATCCCTTCTATGCCATTGGTTATAATTTTTGATCCCTTATGTGCCATTGCCGTTAAAAGAGACTAACGGAGCCGTTAAATGGAAGGGTGAAAAGACCATAATACCCCTAGTTAGAATGAAACATATTTATGACATTTCATCCATTTCATGCCATTTCCATCAACGCCAATAATGAGATGACATTGAAAGTATGCAAAATAGGTCATATAGAGATATATAAAATAAATAAAATTTATTGTTAGACCAGAATACCCCTAGTTAGAATGAATTTTATTTATTTCATATATCTCCGCATGACCCATTTTACATACTTCCAATATTAACTCATTATTGTTGTTGATTGCAATGGCATGTCAAGGATGAAAGGTCACAAATATGTTTCATTCAAGCTAGGGGTATTATGGTCATTTTGCCCTTCCATTTAACGGCTCTGTTAGCCTCTTTTAACGGCAATGGCATATAAGGGATCAAAAATTATAACCAATGGTATAGAAAGGATGAGCTATTTTCCAATGGCACATAAGGGATGAGTTATATTTTCCAATGTCATATAAGGAATTTACTCTTAGATGTTTCGCGAATTTTTTTCGAGTATGTTCCCTCACGTGCATGACATATTAAATGTAGTTGAAAAAATAACCCATTACTATTGCAAATCATGAATTAAGTAGGCTCATTAGATTCGTCTCGCGATTTACAGCCCATTCATATAACTTTTCACCTTTTTTGTCTACATTTAATATTTTATGCATCTAAGATTCTCCTTTGATGTGATGGGTGAAAAGATTTCGGGTGGCAACTGAACAAGGGCACGTATTATTATTATTGAATCCAAATTAATTACCTGCGGCAGAATCAGGAAGTAGCGGAGGCGCTCGAGCCGCGCAGCCTCGCGGCGTAGGTATGCTTGTTCCTGTTCATGCACGGTGGGCGCGGCGGTCATCGTCGACGGCGTGGATTACGAACTGGGGCTCGTGGGGGTAATAATGGTCCTCGTCGGAGTCGGGGTCGGAGCCCGGTTCTACCGGCGGCGGCATCGCGCGCGTGGGATGATTGGGGATGCCGGGGACGCGGCGGCTAGATCGCTTCGTCCGTTTGTGGTGCTTCGTTACCGTGCACGCGGCGAGCAATTTCAATTCGATGGGACTGGGGCGGCCTGGTGCTTGTTGGACTCGATCTCAAATTCTCATCCTCTCTCTCAATCCAGACGCGACAAATTTGAACCGAGAAGTCCAATATGGTCGCTGTTTGTTTGGGCATTGATGCGATGCGAGGATCGCTTAGAAAATTTGTTAACGACCAAAATGTACAATTGAGGAGAACTACCGGAGAATATGCTTTTCAAGACTGGAGTACGTATTGGATTTTGATTCGGCTGGTAAGGGCTTTTAAATTAGAAAATGTTTTCAGAAGGTTCTATAGTTCGATGTGCCGCTCGAGGCCACCTAGGCAACGCGAGCAGTGGAAGCGGTTTTTTGTTGGGTAAAGAAATTTTCTCGCAGGTAAGAGGTTTGATTCTTAATGAAGTAGGAGTAAGACCTTCCCGTACTGTAAACTGTGGAAAAATTGTAATCAATCAAAAATATTTTTTATTCTATTTATTTAAAAAATACATTATATTTTTTATTGTTTTCACGTGCTATTCATAACAATAAAACAACCTTAGTGATATAAAATTGTACAAAAACGATGATGATGTATTTTAACATATGTTAGATGTCCACTATCACCTCACAAAAAGATTGATCTTGTTAAGTGTATACTAGACCAACTGACATAGTTGAAAATGATTTTTTTAAAAGTTTTTTCCATGTATTGGGCTCTGTTCACTCTTCGATTCAGCATGGTACAAGGCTACATGTGGCGGCATTTTTGGAGCACTTATCGTCATTTTAGTTTCCATATGGCTGATTTTGTGGGTGGTAGTTGGTAGGCATTCATATTTTTCTAGATATGCAATATTTAACTACGAAGTACACCATTAAGCTAGGAAGCTAGGTTCTATCTATAATTTACATTATTCTTTTATTTCAGGTGTTCTGCTGTTTGCCGTGTTACCAATATGCAAGCTTTCTAAACTGCTACA
Organism: Urochloa ruziziensis; assembly: GCA_015476505.1. NCBI lineage: Eukaryota > Viridiplantae > Streptophyta > Magnoliopsida > Poales > Poaceae > Urochloa > Urochloa ruziziensis. The sequence continues at coordinate 4,582,490 of CM027119.1, read as the reverse complement.
ATTCGAACATTAGGTTGTTGATTGGTCTTCTGATTGTGAGGTTATATTCTAGCTCATAGTTGTGTATTCCTAGCTATGTGTAATTGTGTGTCCATGTTAACCTTTCATCTAAGTTTTTAAGCTAACAAACGCCATTCGTTGCGCAGGTGGTTGATGTGAAAGGAGGATGACATTCACATACGGTTGGACCTTGGACGATGACCAATTTTCTTCACTAGTTTGAGTTGCACATATATACTGTGATATTGGAAGTTAGAGGGCAACTCTTGATTGTATGCTATTGAGAAATCGGCGCCACTGAGCTTAACACCAACTCTTTATGTGGACCCTTACCCACATTAGTCCCTTTGTGGAGAACTTTCACCTTGACACCAATATGGGAGACCAACTCTCTACAAGGGAACTCAAACCTTTATTTCACACTCAATTTGATACAATATGAGAGTACCCTTACACTTTTTATGTGGCTACCCTACCATGACACTACTACACTACATGGCAACCTTGTCATCTCCTCACCTATGACTAAGTGACACTCTATGCCATGATACACTACGGGAAAACTGACCTATAGTCCCGTTCACAGGACGGGTTAGTCCCGGTCACTGTGGGCGGGACTACATGGCCGTGACTAACGTGTCGCACGTTAGTCCTAGTGTTACCAGCCGGGAATAACCTGTTTTGCGCCTAAAAAATAAAAAAAATATTGCGCGCCCCAAGAGGCCTGCGATTTTTTCACGCCTAAAAAAATAAAAAAAAAACTGGGGCTCGTGGAGGAAATAGTTGTCCTGGTCGGAGTCGGAGTAGGAGCCCGGGTCTACCGGCGGCGGCATGCCGGCCGCCGACGCCGCCGGGTTGTCGCCGACGGTGACAGGAACCTTTGTCATCGCACGTGGGATTTGGAGGATGCCGGGGACGCGGTGGCTAGATCGCTTCGTTCGCTCGTGGTGCTCTCGTCCTGTTCTGTTCGTTACCGTGCGCGCGGCGAGCACTTTCAATTCGATGGGACTGGGCCGGCCTGGTGCGCTTGTCGGACTCGATCTCGACCTCGATCCAGACGCGACCAAAATTTAAAGCGCGCGAGTCAATTCTGGCCTCAGTTTTTTTTAAAAAGGGATCGGATTTCATTTAAATTAGAACCTCATTTACAACTAAGGCCCTAATATAAATAAAATTACATTGAAACATGTCATTGTTTTCCTATCCTTCATCTTCCATGTATCCGGCGACATCCACTGCTTCAGGAAACTCCATCGCCATGGAACTTCACCAGATCCGGACTCAAGGATCACAAAGGATCACAGTTCCCACCAACAGAAGACTCCACAAATATGAAGACCGTATAAAAGGCGCAATATGATCAACCTTTGTAGGGAGTAAAGGGCGCTGAAAGCACACCGGTCATATTTTCTGAAGGTTGAACCGATCATAAGATCCGACGTCACCATTAGCTATCGCCAACGGCGATCAGAAGAGCAGATCCGCCACCGCAGTGGCCGGAAGAACAATTCCACCAAAGGGGAAAAAACATCCAATCCCTCCTTAAAGAAAACTAGCCCAACGTACCTCGATGCCTCTATGAAGAACATGCATTCTTTTGAGAAGACAACGCATGATAAACTTGTTTAAATTAAGCTAAGATTAATAATGAAATTTGGTCTTCTTCTTTTTATTGTTTTTTAAAGATAAAACAGGCTAGCGGGCAATATCATGTATTCCAAGTTTATCACTAGTAACTTCTTCTTGAAACTAGTAGGTTGGCATGTGCCACAGGCACGTGTTATAAAAATAACATAAATTTAAAAAAAATCTTAGTTTTTTTAAAAATAAGTATGTAAAATAATGCATACTTTTGTTAGATCGCATATTAAAATTATTCAATAGCATCTCATATTAAAAATTATATATTCATACATCGAAAGCTTGGGCCTCCGGCGGAAACAGAAGGAAATTTTTGTATAATTAAATCTTAAACAATCAGCAACATATATAAAAGAAAATATTCACGATACATGTATCCATGAGCAACTCGGCACCGCAGCCAGCTTTTTGATGATGGGGAGGCCGAGAAGGTTGCTCTCCTCGTCACTGGTGTCGTGGAGCAACGACGCCACGCACTCGACGGCACAGGGCACCGTCACAACGCGGAGCACGTTCCGCTTCTACCTGGCAAGCTTGGACACGACGAGCGTCGTGGCCACCCTTGCGCCGCGCTCGACGCCGACGCCCTTGTAAAGAAATAAGAACTCTGAATAGATGATGAGAATGAAGGGAGAGATTGTGTGCTTTGAGAATAAGGAGGGGCGCCTTATATAGGGGGGCAGGAGGGCTAAGGAGATGAACCTGGACGTCCACGACCAAGTTTTAAAAGGAAGGAGACACCCGATTGCGTAGATGTCATTCCTTTTTTTGAAAGGAAACCTTGACCGGTACACAACACATATATAGACGCTAGCCATCTACAAAAGGAAATAAGGAAATTCAAATTCCTTGATGCGCACGGCCATATAAAGAAAGGAAAGCGGGCGAATTTCAAAGGAAGGTGTAGGCGCCCTGATTGCATAGGAAGGTGGAGGAAAGGAAAGGGGTGTTTTTTTGAAAGGAAACCAGCGTATCTTTTTCATACAAATACAACGAATAGAAAGGAAAGGAAAGCGGCGCCTTGATTGCATTACCATAGAAAGAACGCGATCAAAAGGAAAGGAAGGCAGGCGAATTTATAAAGGAAGGTGGAGGAAAGGAAAGGGGTGTTTTTTTGAAGGAAACCAGCGTATCTTTTTGCATACGAATACAACGAATAGAAAGGAAAGGAAAGCGGCGCCTTGATTGCATTACCATACAAAGAACGCGATCAAAAGGAAAGGAAGGCAGGCGAATTTCCAAAGGAAGGTGGAGGAAAGGAAATGGACGTTTTTTTGGAAGGAAACCAGCGTATCTTTTTGCATACGAATACAACGAACAGAAAGTAAAGAAAAGCGGCCTTGATTGCATTAACATACAAAGAACGCGATCAAAAGGAAAGGAAGGCAGCGGGTATACAAAATGCCAAGGTGAGAAAGAATAGGGAGGTAGGGATGGCGCCGAGGCGCAAAAGAACGGAGGTTGACGACCAAACGCGTCTACGCCCCCTGGTCGTCCGGGGCCACCTTTTGGCTCTGAATTGTGGCCTTTGTGAGGTTTAGGAGGGTAATTTTTTGGGTGAGAAACCGTTTCAATTGTGACACTCTTTATAGTATAGATACATCTAAGCTAACAAAAAATGTAATTTCCTAATTGACAGCCCGACCAACGTTTATAAGCTGTGGGCAAGGGCGGTAGTGACGAACAAGCATCGTTAAACGTGGCTTTATAAGCTATGGGCAATGGCAAGGAGGTAAGGATCCATCAAATAAAACCTGCCGGTTAGGGTGCTAGATAGGGTAGGTATGCCTTCGACGACTAGAGGACCGGCAACACAAGGGAATGTCGTGTGCTCAACAAAAGAATCAACATCGTACCACGATATTTTCCAAACAAATGCCCGTATTACAACGCAAGGATAAGGTGCAAAGGTGAATAGGAATGCAGTATGCAATCCCAAGCTACACTGACAGAAAGACTCACAGCAGGTGTAGTGCGTGGCAAAAAATCGAACTGTGGGCACGAGGAATCTCCCTCGTCACCGTGGACGTCGAGCGTTCACACCGCGACGGCGCGTGGCTCGTCTCGCGTCGCACGTGCACACATCTCCCAAATCGAGCTGACCTAGTTGACGCGACGGAACTGACCCGACCGGACGGCGCGCTCGCAGCATCGCCTTCCCCACCAGCGTCGCATCACGCATTCACGCCCCTCTCCACGCACGGCACACGTCACCCGCAACCGCAAACAAACGAACCGAGGCCAAATTCCCCAATTCCCCTGCCTCCGCTCCCCGAACCCTAACCCTACCCCGCCCGCCATGGACGAGGACGCCGGCGACGCCTCGCCGCCGCCGGCGCCCCCTCCCCCGGCGCACGTGCACGCGCACGCGCCCCATCACCTCCATCCCGTTCCCGCTCCCGCACATGACCCCGCCGCCGCCGCTCCGTCGCAGCGGGACATGTCGGCGTCCCCGACCAGCTCGCGGTCCGTGACGGAGACGGTGAACGGCTCCCACCGGTTCGTGATCCAGGGCTACTCGCTCGCCAAGGGCATGGGCGTGGGGAGGCACATCGCCAGCGAGACCTTCTCCGTGGGCGGCTTCCAGTGGGCCGTCTACTTCTACCCCGACGGGAAGAACCCCGAGGACAACTCCGCCTACGTCTCCGTCTTCATCGCGCTCGCCTCCGAGGGCACCGACGTGCGCGCGCTCTTCGAGCTCACGCTCCTCGACCAGAGCGGCAAGGGCAAGCACAAGGTCCACTCCCACTTCGACCGCTCCCTCGAGTCCGGCCCGTACACCCTCAAGTACCGCGGATCCATGTGGTAAGCACGGTGCTGACCCCTCCCTGTCCGTTTTTTGTCGTGTTGAGTTCGTTTCTAGTATGGGACTGCTGCAGTTGTGGCGAATTAGTGTAATCAGAAGTTTGATTCTGCATTCTGGAGTAGAATTATAGTGAAATTGTCCATATTCAATCGGGGTGGTTGTGGTTGTGTCAGGTTTAATTCCGCCCCTAGTATGAGATTGCTTCCCTTGTGACCAATTAACACCAACGGAAGCTTATCTGGTAGTTGAATTGAAATCATAGCCTAATGCTCAACATTCAGTTAGGGTTCATGTGGATGGGCCTGGCTCTAGTGCTGTGATGACTTAGTTTTAATTGTACATTATGCTTGGAGTCAGTATCTGTATTCGAATATTTGAAGGTTGGAATTGGCATCAGTGTGATTATTTTTTCTTCATGTGGGTACTTTTGGGTGTTTATATGACTCCGTGGAGAATTTAGTGTGCACAGGGGTCTCTGGTGATAATTTAGTTCCCATTTTGGTCTTCAGGTAGCCATATAAATTTCCTCGTAATCAACATTTTTTATGTGTGTGGGGTTATGAATCGTCATTTGCAACTTTGATCTGACCCATTAATTTGGATGTGAGTTGTTTGTATGCTTTTCTGAAAAATTGGCATGTGCCATGATGAATTTTCCACTGTTGAAATTAGAGCACACAGATATCACGAGGGTTATTGGGTCATGCTTGAGATGCACATATATGCGTCTGTCTGGTCCAATTGTGATTTTGGGGTGATTCCAGCAAGTTAATAATGCTGTTAAATGTATGCTTTCACTTTCAGTTGCTGTAAGCTTTAGTTGTAGTGTAACAGTGTACTGATGTTTTAATACTTTTTACTGCCTTTGTGCTAAAACATATTGACAGTTGGTTGTGTTCATGGGTGAATAAGCTTTTAGTTTTCTGTTTCCCTGAAGTCTCCGGAAGTGGCATTAATCCTTATGCATCTAATCACTCTTTTGGTACGCCTATAGCTAATTTTTCCTGTTCAGTTCTTATTCATGAATCAAATTGTCGGTAGTGTTGGGCTTAAAGTTGGAATTACACAGTTGATGTTTGTTTTTTATTAGTTTTTCTAGGATAGCAGGATACATGTTGAGTCAATGTTCTTGATTTTAATGGTTGGGAATGACGACATGGAATTGGTGGTCCTTCTCTTTCTGTGAAAGAGTTCTTGATTCCTGCCTGGAATCTTGCTTGGTCTGACACATGAACACTTCTGTGTCTTTTAGGTCCCTGGATTTGATATTTCTGTTTGGCTTGTTTCTTTTGTTATGCTGGTATGTTTTGTAGAACAAAGCTGTAATTAGCAGTAGTGATTCTATGCAAACGTGTATAGTTGGAGTTTTTTATTGTTTACTTATTAGATGTGCACCTCAATACTTGGGATCATTGAATGAGTTGGTTTATTGTGAACAGAAGTTAATTACTTTAATCTGCTTATTAGTTATTTTGAATGCATACTGTCTTTTTTCTCCATTATGGGCTATGCCCGAATTTCATTACTTAGAAAACAAGGTTGTTGACCGACACCACTAAATGATGCCACAAAATGCTAACCAGAACCTCAGTTCAACAACTTGTGACTACGGGCAAGGTTGTTGACCGACGCCACTAAATGCATACTGTCTACAGAACCAATTCAATCACAGTCAAAACTATTCTAATTTGATAAAGCTTGCCGAGTGTATGTTTACATGTGGAAACTGTATTGCGTGAAATTGTTGCTCTTGCATCACTGTGTCATTCCTTGAAGTTAGGATAGCTAATCAGCCTCTGAGAATCTAATTTAGTTCATCCTTCTTTGTTTCAGGGGTTACAAACGGTTTCTTTCGGCGAACTGCCCTTGAGACATCGGACTTTCTTAAAGATGATTGCCTGAAGATAAATTGCACTGTGGGTGTTGTTGTGTCAAGTATTGATTACTCCAGACCACACTCTATTCAAGTTCCAGACTCAGACATTGGCTATCATTTTGGTTCGCTGTTGGACAATCAGGAGGGTGTTGATGTCATTCTTAATGTGGGAGGAGAGAGATTTCATGCCCATAAGTTGGTGTTGTCTGCACGGTCTCATGTATTCAGATCTCAATTTTTTGACGATGAGTCTGATGGAGAGAAGAGTGAGGTTGATGAGAGTGATGAATTGAGAGAGTTTTTTATTGATGATATGGAGCCAAAGGTTTTTAAGGTATGTTGCTGTTCCTATGTTGAGCTTATCCTTGCATATAACAGTGACTAGCAAGTAATTCCTGTATGTGAATATTTGTTGCAGGCAATGCTTCATTTCATCTATAGAGATACCCTTGTCGATGAGTACGAGTTGGGTGCATCAAGCTCTGACGGTTCTGTCTTTGATACCCTGACAGCGAAGTTGTTGGCTGCTGCGGACAAGTATGACTTAGGAAGGTTAAGATCGCTATGTGAATCTTATCTGTGCAAGGGTATAACAGTGGCCTCAGTTGCGAGTACGCTAGCATTGGCTGAACGCCACCGTGCTATGGAGCTTAAAGCTGTTTGCCTAAAATTTTCTGCAGAAAATCTTTCAGGTACTAACACTTTTCATACTGAATCTTGTTTCTGATTATGACACCAAGGACCCAGTATTTTTGCTTCAAAACTTATTCTCAGTTCAAAAATATTCAAAGTGTGCTGTCATAGAGGAGAGAAAAACAGCATGAAAAATAGTTTTCCCCTTGTTTCCGATACAAGGGCCAAGGCTCGATCTCATTTTCATTATTTTTCACCTAGGCCACTTAACATGATTCTATCAAGCAAATAATGTAAGCTCCTAATCTGCTGTTTAAACCAACAACCCGACAACCAAGTGTTGAAGAAGCGATCAACACTTGTTTTGTTTCTTTTTATGATAGTATATGCCCCTTCTTTGTGACGCTAAGTGTTAAAAAACTTTGTTTTGTTTCTTTTTATGATAGTATGCCCTTCTTTGTTTGTTCATTCTTATGGTAACTATTCTTGCTTTTGTCCAGTGAAAACTTTGCTGATATACTTCTCATGGAAGTATGCTTCCATGTTTCTTTTCAGTACAGTATGCATGAGCCATCTACCTTATTACAGATTGCTAGGCATTCATATAATCAGTTCCGTAGGTCACTCCAGTGCCATTTTTGTACAATAGTTTTTTGAACAAGCTAGAACAATATTAACTGAATGAACAGGGTGTTAAGGTATTGGCAATTCTGTAAGAGGTTGTTTGCAGATGCAGTATACATTAATTTTTCTGTTAGCAATATATGGCTCATGGGTGTTGTACTTGTTCTACATGACATCAGCAACCTCAATTGTGAATAGAAGGTAAACTAGTAGACTGGGGACTGTGACATATTGTCATTAGCTGCTTTCAGATGTGACTTAGTATATGGGATGCTAGATTATAATACCTATAACATGTTTGCTAATGGACATTGGCTCGGTGAACAAGTATCTAGATTTCTTTTCAGAGCTTGAAATCCCATTATTGCTACATCCATATCTTTGTTGAAATTCTGTCAACCTATCCATTTCAGTGTTGGGTATTTCAGGGTTTTCACCTGGATATTGCCTGGACATACCAATGTTTAAACTTTTGGTTGCTTTATTTGTGCAATTATTTTTGTGCAATTATTAAGTTTATACATATACTTGTGCAATTAAGTTTATAAAGCTCAATAACACATTCCAGATACGCTTACGTCTCTGCAGCTGTAATCCGGAGTGAGGGGTTCTTTTACCTCAAGGACAACTGCCCATCACTGCAGGCAGAGATACTGAAAACTGTTGCAGGGTGCGAGGAGCAGTGCAGCAGTGGCGGGAAGAGCCAGAGCGTTTGCGCGCAGCTCGCACAGCTCTCGGACGGCGGCGACACCAGTGGCCGCAGAGTTAGGCCAAGAATCTGAAGCCACCCCAGAACTCTTGACATGGTTAGCCAGCTGTTTCTCTGTAAATGACGACAATTCGTCCTGTATGTGAAGAAAAACAATTTTAAATAGCCGTGGCTAGCTGTATCTAAACATGCTTCTTACATCTTAACTGGCATATTGTTTGTAATTAGATGATCGCTTGGTCCCAGAACAGTTACGGAATCGATTTGTAGACAGCCAGTCTGCAAAAGCTCACGAAGTCACGATAAAATGTTGCTCTTCTGTCGTCGCAACTGGGGTTTGCAGTAGCTGTCTGGTACTAACACATTCGTTTTAGCTGTATTCTCGAGTGAAAGGCATCAGGCAGGAAAGATTGAAGAGGTAGACTGGAGGTGACAATCTTTTTAGCCTATTGGCAACTATTGTTTACATGGATTTTACAATTCTGTTGGCAGTCCGTAATTTTCAATAATGAGAGGTGATGAATATGTGCCCCCACTTGTTTGCGGAGCCAGAAAGGAGCAGATATAATGGCCATGCACATAGTTCCTTTTTCACGTCACACGTTCAGCGTTATGTCTCATAGTTTGTAATCGAACGTGGTCATCCATGGCCTAATCGTGTCATCACTTCGGAAATCGTAATCCAACTATTCCCAAATTTTTCTACTAGAAAGTGTTTACACGACACATACTGAAAATACTTATATGATGTGCTAATTTTCCAAAAAAACATTTTCAAAAAACATTGTTGACACGTCAAATCGAGCGAAAAGCGGTGGGAATCAATCTGTGGCCGGCGAAAGAGTACGGGCGAGCCGGCAGCTTTTTTTTCTCACACGTACGTACGCGCTGCCGACCCTCCTCACGGGATGCCGCCAGCTAGGCCGGTCCCACCCACCCCTCAACATTTTCGAGTACGTTCCTTCACATGCATGGAATATTAAATGTAGTCGAAAAAAATAACCCATTATATGGATGGAGTGTACTTCGCGAGACGAATCTAATGAGCCTAGTTAGGTCGTGATTAGACAATAAATTACTACAGTAAACATGTGCTAATGACGGATTAATTAGACTCATTAGGTTCGTCTTGCGATGTACTGACAGAATCTGTAATTAGTTTTATAGTTAGTCTATATTTAATACTTTAAATGTGTGCCCGACATGCTGTAAATTTTTTTCGGGAAACATCTAAACGCGGCCGAGATGATACTACCCACCCTTGGGCCTTGGCCCCACCACGGCCTACCCTTCGGCCGCCGCCCACATCAAATCCACCATTCTCACGTCACTGGCCAACGGGTCCCGTGGCATCACATCTTTTCCCAGGTCCCACCCGTCAGTTGACCGAATCGCGCATACGAGTTTCGAATGTTGTGTGGCGCTAGAGTCGCTGACACACGGGTCCTGGTCCAGCACCTGTCAGTGACCTGGACGGCAGCGCGGTGCTCAACTCAACTCCTTCCACGGGTACGTCGGCCGGTGGGGTCATCGTCGCGTGGGACCCACGAGTCAGTGGCTTCGAGCCGGATCCCGCGTGGAAACGAAGCGAGGTCGCGAGGAGGGGATGGATGGCCCAGCGCCCCGCGTGGGCGTCGCGGCTTCCACTCTTTCCACCCGTGAAAGTTTTCTCACGCGCGACCAGCCCACCACCTCCCTTCCCTTTCTCTCCCCTCTCGTAACCGGAAGCTTCTCTGATTCCAGACGCAACCCACCCGGGTCAAGAGCGAGCGAGCGAGAGAGAGAAGCCAGGAGAGGAGGGACGCGGCCGGCTGCGGGAGATCGAAACCCTAGCTAGGGTTTCAGGCGCCGGGCGGCGGCTAGATGTCGACGCCGGCGAGGAAGCGGCTGATGCGGGACTTCAAGCGCCTGCAGCAGGACCCGCCCGCCGGGATAAGCGGCGCGCCGCACGACAACAACATCATGCTCTGGAACGCCGTCATATTCGGGTGGGTGATCCCTCGGGGTTTGTCCGTTCGTTCTCCTCCCTCGCCCCCCACGGAGTTTGGTAGTCCCGTCCCTGTTCTAGGGTTTGGGTGCTCCGGATCTCGTTGGGAGGGAGATAAGGTCTCATCTGTTTTTTTTTGTTTTACTTGTGTTTCGGTGCTGATGATTGGTTCATGTGGTTTTGCAGTCCCGATGATACGCCGTGGGACGGAGGTGAGATTCGCAGCTTTGACCCCCTTCTGATCTGTAGCTGATTTGGTGCTTGTTCTGTGGTTGCTAGTTGGTTTAATGTGGATTGGTTAGGAATCATGCATGTTGTAACTGATAATAGGTCGTGTGGTATTAGGGATTTGGTGCTCCCCTGAGCTGAGACCGTCTAGGCAGCTCAGGATTGTTTTTAGCTTGTTCCTGACATTTATTCTGTGGACTGTCGGCCTTGTGGGGAAAATTGTTTTATGCGTTTTGTTCTGTAGTTGACCGTTGAGAGTTGTATTTGTAGCTTACGACTGCAGAGCGATGGCGGATTGTGGTTAGAGCTGCAAATTCTGTAACGGCTTTGGTTTCCATTAGACAAGAAACGACAAGTCTTGCATGGCAATACCGACAGAACCCACTAGACTAGAGCTGTGAATACGTTACTGTTTTTGGTTTCCGTTAATCGGAAAGGACAAATTTTGCATGGTATACTACAGTTTCGCTTGTTATGTGCGGAAACTGCCATGTAGATGTTAGTGGCCATCCTTTGTTTGGATTTTAAAGTGGAAGTATGAATCCTATCTGATTTAGTGTTGCACAAAAATGTATGTTTGCTATGCAATCTTTCCATACATATCTCACATGCCAAATGTCCGCTAGAACAAGAGGTTGCACATAGAGCACAAGTTAGAGTTGCTTTTATTATAATTAATTAGGAGGAAAGGGAACTCTGACGGTCGAGCTAGGGGGGCCCAGCAGGGGGGCATGCTTTTGCTACCGCTCTGCATTTATTCTCAACTAGATTGGTCATGTGAAAGATAGGCCTCGCAAAAGTGACGGATTCTAGTTTGTCGCATTCCTGCTTGCTATGTAGAGATGTATTCCTGGTTCTCTTCCCCTTTGTTAGTTCACTCGACTTCTTAACCTTACCAAAGGATCAACAATCGAGCATCTAGTCAAGGTGAGGACTGAGGACTGCTGGATTGCGTCACACCGCCTAGGCACAAGCACAAGTTCCTTTTATCAATTTCTTTCAGCTTTTGGTGCAGGCAGTGAGTAATTTGGTTCTCATTGGCTTACATCAACTAGTTTATTTTCTTCATGTTTGGAGGATAATCATAGCTAACCTTTAAGGGAAAATTCAAGCCATGCTTAAATACTGGAATATGTGGCATCATATTTCCTAGCCCTCTCCCCACCATTTGCATGGCTCTGCATTTAAGATGCCACTGATGAATATTTCATATGTGGCATCATAGATGCGTATATCAGTATCTCTTATGTATGCATATACTGGAATATGTGGCATCATATTTCCTAGCCCTCTCCCCACCATTTGCCTGGCTCTGCATTTAAGATGCCACTGATGAATATTTCATATGTGGCATCATAGATACGTACATCAGTATCTCTTATGTATGCATATTTAAGATACCACTGATGTCATTTGGTTCGAAAATTGTTGTTTTGGATACACAATAATGTTTTAAGCATGATAGTTTCAGTGGGAAAATGGCTTCTCTATGATGACATTGTCCATATTTGTATTCAATGGGTCTCAGTTGGGTTGTGTGCTAATAGCAGTGTACAATCATGCTGCAGCTTCTGACTTGAGTGTAGGCTGCACATGAACTGAATAATTGTTATTTTTGAATAAAAAATTCACTAAGGCGTCCTAGATAAGTTACATGACTCTTGGCCATTACTTGATGTCATGTCTAGCTGACGCCAACTTTATTGGGATCCTATGTTGTTATTGCTGAGCTTCTGCTATGTTGATGATATGACTGTTGGATACTTTTGGTAAAAAAGATATCCTAGTATTCTTCCCTCGTTCTGAAATGGTCCCTGTTACTTATTTTGAATTGTATAGCTTCGTTGTGACATGCTATCAGAAGCACTTTAGGATGTGACTCCAATCAAAGCAATATGATATTATGTTAAGGAATAATGATTGGATTACCTCAGATAGGTTATTGAACTTGGATGATACATAGGCTTGTAGGGCTGGCCCATAAACATGAATAGCTTGCCTAGATCAAATGTTACTGTCCATTTACCCTCATACCTGCCCCTGCCACTGGAGCTAACATTACCATATCATGCATGGGCATTGTCTGAACCATTGCCGTCTTAAACACTTGAGCAGTTTAGCTGGGGTCTTGCATTGATTTTCTACTATTATGCATTGTTTCCCTCCATGGTATGCATTTTAGTGCCTTCACTTTGTTTTGAAAAGCACTAGGGGCTATCCATACACTGCACTAGTTTTGGCTCAGTCGCACTTAGTCTACTTGGGGCCCTTTTTAGCATTCATGATTCAGATACTATCATGGTCATAGCACTTCAGATGGAATTGATTAATTTCCTTTTCCCAATATCAACAAACAAAAATAACAAGTATATCCTTTCAGATGGAATTGGTTAATTTCCTTTTTTTTCAACATCAACAAACAAAAATAACAAGTATATTCTTCTACTATTCTCTGGGTTCAAGGTGGAACTAAGCATAGTTTCTTACTAAACGTTGTATCCTATTATGTCTTGAGAACTAGAGTAAAAACACTTTTATGCTGGTTTAACTGCACAGGCCAAAACTAAGTCACTTTACCCGATCAGGTTTGTTACTGATCCTTATGGTTTAGCTGTTTAGGATATATTTTTCCCTGGTTGAGTATCATGGGTAGACCTTCAACTGGAAGTTTATAACAGATTTTGACAAAGTCGTTTCATGGCTGCAAGGCATTGCTGATGTATAAGTTTTTGCATGTACAAGTAGTCTAGCTCAAGTATAGTTTGTCTTCTCAGTCGTATTTCTGTGCTACAGCAACTGGGCTCTGTTATGTATACCGTATGTTATCTGAGAATAGTTCCTACCTCCCTTTATTCCAGTGTCATTCATATGGCTGATAACTCCAATATGAGTTTAATGGATATACGTCTGAAATTATGAAAGCTGTGATCAGTTGTACCCTCAGATATCCTCTTATTTATTTTCAGTATGGTTCTTAAGTTTTCTTGGGCTAATCATTGTGGCTTTGATGTTTCACTTCTTTTTACAGGCACGTTCAAGCTTACCCTGCAGTTTACGGAAGATTATCCGAACAAGCCACCAACTGTTCGATTTGTCTCTAGGATGTTTCACCCAAATAGTAATACATCTTTCTCTCCCTAACTCACTCCATCCATCCATCTCCCTCTGTGCATGTTATATCTCTAATGTGAAACTGTGTGTTTGACGACATTTTTCATGCAGTATATGCAGATGGAAGCATCTGCTTGGATATCCTACAGAATCAGTGGAGTCCTATATATGATGTTGCTGCCATATTGACTTCTATTCAGGTACCTTCCTATTGTTGAGTAGACTTATTTTTATTTTTGGCAAAAATGCCTGTGAAATGTCCATTGAAGTTAGCAGTACTAAGTGCTTATCTTGTTGTGTCAAGCTTTGAAGTTGAGTCCTGTAGTTCACAGGAGGGGTTAGATTCACACCAGACCCCTGGTCTTACAGTCCATTTGTATGTAGTGCCTTTTCCAACATGTCAAGCACACTTTCTTTACCCATTTATTCCCCTTTTTTGTTTAGCAAAAATGCATATGCGATGGCCATTGACGGCTTGTTTGGTTGGAGGTTATGGTAGTTTAAAGACAGGAATTTAGAAATCTCTTGTTTGTTTGTTTCATGAGATGGGGAAAGGGAGTTTAGGGGCCAACTCCCACCAAGGACTTACTAGGGGGAGGGTGGTAGTTGGATGAGAATTGTGCTTTAAGTGGCAGATTGATTCATCACAGCTGTCCATTTTGACTTACATGATACAAATTCCCACTCCCAAATTCACGAACCAAACTGAAGATAAGAATTCTCTCTTGAACTTCTCATCTTAATTCTCATCACACACCAACAAGGATTGGGATTAAAAGACCAACTCCTACATGAATTTCCTCTCCAATTCCCACAAACCCATTACTCCCATGCTCTTTCCTATTCCTTGCCAAACGCTCCGTGAAGTGAACGGAGCTAAGTGCTATCTTGCACCGTCAAAATTTAATGTATTGTAATGTGTTGAATCAGTTAGTGTGGCTCAAATTAAGAAAACTACTGGTGGACTTATTTATAGCTTCCAGGCCAGCAAGCTGTGTTTTTCCCCCGTAAAATTGGTGCACATTATTAGCTCTTTCATAGACATCATGATACTCCTATCTAAGGAATGTTGGAAGTTATGTGAGTCAACATTAGGTATTACATTAGAAGTAAATCATTTTTGTGAAATAATGCAGTAGGTAAAGTTTTTCATGTCATAACTTAATGACAGAATGCTGGACCTAGTTTAAGAGCTTAATTATGAAATGGAGTCGTGGACCTAGAAGCGTAGGTCAATGATTAGGATTTGATTAGTTTGCAAATCACTGGTCCTGGCCATACTGCACTAATTATAAATGGGCTAGCAGCGAAGCGATGCCATGTTTTCAGACTACGATGTAAGCATGATAACTAGCGCCATTTTCCATGATTGATGTTTTTTGTTTTCCTTTTACAATTTACACACTACCATCTATTGATGACTTTTGCATGTAGGACTGTAGGTTATATCCATGTTGTGCACCTGTTGCCTGTTGTATCTGAATTCTGAACTGACTGGTGTGCACTGAATTTGCTTTGCAGTCCCTGCTGTGTGATCCAAACCCAAACTCTCCAGCAAACTCAGAAGCCGCCAGACTGTTCAGCGAGAACAAGCGGGAGTACAACCGCAAGGTCCGCGAGATTGTGGAGCAGAGCTGGACTGCCGACTAGTGCAGGGTGCCCCGGCCGCGCCTGGAAGGGTGCAATAAGCAAGAACAAAACAACCCTTGTGTGTCTGGCTTGCCAGACTTGTCGAACATTGAAGAACTCCTGTGATTGCTTGTAGTCCGTTGTCGTGGTTTTTGTGTCCTGATCCAGAGCCCTGGTTGCTCGTGGTGGTGGCTGTTTTAATGTAGCGGTGTTGTTGACCTATCTTGCTCATGAATTAAAAGGATCCTGGTTATGTACAGAGTTAAAGCGTCGGAATGATTGTTTGCTGGACTGCTGAAAATATCGTTGCCCTTGCATTGTGGTTTGACAGCCCCCATCTCCGGTAGGGGCCATGCACTGTTCTCGGACCAGGGTGGTTGAGTTGGCCTTGCGCTTCACTCACTGGCCGCCTGTGTCGACAGCAGGAAGGAGAGGACAGGGTTGATCTTGAGATGATACCTGAATGAGATTTGAATTTTGTGGTGTCCTGATCGATTTGTACCTAAAGCCCTCCTGATTTTTGGTGTTCGGGATTATCCTGATTTTTTGATGATCGGGATTATCGCGCGGGGTGCGTCAAGGACGAGATCTTGCCCAGATTCTGTACGAGCGTAATGATGACAAGATGGGGCGCGTGCTGGACCATCCGATCCAGCATGTTCACAGGGCAGTGGCTGTCTGCCATTGCTACGGGCAGCTGATACTGCAATATTGACCCACAGTGTGTCCTTGTCTTCCAGCTCTTCATAATGGAGAATCAAATGATATACAGTAACATGTTTCAGATCACTGTATTTCCCTTGTTTTGTTTTCCAGCTCATAGTGCAAAGGCGCTACAGTTTACAGTTACAAAGACGTTACACTTGTCCTAAGATCCCACCAAGGGGCAAAGCAAACACAGTGCCACAGTGGTTATTGCAAAGTCAAAAGATCCATGTAGCCGAAGCTGAAAATGAAAATGTGAAAATTTTGAAGCCAAGAGCACAATTAAAAAAAAAAGGCCAAGAAGGCTCTGTACACATCCTGGGGTAGTAGTAAACTAGTCATACGTAGTAGTAGTATGTGAATTTCCAGCTTGAGCTGCAGCTGCTATACACTTAAGCCTGACATCACTCTGTTCAGTTCTCTACCATGCAGCCAGCAGCCGTGCTGACCAACCAGTTTATCATCACCAATGAAAAATGTTCGTCCATGTCGCTTCCCTTGATCGCGCCCATGTTCTTCGTTCTTCTCCTTTCGACCTGCATCTCCAAGCCAGAAATAAAAAAAATGGAGCAGTGCCATTTCAGATTCTAGTCACAAAGCATGTTCAGGATTTCAGATGTGCAAGAACCTAGTTCCTCACCATCATCACTCATTGACATTGAGACGAGCAAGACTGAAAGTGCAATGCTGAAATAATCGAGTTGCATACCTAGGCTAGGCAGCATCTGCCGGCGCGGTGTTGGATGCTCTGGGGATCTGCGACGGCGACAGCGGCGACTCCTCGCTGCTCTGCGACCGCGAGTCGCCGCGCCAGTCGTCCTGCACCTGGGCGGCGAACTGGAGGTTCCAGAGCACGTCCTCCACCGACGGCCGCTGCGCCGCCTCCTTGGCAAGGCACCGGAGGCAGATCTCCATGGCTGTCCGCGCCGACTCGTCGGAGCACGACCGCCCCACCGACGGGTCCACCAGCAGCCGCCGCCGCGACGGGCTCTCCGACGTCAGCGCCGACTGCAGCTGCTCCCGCATGATCTCCACCTCGTGGATTGATGTTATCGGACGACCCGACACCACCTCCAGTAGGATCACCCCGAAGTCGTAGATGTCCATCTTGTCGCCGTTCGGCACCCTGCATTGCATAATGTGCCCCAATGTTCAGAGAACAGTCCTTAATTCTTTGCAAGATCATTATGGGTACAACGTACAAGGAGGTGGTTGTTGATTAGTAGTGGTACTCTACCTGTCAGATGGATACTTGTTTCCTCCTCCTCCCTGCATTGATCCCAGAAAAAAAAAAAGATATCAGAAAACAACATTCTTAATTGAAGATGAAAGTATCTTTCAAAAAAAAAATGAAGATGAAAGTACACTTATCTGTAGTACATTCTTCAGAACAAAGGTAAGAACACGAATTAGCTAGAGTTTTGGTACCAGTGGCATCAGGCTTTTTTTTTCTTTTTCTTTTTTTACCTCTGATTTTGCGGTTTCGGCGAGGATGGGGATGTTGTAGCTGCCGATCTTGGCGACGAGGTTCTGGTCCAGGAGGATGTTGGTGATCTTGAGGTTATTGGCGAAGAGCCCCGGCATGATCCCTCCGTGCAGGAACTGGATGCCCTTGGCCACCCCAATGACGGTCGATATCCTCTGCACCCATGGGAGCCTCCTCCCTTCCGTTCCCTCTGAACACACACCATCCAATCCCATCAACTAGTCAGTACGTGAATCAGGCTGTCCAAACACACTATGGACACAAGCACGACGACGAGGAGATCCAACACTCACGCGAGATCCTGCTCCTGAGGTTGCCGTTGTGCACGTACTCGAAGACGAGGTAGAGCTGCGTGACGGTGGCGTCGTCGAGGTTGTACTCGAAGCAGTGGCCCAGCGCGCTGACCAGGTGCCGGTGCCGCAGCTTGGAGATCATCTCGATGTGCCGGTTCAGGCTCTGCGACGTCTGGCTCCGCTTCACCCGCAGCGACCGGATCGTCACAGCCGTCCCGTTGCTCAGCGTCCCCCGGTACATCTGCATTGCCATGTCACAAGGAAAAAAAACTTAAAATTTCAGCTCGGCTCCTCCAATGGAGAAAGAAATTCAGAATTCAGATATACCTGGCCGTGAGCGTCCTGCCCCAGCAGACAAGACACCTCGAAGTTGTTGGTTGCCGCCTCGAGCTCCACCAGAGAGAAGGACCTGTACGCCGGGATGCCCAGAGCTCCAAGTTTCACCGTCTGCGATATGTAACCTGGATGGATCGTCGAAGAACTAGTCAGTGATGGCACTGAAATTCGGAACTGAAATCGTTTCAAAGAAAAATTCTGAGCTGAAAGTTTCAGAGGATTCGAGAAGGATAATCGTACGGGCGTCGGCGAAGAACTGCGAAGGGTAAGCGCTGGAGGCGTGCTCGACGAGCCGACGCGGCGGCCTGGCCTTGGCGCGCCTCATGGTCACCTTCCTGACGGCGAGGAACACGGCCACGGCGACGAGCACCGCGGCGGCGAGGGCGCCGGCGACGACGCCGGCCACGAGCCACGCCTTGGCGGCGCCGCCCTTCTTGCCGCGCCCCGCCTGGTCGGGCGGCACGATGCCCACGGCCAGCGCCTGGTTCTGGCAGAACAGCGCCGGGTGCTGCCACCCGACGTCTCCGCCGCCGCCGCCAGAGGGGGACAGGCAGTTCGCCGCGGCGGCGAGCGCGGCCTTGCGCGAGGCGGCGGAGAGGCAGGACGGGACGGTGCCGGTGAGGAGGTTGGATGACACGTCGACGAAGCGGAGGTTGTCGCCGCAGGACATGTTGGCGGCGAGCATGCCGGTGAGGCGGTTGCCGGCGACGCTGAGGTACCGTACGGACGGGAGCGCGAGGAGCGCCGGCGGGAACGGGCCGACGAAGCGGTTGCGGGACACGTCGAGGCGCTCGAGGAGGTACAAGGAGGCGAGCTCGCCGGCGGGGAGCCCGTCGGCGAAGCGGTTCCCGGCGAGCACGACGGTGGCCACCTTCCTGCCGAGCCGCGGGAACGCCGGGCCGAGGGAGTTGTTGGCGAGGTCCACAACCTGCAGGTTCTTCAGCGAGCTCAGGTCCGGCACGCCGCCGGTGAGGTTGTTGCCGGCGAGCGACAGCGTCCGGAGCGCCGCCATGTCGGCGACGGACTCCGGCAGGGGGCCCTGTAAGGAGTTATTGCGGAGGCTGAGCACGGCCAGCGAGGGAAGCTTGCCGAGCCAGCCGGGGAGCTCGCCGGAGAGGAGGTTGTCGTCGGCGATGAAGGTCTGGAGGTTGCCGAGGCGGGAGAGGCCGTCGGGGAGCGCGCCGTAGAGGTAGTTGCCGCTGACGTTGACGATCTCCAGGGACGCCAGCCTGGAGACCTTCCCCGGGAGTGGGCCCCACAGGCCGAGGCCGGTGAGCGTGAGGACTCGGAGGTCGGGGAGCCTCGTCAGCGTCGTGAAGAAGGCGTCGATGCTGAACGTCTTGGGCAGCGGCGGCGCGCCGGCGCCGGAGCCGATGATGTGGAGCTGGGTGACGCTGTCGCCGTAGCACTCGACGAAGGCGGAGGAGGTCTTGTAGTCGCCGCCGTAGCAGAAGTCGGTGTAGTTGCTCCAGGTGCTGAGCACGGGAGGGTAGTTGAGCAGCTGCTGGATCTTGAGCAGCGACCATGTCTGCGAAGACTGGAGCTGCGTGGACTCGTGCACCATTGCCAGCAGCAGTGGCAGCAAGATGAGCAGAGGATGCCTGCAGCTTCCTATAGCCATTGCTGGACCTCTGCTAGCTTGCCACAAAGATTTCTTCCTCTTCTTTCTTGAAAATCGCTGGAAATTTCTTCAGCCTTCGGAAGATTCCTTGATGATTGCCAGCTTGCTACTGTGCAAGCAACGGCATTATGACAGTAGCTTGATGGAGAACAGCAAGCGCAGAAATGATGACCGAATGATCAGAAACGGCGAAACTTTTTCTCCAGCTGTTAACCTTTCAGCCTTCCTAATCAAGAACGAACGCCAGAAGAAGAAGAAATGCGTCTAGAATCTGGGAGGAAGATTTCTGCCTGAGCTCTTGGATGCAGGGAGCAAAATGAAGGCAGCAACTAACTGAACTCACACAGGACCTGAGCTGAGAAGATCTATAGTTATTGAGATAGCTACTGGTGACCAGAAAAAAGGTGCTGTGCCACAATGTCCAACCCTGCACAGGGATCTGAGTGGTAGACAACCAGTTGTTTTCACCCCCCAGCAAGCAAGCACTGGATGCTAATGCCTCTTCCTCCCCCAGCAGCAAGCCTCACCAGATTTGCTCCCTTCCTTCAGGAAATGGCAACACAACTGCAGAACAATTGCATCATCAGGTTACCCAAGCATCACCTCTACAGCAAGATTGCTACCACTATTACCTAATATAACCACTGTTTTTTTAACTCAATACTAATTACTGTTAACTCCAAGAAATCAGAGAACAGAGCTGCAAGAACTCCAATTACCTTCGAGCTCGAGCAGCTACTGGAGCAGTACTCACTGTCACACTGCTGAGAATGCAGAGTCCAGCTTGCAAGGAACTCAGAGAGCATGTGCAGATGAGGAAATGCAGCTGAGCTCTGAATGGGTGCAGCATCAACAATTCATATTATTTTTTCCTGGAGTTTTGTGGTGAGGCCGTGAGGGAATCGTATGCCCAGTGTGTCGGCTACTACAATACTGTCGCTGAGCATCACGGGCTGGCTTGAGGCCTGAGGCAAAGGGCCAAAGTTTGAGCTGGAGGATGGAGGTTGGCTAAAGGACAACCAGAGGTGAGCCCGGTGCTACCTTTTGCTCTCCCATCGTACAAAAGCTCAGTGTAGGAATCAAGCAGGGAAATTGTTTGTAATTTTAGGACTACGCCTTTTCTTTCTTTGAATTGCACTTTTTAAATGTGTGCTTTCCCTCTTCTTCATTCTGAAGATGTGGTAAAGCTAGGGGTGTAACAACTAACACTATGTTGTTTTCTGGTAGGTTAACATTTTCGATGCTACCATTTGTAGATTTTTGCCTTAAAAATGTTTCCAGGGCCACCTTTTTTCTCATATAAAATGTTTCCAGTGCAATCAGTCAGCATATAAAAGTTTAGTCGGTGGCAGAACAACATCTGATCTGGAGTAGGTTTATTGATTAGAGCAGTTTAACTAGTGTTCTGTACATACTGAAGCTGATTTCCTTGTCCTAGCTCTCTTGACTCTTGAGGGACAGAGAGAATACTAAGCTGGGCACTGTTTTGCTGAGAGCTTGTGCAAACCTTTAAAAGAAACTCTTAAAAGTAAAGAATATCGATTCAAGATGCCTGGAAAGTAGACAGATTTAATGTTTGGGTGGCCCAATAACTTGAATTTTACATCCACAACCAACTTTTCATATCAAAATTGTTCAACATTGGTAGGGCTCCACGTTATATTTTGCTCTACCAGTGTGCACCTTACATTCCTTTGATTTGACTGATTTCACCTTTTTGTCCTCCCTTCTATTCCTCTTATTTGCTTTACATAAAGCACGCAAGACAATGGGAGCATCACTTTCACTTAAGGTAGCAAACATGCACCAACCCCTCTTCACTTGATAGGCAAAAGATTTTAAGAAACAAAGAAATAAGTAGATAAAAATATTGTGAAATAGATATTAGCTTTTTTTATAAAAGTAATACTAATAGATTAGCCTGTGAAAACATTTCTCTAGAGATCCCTGTGAAAACATTGGAATCTGCAGAGCATGTGTGTTGTGTTCCCACATTGACTTGGATCTTTGTGTAGATTTGGTGCCACACAACCTGTAGCTATCAGAAATAAATAATTGCTGGATTTCTCAACCACCGGCCCCCTAATTGGGCCCCTACTGTAGTCTGTAGTAGAATGAAATGTCCTACTGGAAATTCAGAGCACACAATTCATGTGACTCTCAGTGAGACAAAATGACGGCACATGTGTAGCATTGGATGCTAATGAAGCTAGTCAGCTATCAGCTAACCTGATTATGGTATTTGTAAAGATTTCCCAGAGGCTAAGCTAAAAGCGTTGTTGACAGTAGAATATCACTCATGTGCATGTCATGTAGCACGCAACTTCGGTGAACCGGATTCTTTGCTACTTTCTCTTGTATTGTGCGTGCGCGTGCAGGTGTGGCCGTGTGGGGTGATGCTGGGAGCAGTGGGAGCAAATAAAAAAGTTTTCCTTTTCCCTTATTTAAATAAGAATAATATGGGGATACAAGATGAGGAAGATGCTTTTTTGTTTGTTTGTTTAACAATCACTGAGATGCATTGTCTTAGTAGTAGTTATGATGCGCCGAGCAGGCTTTTACTCGAGAAAGTTAAAAGGCATCCTTTTGAAACGTAGAAAATTTTACGCAGCATTGCTCAATTTTAATAGGAGTTTTTTTTTTTGCACAACATTGCTATAGAAGTGGAAACATTTGCACAAAAAAATCATAGGAGTAGAAATTCTTTGCACAACAATTCTCACACGATCTGAGGACATAGAAACGACGTTCCAAACAGGGCCTCAAGGATTACTACTTTTTTTTAACAGCCAATGATTACTCCCTTCATTTTAAATTACAGTGTGTTTTAGCTTTTCTAGATTGATTTTGCTATGAGTCTAGATTATAAATAAATGTGAAATGGAAGGAGTATTAGATTATATGTGTGAACCTTTCCCGATAAGTAAAAGTATTTCTTTTCACACGAATTCCGGTAGCATATTTCCTTGTCACAAACATGAACTATAGTCACATACGTAGCTGTTTAAATTTTGGGGAAAATATTTGGCCAAATACGTTTCGTGGTGAAAATTGAATGGAACCGGACTGAAGATTTAGCTACCTAGCTTTGCATTATTGTTTATTTACTTCTTTGATTGACAAGATGGCATTTCCAAAGTAGCGTAAGCTTCCGTTTAGCTGTCTGCACTAGTATCTGTAAAAGAATCTGTAAATGGACACATAGACGACTATACAGTTTCCGATGCTGCAGCGGGACTCTGTAAATGACTCGGTACATCCCCTTTCACTTTTCCAGTCGGTAAATCAGGCGTGCGCAAAGGGCGGAACGCTACGCGCCACGTCCGCGTGGGGCCCGCGCGACCAACGCCTCGCGCCCGCCTGCGGAAGGCGACGACCTGCAGAGGAGAGGAGGGAAGAAACTGCTGCAGAGGAGAGGAGGGGAGGGGAGAAGCTGCTCTTCTCGGGGCCGCCACCGAGCCGGCTGCCGCGCCCGAGGCCGCCGCCGTCCCCTGACCAACATCCCGCGCGCGGATCTTGGCTGCGAAGGAGCGCCGTCGCGGGGGCCGCCGCCGGACGCGTGCGACGCGGTCGGTGGAGGAGGTTGATTTCGTGGCGCGGGAGCTCGATTTGGCGAGTCCCCGGAGCTGAGCCTGCCGCCGCCTTCTGGAGTTGCGCGAATCCGGACGCGCGGGCACGGCGAGGACAAGGCGAGCTCCGACGGGGCTCCTGCTCCTCCGTCGTGCCGGGGTAACCCCGCCCGGCCGCCGCGCACGTTGATATGCGGCGCCCGTGAGCTTGCCGCCGCATGCATCCGCCCACGCGCGCAGCTGCTCCCCAACCCTGCGCCGGCCCGAGCGGACGGAGCTCCGCCGCCGCCGCGCCGTCTCGACCTCCGCCAAGATCCGCAGCAGCCCAAGCTGCGCCGCCTGCGCACGCTGAGCCGCCCGCTGCCCAGCGCCCGCTCGAGGGAAGACCGTCGGCCGCGCTCTCGGGGTGGAGAGGAGGGAGAGAGCGGAGAGGAGGGAGGGGGCGTCGAGGAGGAGGCGGCCTGGGAGCTCGAATCGGCCTCCTCGCCTGGCGCTTGAGCTCCATCGCCGGCGGATGGGAGCAGGGCCTCCAACGCCATCGATCTGTGCGGAGCACGGCTCCTGCATCTCCTAGCCCGAAGCCGGCGGCGCCTCCACGCCGGCTGCGCGCCGCCCCGGCTCTGCCTCCGCGGCGGCCGCGTGACCCCCTGCAGCGGACGGCTGACCGGCCGGAGGAGGGAGCGAGGAGGGGAGGGGCGGTCGATGGGGTGAACGAGGAAGGGGGAGCGAGCGGGCCGAACAGAGAGGAGGGAGGTGATCGGAGAGAGAGATGGGGGAGGATAAAAAAATCTGACGCATGGGTCCCGCGTGGTGTTAGTTAGTATAGAGTATGAGATATAAAGTATGACGAGTGCGGGAGGAGTTGATTTAAAGGTTGAAATCTTGATGACCAGGACAGAATATTCTCTTTTAAAGGGTAGAGTAGTGTGTGACCAGTGCGAACAGCCTTATCTGAGAAGCCACTAGAACAACCACTAGCACGTTTTCACCAGAAGAAGAAAGTTACTGTGCCTTTTGAGTTGAGAAAAAGGGGGGCAAACTGCACATCAAAGAAACCCCTTTTTACTTCCTCTCTTGCGCTGCCGACCTGTGAGAGAAAGTATTATAGGTGGCTGGGAGCTGGCTGGGAGTTACGTGGAGAAGAGAGGACAGGAGAGAGAAGGGAGCGGGCGTTTCACCGTGCGCCCGTGTGAGGCCGGCGGGGAGACGCTTCCTCGCGTGTTATTGGTCCATACGTTGCTCTGCGCCACTCTAATACCAGCAAAAGCAATCAATATTACGGGGCCCACCATAGGTGCATGCGGAGCTGGCGAGATTACAGCCGGCGAGCAGGCTGAATTGTTAAACTTGCTGTGAAGAATTAGACTGGCACCGATGTCCGGGTGGCGCCAGTGCCGCGCGTCTCTGTTAGGGTGGGTGGGCAGTTCCTTCAGTTCGCGTCATCACTTGTTTGATTCTCCCATCTGTCCCATCTACGATTGCCACGTGGTAATAATTTATTTTACCCCAAAAAAGCAGTAGCAGTACAATTTCTATCGCCTAAAACAAGATGTAGATCAACTCAAAAAAAAAAAAATGCAGATCATTTTTAGGGCATAGGACCCTTGCAGCTGGCAGTTCACATGAACCATATCCGGATCTGGACCAAACAGAAACAGGGTCATACGGGGAGTGACCTGTAAATATATATACTATGCTCACACATAATAAATTGATTTTTCCTCTATTTATAATGTAAAATTTTAGTAACAGCAAGTGCAAAATTAATTTTCCAAGAAGCATGCTCAGGTTAGCCTGACTCCGCAACTTGGTCACATTAATCTAAAAAAAACGGTGTGAGAAATTTTAAGTCATCACGCCATCCCCTTGTCGATGGTCTGTAAAATAAAATGGCGTCTACGGAGTACGGACTCACCCGTTCTCACTCCCAACCAAGCGCCTATCGCCCTCTCGTTGTTCTTTGATAGCAACATGTGCACTCGTGACGCGACAGTACGTGTATTCAGTTTGCTGCTTCTGCTTTGCAAGAACAAGATTTCATTAACGGCGAGAGGCCACTGTGTGTGTGTACAACCGTGTGTACACGGAACTCGGAAGACACGCAGCATTCAACAATAATCAACAGCACCTAGGAAGTTAAAAGATGGACAGCGATTTGCGTAGAAAAGAAAGGATGCAACGAAGCCTTTCGCGAAAACTTTTCGATGAAAAGATTTCGGGTTTCGATTTTACCAATTTAAGATTAATAATGTAGACGAAAAATGTGGAAAGTTATATGCATAGGTTGGAAATCTCGAGACCAATCTAACGATGGTAATTAGAGGGTAATTTACAGTCTATTTATATAACTTTTCACATTTTTTGTCTACATTTAATGCTCTATGCATCTAAGATTCCCCTTCGATGTGATGGGTGAAAAGATTTCGATTTGGAAGTGAACAAGGGCGAAAGGTTGGTTTCTGTTACTGCTGCCGGTGCAGTGACACGTACCAGCTGTTGAGGTCTTGTGTCCTGCTTCCTTTGGTTGCCAGCAATCACATGTCAGCTTTAGCTCGTAGTGGTGTCACTGGCCTGGAAACGGCAGCAAATGTGTCGAGTGTACGGCTACTGTCTTTTCTCTGTCTGAATGGTGGTTAAGTTGGAGGATCCACGCGCTTATCAGCTCTGATTGTTGGGCATGCACGCTAGGCAGTGTGCACTGACAGTGGCATGAAAGATTTTAGTGGTAGAAAGCTGCCACCGTATGATTGGCACTTTACTTTGAAATGTTTCGAATAAATGGGCCACATGGAGAATAAGGTGCTTATGTGATGGGTGTGGTGTGCACAAGTCTCTTGTGGCTTTAGTAAAGAAAGTTATACGATCTTTTTTGGCGAGACTGAAGTGCTAATGCTACGTCATACAAAACGATGGCGCTATAAATATACCATCAATCTAAAAAGGAAATAAAGTAGAACAAACACACTAACCAGTTTCAACTTTCATGTTTGAGATAACCCAAAACATTTTCATTTAAATCTGGATATAAAGTTATATATATATATATAAAGCTGAAACTCCATATGGAAAAAGAATTGTTAGTTCGTGTCGGTCCGAAAAAGGATGAATATTTGTGTTTAGTGAGGACTCCACTGTGATGTGCTTAATAATCGAAAGAGTACGTAGCTACCTAGATTATCGAAGTTCAAACCCATTGCATGCAATGTGTACAGTACATCTGAGACACACGCACACAATCTTTTAGTTTGCGTCTCTATCGGTGCTAGGAATGGCAACGGGTCGGGTTCGGATCGGGTGGAGTGTCTGGGCACCCAAAACCGAAACCCGAACTTAAAACCCGAAACCGCCCCGAACACCGATTCGGGTGAAAATCCTTCCCCGAAACCGAAACCCGCGGATACCCGAAACCCGATTGGATACCCGAAACTTGTTTTGTATGGCAAAATATTAAGAATGATGATGACTTTTTATAAACATATGCATGATATATAACATATTCACATGTATAAACAAGAGGCAACAAATAGTAAATAATTGCATGAGTCAACTTAGAGTAGTATATAAGTAGACAAGTTATTATTAGTATATTATTTTTTGAAAGATATTATTAGCATATTATAAAACATGAGTTTTAATTCCTAATGATTGATTTCGATTATCCATTGGGTATCCACGGGTGAAAAACCAAATCC
Source organism: Urochloa ruziziensis (assembly GCA_015476505.1). Lineage (NCBI taxonomy): Eukaryota > Viridiplantae > Streptophyta > Magnoliopsida > Poales > Poaceae > Urochloa > Urochloa ruziziensis. The sequence continues at coordinate 4,555,544 of CM027119.1, read as the reverse complement.
GAAACCGAACCGATAGGTTTCGGGGCCCCGAACCCGAAAACCGTGGGTGAGAAATTCAAACCAAAACCAAACCCGCTAGACCCGAAACCCGCGGATATCCGACCCGAAACCGCCCCATTGCCATCCTTAATCGGTGCATGTGTTGCCCATTTTATTTATAAGGGAATTGCACAAATGACATTTCCAAATTGCAAATGAGTTTAGTAGTGAAAAGTATAACAGCACTACGCTTTTCACTTTCTAATATAATACTACCATTGAATCATTTACACGTAATCCTATAGTTACCATTGACCAACATCATGTTCCACACGGCTTAGTACTCCCTTAATTAGTTCGGTCCTGCAAAGATATAAATATGGTCGTCCGTCCGATCATCTGATTCCGGGACCAAATGATGGCCTGCAGAATATGTAGCGCATGCATGCTGATGAGTATCGCATCGACCAACAAATAACAAGGTCAGGCATGTGTTGCTTCTACGGGCCCGTAATATGGTCTGATCCGGTCCACCCGTACAGCACGCCGCTGCGGCGCCCACTCCTGTGCGCCAGCCCCAACTATGGCGGTCGTCTCAAAATAGGGGGAAAAAGAAGGGAAAAAAAAATGGGGGGGGGGGGGGGGGGTCAAGGGCACCTGTAGTCCTGTAGACTGTAGACACAATATGAGAGGCACAACTGCACAAGCAGTTGGTCATGCAGGGGCAACAGGAAAGCTTTAGATACATACGGAACATTACGTCATGCAACGGTCATTTTAGTCTGCCATTTTGTTTGATCTTCTCACATCCTATTATTTCTGTAATCGCCCCATCATGATATTCACTTTGACATAGAGATAGTCTTCCAAAACATAAATTTAATCACAAACTTTTTACAGCATATTTTTTGTAACGCAGGGACAAGTATATATTTTTAAATCTACTCATATATTTTTAAATATTCAAACTCAACACATGAAAAAGTCATTTATAATCATCTGCTTAACTTTCGAACAGCCCAAAGAGTAACCTATTTGCAATGTACGAAAGTGTTAAGAAGAGAGATGCAAGTATGCAACCGTTAAGGTACATTCTCCACCGACCATCACTTGCAAGCGGCTTCCCAGCCTGAGATTCACAAGAAACAAAGATTGTTCCTTGCATAATTGCATTGTATTGCTTGGTGCAGCAAATCTATCCTGGAGAGGACCTGTCGTAGTGTCGTCCTTGGGCATGCATAGCATATCTCTCTCTATATCGCAGCGACCTGACCACTGTAGCAAATAAAAAAATTACCCCTTTTTCTTTTTTTCATACAAGCATAATTTTACTTTTTCTCTAGAAAAATAAGTGGATCTATGACAATAAAAAAAATCTTTTTTATACGAGCACTATTTCGATTTTGTCAATAGAAAAAATATCTCTCTCTATATCGCTGGGAGGTTTGGCGCCCTCCCAGCGACCTGACCACTGTAGCAAATAAAAAATTTCCCTTTTTTCTTTTTTTTCATACAAGCATAATTTTATTTTTTCTCTAGAAAAATAAGTGGATCTATGGCAATAAAAAAATCTTTTTGTATACGAGCACTATTTCGATTTTGTCTTTAGAAAAAATATCTCTACGAGAATTGGCGCCCTGGCACTGTATAGTGCAACAGTTTTTTTTTGCCTTTAAAACCAACTATGCGGCGACTATAGTCTGCCGATTCGTTGCACAGGATGCTGTTTTTTCTACACCATACTTATTTCTTTACGGTATGTTTATTTTCTCCCACACGAGTGCCATGTCTGGTGGTACCTTAGTATTATTTTAAGAAGAAATACATGCATCATACCGGTAAAAAAATGCGTCCAAAGAGTCGGTGCGTCCTCGCCACGTGATTCCAACGTTGTGTTGTCACACAATTTCTCGGTTGTCACATGTTACAATTGTGTATTGTTGTCAAATGAAATCGTGGTGCCCTTCAAGCGTTAGAGCCGTCGTTGCCAGTAGCGGATCAGACTTAATTTCTTGGGTAGGCAAACAGTGAAGTAACAGTGCTAAACAGTAATGAACAGTGCCTACTACACTGCAGTACAATGCTGAATTCCTTGAAAATTGGGTAGTCCCAGGACTACACGGACTACCTGCTGGGTCCGCCCCTGGTCGTTGCCTCCCCATGAAGTTTAGAACGTGACACAAATATTGTGCTCCTTGGCTGCTCGCTCAATCTTTCGCATCACATGTCAGCTCGCCTCCTCTATCCCTTCTCTCGAGCCCCAGTTTGGATCAGATGTAGTGCCGCTGCCTCGGAGTGAGATACCGTCCATCCCGGGCTCACCGGCCTCACTGAAACCCACGAACACTGTTTCTTCTGAGACGAGTTCGTCGAACCGCTCCCACCTCCAGATTTTTCTCTCCCCTCTCTTTGTTATTTGTCGGCTAGCAGGCCAACAATGTCACTTCGTGCCGCTCCCGTCCTCAGTTTCCACTACGTCTGGCGCCGTAGTGGCAGAAGGCTATCTTAAGTGTACACTCTATGTCAACACGTCCATGCTCTCCATGGTCGAGAACATCTGCCTTACTGTCATCGAGTTTGCTTACGAGCCATGCCAGCATAATACAATCACTATCCGTGATCTCTTACACGGAAGAACCTATCTGGCGTGGCGTTGGCGCGCCTTCCTAGTATTGTACAACCCGTGGACCGTTGCGCGCGTGTGTGCCCTTGTAAAATTTTGTGTGCGCTCGTACGTGTTGCAATCAGCGAAGTGCAACAATCAATTCATCATCGATGAAGTGCCACCGTACACAGATGGAAAGCGGCCGGCAGCATTATTCAACACCACACCATACACCGAGGAAAGCGATTTGAGAAAACTGCTGTCAGTTAAGTACTTAAGTTGGGTAATCTTCGGCGTACTGCTTCCTTTTGTTTGCAGCAATCGCTGAACCTATCAGTAATCTAGTGTCACACCGGCCGGCTCTGGAGCAGTCACTGCCCTGAATGTGGCAGCTGCTTTCCTTTGCACATGGTTGCATTGGAGGACGACTCTGATTTTTCTCTGATCAACTAGGCACAGTAGTAGTATGTGCTAACAGTGTCGTTAAGGACTGTGCTAATGCTTAAACTGTTGGTTGTGTACCTAGTTTACTTGCACACTAAAACAGAAAAAAAAGAAGAAGATTCACACATGAGGAACCAGTGTCCAATAGACATACAGGATGTCAGCATATACGTGCTGCTCATTGTTTAGTGCTGGCCGTACCAGTTTCTTGTAGCCCAGTGAGATGATTTCATTATGAGATTGAGATGTGCTTAATCAGGAAGAGCAGGTACGGGTAGCTAGCCACTATGATGTGCATTTACATATTCGTATGATGACATGATGTATCTCTATCATCAATCAATGTGCTGGTCCATTTGGGGCAGGTTGTACCACGCTTGACGTTTTGCAACCTGCAAGTGTATCTTTATATTACCAAGTACGTAGCAGTAAATTCTAACGGGTGGCCCTGGTAGTTGTAATTTTCGTTTTTAAAAATAAGCACGGTAAAAGGAAGGACTTTTTTCTTATCACCAAAGGCCAAGCCTGAATTTCGTTACTTGTAAGATAACGAAATGACAAAAGTGTCACAAGGATCCACTTAAGCGAGTTTAACAGCTACCAGGAAATCAACCTTCAGGAAGACAAAGCACAAAGGGCGGGCTTACTATTACAGTTGAAACTGATTTTTTTTTGATAAAGGAAGCTTTATTAAATTTCAATAGGATTACATCGAGTTGATACAATGTCTTGAAACACTTCCGACCTCTGCATAGCGCATGCACACAGCCTAATTAAAAGAACTAAAAGCTCCGTCACTCTAATGACAATCAATCCGTAGACTAGACCGCCACCCACGTGCCGGGGTAAAGAAATCCTTGGCCACCTGCGCAAGCGTACGTAGCGATGCCGCAACAACCAAATCCTGTGAGGTTGGCTTCTGTAAAATAGCCCATGTACGGAGCCAGTGTATAATCGAGTAGATAACCTGCAACGGAAAAGGGTTATATTTTTTCTCAAAAACAATATCATTTCTGTATAGCCATAGCGACCAACAAGTAGCAGCTGCCCCAAGCAGAACTAGCGGTTTCATTTCCTTTTCAATACCCCATAGCCAACTACCAAACATACTGGACACGCTACGAGGCTGAGACAGGCCTGTCCCCGTATGAATCACCCACCACACTACACGAGCAAAGCGACATTCAAAAAGAAGATGTTTAATTGTTTCATCTTTGTGGCAAAAGGAACATATTTTACTTCCTTGCCAATTGCGCTTTGCTAAGTTATCTTTCGAGAATTACTCCTCTATGCAAGTACCACAAAAAGATTTAATTTTTAAAGGAGCTTTTAGTTTCCACAAGCGTTTATTTATGTTTGGGACATCACTATGGATCATTGCCAGGTAATGGGATTTCACTGAGAAATGTCCATTCGAGTGTAAGTTCCATCAAAACTCATCAGGTTCCTGGTTTAGCACAATGTTAGCAATGCGTGGAGCAAGTTCGTTCCATGTTGTTAACTTATGGCCTATGAGATCCCTTCGCCAATAGATGTTTAAAGGTGAGGTGCTGAAGGCTTCTGCTACAGTATCCTGTTTGTGTCGGGCTATATTATATAAACAGGGATATTGTTCTCATAGTGTTGAATTTCCCAACCATTTGTCCTCCCAAAACCTAACCTGTGTACCATCTTTGATTAAGAAAGTCCCAAAACCTAGAAACTCATGTTTTGCCTTCATCAGGCTAGCCCAAAAGTGTGAGTCACCATTTTTCCATTGAATTTGTGATAGTGGCTTAGAACCAAGGTACTTATGACGCAAGAGTTGTTGCCAAGTTCCATCTGTTGTGAGTAAGTTGAAAAGCCATTTACTCAAAAGTGCTTTGTTTTTTATATCTAAGTCATGAATTCCTAGTCCCCCTTGATCCCTATGCTGGCACATGATACTCCATTTGGCAAGGCAATACTTTCATTTGTGACCATCACTTTGCCAAAAGAATCTGGAGCGAAAGTAGTCTAGTTTTTTAGAACCCCTCTTGGGATCGCAAAGAAAGACATCATATACATAGGTAAGCTGCTTAGCACTGAGTTAATCAGTGTTAGCCGTCCTCCTATAGAAAGGTGTTTGCCTTTCCATCTACTGAGTCTTTTCTCAAAGCGTTCTTCTACCATTTTTCAATCAGCATTTGATAGTTTCCTATAATGTATAGGAATATCCAAATATTTCATTGGAATATTTCTAGGGCTGCAGCCAAAAAGTTCAGTGTATTGATCTAGTGATTCCTTTGCTTCACCAAAACAGAATACTTCACTTTTATGAAAATTTATTTTAAGCCCCGATAGTTGCTTGAAGGCATAAAGCAATAGCTTCATGTTACGTGCTTTCTCCAGGTCATGTTCCACGAAAAGAATTGTATCGTCAGCATACTGTAGAATAGATAGCCCGTCATCAACTAGATGTGGTACTACTCCACTAATTTGACCATCCTCTTTAGCTCTCTTTATTAAGATTGCTAGCATGTCGGCCACAATGTTAAACAATATTGGAGATAGAGGATCCCCCTGTCGAAGGCCTTTCCTTGTTTGGAAATATGAACCGACCTCGTCATTAACATTAATCGCTACGCTGCCTCTTGAAACAAAAGATTCAACCCAGGAGATCCACTTGGGTGAGAAACCTTTCATTCGTAGAGTCTGCATTAGGAATGGCCATCGTACGTTGTCATAAGCTTTCTCAAAATCAATTTTGAAGATAACCCCCATTTTGTTTTTCGTATGCAGCTCATGTGTGGTTTCATGCAAGATAACGACACCCTCTAAGATGTTACGTCCTCGCATAAAAGCTGTTTGTGTTGGGCTAATTATATTATCTGCAATAGCATTAATTCTATTAGTAGCCACTTTTGTAAAAATCTTGAAACTAACATTCAACAAACAGATAGGTCTATATTGTTGTATTCGATTTGCTTCTTGGACTTTGGGGATAAGCGTTATTACTCCAAAATTGAGACTAAATAGAGGTAAGGTTCCAGCATGCAGTTCCTTGAACATTTGCATTAAGTCCTCTTTGATGACCTCCCAAAACTTTTGATAAAACTCAGCTGGGAAGCCATCAGGACCTCGTTCCTTATTATGTTTCATATCAAAAATTGCGTCTCGAACCTCTTTTTCTGTGAAGGGTGCTGTGAGAAAAATGTTTTCTACCTCTGTGACCTGAGAGATGTTCTCTATCCTTGACTCAGCTAAGGCGATAGAATTCTCATCGGGTGGACCAAAGAGGTCTTTGTAGAATCGCGTGATATAATCTTTTAGATTAGCTTGACCCTCTATCTTTTCGTTCTCATGGTCCAAGGAAAAAATTCTTTTCTTTCTATGTTTTCCATTGGCAACCATTTGGAAGTATCGAGTATTGTTATCTCCAAGTAGAGTATCTGTCACTTTCGCCCTCTGGTAATATTTGATTTCTTCTTCTCGAAGGAGCTTAGTTATCTCATCACGAGCCTCTATAAATTGGTCATGTTCTGATTCTGTCAAAGTACGGGCCTCTGCAGCAATGTCTAGTTCATTGATCGTATTTTGTAGAGAGGATTTCTGTATTTTGTAAATTCCATTTGTATGAGATGCCCACCCACGTAAATATCGGCGTAAGGCACTCATCTTTTTGTTCCACCTCTGTACTGAATTTTTAGCAGGTGTTGACTTATTCCAGATTTCCACGACACTGGTCATGGAAGTCCTCACGAGAGAACCAACTAAGTTCTAGCTTGAACTGTTTGCGATTCCCTGTATAAGCAGGCGTACCCGTGTCTAGTAATAATGGTGTGTGGTCCGATACCCCTCTATCTAGAGCGTGCACGGTCACCAGCGGATATTTAAATTCCCATTCTGTAGTCATTAAGGCTCTGTCCAACTTTTCATAAGTTGGGTTGGGTAGAGAGTTTGCCCAAGTGAATTGGCGACCCGTTAGGTCAATTTCCCTAAGGTCAAAGCTATCAATGACAACATTGAATAGGAAATGCCATCGATCACTATATCTATCATTATTTTTCTCCTTACTGCTTCTCATGATATTAAAATCCCCCCGATCAAAGTTGGGAATGGATTTTGTTGACAAGCCCGTACTAGTTCAGACAGAAATACAGATTTAAACTCATCTTGTGCTGGACCATATACGGCCATTAGGATCCATTTAAATGTGTCAGATTTATTACAAGATGGAATTTATATAAAATTCTCCTTCTACAATAAGTGACAAATCCAAAACACTTGCGTTAACTCCAAGGAGAATACCCCCTGATCTGCCTCGTGGAGGGAGACAATGCCAAACGAAATCTGCCCCTCCTGAGATGCGAGCTAGATTCGTCTTTGACCTGTCTTGTTTTCCAGTCTCCATAACAGCAACAAAATCTAAACTATGCTCCTTAATCGCTTCGGCAATGTAGCGGTATTTAGCCAAGTCTGCTAGACCTCTGCTATTCCAAAAAAAGCCTTTCATGGAGAAACTGAGTGGTTAGATTTTGTTCTCTTACTTTTCTTTTTCGATTTTGACTTTGATTTTCGACCGGTCGCCATTAGATCACAAACTTTTGTGTCCAGGTCCGTGTCATCAAAGTCTACCTCTGAGATGTCCTTCACCAAGTGAGCGAGTAGGGCACTGTTAAATTCGGTGCCCTCGTCATCACTAGCATCGAAGGGGTTTAACATATTTTCTTGATCGATGTTCTTGGGGGCTGTTTTCCTTCTTGTATTTGGAGACACTGCCATCCTGTCAATATTATTCGTTTTAAAGCATTGATGGACATGTTTACGCTCTTACTGTTGCTACCCAATAGGAATCCCAATCTATTTAAATTTGATGTGCATTGATGGACATGTTTCTCTTACTGTTGAAACTGAATTACCTGACACTGATGAAAAATGGAAGGAAACATCAACAACTTTTGGGAGACATCTCCCAAAGGTTGCACAGATATCTCCCAAAAGTCACAAAATGGAAGGAAACTGAATTGCCAGAGTATAAAAACTTGAACAGATATCTCCCAAAAGTCGTTGATGTTTCCTTCCATTACTTGCACCATTCCAGTGTCTTCTAGCGTTGCTTCCTGGGGATGGAAGAGCAAACAGTTTCCTTCATGGCATGTGCTCCTTGTTCCAGGAGTGGCTTGTCTTCCGGCTTCTGGAGACCTGTCCAATAAGAACCTTTCCCTACTACGCAGCTATTGTTCTTCCAGGTCAAACACTCGACAACATTTTATCCTAATCCGCCTCTTGTCGCTTTAGCGACCCGCGCCGCGCCTGGCCCTCCTATAGCCGCTCGCACCGCTGGCCGCCGCGCGCGGACGATGATTCAGTGCCTTTGCTTCTTAAAGGCACGGTGCACCTTTGCTTCTACCTGAAGCCTGTACGCCTCCTGAAGCCCTGTAACCTTTTGCTTCTATCTGAAAGTCTGTATGCCTCCTGAAGCTCTGTACGCCTATTGTATGTTTCAACCGTTTAAACAATGTGACTCATTAATTTAGCATATAATATAGCAAAATGGTGGCATTCAGAGTACAGAAATTAACATGCACACATTATAAGACAAAGCTTTCATTTGAAATCCTTGAAAGTGATATTCATCCTTCACGGTACAGCACCGTTACATGACACTGAATCACTAAAATTGACATTCTAATGCAGCAAATGCTACTATATATATTTGGCCATTCATTTATACAATTAGGCCACAAAATGCTATAGTTAGCCCACAAAATGCTATAGTTAACTCAGTCCAAAATACCACCTAACCAACTGGCACATACTAGAACAGATCATCAACATGAAGAATATCATCATCACAAATTGGAGCCATCACGAGTTGGGTAAAATTGCCAATAACATTGTACTCTTCCATGTCCATGATTGCTTCTTTGTTACTGCCATCATTCTCCACTTCTTTTGAGGGTTGCACACCATCTTGTTTTCGCTTCTACCAACAAAAGTATCACCAATTAGCTAGGCAACATCACCTAGAAATTTCTATATTGCAAGTTGAGAACATACCTTTGGTTCTTTCTTTTTTGGTACAGCAGATTTAGTTGGCAACTTTCGGTTACCCTTGGGTAATTTATCAATCCAAGTTTTCTTTCTTCTTGAATTTTTTGAGCTGACCTCCTTTTTCTTCAGTTGTGCAGCAAGCAATTCATCTCTTTGCTGGTCATTTGGCTGAACATTTGGCTGGACATTTTCTTGGTCACTTGGCTGAACATTTGGCTGGACATTAGTAGATAAATTGAGTTTATCCTCCAGCTGTGTACTCAAGCAATCAAGGCCATCTTCTAGCAGTAAACAACAATCCGGATAGTCAGCTGCTTTATATGCTAAATTGAGAAACTTATGAAACAGATTTTTGGTCCGAAGTTGAGCCTCTAACTTTGGATTTTCTACCACATTCCTTCCTTGCTTATCTTGTATACGTCCATTGCGAGCTTCTCTAGTCCATCTCTTTAAGATATAATGATCTGGCAGTGTCTTTATATTCATCAAATCTAGCACTTTCAAACCATGTGCACATAATATCCCTGTCCTATTGAACAGTAGACAACTACATGTGGCTGTTTGGTTCAAAGGATCGCCTATCACTATGCGCTCCTCCTCAAAACTTAAAGCACCATGTAAACGCCTAATAGCAATAGCATATCTGTTCTCATCCAATAATGTACTGCATGCAGCCATGGACCTTTCATACTTACCTTGGAAAGCTTCAAAAATAATTGGAGTGTAAACTTCACTTGCTTGCACCAACATAGGTGTACGAAAAAGTCTTCTCGGTATGTTCTTTCTTGCCTCAAATTCAGATTGTAATTCCTTTGCTCTCTTGTCTTCCACTGTTCTCTCAAAATGCTTCAAAAATCGAACAATATCAAAACCTGATTTTAAATGATTCTTCAATGCATTGTTAAAGCTCTCACTTAATTGTGTGCTTCTCACTCCCAAACTGAAGACATCTCTCATATAACATTCAGCCCATTTTTCTCTAACCTTGTAGATACTATCTAACCAAGTTTGCTTATGCACTTTAGATCTCATAATGTTAAAAGCTTCTTCAAATACTGCTTTGTCCTCATAGCCAAACATACAAGCACTAAAATCTGAGAGAATATGAGACTCTTTTTCACCTTCAGCTTCATCTTCCTTTTCACCTTCATCTTCATCTTTCTTCACTGGAGATAAATGTTTGACAACATTTTGCATTATATGAAAAGTGCATAACCCATGATATGAATCTGTGAAAACTTTAGGTATAGCTTTTCCCATTGCAGCATCTTGGTCTGTATAAATGGTTCTAGGTTGCTTCCCATTATGTGCAGCAAGAAAAGTCCTAAAGAGCCATAAAAATGAGTCCTCTGTTTCATCAAACAAGATTGCAGCACCAAAAATAGTGGTCTCTCTGAACTGGTTCAGCCCAAGAAATACACCAAATGGCCTATATTCTTTGTTTGTGCCAAAAGTAGTGTCAAATGTAACCACATCACCAAAGTGTGCATAGTCAAGGATCATTTTAGCATCTGCCCAAAAAGTATTGGTTATATGATCCTCGATATCCAATTGGAAAGTATACTGGAATGATGGGTTCTTTGCAATTTTGTCATGAAAATGCTTCAGCATACTTCCAGCTTGCCCAAAAGCCAACTCTCTTTGCCTTTTGGTACGCAAATAATTTCTAAGGTCACGGCAAGTGTAGCTAAGGTTTAGTGGTCCACCAACTTGACGACTAGCCAACTCATGTGCATCTTTTGGTCTAATTCCAGAATCATCAGCAGCCTCAATTTCCAAAGCTTGTACTTCAGAAATTTTCCTTTGTGTTGCCATCAAATGGCAAGTCTCTGGTAAGTGAAGTAAATGATTGTGTTCAAGCACAACATCACTGACTTCATAATTATCTGCCCCTCGGTCCAACATGATAGACATCCGAGCTTTACAATCTGTCCTTGTTTCAGCTCTAAAACACTTGGTTACATTGTTTGTTTGCCCTTTTCTTCGATGACCTTCTTTGCAACAAACAAATCTGCAGGAAGTCACCTTGCCATCATAGTTGCTTACATTTGCATACCTTTTCCTCACATCAAAGCCTCTACAGCCCCCATATGCAACCCAAAACATCCAAGCCTCATCTGTATTTTGAATCTTAAACCAACTTGAGGTGTCCCCTTCTCAAATTCTGCCATTGCCTTCACAACTATTCAAGAAATACAACCCAACAATCAACTAGAGCACATGATTTTTCTACCATGAAATTGAGCAAATTAATCTTCTAGCGTGGCGTCACAAAATCTCAAATTGAATTAACTGGCCAGCCCACACGCACAGAAGAAAAAGAGTAGTACCTATGTTCCGTCGGCCGTCGCGACCCAGCAAAGCTCCTGCTCTCCTTCTCCAACCCGGCTTGAACCTCTCTTTCCTTCCTGAACCCCTCTTCTCCAAGCGGGCAACAGTCGGCGGATCTCCACGGCTGTGCTTAGGGGCGGCGCACGGGAGGGACGGTAGACGAGCGAGTGTGCGAGAGGGGCGGTAGCCGCCGGCCGGGCGGCCGCGCGGAGGAGCGACGCAGAGGGCAGCGGCCTGGCGGCGGCGGCGCAAAGGGGCGCAACGCGCGGGAGCCGGCGCGACACGCGGGAATAAAGCGCGCGCCCCTGCCTGCTCTGTGATTTCCCGAGTAAAACGCTGAACGGATAAGGTTTTTGGGTGTTGACTATTATGGCCGTTAGATGTCTCTTGGACGGTGGATTTGTGGCCGAAAGGTGCGGCGTGCCTTTTACAAGCAAAGGCACCCGATCACGGTCCGCCGCGCTGTCCTACCTGGTGCCGGAAGCCACGGGATTGCATGTGCTTGTCTTCGTGCGGTAGCGCGGGTTGCTGAATAAAGATTGCGACGGTGAGCCTGCCGGTCGACGAGGGAGGACAATGCGGCAAAGCATCATCGCGCTCGGATTTTGTAATCACTCCTGCTTAATTCTTTTCAAAATTAACGTAGTGTGATACCCTTTATAATATTACATAATTGTAGCTTTATTAATGAAATTTTGAGAAGTGTATACTTATCTTTTTTATTACATTAGATTTTTATAACACGCGACTGTGGCACGTGCACCTCTGCTAGTAAGATAAAATGGAAGAAGCAAGACAGACAATCTCAGGAGATCGAACATATATATTTCTTTTCAAAGCACAATAGAGCCTAGCAAATAGCTGCAAGGCCAATCATATGTATTTGTTTATAATGTATTTTCACCCATTCTCAAAATTGCTCAAAAGAAGGTCAGCAAGGTGCTATGCTCAGGCAAAAAAAAAAAAAAAGGTGCTCCGTGCTCTTACTATCGTGGCTATAAAACTACAAACAAGCCTGTTTGAAACGATGGCCGTGGGCTCGTGAGGGCATGAGGCCCAGAAGAAGCTGCCCACTGAAATGGATGTGATTGCGAACGGAGGTTGCTCTGCTCGGGCAAAAAAAAAAAGTTGCTCCGTGCTCCTATTATCGTTGCTATAAAACTACAAGCCGGAACAGCCAAACTCATCCCTCAACAATGGTCGAAAGCTCAATTTCGTACTTTAAGTTAAAAACGGCCGTTTTCATCCTTAAACTTTCAGAACCGGCTCAAGTTCGTGCTTGGGCTGACGTGGAGCGCCACGCTGTCATCCTCGTCATCGTCCATGTCAGCATCACATTCGCTAGGGTTGTGAAATACCGTTTCTGCCCTTATCTATTGGTTATGTCTTTGCCCAGCACCGAATCAGATGTGGGCGGCGGCGCCGGCGGCCCCCGCCAGCGATGGAGCCTCCGGTGGTGGGGTCAAGCCGGGGCGGGTGGCGTGGAAACGGCCGGCACGGACGTCCAGGAAGCGCAACGCTCTGCCGGCGGCGGCAGGCGGCGCTCGATGGGGGCGGCCCCACGCAGCACGTCGCCGCTCCTGATCCGGGCCAAGCGGGCGGGTGGCGTGGCGTCGCCGCGTCGCTGGTGTTGTCGCCGGAGCGGGGGTGCTGGTGGAGATGGCCACCCCCTTCAGGGTTGTCTTCAACCTCGTACCCCCTTCGAGCTCATGGCCACGACAGAGCACAAGAGCGCGCCGACGCCGCTCACTGCCCCGACCTCAGCATTTTTCCCCAAGCTTCGAACGGCATGTGCCTTTTCTCGTTGCCCCTCCCGCGCCTCCGCCCCAAAGCTGCCACCGCCGGCGTTGATGCCGAAATTGCTGCTGCCCCAATCCGTCTGCAAAATCAGTAGCAAGTCGAGGTCCTCCAATTCGCAAGTAGCAGCTTTCACAAGCAATTCTTCTTCAAATGAAGCACCAGTCAATCCGCGCTCCACAAGTCACAACCAATAAATCCAAGCACGCAAGCAGGTATTAGTAGCTCTCAACTGTCCGCTCGATTTTTCTTCACTCGGCCATTAAGCCAACAACTGCTTCTTCAGATGTGAGGAGTGATTGTCTCCAGAAAATGCAGCTGTGTTCTTCTCTGCCGCCGGCTGCCATGCTCCTGGCCGCCCAGCACACCCATCCAGAACCTTGCCGAGTCGTGCCCGAGCTGCGCCCAGCCCTGCGTCGCGTCCGCCAACCATGGCCGCCGGACGACCCCAGGCTACCTCGGCCTATAGCGGGCGATGCTCTTCGATGTAAAAGGATAAGGGGTAAAATGGTCACATCAAAATAAATTGATACCCTTGCTGACCTGGACGATGACGAGGATGAGCGCGTGGCGCTCCACGTCAGTCCAGGGACGAACTTGAACCGGTTCTGAAAGTTTGGGATGAAAACGACCATTTTTTACTTTACGGATGAAATTGAGCTTTCAACGATAGTTGAGGGACGAATTTGACTATTCCGCCGAACTACAAATAGCCTGTTTGAAACGATGGCCGTGGGCTGGTGAGGGCGTGAGGCCCAGAAGAAGCTGCCCACTGAAATGGATGTGATTGCGAACGGAGGAAGCCCACGCACGCGGTTGCTACCGGCCCAGGACAATGACTGGTACTCCCTCCGTCCCATAATATAAGCATTTGTTGACTTTCAGACATCACGTTTGATCATCCGTCTTATTCAAAAAATTTATAAATATATAAAAACAAACAACTTATATTTGAAGTATACCTAATGATAAAAAAATCATAATAAAATAAATAATATATTTATAAAATTTTTGAATAACACGGATGGTCAAACGCGATGCACGAAAGTCAAAGAACACTTATATTGTAGGACGAAGGGAGTAAGTAAAGAATCAAAAAATCCTACCGAGGTCCTGTTTTCATCCGAGGCTTCAAAACCGTCTCTTCTATTCTGTCTCTTGAAACTCCTAAACAGGACAGTGAGAGGCCCCCTCAACTCGAATCCACCCAGGGCTAGAAAAAAAACCCCTCGAATCCATCCAGTTTTTAGTTTTGACTAGTCAACGCATGATGTGGCGCCACTTTAGTCTAGGGGTAAAATTAACCTTTTTTTTACCGAAGTCAGCTGGAAAAACCCCAACCTATTTTTTGATATTTTTTAATTCCAGACCCAATTTATTTGCTCTCACGGGGAATCGAACCTAGGTCTGTTGGGTGTTACTCAGGTGCTCTCTAACCACTAGGCTAGAGGCCCTTTCACGGGTAAAATTAACTTGGGTACAGTCTAAGGGGATTAAAAGTTATCCAAAGTTTACGAATTGACTTGTAGTCCAATGGTGGACGGTCCGGTGGGACGCTACCCACCAAATCCTGGTGTCCGCCTTTTCCTAGGATTTTATCGGGATTTAGGGGAAGGGTTTGCGTATGTGTATTCATAGGGTTCAGTGTGCGTGTGTGTTGTGAGCGTCTGCATCGTAATGTAATTATCAAAAAAATTATCCAACGTTTACTTCAGTACCTACTTTGCTAATGTTTTTGTAACATCCATACAGTAAAAACAGTTTACTTTCACACACTGAACTCTTAGGTATATTTTGGGTCATTGATCGTCCAAAAAACTTGGAAAATGAAATAGAATAGCGTTCTGCGTAATTAATTTAGGAAGAGAAATGAACTGTCTAGTACCCACTTGCATCCATATACATGATGCTATTTTCAAAAAAAAACTCAAATATTTGTTTCTTATAAAAGTTATACAATTAAAAATCTTAAAAGCAAGTTTAACCTTAGAAATTTTGTTTTAATTAGAAAGCTATGAAAACATTTAGAATTTTTAAAAAATATCATATTCTATCTTTTTATTCTAGTTTCACATTTAACTAAAACGACTTTTTTATTGTAACGATGTTTAAAAAAACGCTAGCCATACTTAGTTCCCATCTCTACGAAGGATTAGATAAGATCTAAATAACTGCAGAGTAGGTGTAACATCCTCAGAATTAAAATGAATTATTTATTTAATTATTGGGTTAATTGCTAGGATTACTAAAGCCACTATATGCTTAAATAGTAATTATTATGATTAATAGAATACAAAATAATTACAAGAAAAATAAAATAAAGTTCTATAACTTGAGTGCTCAATAAGGACTAAACTAGCACCGGAAACCATAGGGTCAAATCAAAAGAAGTTTGGTTTAAAATTAAGTTCAAAATCGTTCCAAAAACATTAAATAAAAGTGTTTGTGGAGAAAAATCACACGAAGGATTTTTCTGCCCCAGAGAAATAAAACGCGGGCGTGCCAGTGTACTAAGTACACAAAAACAAAGAGAGGAACAAGTATTTTATTAATCAAGATGAGTAACAAATACAAGTCCCTAACGGGGTGCGCTCCGTAGCCTGCTAGCGGCGATCTTGACTTGGCGATGTGGTCTTCTCGTTCCCGGAGCCTCGGAAAGCACCGGGTTAATTACCTCGGCAAGACTAGCTTGCCAGAGTACCTCCGATTCTGCTGCTGTGGTCGTCGTCTTCGGTCTTCGCTTCACGTTCTCCATGCAAGTGCGGTGTCGGTGTAGAGGTGGCGCCGGCGTGATGCATGGCCTCGTCGGTATCCATGGACCGGAGTAGCGTAGCTGGGACATCAGCTTCGCCCCGCCCACGTCGTTTACTTCGTCGGTGTCGAACGCCGCGTAGAGGTTGTAGTCATAGTAGGGGTTGAACTTGCTTGGTCGTCGTGATGCTGAGACCGAGTCCGCGCCGCAGCGGCTCGATCATCGGTGTCGGTGTCGAGGTAGTCTTCGGGTCTTGATCTCCAGGTCTTGATCTTCTTGGCTTGATCTCCTTGCTTGCCGGTGAGGCGATGCATCCACACGAGTAGACGCATGTCTTCATGTACCTCTCATCTGGAGCAATCTCAGGGGGCACGCAAAGGTGCATGCAGCCACGTCTTGCCCCGGCGCCTTGGAGACGTGCTCGACGGCGTTGAGTAGATGATCGTCGTCGTCGGCCCCGTCACCCTTGGCGGCCGCCGTCTTGCTGGTGGTGTGGCTCACCGCCGCTGGCGCCATCTTGCCGTTGTCGCGTCTCCTGCGCCGCCGCCGTCCTGCTGGTGTCGCAGCTCACCGCCGCTAGCGCCGGAGCCGTGTCTTGCCGCCGTCCTGCCGCTGACGTGGCCCCGCCACGGCACCTTCGTAAAGATGGGCGTGGTGCACCTTAGGGTCGAACCGGCTTCGACCCACCTGATCCACGCGAGGAGTTAGGATCGATGGATTGATCCACTCGTCGCCGCTGTTATGAACCATTTAACCCGATGGTTCGCATGGGTCGATCCTCCTGTACTTTGTGCGTGCGTGGGCGGCGTGGAGATTTAACCCGATGGTTTGCATGGGTCGATCCACTCAGCGCCACTTGAACAGGGCAGACACCACAGGACGTCTGCATGTTGCAGCAGTATTTTCAACAACAGTGCACTACTATTTCAGACCAGTGCAACACTATTTCTGAAACACTGTTTCAGACCAGCTATAAAATGGTCCAACAAGACATTTTTACTATAGTTGAAACCATTGAGAGAAGGAAAGATATTAATCACAGTCGACCATTGAAAAAAAAGCATGACTTTGCATTGGGAAATAGAGCAGGCATTATACGAATGATCAAACTGTTGCACTAGTTAAATATAGGCGCTTGAATGATCGAGCCCTCCTTCTGGACAAGTTTGAAAATAAAGGAAACCAACTCTCTAAGGCCATACATTGTTCTGTCAAAGCTAAACACCCACACATGACAATGTTCTGTTCAATCTTGTCAATGCCCTCTTCAATCGACTTCTCAGTTCTTACAGCTTGGACTTCTTGCCTTTACGAGTGGAAAATGGTAGCAGCTTCACTGCTTCAGCAAACATCTACTAAGGAAGAAACAGACAAGTGAATTACTGAATCGTCAGGGTGTGACCAAGTAGCATGCAACTGTTGAAACAAAATGGACAGTACACATTCAGAGAAGGCCCAGAATACACACATTGTATATGAGTAAAACAGGAACCATTCAGAAAGCTACAAGGAAGAGCTCAAGCACAGGTATCACATTGTATATTCTCTAAAGCCCAGAATGCTTAATTATCATCAGGTGATGGCGCATGTGCATATAATTAGTTAACAGAAATTTATGCTTAATCTCAAGACATTGTTTAGACATTCAGTCACTTTCAGTATAAAGGTGTCTAGGAACAATGCTTAAAGAGACACAACATGTCCTGCATATAACAGTCATTCACTTCTAGCCATATGCAATAAATAAATCTTTTATTTTAGCAATGTAGCAAGGTTACATGTGAGCAAATGAGCAGTCAAGAAATATGAGCAGAAGCTAAGCCAAAGTTCCCACTAGACATATAACATGAACATGCAAATCACACAACATGCATTATCAAGTCTATGTGATGTGTGTTTCGATCAGAAAACTAGCTTATTTCAAGTCTGAACATTTCAGTAACTAACCTTTTAAGCATCTTGATCAGGTAGCTCAATAAAATCTTCAATCCCTTCCATTTGAAACTGAGATGAACCTACCAAAGTACCAATTTCTTTGTTGTTAGGCATATACTTGCAAAGTTCAAAGACTAATCATACAGAAATTGAGAGTTGCACAGAGATTATACCTGAAGCTCGGATCCAATCTTGCAAACATATCAGCGCTTCCACATTTTTTGGAGTTAAACGGCTTCTGAAATCTGATATTATTCTCCTTCCAATGCTAAAAGCGGACTCAGATGCGACTGTAGAAGCAGGAACTGCAAGGACATCACGAGCCATTCGGGAAAGAGTTGGATATTCAATTGAGTTACTCTTCCACCAAGAAAGTATATCCAAGGTTTCGGTTCGAGGTATTAGGCTCTTCTTTAAATAGGTGTCAAGCTCAGAGGGTACTTCAGTTGCTGAGGATGTATTCTCGCTCAAATGTTGATCCCAATCTGCATACCTACCACCAGAATTTGTTACTACCTCATCTGTAGCTATTTGTTGTGCCATATCTTGATTTCCAGGACTCACTTGTGAGTAATCCATAAACAGGTCCAGCAGTACCTTTTTCAGTAATGCAAGCTTAGACTCACCCTCACTCCCAAAGGCTTGTTTCAAACGGAACTCGACCAATTCAAACTTAAATCGTAGATCAAAAATAACTGGAAAAGTGATTTGTAACCATGTTAATTTCCAATACCTTTTAAATTTCCTCTGCATATACTCGACTGTCTCAGAGAGTTCAACAACATTCTAGTCAGAAAGGCTATAAGGAAAAAAAAAGAAAGGCTTCCAGGAAGATAACCATCTAGTCAGAACTAACCCAGGTCGTAGAGCCCACACACATCAACCATCTCCCGGAACCCCTCGATTTGAGCATGACTCCTCTCCTGCATTCCAATGTGTTCCGAGCGATGTAAGACTTCGTTAAAATCTCCAATACACATCCAAGGTAGTGGAGATGAAGCTTTTATAAACTCGAGCAGGTTCCAAGTTTTGTGACGTTCTGGCGTTTGTGCCTCCCCATACACACACGTGAGTCTCCATGGCTCACACAAACCATCCGTAATGATCGCATCAATGTGGTACTAGGAGCAAGGCAAAATCTCAACTCTAGTTTTATTATTCCAAAAAATCCCTATGCCGCCACTACGGCCATTACTTCTTACAGCAAAAGAATTATCAAAACCTAGAGTACCTTTCAAACCTTCTACCCGTGAGGAACCTTCGTCGGCTTGTCGCCGCCTTGTCACCGTGTTCCTCACCTGGTGTGTGTGGATGATCTCGCGTCGGCGCCGCGGCAGCTCAGGCCGAGGTGATCTTCAACGCTTGAGCTCCCGGGTCAAGTACGTGGGTGTATGCAATGACCGGAGAGGCGTCCCTTTGCTTGCATCTCGTGTCGCTTGCATGTGCGGAGATGCCGATCTTTTGGCTTGTTTGCCGTGTGCCCGCAAGGTGGCACACGGCAAAGCCTTGGGCACACGCGTGTATGCATGCAATCTGTAAAAAAAAATCACAGGAGATCAACCTGCGCCACTGAACATGGGGGAGGTCAGGCCATAGCTTCCTCCTCGCGCACTCGCCGGCCTCAGCTCGATTCTAGCACGGCCGCCGGCGGCCTTTCGCGGTGGACCACGGGCTTGCCTAGGACGAACGTGAGCAGCGCCGGCAGCCTTGATGTTGACTTCTGAAGATCGAAGCTGTGTCTGCTCCTAGTCCCGTCTCTTGGCAGCACCTCTACTCTACCCGCTGGGCTGATATAGATGGACGTCTTCGGGCGACAGTTGCTTGGAGGCGTCTCGCTCACTGGCTTCAGCTCAAGCCCGGCGCGGCCGCCGGCCTTGACGATGGAGGCCACGAAGAGCGCCGCCGGGCTGATGTAGACGCCGATGATGGAGCCCGCAAGGAGTGCTGCCGGGTTGGTGTAGATGCCGGTGATGGAGCCTGCAGAAAGCTCCGCCGGCCAGGATGGTGTAGACGTCGGCTCTAGCGGCCGTCTGGCGGCTCTGGCCGGACCTGACCTGCCGATTTGCCACCTCCCCTCTCATCCATGCGACACCTGTGAATGTACACACATAGATGCAATCTGGGAAACCAAATAAGTGAAGGATCAACCTGCAGCGCTCAGGACGCGCATCTTGATTCGGCTTCGGTGCGGTTGCCGGCTCCTAAGTGACGATTGGGATAAAGGCCGGGCTTGGTGAAGACCGGCCGTGAGCAGTGTCACTGGCCTTGATGCAGTGCGCCACCACAGGCGCAGGGTTGTGCAGCCCTTGGCATCACAATCACGCATGGCCCGGCCTCCTTCGTCCGGCGGCTCTCTGATGGCCAGCCAAAAAAAAAAAGCCCCCTTTTGGCGCGAGGACCTGTAGGCTATATAGGAGAGAGTTAGGGTAACGGGCCTGTGTGCTAGGCGCCGGCGCCGCCATCCCGATGCAACTACCTCCCGGGAGAAGCTTGGGACGATATCTCTAGTTTGTTGGGCAGCCGGCTGAGCTTCTCGATCCTTCCCGTTCTTATCCGCATATACGGCGTGCGTATGTATCGTGGAGACTGTCATCCAGAGCCCGTGGACACGCACGTACTCTATAGGAGGACTTTGATTAGCTATACAGGGACGCCACCATAGTGGCTGCCGTGTGCACTAATTAATGACTGCATGCTATTAGGCACTAATTGATTAGCGGCCACCATGCATTTCTTGAACACACGTACAGGCTTGCATAAATAGCTCGCCTGGAGCTACTGCAATTGCTAGTCTGTTTCCTTTCCTTTATCCTCTTGTTTCATTTCCTTTCTCGTTTGGAGATATATAGCACGCATGACCCATGATATATTTGAGAAAATTTGCACAAAATCTCATCGAACAAAAAGACTAGAGGCACTATGCCTATTGGGCCAACCATTCGCGGCCCAGACTCGGGAAGTCCACCATTTTCCCTCCAACTCTCCTCTCAGCTCGCTTTTACGCGGCCTAGCCCAGCCCACCTTCCCTCTTCTCATTCCTCTCTCCCTCCCCCGGTTCCTCTCCCCTATCTCATTCCTCCAGCGCCTGCCGCCGCCGTGCGCCCATGCCGTCGCCACGCCTTCCCCAGCCTCGTGGCACCCCCAAACCAACGCCACACCACCACCTCCACCCCCTGCTTACGTCAGGAGCCCTGCTCGGCACGGGAGACCGCTCCCCCGCCATACCGTGGCATCCATGCCCCCGCCGCCGCCCCCGATCTCACTTTCCCGGCTAGGATAGGGCCGACAAGAGCGCGCAGGACGCGTGTCGCCACCACGCGCGCCCACCGCACCAAGAGTGCAGCGCCGACGCCCCCTCCCCTGGCCGCCTGCACGATGAACACCGTCGGCACGCGTCGCACGCCGGCGAGCTCGCCGCGCCACGCGTCATGGCCACGCTGCCCCGGTGAGGCCCTAGCGAGCTCCACTGAGCTATAAATAGCCTTGTGCGTGTCTCGGTTGGAGCACACACCCACCACAGCACCCTACACGAGCACCACCACCGCCGCTGCCCTTTCCTCCGCCCTCCTCCCCCTTTCCCCGATGCCTAGCCGAGTTACGGCCAGACACCGCGCCTGTCGCCATGCTCCGGCGAGCCGCCGGCCGGCTCCAACTCTCCTCTCCTACGCCTAAACACGCTAGTACACCCCACGCCGTCCAAGCAGCGCACCCAGCCCCTAGCCGAACTCCAGGAGTGCCTGTCCCATTGCTCCCCTTCTTCTGCCGCCGCGCCGCCGCCAAGCTCCGGCGAGCTTCCGCCGCCACGTCGGTCCCTGACTCTCGACGAGAACATCCCCTGCCGCCCCGTCATAACTCTCTGAGCCCGTAGGTGCCTTTCCCGTCGCAAGAGCCACCCTGATGTTGCCGGCGGCGAGCTCTCTAGCGAGCCTCCCCTGCTCTACTGCCGCGCCGCCGCGAAGTCCGGCGCTCACGTGGCGAGTGTGTGGCAGCCACGCGGGCACGGACCCCACCTACCAGCTGCACCCGTGAGCCACGCCAGCCGCCACCTCGCGCGCTCCTGCCCCGCGTGAACCTGGTCCAGTGGACCGAAGGCACAAAGGCTGCCTGATCCAACCCTCAAACAAAGGAAAATGCTAGGTACACCCGGCTTAGTGCACCCAATAAGTTATTTCCCCACCTTAGAACCTTCCAAAAATTTCCATAAAATACCCAAAATACTAGAGAAAATAATAAGCTAGTTAGTGCTATCCCAATTATTTATACACATTTCTGGAACCTAGAAATAAATGGATTCCTTTTCAGCCTATAAGGAGCCTCCGTTAACGTACCCCAAAATATACCAAACTCTAGATAAAACCCCATAAATAGCCAATAAATTCCTAAATACTAGAATATATTCTAAGCTTTTTCATGAGGTTAGATTTATAGAAACCTTCCCTAACCCCGATATCGATTTATTACCTCCCACCGACAATTCCTAAACCCTCTAAACTCCTTATTTAAAGTAAATTCACCCGATGTGATGATTGACCTAGTATTATATATATGCTTGTGTAGACGCTCTGCCAGGAACTCCAGGAATTAGTCTCCGGCGGAAACCACCGTAATACCAGGCAAGTCTTAACGTTCTCCTTGCTCATATTAATCAACTGCATGAATATGTTCTTATTCTCCCCCAACGTCTGTGGATTGCATTGAGATTAGCCACCAACATAACCCTTATGCACCGCTGAACACTACTCACCCCCAGAAACCCTTGTTGCAAGAAGCGTCAAGGGGTAAAAGATGTGGGGCAGGGCGGATAGCCTTGGGAGAAGCTCCTATCCGGAGGCCTGCCTTGGTCGTTTAAGGTCCGGTTCTTTGGGAAAGTCTTTCAACGCCCTGTACGGCTATACGGGCCAAAAAGAGCATAGCCTTCGGGAATGCCCTGTAACGTGAGGCCTCGACTCACACCCCACCAGCTACCTCTGATAAGCTACCCCAGAGGCCACGGTTGGACAACGAATATGCTGGAGACAGACCCCGACAGAGGGCTGGGTCTGGCCGGCACGGGACACATGTGACTGGGCTGGTAGGGCCTACTGGCAGAGTTGCCAGATTAATTATTGATGCATCATACCCCGGGAAGGTCCTTGCACGGATGTTTATGTGACCCCTACTTAGGGCCCAGTAGCATCTGTGGGTAGACCCAGAAGGGAGTTGTCCAGTGATGGACGTCGGTGGGTACGAGTCCCGTAGGGCGGCCCTACCGTTGGCCACGGGAGGGTCACCTGACGGTATAGTCATAGAGTACAAGTCTTTGCAGAGTTATCCAATCTATCTGATAGTCGTGGCTCTCGGTCAAGAGCCCGTCTGGTAAAAGCTCACATTGATTAGCCAGCAATAACCCTTAGGAATGATGGAATGAGGAGGTGATTGCAGGATCGGCCGGATCGCTGCCAAAATCACCGGGAACTGGTAGGGAGGACCTTGCACCTCCAGGACCCCAAAACTGCTATGCTTAATAACCTGTCAACCGCAATAATGCATATCATTTCCTTTGGTTGCTAAGTACTTGCTGGGTACGGTGGTGCTCAGACTTGCTTGTGAAACTGTGCAGCTCCGCCAGAAGGCTCCCCTCTCCTCGCTGGTGTTGCAAGCCCACCTGATCAGGTTCTAGTACCGCTCTGTGCTCTTCTAATTGATTCAGCTGCTTACCAACTCCAATGCAGTTAATGTTTTCCCTCTTACCCAAGAAATGACATTAATTCGTGTTAAGTGGGGTCGCCGGGAGGCGGTCCCAACAGTAGGCACTTGAACATAGAGCATTATTTTATAAAAAATAAACCTAATTCATATTATTTTTGATCCAAAACGAATTTTCTAAGATTAAGCCTATTTTTGGATTTTTCTAAATGTATACTGTTAAGAAAAAAATAACTGGATAACTTTTGATGATAAAGTCCACTTAATCCCCTCAAACTATACTAGAGTCTAATTTACCCCCTTCGAGACTGACGGGCGCCATGTCGTGTGTTAGCTGGTCAAAACTGTTGCCACATCAGCTAAAACCCAGGTGGATTTGAGTTGTCGGGGTTGCATGTCTGGTTTTTGGTGTTCCACGCTACAGGAAAAACTACTTTCAGTACCGGTCGGAAAGGCCGCGTTAGTACCGGTTCTGAAACCGGTACTAACATTTCGAGACTACATTGGCAGTCGTTTAGTACCGGTTCCAGAACCGGTACTAAATCACGCACGTTAGTACTAAACTGCGTGCCCTGCCGCGCGCCGCGGGCAGGCAGTTTAGTACCGGCTGGTAACACCAGCCGGTACTAAACTGTTTTTTTTCTTTTCTCTTTTCTTTTATTTTATTTCTAGTGCGTATTCCGTATCGTATCCGTTCTAATGCGTATTCGTATCGTATCCGTTCTAATGCGTATTCGTATCGTATCCGTTCTAATGCGTATTCGTATCGTATCCTTCCTAATGCGCTTTGCGTATAAAGTAATATTACATTACAATCATATATAACCTACATGTACTTAGTTAGCTGACTAAAAAGTATTACATATATATACAACGTTTCTCAAAGATGCTCCAAGGTCATTCTTTCTTCTTCTTTTGGAACTCCTCTTCCTCCTCGTCCTTTCCTCGATCAGGATTCATTGCACCAATGCTTATTCTCTGATCCGTATAAAATTCACCGTTCGGATTCACGACCTGATCGAGCAGGAATCCCATAAGTTGTTCTTCAACTGCCTTGACTCGTTCTGGTTCAATGAGGTCTTCTGACATTTTCATAATCTGTTAAGAAAAATCTTCTCTTTGCTAATTAGTCTTAGTAAACATATTTGCATAACGAAAATTTAATAAAATGGTAGGAAGTTTACGTACGTCAAATTTTCTTTCCGTCATCTGCTTCAGACCTACAAATGCGTGGATGAAATCGCATACGTAGTACCCATCGTCATCATCATCTCCATTCCCCCTATCCCCTCCATGTCCAGATAAATCAAGAAATAGACTGCTGTCAAACTCTACGGTGTTTGTACCGTCTCGAATCATATTACGAAGCAACTCCTCCTCCTCGCTACGTCTCGTCATTTATCCTAATATATGATAGGACTAAGTTATGTGACAATTTTCTAGTACATATGAATATTTTCAAACTCAATATGAATATTTTTCTAATACAATATGAATAGTATTTTTCTAACACATATTAATATTTGTAACACATATGAAAGTTTTTAACACGTATGAATTTTTTCTAACACATATGAATTTTTTGTAAGACATATTAATTTTTCTAACACATATGAATTTTTTGTAACACATATTAATTTTTCTAACACATATTAATTTTTCTAACACATATGAATTTTTTCTAACACATATTAATTTCTCTAACACATATGAATTTTTCTAACACGTATGAATTTGTCTAACACATATAATTTTTTTCTAGCACATATGAATTTTTCTAGCACATATAAATTTTTTCTAGCACATATGATATTTTTCTAACACGTATGAATTTTTCTAACACATATGATTTTTTTCTAACACGTATTAATTTTTCTAACACATATGAATTTTTTCTAACACATATTAATTTTTCTAACAGATATGAATTTTTTCTAACATACATTAATTTATCTAACACATATGAATTTTTCTAACACATATAAATTTTTTCTAGCACATATGAATTATTCTAGCACATATAATTTTTTTCTAGCACGTATGACATTTTTCTAACACATATGAATTTTTCTAACACATATAAATTTTTCTAGCACATATGAATTTTTTCTAAGACATATGAAATTTTCTAACACATATAAATTTCTCTAGCACATATTAATTTTTTCTAACACATATGAATTTTTTCTAACACATATTAATTTTTCTAACACATATGAATTTTTCTAACACATATAAATTTTTCTAACACATATAAATTTTTTCTAGCACATATGAAGAAGAAGAGTGGGGTTTTATACCCCAGGCAGGTTAGTACCGGGCCGTGTTACAAACCGGTACTAACCTTCCACCCCAGGCACGTTAGTACCGGTTTGTAATACGGCCCGGTACTAACCTGCCACCCCAGGCACGTTAGTACCGGTTTGTAATACGGCCCGGTACTAACCTGCAGTATCCGGCGGGAAACGAAAACGTGAGGCAGGTTCTAACACATATGAAATTTTCTAACACACATATTAATTTTTTCTAACACATATGAATTTTTTCTAACACATATATTTAAAACGTTCGAAATATCCATTACACAAATCCATCATGTTGCAAAAACGTTTATACGAACCTAAGTTGAACTAAGTTGGGGAGCAAAATGGAGATGATGGACTTCCACATTTTAGAAAAAAAGATAGCTAAATATTCTCACTAAAAAACATGCTCATTATCTAGGGTACGAACTCACTACTAAAAGCTACCATCTAATTAAAGTCTTGAGTCTACTTAGCTCAAATCAATGTGTACAAATAAAAAATCTTTCTCATTCACAATTTTTGAAATTTCTCTAAATATAAAGCATAAAACTAAGCACGAGTAATGTCAAATAACAGAGAATAAAGTTGCTAACCTTTTGGCGCGTTTATATCGAAGAAATCCACAAAATATGCAAAAATCGGGCAACAACTCCCCTCTCTATGGCGCCATGAGTGAGAGAGCAAGCTCTCTAGAAGAAATGAGCTCGGGCTCGGGGAGAAGAAGCTGGGCGCGGATTTATACAAAGACAATTAGTACCGGCTGGTAACACCAGTGGGTACTAATTGGAGACAATTAGTACCGGTTGGTGTTACCAACCGGTACTAACGTGCAGTGGTGCACGGGCCCCGCTACTCAAACTGCCACTAGCCGTTGCGGCCCGTCCCCCGAAGCGCACTTTAGTACTGGTTGGTGCTCCCGGGGGCATTGTGCTTACAAACCGGTACTAAATTCATCAATTAGTACCGGTTATAACACAACCGGTACTAACGTACCAGGGACCAAAGATCGTTTCTCTAGTAGTGCCAATAGCTATAGCTAGAATGGACAATTTTAAGGTCTTAATACAGATTCAAATATGACTTTTTTGCAAGGTGGTGAATATTCTAAGGCAGTGAATATGACTTTTTGCTAAAGAATAAGGATGAAGCACATTTGCGCCCTACAGCCCCAAGACATGGGCTAGGCCACTAGCAATCGACACGGGGATAATGGTTTGGAGGGGTAGTTGAGTTTGACCTCTATATCCAAATGCACTTATCGCAGGAACATTTTGTTATTTTCAAAACCGCGATGACCACTTGAGTTCCAATATGAGTAAATTTTTAATTATTAAGAAGTCCAACATTTTCAATAAAATATTTAACTTTATAAATACATTATTTCAACATTTTATAGGAAAAAATTGAGCTAGTGTTTGCAAAATGTTGAAGTAGGTTTCAAGAATTATTGAATATTGTATTTCAATGTTATTGTGTATAGGTTCAAGATTTTAATATATTAGATTGACATTTTTACCGCAAAGTCAAAGGGCATATAAATATCACAAATTGTAGCTACAAATAATGGAAATCTATCTCAATTTATGCATGTATTAAGCAAAGAAAACTCATATCAACATGGAATGTTCAAAGTCATGTATTGAGGTGGCATCTTAATATTTACCAAATCTTGTTCATGAACACTCTAGCAGTGTGTTGTCATCTTCATGCTGTCATCTTACTATTAGAAGTTATGTATAACTAGCTAGCGTTGTGGTGTCAAGTTAATTTAGCAGATACTAACTTATGCATCTAGCTTTATGTATCATCTTAATTTCTACAAACTCCTACATATTTATACCTTTTGTCATCTTAATAACTGCCAACTCAAGTATATCTAGTACTCGGTGTCAATCTTAATTTCTACCTTTTGCCATCTTAATAACTGCCAACTCAAGCATGCCTAATACTCTGGGTGTCAACTAGTATCTACCAACTCATTGCTCATGCATATCTAGCACTATCTTATTAATTAATATCTATCAACTATGTGCTGCTTAAATGGAAACAGGGGACTTGTGCCCTATATAAAAGTGGAGGGCTATGGCATCAAAGTCGAACCCGTCTATTGATATAGTTCAACCTATAAGGATCCAATATGAGGGGCAATGGCCGAGCATATGTTGCAAATCTGCTGTCACTTGTTGTTTTTTCTGGATTCTTAGTGTTTCTTGCACTATGTAAGTATAGAACATATTCCTGTATTCTTTCCATTGAATTTGAGTATTATGTGCTGATGAACACAAATATTGCAACAGGTCGTCCTCATCCACCGGTGGTTCAAACTGCTATTGCCACCACCATAAATTCCACATCATTGGATGAAAGCAAGGTCACAGTGGTGTTTTGCCTCAAGATATTGTGTAATAACTTTGGTCATGGCTGGCAGGATTGTTATTGTTGTGGGGCAAATGAGGAATGCTACAAGACAATTGAAACCTGTAGGTCTAGCTGCCCACATTGCAATCCCAAATGTCCGCCACCTCATGAGTTAGCGATGGAAGACCGACCATCACGAGTAACAAATTCTACATTGCTTAAATAAGAAATGTGCAATTCTAAAGCTATTGGTAGTGAAGAAAATAATGTGAATTGATGCATATGATATATATTATCAACAAGTTTCTCTACCGTGCTGAAATTCATATAAGACTTCTTTGATTGTTTCCTTGCTCTCTATATGGGTCTCAGCCTACACGTCTAAGTTTCTTTCGCTTGTTTTTCTTTTAAAATTTATTCGGGCTCATCATATATTTTCTTGTGGCTTCAAGATACAAATCATTGGCCGATGCAAATCGCACACAGAAAGAGCAATACATGTCACCCCGGTGGACTAAAGTTCTATTTGATATGTTTAATTTCTCATAGTCTTGTACGTTATTATTTCAGAAATTTTACGGTGAGACACCGTTATTTCACGAAATTGTACAGAACGCACTATAATTCACGAAATTAGTTGGGTACCATTACAAAAATGCCTCCGTTTGCTGGGACACACTGCAGCGATTAATAAGAATTTCCATGATTTGGATGAAAGAGAGGGGTGAGAAAGGTCCATTTTGTCCTCATTAAAGTGGGCCCCATGTGTCATATTCTTCTTTTTCTTATCTATCTTCCTCTTTATTCTTCTCGTGATGCATCTCCGACCTTCCTTACCACCCTCCTCCCCCCCCCCCCTCCCCACCCCAAACCCCCCTTTGTTCTGTCTTGCTAGTGTAGCCCCCACTTGCTGCATGTTCCGCAGCTTCGCTCCACGACCAAGCTACCTTCTGCCAAACCCGTGATCCAGGTCGAGCACGCCTGTGCCTTATCACAACCCGTGGCCGAGCCGCCTCCTATCACTCACATAGCTACAAGACACAAGTTGTCTAGGTAACTGTGTAGGGAGGGTTTGAAAGTGCATCTAGGCCCCTAGTGGGTTTTGGTGAATTGAGTGACACCTAGATTAAAGAGCTAATGATCTTGCTAAGTTTATGAGCAGGAATTTGTCATAAAATCAATGAATTGGTTACAAGAGATTTATTCCATATGGTAATTCAAAGAGGCTCATACGACAAGTCACTTGACTAGGCTAAGGTCAATAGCGAAAAATTGGCAAGCAATGAGTTAATTCGAATTGAGACATGTGTTCATGGCAACTATTTAATCTCATATCAAGATGAAGCTTGTTGATGATGACATAGCACTAGAAGGGATTCTCTTACAAAGAAATGAGATATTTATTTAAAGAGAAGAACCAAAAATAAAATCAAAGTGCAAGCTAAGGGAAAAATGGTCAAGAAGGATGATGGTATGGGACATCATTGATCTACACTTAATACATAGCTTGTATATGAGGCATGGACATTGTGATTCAAATCAAATGGTCAAAATTGATAAATGGACTTCATGAATGATGCAAGCCTACATGAAGCTCTAAGTGATGCTAAGGTGAAGAGTCGAAGTTCGGGATAGTGTTTCAAGGTACCAAGCAATGTGTGATCAAGTTGAGGCTTGAGTCATGTAGTCTTTGCTAAGGGTGAAGAAACTTTCTTTGAATTCAACTCGATGAATCTTTGTCATGAAGAGCTTATTGTAGAGAAGCGTCAATCTTCAAGAAACAAGTGAATTGAACTAGAAGTGGATTTCATTCAAAGACAAAGGTTCAAATCACTAGCTCAAGGAAAAATGTGCTCAGTTCATAGAACCAAATAAGATGCACTCCTCAGGTTGAGAAAGATCAAGACACGGCATGAATATGCAAATGAGAAGCTCAAGTTGTAGAAATCCATTTTATCTTTGATCTTGAGTATAGGTATGCCGTACTATCAAGAGGGATGCATCACATAGTGTTTTGGCTCAGTCTCAATGCTCAAGTAACCTAAGTGAGTTGAGAGAAACACAAAAGCCTCACGCACACACTTGTGAGTTTCTGAGTGTATATACTCGGCAGTGCCGAGTTTACCAACTCGGCAGTGCCGAGTACATAGAGTGTGCCAACGGCTAGTTCATTCAAATTCTCGGCAGTGCCGAGTTGGTGAACTCGGCAGTGCCGGGTTCACAACGGCTAGTAACGGCTAGTCTTCTTGGAGTGGAGTATTTATACCCCACGACCTCAACTGTTGCTAGCTGCTGCTTCTGGGTTTCTGTGTGCTTCCTTCCTGTTCTAAGCTAAGCAAAAGCCAAGTAAGCTCTCCCCAACTTCTCTTTGTGAGATTGCACATTCAAAGTGATATTTTGTGTTGGGTTGAGAGAGAGATAGCTTGAGAGACATCAAGAGCACAGCAAAACCTTGAGCATTTGAGTTGGTACAAAATCGTGTGATTCGCATTTGTTACTCTTGGAGCTTTGCTCCTAGACGGCTAGGCGTTGCCCGGTGAGCACCCGGTTGTGTGGGCTGTCACGGGAAGTTTGTAAAGGTCGGTTTCCACCTCAAGGGAACCATTCTTCTTAGTGAAGGGCCATAGTGTGCTTGAGTAGCACTTTGGCGGGGAGGCTTCGCGGAGCTCCTCAAACGGAGATTAGGAACCACTGATCTTGCCTTGTTGTGGGCATGCAGTGGGTCTGAACTTCGGTAAAATCCCTGTGTCAATTGTGATTGATTATTGTATTGTGGATTTGAGGAGATCTCCATCGAACACTTGTGTTCTTGGAGAGATTATTGATTTTCTTGTGTGCAGGGACTGTGTGAACCTGCTAAGGAAAATCATCTGAGCATCCTCCACATTTGGGGTTTGATCCAAAACTTATTTACTCGCACTTAGAAATTGTACTCACTCTGCTCTGTGTGTACTCGGCAGTGCCGAGTTCATAAACTCGGCAGTGCCGGTTACATTGACTGCTCAGCCAAGTATACCTCTGTATACTCGGCAGTGCCGAGTTGGAAAACTCGGCAGTGCCGATTTGGCAGGCAGTGAATTTTATCCGCTGCATTTTGAGTGAAATTTGTAGGTGCGCCTATTCACCTCCCCCCCCCCCCCTCTAGGCGACATCACGGTCCTTTCAATTGGTATCAAAGCAAGGCTTCACATCCAAGCTTAACCGCCGTGAAGAAAAGATGTCGATTGAGGTAAACTTTGAGCCACTCGAGCTCGATGGCTCAAACTTTGATTCTTGGTCCTGCAATGTTCACAATACTCTTAGAGACATAAATCCTATGGTTGAACATATTTTAGTTGCTAGCATTCTACCTCCTAAGTTTGATGTTAACAACACCGATCGATCTAACATCACTAAAGAGGAGTTAGCTTGCTTGCAACTCAATGTTTGTGTTACTAACTTCTTAAAAAAGTCTGTTTGTGAAGATATATGGAACACCATTTCTAGAAAGAAAGAAATCCGAAGAGATGCACATCTTGTTTGGTCTCTCATCAAGGATATATATAAAAATTTTGAGAGTGATGATGATGAAGAGCCTGAAGATGTGCTTACACCTGAGAATTGTTCATCTTCATCAACAATCAACCCAAAACGTCAAGTGACATCACTCAATGGTCAAAACTCAGATCTAGTTGCTGCTGAGCCTATGTACTCGGCAGTGCCGGTTTATGAAACCGGCAGTGCCGAGTATAAAGGAAAAGTTGAAGAAGAACAACTGAGTGAAGAATCAACGTCCTCGTGTTGGTCTGATTCTGATAGAAATCCTCATCAGTGCTTTATGGCTATATCTGAGAGTGACTCCGACAGTGATAGTGATGATGAGGAGCTTGTGACCGAGGTTAACAAGATGTCACGAAAAGCAAGAAGTCTAGTGACTAAAACAATGAAGAGAGTGATGGAACAAGGACAAGACATATTAAGATTAGAAAAGCTTCTTGATGACAAGGAAGCTCAAATCAACTACCTTATCCCATTTGAAGAAAAGAATAAACTACTCAAGGATCAAGTGAATGAGCTCATCAACATGAATGTAGATTTGAAGATTCAACACATTGAGATCAAGTGCTCAAATGAAGAGCTCATAGATGCATATGCCAAGCTAGAAGTAGCTCATGAGGTTGTGATCACCATGATGAAATCAAGTCAACCAACCACCCACTCTTGTTCACAAGAGGAGAAGAAAGAAAAGCAATCATGGTTTGAGCAAGTAACAATAGAGGATTGCAATGATGATCTAGTCAAGGAGAATGAAATGCTTAAGCAACAAGTGGATAGGCTCTTGAAGGACTTGTCCAAGTTAAAGGGCAAGGGCATTGCACGACCTTCTCAAGATAACCGTGAAACCATGGTGAAGAAGCTTGAGAAGGGATCAACAGTGCAAAGCCCATGCAACCCTGCACCTAAGACCAACAAGAGCAAGCCACAAGCAAAGAAGAAGAATCTAGATCACATCAAATGCTTCAAGTGCTCCAAGATGGGGCATTATGCTTCTATGTGCTCAAGAAAGCTAGAAGGCCAGCAAACACTCTCCAAGAGACAAAGAAGTCTGTCTAAGAGAAAATGCTTTGGTTGCTGCAAGAAGGGACACAAGATCGCTTCATGTCCGGGCAGGCCACACACACTGCATGTACCCGGCAGTGCCGAGTTGGAAAAGTCGGCAGTGCCGAGTACAAAGAGACAGCAGCAACCCAAAATGAACAAAGGCTTCAATAAAGCTCAAGAGCAATATTTGGAGAGAAAAGATTCTGAGAAGGTCAAGAACAAGATATCAAGCAGCATCAAGCACAAGGTATGTTACACATGCCGAGGAAAAGGACATCTTGGTAAGGATTGTCCAAATGGTAACACCCCTAAGCTTAACGAGGTCAACGATGCTAATGATAAACTTAAGGGATCCTTAGGTGGCCCTAAAGCTAGTAGGATAATGAAATCATCCTCTACAAGCACAAGGGCTATTTGGGTTCCCAAATCATTGCTGACTAACTCTAAAGGACCCAACGGAGTTTGGGTACCAAAATATGTTTGAAAAGGTTTTGCAGGTACTTGGAGAAGCATTGGTAACTTGGCAAGCTTGAAAAGATCTTCACTTCATGATTTACATATCAAGCTCAATGTTGTTGCTCAAATCGTGAAAAATGCCAAGTTGAAGTACAAATGATCTATCATGTTCTCCAATGCATCTTAAGTAACAAGTACCTCTCTCTTAGCTACTTAGTATTCTATACTCAAGTTTGCTAAACATAAGTTCAAGCATAGACTCCAATGTAGCTTAATGTGTCAATTTCAAAATATTAGTCACAATATGACACATGTTGCTCCTAACAAGCTCTGTGGTAGAGCTAGAGTTTCATTTTCTACACAGGAGCATTCTCATGCGATAAGCAATCAAGGAAGGTCAAGAAAAATCAAGAACTATTCTGCTGGGCAGGCTTATATGTACCCGGCAGAGCCGGTTTCCCAAAACCGGCAGTGCCGAGTATAAAGGCCAACATCGATCCCGTGCTCCATCAAGCCTCGGAAGATCCGGTACAAGAGCAGATGATCCAGGAAAATGACCAAAGGGCCTCTGACAGTGTTCTAAGTCTAACATCCGACCATATCTCGGAAGATCCGACAAGAAGTTCCGGGCGGCTCTGTCTGGTGCCCGGAGGATACAACATCGAGTCGGATGATCCGAGGGTACCTGGTCAGAATCATGTATAGTGCCGGATTGGAAAAATCGGCAGTGCCGAGTACAAGCCAAAACAGGCAGTGAGCGCTTTCTTGACCAAACTCTTATTATTGCATTATGGTTGTGTTTATTTTGACCAAAATATGAAATGAGCATCCTCAAGTATCTTAAATGATTGAAAGTGCATTTATCAAGAATTCAATCCTTGATGCACATATTTAGGGGGAGCAAATTTCATATCTTGTGTCATTAGACCTAATCTTGCTTTCAAGCTTCTTGATGTGTAGGATAAAGTCAGAAATGCTTCATATACTTGAAATAAGCAAGAAACCATCTTGAGCATGCCACTTGACCTCAAGGTCACCAATCCATCTAGAAATAAGTATCTAACGTCAAAATGGGCTGGATACCCCTCCTAGTGGCAGCTCTCCATGACATGGCTTAGTGTTTGGTAGCTTGATAATTTGCCCTAAGTGATTTTTAAAGGCTATCAAACATGAAGCTAGGGCGTGTGCTACTTATGGTTATCTCTAAGCTTCAAAGCTATTCGTGGTGTATCAAGAGTGAGATGACAAGAAGTACATTTGCTGCACGAGTACAAGCCCAAATGTGAAATCCTTCAAAGTATGAAGGGAATAGAGACTCAAGGGCCAAGGTATGTATTTTCATGCTTACTTACATTGATCTCTGCATCTAGGCCCTATACATGCTAGTGTGTGCATGTTTTGCATGAAGCACATCAAGTTTCTAGTGCACCTCTAGATATTTAATTGATACCCTCATGTGTTTGGATTAGTGTCAAGTGAACCCTAAAAGTTTGTAGGGTATGAGCTGAATATTCTAAGATTGATGCTTGACTTGAGTTGCTACATGCTTGAGTGACATAAGGTAGAATTTGCAAAATCCAACTAGTATGCTAGGTGTGTGCTTATTGGAAAATATTTGGTTCTTGGTCTTTGTGACTACGTCAAGTCACATGTGGTTATTGTTACCTTTGACTGAATGTTGGCTAACCACAAGTGATGAGATTCTCTCAAGTCCGTAGGAGCTAGACACATCTCATCTCAAGGGCTAAACTTTGGAAATTCTATCTTCTCACAAATCTTTAGCAAGGTTCCTATTCTAAAAAGGATTTCATATGTCATGGAACCTATATGTGATCCTAAAGTCTCTCAATCTCCCACATCCAAAATTCTCAAGTTCAGTTCTCTAATTGCTCTATGTAATCGGCAGTGCCGAGTTTCACAACCCGGCAGTGCCTAGTACATTACATGTGAACTGAGAATTTCTTTCATCTCCAAATCTCCATGTTCCAAGAAGTTTATGGACATTTAAGTATCTGGAACATATCTTGTGATCAATCTTCTTAGAAATCTATCAAATCATAAAATTCTTTTATTCATGTCACGGACCCTATATACTCGGCAGTGCCGAGTTTCAAATCTCGGCAGCGCCGAGTACACAGGGGCTCCAACAGTTATTTCTCTATTCAACCCGTGACTTACCCCTTCATTCACCCATTCTCTCTCCCCTCACCTGCCCGACGCCCCACTGTTCTTGAGGGGCGATTCCTTGGCGATTTGGGCGATTGGCCGTGGGATTCAAGGATTGAAGGCTTGTTCTTGGTGGTTTCTACTCAGCACTACCGGATCTACTGCCGGTTCTGCGTTTCAAATCTTCCCCACCATGAGTCAAGGTATATTTCGGCCATTCTTGCCCGATCTACTTGTCTAGGGTTGTTCTCTTAGATTCCTTTGGTAGAATATCTCCTGCAACATCCTAGATGATATTCCATGTTACGGATTCAAGTTTCCATGGTCGATTTTGGGGGGACTCGATTTGGGATCTCACTGTGTGTAACCGGCAGTGCCGGTTTGTGAAACTCGGCAGTGCCGGGTACACACTGTGAGTTTCCAACTTGTGTTTCCTGCAAGATTAATCATGTATTTATCATTGGAATAAACATATTTACCCTTTACCCTGAATCAGATTCATCTAGACAACCCACATCTCTGATTCGTTTTGGTGTGCACTGCCTGTGTGTACTCGGCAGTGCCGAGTTGAAGAACTCGGCAGTGCCGGATACACACAGACAGCACCCAACTCATTCAATCATTTCTACCTCTCTAGATGATTCAGCTCAACTCTACCTTATTCTGAGTATCTGGTATATTTTTATGATCACAGATCCTCCGAGACGACCTCTTAAAATCTTTGGAAGCAAGGGCAAGCAAAAAGAAACCGGTGAACCTAGGAGGTCAACAAGAAGACCACTTCCTAGGGCCACTCTTTACATCAGTGAGGCAGCACCAGAACATCAGGGAGACGATAGTGGTGACAACAGTACCTCAAGTGATGATGGGGAGGAAAGTGATGAAAATTATCGGGTTTCTCCCCGAGGGCAGAAAAGGAGTGGTCGGTATATGAGAGGCAGCAGCAGCAGCGGTGGTCGTGCTGCTAGCAGTGGAGGCATTGGGGGGCAGGGTGGAGATGATGAGGGTGAGGAAGATCATGGGGTTGAGCAGGGACAGCCTATGTTTGTGCCAGGAGTATTTCTGAGAGAGCCTAGAGTGCCACATGACTACACTAAAGTGAATTATAAAGGTCGTGGCATGACAGTCAAGGCAAGCAAGGAAAGAGAGAAAAATCCTTTTAATGATCAGAGGGGTGGCAGGAGTGTGGACTATCGCTTCCACACCAAGTTTCAGCAGGATTTCTATATGTCAGCCATTCTCAAGAAAAAGTACAAGGTGGCTAGATCACAGTTCATAAACTGGAAGGAATATGAGGAGATGCATGACCCTATCTTTGATGAGATCATTCTTGAGTGCAGGAAAAAGCACATATATAACATCATGGGCTTCCAATGTGATTGGAACACAGAGGTCATAGCACAGTTTTATGCCACTTGTTATTGGGATGACAGTGAGTATGACCCTAGCAGGAGATGGGTTCATTGGATGACAGAAGGGAAATGGTATAAAATTAGCTATGCTGAGTTTGGTGGATTATTCGGGTGCATGAGGTATGATTATGACAGGAGAAAGATTCACATAGGTTCTCATCTTCCTAAGGAAGACATGGGGGACATGTATATGCCAGGGAGAGAGTGGATATATGGGAAGACCAAGGGCTTGATTCCTTTCTATGGTTATCTCAACAAATTTTTCAGGAAGACTTTGGCACCAAGAGAAGGTGATCATGAGAACATTTCCTCCTTCTTGAGAAATCTCCTACATGTCATGACACCCACTGAGGAGGAGTTCTGTGTTTTTGATTTCATATGGGAAGAGATCAAAGATATATCTAAATCTCCCCAAAAGAGCTGTGGTTATGGTGCTTACTTGATGTTCATGATCAACCACAAGACACGGATGAGGTTTGAGTGTGACTACACACACACAGCTATTAGCATTGATCTTGACTACCATCCAGGTGTGACACTCAGTGAGGTGATACAGATGAGACAGACTGTGGAAGCCCTAGGAGATATTGGGGGTGCCCAAGGGGCTCCTAGTGCTCCACCAGCCCCGTCACGCTCACGTTCTAGGCATGGTGGTTCCAGGGAGGAACATGTGGAGAAGCCACCATCCCCAATGAGGAAAATCTTTAACTTATTTGTGGGGATGTGCAAGAGTCAAAGGGATATCCAAGTTGAGCAAAGAGCACAAAGAATTCGAGACAAGAAGCAAATGGATGAGCTGAAATTAATTCATAATGCCTTACACATTGATCCACCTCGCTCTCCCATTTCTTCTTCGAGTTCTGAGCCAGAGATTGCATCTATGGATGACTTGATGCGTGAGATGGCAGCTGCTCCGTACTATAATCAATATGGATCCACCTTCTTTTCAAATGTCGATGAGCCATATCCAGCTGCACCTCCTCCACCTCCACAGCAGCAGCCATACGTGCCTCCATCGTCCCAGCCTCCACAGCAGCCACCTCCGTATGTATATGTGCCTCCTCCACATCCACCTTCCTACATGACTCCGCAGCCTCCCAGCTCTGAGGCATTTGGTGATTGGATCTTTGGAACTCATCTTGGTGATCCAGGCCAAGGATCGAGTGGCTTTGGAGGACGGCGTGATAATGATGATGAAGATCAGCAGTAGAAGCTTCAGATATACTCCCCTGAGATCCTTTTTGGCGATAGATGACAAAGGGGAGAGAAAGATCAAGTCAAAGCTTCATCTCTATTTTTCAGTGTCCCTGTCCCTGTATACTCGGCAGAGCCGAGTATCCAAACCCGGCAGTGCCGGTTTGGGTGTGGTATGCCACACACAGTTGTAATAAATTTCGTTTTAGCTCATTTGGACTTGAGAAAAATTGTAATGTGTGCTATTTGTGTGGTGAACCTTATTTAAGTTGCTTAAATTCAAGACTTGATGCATGTTAGTGTGTTGAAATGGATTGTTTTGATGAAATGTTGATTTTCTCAGTTCTGAGCCAAGTGTACTCTGTGTACTCGGCAGTGCCGAATCTTGCAACCCGGCAGAGCCGAGTACACAGGTACATCCTGGTGTGCTTAATACACTCGGCGGTGCCGAGTTTAAAAACTCGGCAGTACCGAGTACATTGTGACAGGACTGACCATTTCTTCCATTTTATGTTTTATGAGATATTTGTCATATGCATCACGTTATACATGTTCACACACTTGTTTTGCACCCCACAGATGCTGAGATTTAGGAGGAGCTCAATGTTTTCATGAATATGTGCAAAAATTGGCATTTAAGGCCAAATTGGTTGAATTCAAACTTTGCACATACTTAGGGGGAGCTCAACCTAAATCTGAGCATCTAAAAGCTTCATTGATATATATTTTGTAAGCTTTAATCAAGGTTGTCATCAATCACCAAAAAGGGGGAGATTGAAAGTGCATCTAGGCCCCTAGTGGGTTTTGGTGAATTGAGTGACACCTAGATTAAATAGCTAATGATCTTGCTAAGTTTATGAGCAGGAATTTGTCATAAAATCAATGAATTGGTTACAAGAGATTTATTCCATATGGTAATTCAAAGAGGCTCATACGACAAGTCACTTGACTAGGCTAAGGTCAATAGCGAAAAATTGGCAAGCAATGAGTTAATTCGAATTGAGACATGTGTTCATGGCAACTATTTAATCTCATATCAAGATGAAGCTTGTTGATGATGACATAGCACTAGAAGGGATTCTCTTACAAAGAAATGAGATATTTATTTAAAGAGAAGAACCAAAAATAAAATCAAAGTGCAAGCTAAGGGAAAAATGGTCAAGAAGGATGATGGTATGGGACATCATTGATCTACACTTAATACATAGCTTGTATATGAGGCATGGACATTGTGATTCAAATCAAATGGTCAAAACTGATAAATGGACTTCATGAATGATGCAAGCCTACATGAAGCTCTAAGTGATGCTAAGGTGAAGAGTCGAAGTTCGGGATAGTGTTTCAAGGTACCAAGCAATGTGTGATCAAGTTGAGGCTTGAGTCATGTAGTCTTTGCTAAGGGTGAAGAAACTTTCTTTGAATTCAACTCGATGAATCTTTGTCATGAAGAGCTTATTGTAGAGAAGCGTCAATCTTCAAGAAACAAGTGAATTGAACTAGAAGTGGATTTCATTCAAAGACAAAGGTTCAAATCACTAGCTCAAGGAAAAATGTGCTCAGTTCATAGAACCAAATAAGATGCACTCCTCAGGTTGAGAAAGATCAAGACACGGCATGAATATGCAAATGAGAAGCTCAAGTTGTAGAAATCCATTTTATCTTTGATCTTGAGTATAGGTATGCCGTACTATCAAGAGGGATGCATCACATAGTGTTTTGGCTCAGTCTCAATGCTCAAGTAACCTAAGTGAGTTGAGAGAAACACAAAAGCCTCACGCACACACTTGTGAGTTTCTGAGTGTATATACTCAGCAGTGCCGAGTTTACCAACTCGGCAGTGCCGAGTACATAGAGTGTGCCAACGGCTAGTTCATTCAAATTCTCGGCAGTGCCGAGTTGGTGAACTCGGCAGTGCCGGGTTCACAACGGCTAGTAACGGCTAGTCTTCTTGGAGTGGAGTATTTATACCCCACGACCTCAACTGTTGCTAGCTGCTGCTTCTGAGGGTTTCTGTGTGCTTCCTTCCTGTTCTAAGCTAAGCAAAAGCCAAGTAAGCTCTCCCAACTTCTCTTTGTGAGATTGCACATTCAAAGTGATATTTTTGTGTTGGGTTGAGAGAGAGATAGCTTGAGAGACATCAAGAGCACAGCAAAACCTTGAGCATTTGAGTTGGTACAAAATCGTGTGATTCGCATTTGTTACTCTTGGAGCTTTGCTCCTAAACGGCTAGGCGTTGCCCGGTGAGCACCCGGTTGTGTGGGCTGTCACGGGAAGTTTGTAAAGGTCGGTTTCCACCTCAAGGGAACCATTCTTCTTAGTGAAGGGCCATAGTGTGCTTGAGTAGCACTTTGGCGGGGAGGCTTCGCGGAGCTCCTCAAACGGAGATTAGGAACCACTGATCTTGCCTTGTTGTGGGCATGCAGTGGGTCTGAACTTCGGTAAAATCCCTGTGTCAATTGTGATTGATTATTGTATTGTGGATTTGAGGAGATCTCCATCGAACACTTGTGTTCTTGGAGAGATTATTGATTTTCTTGTGTGCAGGGACTGTGTGAACCTGCTAAGGAAAATCATCTGAGCATCCTCCACATTTGGGGTTTGATCCAAAACTTATTTACTCGCACTTAGAAATTGTACTCACTCTGCTCTGTGTGTACTCGGCAGTGCCGAGTTCATAAACTCGGCAGTGCCGGTTACATTGACTGCTCAGCCAAGTATACCTCTGTATACTCGGCAGTGCCGAGTTGGAAAACTCGGCAGTGCCGATTTGGCAGGCAGTGAATTTTATCCGCTGCATTTTGAGTGAAATTTGTAGGTGCGCCTATTCACCCCCCCCCCTCTAGGCGACATCACGGTCCTTTCAGGGTTTCATCACCATGAAACTCATTTCATCTCTCTTCATTAATACACTGTCATGTCATCAAAAATAGTGACATGATATCATATTTAGTGCCCATAAAACTCCCACTGAAACTTGAAACTGGCCTGAGTAGCTTGCATCGAGTCCTAGTCTGTGTAAGGAGCAAACAATCATTAACTTAAGGCAACATGATTTTTTTAATTGCTTGTAACATAACCTTCTTTTTATTTTAACTGTCAAAGGACATACTGCATTAAAAAGAAACTGATTAGGAGTATCCAACTGTAGGACACTACCAGAGATCGAGCGGCCAGTTGTTGGCTTTAGTTCCCGCCCAACTTTCCATCGAAAATGTCACATAAAAAAAAATTAGATGCTTGAAGTATTAAATGTAGACGAAAAAATTAATCCATTACATGAATAGAGTATATGTCGCCAGACGAATCTAACGAGCCTACTTAATCCAATCTGCAACATTAATGCCACATTAACCATCTGTTAATTATTGACTAATTACCCTCTAATTACCTGTCATTAGGTTCGTCTCGCGATTTTATGGCTAGATCTGTAATTTGTTTTGTTAATAGCCTACGTTTACTACTTCTAAACGGTACATTTCCTTTTATATGACTTTCCATCGAAAACTTTTCACCGGAACTAAATACGCCATTTGTTATGCATCCCATCCTGTCAGTTGTAGCCCTACTCCTATATGATGGCCATATGGGTTGAGCACCATCGATTGATCTGTCCCGTTCGTACCCTGCCCTGCCACTGGCACCGGATGCCAAGTCATGGAGGTGGCGATGGGCAATTACCCTATACTCCTACGGCTACAAGCTACTCAAGCAGACATGATTGACGGCATTCTCCTCGTCAGTGATGCATTGTTTTTAAAGCGGTAACGCGAGGCGAGGCGATGATGCGGGAGACGCTTCATCAGGTCCTCCGAGCTCCAGTGCGCCGCCCTCGCCGTGGCAGGGGACATGGCCATGGCAATGCCAGCCGTGCCCCCGTGTTTTCTCCCTCTGGCCATGTTGGTCGCCATGGAGGAAGACGCCATGGAGGCGACGCTGCTGCTCGCAGACACCTTGATGCTAGCAGAATCACCACCTACGAAGCCGCTCGTGGACCTCCGGTCTTCCCCGACAGCTGCATCAACCCGGAGCGGCTTCTCGTGGCGTCGCCGCGCCACTGCCCTGAGCATGGGTGGACAGCGCGCGTCAGGTTCGAGGGAGGAGGCCGCCCACAGTACGTTCCGGGGCGCATGATGATGCACGACCCGGAACGCGGCTGGGTGACCTACACTCATGAAGACAGGGCCTCCCCCAGCACGCGGGACCTCTTCTACCTCGCCCCGCTGGTGTACTCGCCGGTGTACTCGCCGGCGTCGTCCCCGTCGTCCTCGCCGGAGACGCCGCTGCATGTCCCCATCCCCGTCGTCGAGCAGGGGCTGCCAAGCCCCCTCAGGGGCACAAGAGCTGCGCGCCGCGGAGCCCCACCCTTCTACAACGCCAACGGGGAGGGCTCCAGCAGCGCGGCCGC
Source organism: Urochloa ruziziensis (assembly GCA_015476505.1). Lineage (NCBI taxonomy): Eukaryota > Viridiplantae > Streptophyta > Magnoliopsida > Poales > Poaceae > Urochloa > Urochloa ruziziensis. The sequence continues at coordinate 4,513,123 of CM027119.1, read as the reverse complement.
GGCCATGGCGACGCCACCAGGCTTCGCGCCGGAGCTCGCCCCACCTCCACCTCCTCCTCCGGTCGCCTGGTTCCCAGGCCGTGCAACCGCTACAGCGGCGGCCAACCGGCGCCCCGGCCTCGCACGCCGCAACATGATCCCGACCGGGCACATCCCGGCCGGGAACGGCAGCGGCGGCGGCGCCCGACTCCCCCCACCCCCAGGTGCGGGGGAGGCTTGAGCGCGCGCGGAAGAAGGCCGAGGAGGGGCGTGGAGGCCGGATCCGGCGTCGTCGGCGACGGATCGACGGCGGCGGCGCTTGGAGCGGCGGCATCGGCAGCGACGCTGCGGGCGGCGGCGGGTGCTGGCGGCGGAGGGGCTGGCGGCTGTGTCGGGCGGTTAGGGTTTGCTAACCCTGGCCGGCCGACCGAGCCGGGCTAATAAGCCACACGGCCGCGCGCTGGGCTGGGCCAGCCTGCTCGGCCCACCAAGCGTCGCCACAGCCCGCTCGCACCGCCCCAGCCCACTTGCACCGCCCCCAGCCGCCAGCCCCTCGCTCCTCCCTCATGGGCCGCAAGCGGCGGTGGGCCGAAACCTGAGTTGTCTCGGCCCACCGCCCAGTTATCTTTTTATTTTCCAGAAATTTATTTTCTAAGCAAATTTACATTCTGCCCCTTGAACTTTAGTTTATTTACGTTTCGCAGTTAGTCAGAGTCTGTACAAATTTGCTTTCAGACCCCTGTTACTTTCTGTTATTGTAAATATGTGTTTGTTCAGCACTTATGCATTCCCATGTTCTTTATTTTACAAGTACTTTGCAAATTTAATTTACTCGCCCTACTTTATTTATTTTTCAATGCAATTCTACCTCTAAAAAATTGGAAGAATTCTTTGAAGTTTGAGATCAAATGGATCTACGCATGCCTCAGCATAGCGACTATCCCTCAAACTAAGAATTATTACTTTGGCACACGCTCATAAATTTCTCCATCCAATTCTCATTTATCAAAGTTGGTCATATATCAAAGTGGAATTCAATGCCACCTAGGGACCTACACTATTATAAAATAGTGATTACCCGAATATGATTTTCATGCTTTGGAGAGTTGAATATTAAGTTATTTAAATACGTGATAGCTCAAAGATACCCAATTTTTAAAGAGGAGATTTAATTTCATGTTGAGTTCATTCTTTTTCATTTGAATTCACATAAAATTGCATACATATGCCATCATTTCTCAAAATTTTGGCTATCACAATGTAGGTGAGATGGCAACCAAAGAGTTTGAGGTTCTCGCTCTTGATGGTTCCAACTTCCCTGCTTGGGCGATGGATGTCAAAGTGATTCTGTCGACCCTCGGACTATACAGATGTATAGACCCGACAGTTGCTGGAACGGTTAACCCGTCAAGCATGTCGAAATACTCCGCCTTAAAAGTGTTAAGGAATCATATCCATCCGGATTTGAAAATGGAGTACCAGTATGAGGAGGACCCACAGGTCCTTTTTACCGCTCTTAAAAATCGATATGAACAGCATAAAGCGATTGTCCTCCCTGAGGCAACGCATGAGTGGAACCATTTGCGTCTACAGGATTTCAAAACTATAGACGAGTTCAACCATGCTGTTCATAAGATTGCCTCTAAGCTCAAGTTTTGTGAGAGAGACCTTACTGATGCGGAGAAAATTGATAAGACTTTATCTACAATGCTCCCATCAGAAAGAATCATCACTCAACAATACCGCGAGAAGAATTTCACAGATTATTCTCAGCTCATTCAGACATTGAAACAGGCAGAAAAGAGCCATGAGCTCACTGTGTGGAACTCAAACCAGCGCCCATTGGGCACTGCACCACCACTGCCTGAAGTACATGCGAATACTCAGAATAATGGACCGAATGGGAAACAAACTGGAAATTCTTCTGGTAAGGGCAAGAGAAAGAGGGGTAAAAAGGCACGTGGAAACCCCCAAAAGGGGAAAGGCATTTCTAAGCCGAAAAATGATGGTAACAACAAGAACACCTGCTACAAGTGTGGTTGCTACAATCATATCGCTAAGAAATGCAGGACCCCTAAGCATCTGGTTGATCTATACATGAAGTCTGTTGGTCGTACTCAGAAGTTTGAAGCACACTTCACCTCTCAAGAGACGGAGACTGGAGCTAAGGACCCTATCCCTGAAGGATCGGGACCGAGCAACACCAAGACTCCGGCTACAGAAGAGGACCAGAACATGGACATCGACAAAATGCTCGTGGAGTACACTCCCGGCGACATGTTTGGAGACCTCATCTAGGCTCCACAACTTTATCATTTAAATTTGCAGTATTAGTACTTTGTATTAAAGACATGATGTTGCTACCCCCTATCAGTTGTAATATTTGCACCTGCTATCTTAATATATTCGTATGTGTGTTCTATATATTTGCATTATTTTTTATGAATTTAAATTTTGCATTATATAGATTGATTACGGGAGTCGATCCAATGGATGAAGAGTTGTGCCTAGTGGACAGTTGTACCACTAATACTATACTTAGGGAAGTCAAATTTTTCCAAACTCTCACAAAGAGACAAGGACAAGTTTTGACCATCGCGGGACGCGATGCTACAATAGTTGGTTCGGGCAGAGCCACTATCGTTCTTCCAATGGGTACACAGATTGATATCGAGGAAGCATTATTGTATCCCGATTCGACACGTACTCTACTAAGTTATAGAGATATCAGAAAAAATGGAATTCATGTGGAAACACATGAAGAAACAATGAGGAATTTCTCCTCTTAACCAAAGATTCTGGATATGGCAAACGGACCCTTGAAAGGGTGCCTTCTCTCCCGTCTGGATTGTACTACACATACATCAAACCCGTACCACATGTTGCATACAAAGTGATCTTTCAGAATGTGGATGCATTCAAGACTTGGCATGAACGCCTTGGCCATCCCGGCATAGGGATGATGCGAAAAATCATAAGCAATTCAAGTGGACATGGTATGAGCGACAGAAAATTCCCGGAATCATCAAATTTTATTTGCACCTCATGTGCAACCGGGAAATTAATTTTGAGACCCTCACATCTCAAAATAAAGGCTGAACCACTCAAGTTCCTTGAACGCATTCAAGGTGACATATGTGGACCCATTCAACCTTTATCTGGTCCATTCAGGTACTTCATGGTACTAATAGACGCATCCACAAGATGGTCTCATGTGTGTCTATTATCGACACGAAACCATGCTTTTGCGAAAATGATTGCACAAGTCATCAGACTTCGAGCAAGTCATCCTGAACACCAGATAAAATCAATAAGAATGGACAATGCCGCAGAATTTTCTTCCAAAGCATTCAATGATTATTGCATGGCATTAGGAATTGAAGTCCAACATTCTGTACCATACGTCCATACTCAGAATGGTTTAGCCGAATCTCTCATTAAGAGAATAAAGCTTATTGCCAGACCACTATTGCAAAATTGTAATTTGCCAACCTCATGTTGGGGTCACGCGGTCTTACACGCCGGTGACTTAATACAATTGCGCCCAACTGCATACCATACAGCTTCCCCGCTGCAATTGGTTCGTGGTGATCCTCCAAGTATTTCCCATCTGCGGAAATTCGGTTGCGTTGTATACGTACCGATCTCACCACCAAAGCGAACATCTATGGGCCCTCACAGGAAAATGGGGATCTACGTAGGTTATTTATCTCCGTCGATCATTAAATACCTGGAGCCCCTTACAGGGGATTTGCTCACAGCCCAATTCGCTGATTGTATCTTCGATGAAGAACATTTTCCGGCATTAGGGGGAGAATTCAAGTATCACACTGAATGCCGGGAAATAAATTGGGATGCCTTAGACACCCTAAAGGAGGATCCTCGTACCAAAGAATCCGAACTTCAAGTTCAAAGGATCATTGATTTGCAAAATGCTGCAAACAACTTGCCAGACTCATTTACCGTGGGCAAAAGTGTCACAAAATCATACATTCCGGCAAGGAATGTGCCAGAAAGAATAGAGGTACCAAATAAAACTATTCAACTCCCTTCTTCTAAAGAGAGTGGGAGGAGTACGGCAAATACTCGCAAGCGCTCGAGGAAACAGAGGGATGCACCCTCTGGCACAGTAAATGAAGCTCAACCTCAAGTTGAGAAAGAAAGTGTGGATATACCTAATCCACCTCCCACATCAACAGTGCACTCAATTTCTGATGATGGGACATTGGAACGCCCTGACGCTATCGTATTGGGAAATACCGAGCCGTCAATAGGGGTACAAGAAATTTCCATCAACTATGTTGATTCTGGAGAATCATTTGATCGTAAGACTACAATTGTCGACATATACTTTGCCTCATCAGTTGCTAAGACCATCCAAAATGATCCAGAACCAAAATCTTTGGTAGAGTGCAAGAAGCGCTCGGACTGGAACAAATGGAAGGAAGCAATTGAAGCAGAGTTGGCCTCGCTCACTAAAAGAGAGGTATTCTCATCAGTGATGCCTACACCTCCAAAAACCTTCCCTGTGGGTTTTAAATGGGTTTTCGTCCGGAAGCGGAATGAGAACAATGAGGTGGTGAGATATAAGGCGAGGCTTGTAGCACAAGGGTTTACGCAGAGACCCGGCATTGATTTCAATGAAACATATTCTCCAGTTATGAGTGGAATCACGTTCCGATATTTAATATCTCTGGCAGTCCAAAATCGTCTACCTATGCAGTTGATGGACGTCGTGACAGCATACTTGTATGGGTCACTAGATTCGGATATATATATGAAGGTCCCTGATGGGGTTTCTATACCGAATGGGAGCACAAACCGCAACATGTATTGTGTAAAGCTCAAAAGATCACTCTATGGTCTTAAACAGTCGGGAAGAATGTGGTACAACCGACTGAGTGAGTACCTTCTACAGAAGGGCTACTCTAACAATGATGATTGTCCGTGCGTCTTCATCAAAAGATCCTCCACAGGATTTTGCATTATATCAGTGTATGTAGATGATTTGAACATTATTGGCAACACACAAGATATTGATGAAGCCCGCAACCATCTTAAGACGGAATTTGAGATGAAGGATTTGGGTAAAACCAAATTTTGCCTAGGTTTGCAAATCGAACACCTTCACTCAGGAATCCTAATGCATCAATCTGTCTATGTCCAAAAACTATTGGAGAAATTCAATATGGACAAAGCATATCCAAATAGGACTCCCATGGTCGTTCGATCTCTCGAAAAAGAAAAGGACATTTTCCGACCACGGGAGGAAGGAGAAGAGATATTGGGATCTGAATACCCATATCTTAGTCTCATTGGAGCACTCATGTACCTTGCAAACAGTACAAGGCCTGACATTGCATTCGCAGTGAACCTGTTAGCAAGATATAGTGCTGCCCCAACTAAGCGCCATTGGACCGGAGGAAAACAAATCCTCAGGTACTTGAATGGTACTAGAGATCTTGGTCTATTCTTTAAGAAAACTAATGATCCTAACTTAGTTGGATATGCTGATGCTGGCTATCTGTCTGATCCCCACAGTGCCAAATCACAGACGGGTTTTGTATTTCTACATGGAGGAACTGCCATCTCATGGAAATCTTCCAAACAAACAATGGTAGCTACCTCCACAAATCATTCTGAAATAATCGCACTATATGAGGCTTCACGTGAATGCGCGTGGCTTCGCAGAATGATAAACCATATTGAGCAATCATGTGGTATTGGTCCCTCAGGACTACCCACCATTATCTATGAAGATAATGCAGCTTGTGTTACACAAATGCTAACAGGCTACATCAAAAGCAATATCACGAAACACATTGCACCTAAGTTGTTTTATCCCCATGAGCTTCAGGAACATGGAGAGATAAACATCTTACAGGCAAAGTCTTGTGATAATCTAGCGGATCTCTTCACTAAATCTCTACCCACTTCATCATTCGAAAAGTGTGTTAAGGGAATTGGTATGAGAAGGCTTAGAGACATGCAAGCTTCAGGGGGAGACTCCCTGAATGATGAGTCATGTTAAACACTATGCATTGTACTCTTTTCTTTTATGAGTTTTTACCATCAGGTTTTTCTCATACAAAGTTTTTAATGAGACAATGATTAATGCAAGCATATGCCATATCTTATGTTTTCCCCGCTGGGGTTTTTCTAAAGATGTAACAAGGCATGGATTACTCCTTAAACCCTACAGGCTCATGATAGAGTAATCATCAATCAAATTATTCCTATTTTTCCCACAGGGTTTTTCGAAGGAATTAATTCAACAAGATGATCTCAAATCGGACTCGATCAAAAGGGGGAGTGTTACAAACAAGTTTGACCGAGTTTGACCTCGTCCAAAGGTCCTGGCGGGAAGACTCCCGCTCAGGAACTTCCCCATGACCTCCATGTCCAGATCTTGCGCACGTACAGGAAGTTAGGGTCATGGCTTTGACCATGAACTCCTAATGACATGTTTATCTCATTAACTGCTGTACTAATCCCCCCTATAAATAGAGGGGCAAGAGATCAATAAAGATTACACTGTTCATTGCTTTTTCTTCTCCCCTCGGGAGCTCTCTGTTCATTTTACATTTCACCACGCAACAATTAGCAGCCACTTAGCAGTGGGCTATTGGGCCATCGGAAACTTTCATGTCATAAGTCATCACTGAAATTGGGCCGGCCCATCACAGTGTACCCCTTCGAGCTCACAATTAAACATCATCGTCTTCCTCTTACGAACGCCAGAAACCAGGATCTCGATTCTCGGAGGGAAAACTGTGGATTAGGGGTCTTCGTTCCCGGGGTTAGGCCGCCCTACCTCGCCGTATTGCTGGGTCCGCCGATGAGCATATCAAAGAGGACACACACCTCCCTACGGGGTGCTTCCTTCCTTTGGAGACGAAGCAGGGAACGGAGTGGATGACCAGCTGGCGAGAGGCGGTTTGGGTTTTTATTGGGGCTATCCAAGGGGGCTGAGGAACAGAAGCGACGGAGGCTCGAGGAGGCAGGCAGCCACAGGGCAGGGACGGGGTGCAATCTAATTATAGTAACGGATGCATCGATAGACTGTTTTTTTCTTTTTCAGTACGCATTGGTAGGCTGTTGAAAGCATGGTGCGATAGGTAACGGAAGAATGGCAAGAAGATTTAAAGGCTTAGCGGAGAAAAACAGTTTCTGATGATGTGGCTTAACCAAATTGCAAAGAAATATGTAGTGGGGATCTCCTATATAGGTATAGTAGATATGTTTTGCCATATGAATAAAATGAATTAAAAATGAAGGATGGTATACTTATTGCTCTTAATGTTTCCAGAATAGGTGAAAAAACATTTTGTGATTTGTCAATAGATTTTCCTAAAAACGTTGAGTATATATAATCTATTGTCATCTCAATGGCTATTGCATGCATGTTATATCAAATCTTAATATCATTTTTTTCATACATAAGCATGCTGAGGATCGAAGGAAAGTATGCATATGTACGAAACAAATGAATATAAGTTTCACACATGAGCAAAATGTAGAATGCATGCATAATATTGTATAGTATTGATGGGCGTTAAATAATAGTATATTACTCCATCATCCAAGATTCCAGTTGCATCATATATTCTTCAGATGATGATCCCGGATATTTCTAGATGACAAGCTTGGATATGTTCGGCATATGGTTGTGGCGATGGATATAACATGTTCACCTACAATTATGTAGTACTGCAGTTATTATACCTTAATTTTGTTAGCATGTCATATGCTTGTTATTTCATGGTGTGAAAAGCCTTGGTGATGGAAAACTTGCCCTCTCTGATTGTGATTTGAGTTTGGATGGCTTTCCACCTAGAGGACTTTATATATGATTCAAACAACGAGTCTCGTCTTTGATCCTTTCTCGTGCGGTGACAATTTTCACTGGTCGGACATTTCCTTACGTCCGGTCGATCTCCAACAACACCCCACTCACTATTTCAACTGCAGGACCCTGCCAGACGCTAGTGCATCCACGCCCCGCAAAAGCACTTGGCCCACTCCAGGTCTCTAGCACGCCAACTGCTTCTTCCCAGGCCCATCTCGCTTCCGTTTTACAGAGAACTTTCATGAGGAAACTTTCAAAAAAAAATATGTATAAAGTTTTTAAAATATGTTTAGAAAATATAAAAAAAAGTTTAGAGCCAAACATTTGCAAAAAAAATAAAATAAATTTCAGAAATATAAAAGATCACAGTGTCCGGTCCGTAGTAAAGGAACTACATCGAGGCAAAACCCAGTGTCAAACCTTCCATTGTTGAGGTGGAATCCAACACAATTGTAAGGCGGATTTAGTACCGGTTGTGCAACCGGTACTAAACTTTTGAGACTAAAGTGGCACGCTATTTAGTATGAATTGTGAAACCGGTACTAAATGGTGTCATTTAGTACCCGGTACTAAACGACTTTGCGCCCAAAAAATAAAGAAAAAAATATTTGAAAGCGCCTATTTAGTACCGGATTGTAACACAAACCGGGACTAAATGTTACCTTTTAGTACCGGTTTGTGTTACAAACAGGGACTAAAGTGGCACACCATTTTAGTACCGGATTGTAACATTGGCCGGGACTAAAAGGCGCCATTTAGTACCAGTACTAAATGGGTCTCCGCAGGCTTCTAATGTTTGGAACCGGTACTAAATGCGTCTCCGGGGGCTTCTAATGTTTGGAACCAGTACTAAATGGGTCGGTGACCATTTTAGTACCGGATTTTAGACAATCAAGACTAAAATACAAGGAACCAAATGTCGATTTTCTTATAGTGCCACCATTGTTAAAGCTGAATCCAACTCTCAGAAGCCATCGGTGTAGTTGGTCAACAATGAGAGTGCGTGTGCAGGCACGTGAGCCTCAATAGTAGCAGGACATGACAAAAGCGGCGCAACCCCCCCCCCCCCCCCCCCCAGGATGAAAGCGGTCGGGAACGTTCGGAAAAACTCTCTAACCACTTTCGTTACTACATTTTTTTCGGGAACGGGAACGGGAGCGGAAATACCGGTGGGGAAAACGAAATCGGATATACAGGATGTCGGAAACGATAGAATTTGATCGGGAAACATGTCGATTACGGATGGGAGCCGGTATTCAAATCGGGAAGATCATGGACCAAGCCATAGAATACTTAGAAATAAAAACAAGCGACTGCAAAGAAAAAAAATAAAACGAAATGGCCAAACATGCACCTTCGGTCTGAGCTACAAGCATGCACAGGCTATGATAGGTTTGGTTGGTACAGGCCAGGAGCACAGCGCTGCTAATGCCAACAGCAAGCAGGCCGTGGCCCAAGTGCGTGCATGTGGTCATGCGATACGCGCAAGGCAGCAGGCCAGCAGCACAGTGGTTTAGACTTTAGTCCCACCCGGACAAGCGGATCAACACTGCATACGGAGTAAGCTACAAATCAGACTGAGCGCTAGGGAAGTTGGCCAGCATTTTGCTATTCGGGAAAAACCGGCTAAGAAATCCGGGAATTCCCGGGTGAAATACAGGAGCCGAGAAAACGGGCAGGAAAACTGCTCAACTGATTCCGATCCTGCTCCTGCGAGCACTTCCTGTATTTTATCCTGTTTCCTGTTTTTTCCTGAGCAAACGGTATACGGCCGGTTTAGACGGGATATGGTGCCGGTCGGGACAGGATTTTCCTATCCCGCTTTCATCCCCCCCCCCCCCCCCCCCCCCCCCCCCCCCCCCCCCCCCGCGCGTCGCGCCTTATCCTCGTAAAAACAACCTAACATTATTGGTGCCACATGTGCTATCTACATCCATCAATTATGGTTAATGTCATAATCTCAAGACAAGATGAATTTGAATGTCTAGAAGCAAGTCAAAAAAAATTCTAATATGGAGCTATGAAATAGGAGATATTCACAAGTCCGTCGTAAAGCCTGATCTTTATTTTGTGTTAAAGAAAAATACTTGCAAAAGGAAAACTGGTTGATGGAACGAAACTGAAAGTTATAGAAGAGATGTAGTGCATTGCTCAAATTCCCTCTCTAAAACTCATCATCTCTATCTCAGCCCTACAATGTGGAATAGAAAAAAAAAATTAAAGTGCACTTTTGGTGGAGGGAAAAAAACAACAGCGGACAAAACCACATTGCACATGTAAAACATCACATTCAACTGTATTATTTAAGGGGTTTTCTTGTGCACTGGAGTGTTTTGCGTGGCCAGTTAAAAACAGTCTCCATGCAGGGGGCCTGGCATGCATTTAAAATCTACGGCACACGTACTGACGTAAGGCGTGCTTGAAGGATTGCAGATTTTGGAATTGATAATTAAATCCCCTTTCCTCCTCAAGTTTGCTCTTCTGGCAGATCCCACGTGAACACGTAGCCAAGCGCCGGGAAGGCAATGGACGCGGCGAGGAAGAAGACGCAGAAGAGCACCTCGTCCCTGTTGGTGCACCGCGTCGACAGCGGCACGACGAGGAGGGCGAAGATGGCCAGACCCAAGCCGTTGGAGAACCCCTGCATGCAGGAATAAAAAGCAATCGAGCCATCAGCTCACTGTTTGTAGCAGCCACCAGCTTACTTCGTTACTTACTCTGATCACGCTCGCCCATGCGGGGGTACGGCTGCGCCAGCGCGGCTCGTCGGGTGGTTCCGGCGACGGCGCGGCGGCGGCGCCTTCTTCGTCTTCCTCCTCTTCTTCGCCTTGCAAGAGATGTAGGAGGTCTTGGTAATACACCACCAATGGTGTCCGTGTCCCCATGACCGGCAGCAGGCAATGCAAGGCGGTCTGTCTAGCAGTCTGCCGTTTTTTTTTCTTCTTTCCTTGATTGATCGGCGATCTTACAAATAAATATGTAAGATCGATTAGATTTAATGTAAGCTAAGAGCGCAGAAACAAAAACGGTGACCGTGTACGTCATTGTCAAGTTCGTTTCCGTTTCGATTCAGAACCGACCAAGATGAAAAAGAAACGTGCATAATCCACTGGACCGCCCGATTCATCTCGTTTGGGCTAATTCCGAGACCTTACCCTAGCCGGAAAAGAGATACCAAATCCTAATCGCAGCTGAAATCGATCAGTTTACCAGAAAACACGTACCAGACTAAATTCATGATGATTCACCGAAGAAAAACGTCTCGTTTTTCTGACAGCTAGATGCATGCGTACACCCAGTGGAATTGGAACATAGGTTTGCATAGCATATCTTGCAAAGTGATATAAAACTGGTCAAATATTTCCAAGGAATCTTACAGGGCTGCGGTCAATCCAAATAAACGGGATATAAAACTGGTCAAATATTTCCAAGCAGAACATCCGAGCCACGGAACAGTATCGATGACTTCTATCCATGACTACAACTCTACAAGTAGAACTATGTATTACCAATATCTGAGCTCAGCATCTTATGCGCATATGATGCATGGGTTCCTGGTATACCAAAACCATGTATCCGGAGTTCTGGACTGGTTTCTTGGTAAACCAAAAACAATGTATATAAGAGTAATGTCATGATCACTATGCATATATCCACCCATGTGAACCAAATAGTCGTGGTATTTGTGAAGAACGTGCAGCGTTGATCCTTTACTAGAGATCCATCAGTCTCGCACTGTGCCTCATGTAGTCACTAACACGGAAGTATACACCAGCAGTGGCGTATCTACAGGGGGGGCTGTGGGGGGCTCTATGGGGAGCCCCCCACAGCCCCCCCTAAAATTTTGGAGGCCATTGATGAAGGAAAGGGGGAGCAAGGAAGAAGAAGGTCACCAGCCCCCCCTTCCCTTCCATTCCTGGCTTCGCCCCTGTACACTAGATGCAGACATCACCGCTAAGTGGATCAAGCGTCTCTGTCACCACCTGTCCAACATCCCTGCGCCAAAACAAGAAAACGCTGATATGAACTTCTGGCGTAAACAAAAAACATAAATAAGGAGGAGAAAGATAATTCAGCAGAAAAGCTTACCCTAACTGAGGACCACAGGTTTCCTAGGAGCACAAACAGGCCAATCATTCCAAAGCAAAGGACCCAGAAGAGCTCTCCATTGTCATCAGCAGATATGTGATCAGCTCCCATAAGAGACGGCGAGGGGGCGGGTGCAGGAGTATAGCCGATACGCATCGCCGCAAGGTAGAAGCCATAGATCACCAAGACTGAAAACAGTGTATAGATGAGCCTACCGACGTGTCGGCTGCATTCTTTCTCACACCGTGCCGTTCCATGCAGTCCACAGGGTAAGCCAATGCTGCCCGCTCCCCACGCTAGTGCTATCACCATGATAATCCAGCGACCAAAGGCAACAGGGAGGAGTGGTTGCAACAAGAACACAAGCCCGGCTGTGGTGGTAAGGGTGAAGATATACATGATTTGACGCCTGTTCCATGTATCATCATCTTCCTGTTAATATTCAAACGACATGCATTTTGTAAGCAGTGGTCATACCTCACCAATAAGAGCACAATAATAAGGTCAAAAACTCAAAATTTAAAAAAAAAAAAAGGCTACACCCTACACATTATTTGAGCAGTGGCCACTTAGCTGTTTAAGAGGCTATAGAAACTTAGAAGACAGAATACAAAATTCACCAGTTTTGGAAGGTGTACGGCTCAAGGACAGGACAGCAGAAGTCAGAATGTGACTGAGATTTAAATTGAACAATTTAAAAATTGGTTATATGTTCTTGCAGTCATCTTAGATATACAGAACTGTTGGTTACTTTAGCATATTGGAAGGCTTCCAATACATATATATGAAATGAGTTTGGTTACTTAGCATATTGGAAGGCTTCCAATAAATACGAAATGAGTTCGAAATCGGTTCAATTTTAGTATGTAAATCACATAATGATTATAGTTCTTCATTTTAGAACATGCTGAAAAACTAAATAGAAGTGAATAGAATGCCCATTTGGTTCACCAGTTAACCAGTGACCCTGTTCTAGATGAAATGAAAATGGAATTTAGGGAATATTTGTGTAAAATTGCTCATGCTTTTGAAAATCTGGGTTCATGTTTGCCCATCAGTTTTGGACACAGCCAAACAGAATATCTTTGATGCCTCTCAAAAAGAAATGGCCATTTCAAAATGTTTATGTGCTAGCGCATTGTCCCATTCAATTTCTTGTTTTACTGCAGGGTTTGGTGTTGTCTCCTCAACAATGATAGTGTGCTCGGAAATTGCTACCCTTGTGCCGTTGGTGAGAGCCACTGAGTGTGCGTCAGCAGCATGAAATTTTTTTCTAGTGATTTCTATGACAATTAGACTACTCTCCTCTACTCTAAAGTCTAGAACATAACGAAAACTAACTGGATCTGAACAGAATGCCTCGGCAACTTGCTACCAACAGATGTGATGCCCATTTGGTTCACCAGTTAACCAGCGATCATGTTTTAGATGCAGTGAAAATGGATTTTGGGGAATACTTGTGTGTTTTGTAGCTAATGCTTGCACGGTCAAACTCTGTAGCTTCTGGGTTGATGTTTTCCTATCAGTTTGGGGACACAGACAAACATAGCATCTTCCATGCCTCTCAAAAAGAAATAGCCATTTCACAATGTTTATAGCTCATTGTCCATTCAATTGCTTGTGCTATACTGTTGTTTTACTGCAGGGTTTGATGTTGCCATCTCATCAATGACAGTGTGCTCGGAAATCGCTACCCTTGTTCTCTTTGACGGGCCACTGAGTGCGCCAAGGGCGTGCAAATTTTCTAGTGATTTCTATGACTACTCTCCTTAACTCCAAAGCCTACTAGCCTAGACAGTGTCAATCAAGAGTCCAAGATACCAAGCAGGAAACATATCTTGATTTCAAATTAGTTCAACCAGAGAAGAATTTCTGATTTCAGTGTCCAAGCAAGCCAAGAGTTCTCAAGGGGAGAAAGTGTACCTTCTCGTCCTTCCCTTTCTTCTTCGGAGATAGGAAGACGGGGATGAGGACCTCGCGCACGCTCTTGGCGTCGTTGCCGCTCTTGGACTCGGCGTCGCTGACCTTGCAAGGCTCCTGCGTCGCGGCTCTGCTCTGGGCTGGAGAGAAGATCATCTCCCTCATCTCCTGTAGAATGTGCTCCCGCGCGGCGCCTGCTGGGTCGTAATCCTCGACGGAGAGGTAGGCATCACAAGCCGCGTCCCCGCGCGAGGCACCGCCGTCCATCGCCGCCACGATCCTCGTGCGGCCGCCGTGGGCGCGAGGTGGAGTAGCCGTCCCCATCTCGACGGCCGTGCCGCGGCCGCGAGCGCGAGGGGTCGGAGCGCGCGTCAGGTTATTGCTGCGAGCGCGAGGCGAGCGACCCCTCGTCGGGCTGCTCCGAGCTCGAGAGGCCGCGGCCGCCGCGCCCATCCCCGTCGCCGCAACCCTCGTCGGGCTCCCGCCGTGAGCGGTGGAGGCCGTGCTCGGCCCCGTCGACGCCTCCCTCGCTGGGCTCCTCCGGTGAGCGCGAGAGCCCGGGCTCGCGTCCGTCCCCCTCGTTGTGATCCCTCCGAACGCCCCCGCCCCCGCCGCCTCCCCGCTCGAGCCGCGGCCGTGAGCGCGCGGTGGCGCGCCCCCGCCGCCCAGCATGGGAGCGAGCTCTAAGGAGTAGCCCGTCCCTGCATCGTCGTGCTCCCGGAGCACCAGAACGTAGGACGATGGGTCCGCTCCAGCGCCGGGCTCCCGCCGGCCCGGCATCTTCGCCGGCGTGCGCGGAAGCTGCTCGGTGGATTGCGGAGCCGTGCTCCTGGCTGGTTTAATGGTGCCTGCACTGCTGCAGCTTGACAGAGAAAGTAGAGCTTACATGATACAATGTGAAATTAGGGGAATTTAGCTTGTGTTGTGTGCGGAGTTTGAACTTGTGTGGCTGCAAGCTGACATGATAACAAGAAAGGCAATGGTATCATGTGTGCACAAGCGACTATTGTTCTTCATAAATTATCACATGGACTATAACGCACACAGAGATTCTCAAAACAATTGGTGTGGTACGTACGTGTAGTAGGAATAATTAATGCGCAATGCGATATGGAATTTTCATTGCATGCTAACTAATCAAGCAGCGAGACTAGTGTGGCACTTTTGATCAAATGGTAACCTGCATATGGCATGTCGTGGAGAGTACAACTGCACAAGTCATGAGCGATCCATCTAGATTACTCGGTTATGGACGGATCCATATTGTGTTTTTGGAAAAGGAAAAGAGTGAAGTCAAAGTATCGGACAACATCCTCGAACGTGCGAGGGTCATGCCATACTTTGTACGAAATATTTTAGCAGCAGCAGAACGACGAGGAACTCAAGATTTTTTTTTATTATTTTTTAAAATTAAATGCTTGGCCAAAAAAGATTGCAGAATTAGGCTTATGCCACCGGATGAGGCGGCTATCGCCGTGCCATCCAACGATATGTCACAGACGTGGAAGGTGCCAGAGACTTATCGCCGAATGAAACGGCTATAGACCGTTCAAACGGCTATAGGCGTTTGGCGTTTGAAACGGCGATAAGCGCCCTTCCCCACCTATCGCCCACGCGTCGTCGGGGAAATGAAGATATAGCCGGTTGAACTGGCTATAGCCAAGTGACACGACGAGATTAACTATAATTTTTTATTTTTAATTGAAAAAGGTGTATAATATATTTAATTAATGATAGGTGTGAGAATTGTTGGTTGATGATTATTTCCATCCAGGATATTGCAATGTAAGTATAGATGCACAATAATTCGTGCACACATTTCATTCTTACCCCCTGTAATTTCGCTAAGTTCGTGGCCAGGAATTCAATTATTTTCTAATGGTTTATTGCGCCTTGATGAACAAATTTTTCATACTTACATTGCAATATCCTAGATGGAAATAATCATCTTTACATGAACTAACAATTCGCACACCTATCATTAATTAAATATATTATTCATCTTTTTCAATTAAAAAATATAGTTAATCTCGTCATGTCACTTAGTTCAACCGACTATACCTTCATTTACCAGGCGATAGGTTGGGTAGGGGGCTTATCGCCGTTTCAAACGGCTATAGCAGTTTGAACTGGCTATAGCCGTTTCATTCGGCGATAAGTTCCTGACGCCTTCTATGTCTGCTGTCCAATGACATATCGTCGGATGGCACGACGATAACCGCCTCATCCAGCAACTTAAGACCTCTGCAATTTTTTTAGCCGAACATTTATTTTTGAAAAAAAACAGAAAATAAAAAATAACAAAATAAAAAAATTCGGGGACTCAACGACCTCTCTACGACTGTCGCGGTCACAGGGGACGTTGAGACGTGCGGAGTGGATTGCAACGATTTGGTTGGCAGCATCTAAAAAAACTGTGGACGGAAAAAAAATAAACTGGTGCAAGGGCGTGACGGGTATTATTGGCGTGACCAGAAGGGAGTGGAGTCATGCATGCCTGGGGTCATGTGCACCCCGGACGCTCGAGAGCCTACAATAATGTATACATTTCTCCAACAAGCGTAATTTTTGTACCTATTTTTTTGTGATATCATATTAGAACCTAAACTTGTTTCCTTACCAAGGCATTGGATCATTGTCGACTGAAAGTTGTCGTGACATAGAAAACCACCCTGTTTGTTTGGTTTATCATCCCAGCCCAGCAAATTATTCTCTTCATGGACTTTCCAGCCCAACCCAGACGAAAAGGGTTCTGAAAACCTTATACTTCAGGTATTTCATAGAAAGGAAAAGGGCCGCTCATAAACATCCCATCTAGGCATCATGGAGCGAGGCTAGCCAACAAATGATGAGAGAGCAAGACATAAAAGTGCTAAATACTCGTTTTAGCAAGCAAGAGAGGGCAGGGGGGCATAGGCACCCCCTAGCCACCCGACTCACTCCAACATTTCCTATAGGAGGTTTTATTTCTTCTTGAAAACCTATGCCTCATATAAAAAAAATAAAATGTTTTTGTTTTTTTTTCAGATTTGACGTTGCCTAATGGTCCAACACGGGCATCGTAGTAAGAATTTTTGTACATTCTTTTTTTATACCATCTCATTAGAACCTAAACTTGTTTCCCTATAGGCTTTGGATTATTGTCGGCTAAAAGTTGCCGTGACATCACAAACATGGAAAGCTTGATGCTACACGTATTTCAATTTTTAACTTGGCTATTGACAATGCTGCGAAACTAATGTGAAAAATTTGTTTTCCCATTTCAACTTTACTAACTGTAGTGCCTCGAGGATCCCAGTTTTTATGAACCAGTACATTGCATATGTAATAAGCCAGTAAAAACAAGTCTGCAAAACAGGACCTTGCATGCGTGCTTCACAGCTTCACTGCCAGGGATGGCTTCAAGTCTGTCTGCCACTAATCTTTGGACCGCCGCGTGTTGCCCAAACTAACAGAAAGCAGGTCGCCCCACATTTTGGGCTAACCAAGATATCGGGCCGTAAGCGGAACGAGAGGGACGAGGCCCTTAGATGGCCCAACCAGGCCCATCTTCTTTGAAACGATTTCGCCCTCCTCGTCGACACGTCCGTCGTGCAAGCGGGCTACATATACAAGCACGTCCCTTCACGCTTCACGTTTGCTGCCTCAACCCGTCAACCGACGCCGTCCAGACACGCAGTACACGTACGTCTCTACATCGCCGGAAATTAATTCACCCGAGATCGACGTCGATCGCTGCTCGCATCCACGGCGGAGGCATGGGCCTCTTCGCCGGCCACGGCCAGGGCGGCGCGTCCGACGATGCTGCTGCGGCGGCGGACATGATATGATGGAGCAGGGGTGTGTCCGCCTCCGCCCCCAGCCGGTGCTCGGCGCCATCACAGGTGAACGCGCCGCTGAGGAGCGACGACGACCCAAGAAACTCTCGCCTTCTTCAGGCCATTATCGAGGACCCACCATGAAGTCCGGAAGGGTAACTTCTTTCTCTCTGATGATGAATTAGTCCATGTACTGTTTCACGCTCAAGTTCCTGGAACAGAAGGAAAAAAAAAGAATTACCAGTTTATTTGTTTCACAACTAATACTAGTAGCATTATTGAACATTGGATCGGTATAGTGCTAATACTATGAAGCTGCTACTACACTGAAGACGAATCTAGTAGCTATACACCATTTCTAAAAGTTGATTTGAAATGTTCAGAAAGGGTATTGGGGGATCAAAACTAGCTAGATCGAGTGTGTTGTTGACTACGTGCATGCATCCTAGATTCCTAGAACAGCAGATATTTGGAGACCAGAGAGAGTAATATAACTTGTTTTGCTTCTTCTCTTTTGGCAGGTGCTTTTTACGGGTCTAATGCTCGTCCTTTCAGTTGTGTACTTCGTGACAGCTACAACGATGACCATGAGCAACGCCATGAGGATATCGTTTCTTTCTGTAGCACTTGCTCCTATGGTTGTCCTTGCAGTGGGAAATATCCTCCTGCAGCCTGCCGAGCGTAGCGGCTAGAGTATCACCTGGGCCTGCTTGTTTTGTTTTTAGTAAATTTGGCTCCCGTAGTTTTGCCGTTTGTTCTTTTAGAATATAATTCCAGGGAACTTGATGTTCAAGGTATTATAGGCCTTGCCTCGAATATCATCACGTCTGTAGTATATACACTTCACATATAACAATATAATTAATGTTGTTATTTTTCAAATTTGCTGCTCCAATTTCTCAATGAAGATTAACCAATAACCATGCGTGAAAAAGGCACTTAACAATAATTAGAACGCTCAAATAATATCAACTCGGCAGACCATTTATCTTGAATTCTCAGCCTGTGTAGCATATATACTATATCCAATATATCAAAGGGCATCTCCAATCGTCTCGAGAGATAGTAACTGGTATCTCCAGATTTTTGCAAGTGAATGTCTCAACTATCTTTAGTTCTTTACAAAAACATCTGAACTCAGCCACCCGAGGTATCCCTCATCCCGCGTGAGGCCACGAGGCGGGGGCAGCAGGTGGAGGAGGAAGATGAGGAGTTGGGCCTGTGGTGGTAACCACACATCCTAGGTATCTCGTCGTGCTCTGGCATCTCAATTCATAATTGATTGTCCTTAATTGAATTTGTCGTCGGCGTGATTGGCTTAGGCAAGTCGTCGGTCTTTGAGATAGTAATGCATAGCGCTCACTCTCTGAGATGCGCAAGTTTTTCTAAAGTTGTTGTTGGTCAATGACTAAAAATAGTAATCATTTTAAGATCCAAGGACAAAATAGTCCATGGATCTTAAAATGATCACTATTTTTTTCTCGTATCTCGGATTTAAGTGATTCTTGTGGTCATACGTTCGTAACAATGAGCTTTATCTTTTAAAATCATGGACATATTATTTCGTAAATGTTTGTTTTACTTTTTTTATATTGTTGTTTATACACAACAACATAAGAATAATATAAGAAATAGTGATAAAATAGTATAAATAACATTTTAAAAGATAAAGCTCACCGTTATGAACGCGTGACCGCAAGAATCACCTAAATCAGAGGTACGAGCAAAAAGTAATAATCATTTTAAGATCTAAGAACTAAATTGTAAATTAAAAAAAATTGAAACCACCCATCAAAACAGCCGATGGCCAAATTTGAACGGTTTTGATAGTTGGATGGCTAAAGATACCCGGTTTTGAAGTTCGATGGCCAAAACAAACTGAGGCAAGAGTTAGATGGTCAGAAATAGACTTTTTCCTTTCGAAAACGAGGTCGAGGAGGACTCGCTCACGTCCAGAGTCGTGTGGCTGCTGCCCGTTTTCCGAGACGAGCTCGACGCATCGTGCGCCGTCAAGCAAGCGGCTACATATACTACAAGCATTGTTCGCACCACGGCCTTCACGTTTGCTGGCTCGATCAACTGAGACGCGTCCGGCGTACGGCACATCAGTGCGTCGGCCGGCGTCACCGGAAACCCGATCGGCGACGACCGTGTCCGTGTGTGTCGCGCTCGCATCCACACGGAGGCATGGGCTTCTTCGGCGGCCACGGCGGCGGCGCGTCCGACGATGCTGCGGCGGCGGCGGACATGATGGAGCAGGGGTGTGTCCGCCACCGGCCCCAGCCGGTGCTCGGCGTGTCGGGTGAAAGCGCCGCCGAGGAGCGACGACGACCCAAGAAGCTCTCGCCTTCTTCGGGCCATTCTCGAGGACCCACCATGAAGCCCGGAACGGTAGCTTCTTTCTCTCTAATGATAAAATTAGTCGAGGTAGTCCATCCCTGGAGCAAAAGGAAAAAAAGATTAATTTACCAGTTTGTTTCATAATTAATAGTACAATAGTATTGAACATTGAATCGATATAGTACTAACACTTTTTTTTTGAACGAAAGGGATATAGTACTAACACTTTGAATCTGCTACTGAAGACGAATCTGACTTACCATTTTTAGAAGTTGATTTGAAATGTTCAAAAAGATGATATATATGGTCAAAACTTGAGTATGTTGTTGACTACACACATCCTAAAACGACAGATATTTGTAGACCAGATAGAGAGGCTAACTTGCTTCTTCTCTTTTTTTGCAGGCATTTTTCACGGGTCTACTGATCGTCCTCTTACTTGTGTACTTCGTGACGGCTACATGGTTGCCCTTGAACAAGGCCATGAGGATATCGTTTCTGTTTGTAGCATCTGCTCCTTTAGTTGTCACTCTAGTGACACATGTGCTGCTACACCGTGCCGACTAGAGTATGCTTTGGGCTTGTTTATCTTGTTTAGTAAAATAAATTTGGCTTCCATAGTTTTGCAGTTTTTTTTAAGAATTCAAGGGGATTTTGTCACTCTCTTGGTCTTGTCATTCCGACATAAAAGTTTGCTGTTTGTGTACCCCAAAACCCTTATTTTCCAATCGCATGCTCAAGGTATTGTAGACATGTAGTTCTCACCTCGAATATTATCACGCATCTGTATATGTACTTCATATATACTCAAAATAATACCAACTCGGCAGACCAGTGATCCTGCATTCTCAGCGTGTGGAAAAACAAATATCATATATAAGTAGCACTGATAATGCATATATTCAGACTCCATGTAAACCATAAGCTGGTGCAGAGAAGACTTCAGCAGTCAAGTATGCACAAGTCAACAATTAACTGCAATGAATACACGCGGGGAAAAAAAATTAACGTACTGAATAGCCGCAAATTCCAGTATATATTGCAAGTTCATTTATCAACCATCTTTACAGACACAATGCAAGTATAAATTTGCGCACATATATAGAGATAAAAGGGGAAAATGATGAATCTAGTTACAGGTAATGGTTTGAAGGGAAGAACTTTTGTCTATGCACACGAAAACTAAGGCATGCCACACAACCATGCCCTCAATGAGATATGTCAGGTTGTAATTCCAAGTAAGAGGCAGTTACTGGCCAAGAATAGTAGATAGAGCAACAAAAGCATGTCTCAGACGGGGAGGAAGAGGAGGATAATGCACAGTAAATTGAGGAATGGCACACAGCCATCAGGTAAGACGTAAGCGGTAGATGAATGTACTGATTAAGCATTGCTGGCCGACTGTAAAACGCCTTCATGGGAGGATTGGTCCTCTCTGACCAGAACGCTTGAAGCGCTGCCACAGATCCTTGATGGCGGTCCAGACCCAAGTATAAGCACCATAAGCAGCAGGGTCTCCCTGGATCCAAACTGACAACACATAGCAAACAGCCATCACGCCAAGTACAATGCCAGCAATGTATCCATGGCTCCCCATGTGGCATGCAAGGGCAATGATGAACACGAAGGTAGACAGGCATGTACAGAGGCGGGAGCACACCGAGGACACACGATGCGTGTAGCCTGTGGGTACGATTGATGTGGCGGCCATCAGACCAGTTCCCAGGCCGAAAGCACCCAGGATCAATAGAAGGATGTAGAAAACCTTCAGAATTGTGTTCCAACCGGACATCAGCTCCATCAATCCAGCATACACACCCATAAGGACCACGCCAGTGTATCCAAGGTGACCATAGTTTAGGTCGAACAAGACCTGCAATTAGCAATGCGTGAAACTACTGATGCAGCAACAGCACAACAGTCTCTGGATAAGTGAAAAATTACACAAACAATGAAAGCAATGTTCACAAAGATAAGCAGTCCATTTGGAAGGCAGTATTGGTGACAATGATTTAATCTATCTGTTTGTGCACAAGATTTGGCAGGTTAAAAACGGTTACCTCAACATTTCTCTGACCAAACGCATCCAGATGAGGAGGAAGAGGAGCTTCTGATGTGGTTGGTTTGATCACCCGGGGAGGAGGAGCGGCACGGTGATACTTCAGGTTGAACAAGACCTGCAGTTAGACAATTCAGCAGGCTAGTTTACTGACGCAGAAACAGGATCTGAAAACATTTACCCAAAGACTGAAACAACTTTCAGAAACATATGCAAGTCCATTCAGAAGAGTTGCAGTAGCAACAGTGATCGATTGTGTTAATATAGAAAATGGCAGGGCTAATGATTAACTGGATCAGAGCAAACAGAGCACCAATCAACCCTACCATATGTTTCTGAAATTAGAAGGCAGATAACAAACCAAAGTACCTCGAAAATTCTTCGCCCAAACGCAGCCAGAAAAGGGAGCGGAGGTGCCGGGTCGGTCTGCAGCGAAGGAGCATCAGGAGTCGGGTCGGTGGTCTGCAGCTGAGGAAGAGCGCGAGTTGTCCTTGTCCCGGTGGGTGGCTCGGGCCTCGACAGCAGAGAAGAAGCACAACGGCTCCCGGTGGGCTGCTTGGCCGCCGGAAGCTGACGACGAGCTCCGAGGGACTCGGTTGCCAGCGCGGACAGAGGCGAAGGAGCATACCCCAGGAGCGAGGCGGCCGACGCCGGGGACCGACCCTTAGGAGTGACGGCGAGCGCGGCCGAGCTGATGGCGGTGCTGGAGTCGGAAGCCTTGATGACTCCGCCGCGCCATGGGGGCAGGACACGAGCCGCGGACGACGCCGTCGGCGACGGAGGCGCGCTGGCTTCGGCTTCGGCGTCGGCATCGGCACCGCGTTGCTGCGGCCCCGAGCGCAGCGATCCCAGCCACCCGAGGTATTCCTCCTTCCGCGTGAGGCCGCGAAGCTTGGGCGAGGAGAGAGCGCCGCCGGCGAGGCCGCGCCTCGGCGTGCTCTCCGGGGGCCAGGTCATGCGCGCGGCCGTCCTCCTCCGCGAGGCGGGGGCGGGGTTGTCTTCGTCGGCGGAGGAGGAGCTCGTGCCGACGCGGCGGCGCTTCGGGAGGGAGGGCAGGAGAGGCTTCCACGGCGACGGCGACGGCGACGCCAGTTCCGCTCCCTCGGGCGCCGGCGAGTAGGAGGAGGTGGCGGCGGCGGGCGCGTGGTGGCGGTGGTTAGTGGCGTCGCGCGCGCCGATCGGGCCGCCCTTGCCGGCGGCGGCGTCGCCGGGGCGGCGGTGGACGGAGAGGCTCATGATGATGGGTGGGCTGGTCGGTGGCTTCCCGGAGAGGCCACGATTTGAAATTCGAAATTTGGGGGAGAGGCCGAGCGCGGAGGAAAATTGGGGGAGGTTGCTGGTTTTGCCGAAACACCCCTTGAGAAAAACAGAATCATGGGACGTTTTTCGTCTTCCAATCCATATCCATGTGATCTAGCTGGGCCTCTTGGCGAAGCTCGCAGGCCAGGAGGAGGAGGGGCCCGGCCCCACGTGTATGTGGGCCGGATTGGGCCAATGGCCTTGTAACCGATAGCGTTGCGTGTTTGCCGATCTCGTTTCGTCGTTGCGTGTTTGCCGATCTCGTTTCGTCTCGTGTTGGCTCTGGTTAAAAGGAGGGATTCAGAGAGGACATCAGGTCGTAGACAATTGAACTCTGTTCTTAGCTAATCATCTATCCACCAGCCAATCCGATCGGTTGCTAACAATCCTCGTCACGACCTGGTTAACGATGCCGGTGCCAAACTAATTGCGTTTCAGTATTGTGCCGACCTTTATTTGCCATTCTCGAGCACAGCAGTGACAGCACAACCTCGGCACGAAATTAACCACGAACACGAGCTGTGCGCACAAAGACGGTAAATTATTTACAGCCGATGTGATCTGCCAGCCAGAGCCGGACGCCAAGTGTAAAATGTAAAAAATAGAAATGCCAACGCCAAGTAATTAAACGGGCGCAGTTATTAAGGAAGGGGCCGTCGTGGCCCGGCACGCGCAAGGTGAGATGCTTAATTCTACCGTCTTTGGACGACAGACGTTTTAATTTGAGAACACGTGGCAGCTCGCCGCCGGGGGCCCTGGATGTGGATGTAAAATAATTAAAAGCGTGCGTGAGTGCGTGCAGGCTCTCGCGGCGGCGGGGCTCGTCGCCGGCGGCTGCCTCTGCGCTTACTTGGCCTGGCGATACTGTGACAGGCTGTCTATCTCGTCCTGATTTGGTTCGGTACAGTTCGTTCGGTCCAACGTTGTTGCGTTGCGTCAATTTCATCTTGTGTATGGTTGTTCCAGCCGGACACAAAATTTTAAACCTTCTGGATCCGCCGTGTCGAGTGAGACAGACAAACAGGAATGAATTTCGATGGTTTTTACATGATCCGCCGAATTCAGGACCGAGTGAGCACGCTTTCTGAACGGGAAGGCGTACTACGCAGAATACGCCTTGAACAGAGAAAAGCACACTCCATGAGTCTAGGCAACGGAGCAAAAGCCTTGCAGGTATCATTCCAAATTCCATGCTCTGGCCGAGCAAAAGCCGCAGCCTGCAAGTTGTTCTCAGGATGACAATTGCAAGACTAGGTTGCAAGAAATTGCAAACAGAAAACCATGAAAAACGATTTACAGTGCTGAAAGCAAGACAGCGAAGGTGAGTTGGCAGATAACTGAAACTAAAACAACCCAGGTGTTAAAGTTAGCCTCTTCGAAATATTTACGCGTGAATGCATTAGGCTTCTGAAGATTCTCATAGTGATGTACAAAGACCTCAATACAAGGATATCTTCTATATTTTCCTAAACTGCAAACATGTCAAAAATGGCACCATTCCAGCAGTACCTATTCTCTACAGGAACACTTCCCTCCCCTGAAAACGTGGAACCCAGACGAATCCCTGACCGAGATCACCTTACCGGTGGCGGCGGAGGCATGCTCCAGGAAAGAGTGGCAGTCGCCGCACATGCGGATGTTCTTCACGACGCGGACTGTCTGTCCAGGGCCTGCCATCAGGAGGCCGTACATGGCTGCCAGCTTTGCGCTGTGGTACATCAGGAAGTGCCGCTTCTGGTACTCCTCGACGTCGTGCAGGACGAAGGTGGTGTCCGGCTCATACCCGGCCTTGATGCACTCGAGGATCAGCACGTCCAGGCCGGCGTAGATGTCCTTGGACTGGGGGTGTGATCTGTCCCGCGCAAAGAATGAGTGGACTGCGTTATCGTGGAACGTCCAGCTCCGTGCTGGGATCTTGCGCATGCCCTTCTCGCGCATCTCCAGCCTTGTGTTCTCAGAGGAGTGCCACCTTGCTGATTCGGACAAGAGATTTGATGTCAATACGTACGTGGATGGATCCTGTGGTTCCAAAGCAAGCAGATGCTTCATGGCTCGTCTTCGCACAGTTACATTGGAGCGCTTGCTGCAGCTGTCTAGCAAAGACCGCCACACTAATGCACCAGGCTTGAATGGCATACTGCCTATAAGCTGTTCTGCCTCATCAAAATGACCCCAGCAGCCAAGGACATTAACAAATGCTGCATAGTGCTCCATGGCTGGTTCAATTCTGTATTTGCTTGACATAGAAAGAAAGAGTTCCCTGCATTGGCCTGTAGAGTCTGAGCTTGTGTAACTGCAAGCAGATATGACCAGAAGAAAGGTAATGGAATCAGGCCTGATGCCTAAACTCTCCATCTGACCCCATATGTCCAATATCTCTTTTCCCTGACGATGAAGGAGATGGGCAGTGGTCATTGCATTCCATGATACCAAGTCCCGAGAAGTCATCCTGTCAAAGAAATTGACTGCATCATCCAACTCCCCACACTTACCATACATACTGATAATTGCATTACCCACTCCACAAGCATTCAGAAGCCCAGATTTTGCAGCAAAAGAATGCATTTGCTTTCCAAGTTCAGCAACACCTAGAGCACCACATACTCCAAGGGCAGCAGTCAACATGAACTCATCAACGAATCCTATACCACTGCTTCTAAACATCTGAAGAAAGGTTGAAAGCGCTTTCTCATACTCACCATCTCTGACACTAGCCAGCAGCAGGGAATTCCAAGCAACATGAAAGCTCTCCTGATGGCGCCATTGCTCAAACAACAGGTGTGCATCCCCAGAACGGTCACACTTGATGCACATATCGATCAACGCAGCATCAATCCAAGGAGAAGAGCCACAGCCGCACTTAATCACAAAAGCATGAACCTGCTCACTCACCTTCCTATCAGCAGCAATAGCACACGCATTCAGGGCACCAGTCACAGTTACATCCGATATCTCCAGCCCATCCTCCACCATTTGCCTAAACAGCCCCAGGCCTCGGAGCCCTGCCTTCTTCGCGAACGTGACCCGCACGCCTTCCTTATTCTGACAAAACCCAGTCAGGACCGCATTGTATGTCACAAAGTTCCTCTGCGGCATCCGATCAAACACGTCCAGAGCCATGTCAACCAGACCGAACTCCATGTACCCATTCAGCAACCCGGTCCAGGAAATCACATCTTTCACCCGCATCCCCTGGAACACGCTCACCACGTCTTCCACGGAGACACCATGATCGGCGTAGAACCCAATGAGTGCATTGCCGACGCTCAGGTCTGTCTCCAAACCGGACTTTAGCGACAGCCCGTGCACCGCCTCCCCCTCGGGGAGGCCGAACCCCTCGCCTGCTGCGGCCAGGAGCGCAGACAGGGAGAACTTGTCGGCGCGTACGCCGGTCGCCCGCATCTCGCCGAACAGCTCGAATGCCTCCTCGTGCCGGCCCAGCTCGACAAGGCCGGCGAGGACGGCGTTCCACGAGGACACGTCGCGGCGCTCCATGCCGTCGAACGCCCTCAGCGCGTCCCCGAGGCGGCCGCACTTGACGTACATGCCGAGGAGCGCGTTGTCGACGAGGAGCGACCCGGAGCCGGAGCCGGAGCACGAGCAGTGGCCGGACTTGGCGGCGAGCGCGTGCACCTGGGCCCCGAACCGCGGGTTGCCTCTGCGGGCGCAGGCGGTGAGGAGGCCGACGAAGGTGTACTCGGTGGGGTCCAGCGGTCCGCCGCCGTCGAGGCGCATGCGGGCGAGCAGCGCGGCGGCGGCGGAGGCCGGGGAGCCGAGGCGGGCGTGGCCCGAGATGAGCGCGCTGTAGGAGGCGGCGTCGCGCGCGGGCATCCGGTCGAACACCTCCCGCGCGTCGTCCAGGCGGCCCGCGCGGAGGTACGCGCACATGACGGCGTTCGCGGCGCGGGCGTCCGCGGAGGCGCCGGGGGAAGAGGAGGGGCCCAGCGCGCCGGACTTGACCGCCACCGCGTGCGCGGCGCGGGGGTCGGCGGCGGCGACGGCGCGGAGGGGGAGGCCATGTTGGGTGGGAGCAGCAGGAGGAGAAGGCGGCGGTGGCGGGAAGGAGGAGAGGAGGGAAGGGGGTGGGGGCGAGAGGCGGAGATGGAGAGGGGAGGAGGGGGATGAGGTGGAGATGGCCATTCATTTCACTCCGAGCTCCGCGTTGCTTAGCTTTGGCAGGAAGCCGCCCAGCGGCCGGTGGCGTCGTGCCTCGTGCGTCCAAAATGAATGTGGTTCTTGGGCTTTAATCTTCCTGGGGTGGGTGGGCTTCGTTCATCTTCACAGCCATATTGGGCCAGACCGCACCGATTTCGGTAGTGTTCTCAAATTTTTATTATAATTTTTCGGTAGTGTTCTCAAATTTTATTATAATTTTAATTAGCCTTTTCTCCCTTTTTTCCATTATGCATGTTTACGCCAAAAAAAATATGCTTGTTTTCCACTCGAAAGAGATTTGATGAGAGCGTGTTGTCGAAAGAGATTTGATGTGTGTAAGGGACAAAACAACAACATTAGGGATCAGAACCTTACGAGTAGCCTTTTGTGTGGGCCGATGCAGGATATCATTTGTTCTCCAGCTCTGCAATCCTGCAAATGACCGATCTGCATCTAGCGTAATTGATAACTCTAAAGTGGGCAAATTAGCTGGATCTTTACAGTGGCCGAGATGAGAAAGAAAGTCAGATTTCATTAGACACTCTTCTCTATCAATAAAATTAGCATAATCGCGTGCTGGTTCGTTCAAAAAAAGTCCAGATTCCGGTGGGGCTATACGAGAGTATCAATGGATAGCGTGCAAGTAAGCAACTTTGGCACGAGCAGGAGAGATGATACATGGTGTGCTACACATGCGCTCCCTTTCTTCTTCAGTGGCCTCTCACTGTCCGATTCTTTCTTTGTCCGTACGGGACAAAAGTACGCGCGCGGGGTCGGTTCAAGGTTGGCATTGCACGTCTTTCGGGCATATAATAAGGTGTACTCCCTCCGTTCCAAAATAGATGACGTTATGGGATGCGTGCCGGTCAAACTTTCTCAATTTGACTAGAGTTGTAGAAAAAACGTGCAACATTTTCGTCTCCAAATAAATTTGTTAAAAAACTAGACTTAAAGATCTTTCCAATGATACTAATTACTTAGCATAAATATTTATATATTTTAATATATAATTGCCGGTATTTTGAAAATGTTGACTTCTCGAGAAGCGAGAATGACATCTATTTTGGAACGGAGGGAGTAGGAGCCTAGGACAAGTGGAGCAAGTATTATAGGATGACATAGGCGGGCTAAATGAAGTGCCACCTCAGATTTATGGTGAGATGAAGGGGAGAGAAGAGGAAGGAGAGGATAAGCGGGCTGTAAGTTTGCAGCTCGCTCTCAGCCAGCTATAACACGGATTCTAAAAAAATAGTGAGAGAATGAGAGAGCAGAGACTAACCAAACATTAATGTTACAGCTCATACATAAAGCCAACTTATTATACGAGTGGGCTATTAGGCTGACTTAGAGTGACATGACAAAATCATTTAGCCAACAGTAGACTAAATTATAAGTATTGCTCTTAAGTTCTCAGGAGGAAAAAAGGGGTCAAACCACCATTGGATATAAATGCTACGCAGGTTGACATTTTACATAGTCATGGAAGTCCGACATAAGTAATCAACCAGCGTGCCACTAATAACACAGTACAATCATGGAAAAGGAAAAAAAAAACGGGCATGCTTATCATCTGGGAAACAAATAGTCGCGAGTTTGGCCGAAATTCAGACAAATCCTATGAATTTCTCCCTCGTGCAAATCGGTGCCCAAGTCGGCACAAAAAAAATATTATGTCCTCTTGATTTGTGATCCGTGTAGGAGGCACGAATAACAAACGTGCCGAATGGATTTGTCTTCTTGAACCTCTTTGCCTTTTCGGCCCTGTTTTGTTGGCCACGAGGCTGCTGACGCCTGAGTGCCTGACGCCGTCTGTGACTCCGTGTTCGCTGCCGGAAGAGGGAAGACTGACGACGAAGACGACGACTGGCGCGGCGGAGGCACACGCTGCAGATAAGGCGACAGAGACAGGCGACCCCCGCTTCCCCGCGCAGCCCCAGCGCCTGCAGCGTCGTCGGCCTTTCCCCCCTATCTCGCCGCGCGTAAAAACCTCACCGTGTGGCAACATCACGAACCGGATCTTCTGCGCAAATTTTTCAAAAAAAAAAAAAAAAAAAACTTCTGCGCAGCCTGCTGCCCCTTCCTTCACGCCATTATATAATAATTATATTGCTGTCTCGCCCGTTTGGTGACTTGGCATGGTAACCGGAACTGAAGATGACGACGTTCCACAACACATCTTTGCATGTGCAGGTGTTTTCTCCTCCCCGTACAAAAAGGTGCCCCAATGAAAACACCTCGCGTGACACGAGCTTAACAATAATAATTCCAAGAGCCATAGCAAGTGTTTGAAACACGGAATGCAAAAAAGTTTACAAAAACTTGGCAGCATACTCCTAACGTTGAGGTTAGGTTAATGGAGCTACGAAACGCGGACAGGCGATCTGATTAGTATCTAGGATAATGGTGCTTAAGCATAATGCACCTGATTAAACAATTCGTGTGCTTATGTCACCGTCTAAACCAAAATGTCCACGGAATAATTGCTCGTTCAGGTAGCCTTCACGTCCAATGGCGCGATTCATTATTGTGGACGCGATCCACATGCTCTATCTAAACAAATCGGATGCGTATCGACATCGTCTATGATTAGTTCAAAGCCATGCAAGTTGTTTTAGGGTACCTTTCAACGTATCTATTTTTTTCAAGTTAATAAGAAACACGCACACAAGAGAAAATTCCCATTGGATTTTGTGCTTACATTGAAAAAAAATATCAAATGTGGAGACAAGTGAAAACTCATGAGAGTTTTGCATCTCCATTTTGTAATATGCCTTATTTTGCCGAGAAAGATTCGGTTGGAATAAAAAGGAATTCGATCCAACAAGTCTTAAAATGAGGATTGAAACGTGTCTTGCCTTGCGAAGCCAATAATCCTATGGATGTTTCAATAATAGTTAAAGTATCTCTCGTTTTGTAAAGACAATGTCAAGTGTGGATAAGCAAGAGAAACTGCATCAAGTTTGCTTGTAGTAGCTAAAACATGTAAAAAAACAAGTTTTCACGCATAGTTAGAATAATTAGAATGTGTGTTCCTTTGCTAAGCTAATATGGTAATATTGGCTATGACAAGAAAAATCTAGTTGAGTTTTGAGGCAGCATCTAAGAGCAACTCCAACAGGCTAGCTAAAAATGGATGGCCAAAATCTTGATTTAGCTATTATGTAAAACCCCCAAGAAGCTACTAAAAAGGTGATCAAATCCAACAGCATCCGTATGAATAGCTAGTGAGGTATGCTATCTAAATATAGAGAGCGAATGAGGTGGAGATGAAGAGCCACAGAGTCTGTTGGAAACGTTTTTTGTTTGATAATAGCTAAATGTAACTTATAAAATGATTTGCCTAGTCTCTTGGAGATGCTCTAAGGTATGCCTTCCTTTGCAAATTGGATAGAATGTGATGACAAAAACGGCTTCACTCTTTATTTTCGGCATGGGTAAAATATGCGTTGCTCTGTAGAGTCAACATCAAATGAAGAAAAAAAAACTCCGACGAGTCTTTAGGCAGTAGTTAAACACATGTGGAGTTTGCGAAAGTTAATATCAAATCCTGACATATATGCAGTTGTAGCTAAAGCATGTCTCGTTCTGTGATGACAATGCTAAAATATGCGTTTTGAAAAATATCATATTTTTTTTTCTCATTTAGTCTCAGCTACGGTATCACAGTACCTACGATGTGTGTGCATAGGCACAAGCACAACTCACAAGCCAAGGCAATAACCATCAAAATTACCACAGCTCGCCATATACAGAGAAAGTGGTTGCAAAGGATCCTGGATGCCGTGAGCTGCCTGACAGCCTGAGGGCAACGGTGATGTGGTGAAAAACCGGAGCTCAAAAAAGAAAGCCAGTTCAGAGAAACCCAACAAAATCCACGTTGTTTTCTCTCGGCGGCTCGGCGCTTGTCTTCTTCCATTGGAGCAAAACGGTGATGCTACCACCACTCCAGCACTCGTAGACCGCCACAATTATGCATTTCCCACTTCTATAAGACCACCACTAGTCTTTATCCTTTGCCTCCACTTGATCTCTCTTCCGCTCCCCTCCATCGAGAATTCCATTTCCTCCCTGAGATTTCTGCGATTTTTTTCTCACTCGGTTTCTTGTGGGGCTGGCCGGGCAAGCCAAAGCAGCAAAAGTTGCGATCTTTATCGGCTGGATTCCTCGCCCCCCTTTCTCTCTCTCTCCCCCTCGGTTTCCTTTGTGCTTCGTTGTTGAGACCCACTTGCCTTTCTTCTCTCTCATCCCCCTTCCAACTCCTCCTGGTCCTGGAAAAAAGGAGATCTTTTGGTGCAAGATTCGATCTGCTGTTGCCGCCTTGCTGCACAGAGATTTGCTCCTTTCTTAGCCGGTTTGGCTTGGTGGTTTCTTGGAGTGGCACGGCTTCAGGTGTGGGCAGTTGCAGTTCTTGATCCAGGCTCAGATTGCAGCGGTGGATGATTGCTCTGAGGCCGAGGTTGCTGCTCGTCGGGTGATTACTGGTCGCTTCGGGTGGCGGTGGCCTTGTTTGATCCGTTTCTTTGGGAGATTTTGTTTGATGTGTTGGGTTTCCTCGGAGCTCAGTTCCCCAATTCGCCATTTTGATGAGGAGTTCTTCCTACTGTGAGAGCAACTGCGCTCCTCCCCTGTGCTACCTGTCCTGCCTCCTCAAATCCAAAGAAGATGCAGGGGGTGATCTGGCATCCCGGTCTCCAAGCCCCGCAGCTGTCGCCGAAGAAAAGCCGCCCGTGGTCCAGAAGATTGAGGAAACTGCAGCGGCGACCGGCGGCGATGATGATGATGAGAAGGGCTGTAAGGAGGTTGCAGGTGGCTTCCAAGAGCTGCTTGAAGAGGGCTGATTGTGTGGACACCAGTAACAATGTGGTGAAAGGCAATGTGAAGTGGAAGGATTTGTTGGGGAAGGATCTCACACAGGTCAAAGAATTCGAGCCAAGGTATATACTATGTTCTTGCCATGTTTCCTTTCTAGTACTATCTAGTTGAAATTGTGGGTGAATTTGGTAAAATTGTAGAGTCAAATTTGGAGGATGTTTGCCATGTGATGGGTGTTGTTCACCGTTTTAGGTAGATGTCAATTCTGCTAGTGGACATGTGGCATGCCCCTGATCTCTAGAGGAATGTTCTAGTTTTAGGTCCCCGCGACGCGCATTTGCTTTAAGTCATGGTCACTTGTAGTTGTGCTGACATTGGGAAAACACTATCTAATGGCCAAGTCAACGGTTTGTCTCACGCCTCAAGTCCCTTGGTAATGGTGGCCATCTTTTGTTGTTCCTAGGTGGTGGGTTAATTAGATAAGGTTGGGCCAAGTCATTGTATAGTAATTCTACTATATTTGGCCTTGGTTGGAGTGTTCAAGTATGGCTGTGGATGCATTGAGCTTGCTTCTATCTGGTCACCATCTGATCATTTATTAGAATGAGTAAGTTGTGAAACCTATTTTCATGTTTCTGGGTGAAGCTACAGACCAAACCATCCATTCCCTTTCTGGTTGGATTGGTGCACAAGAGTCCTAACTGGGATCCACCTTTTGTTAAGTGCGGCCAACGGTTTTCTTCAATGCATCAAGGAAACAAAATGAAACGGTTCAGTTTTGTCTTTATCGAGGCTTAGGTCCGTCTGCCTGAGGAAATTGGGGCTTTTTTACCTTGCTTGCTAACTTTGCTTAAGATAACCTGCTAGTTACTTTGAGCTTGTCTTGTGATGGTTATATGCCAAGTGATTTATTTTTTCAGCTTGTGCACCACTCGTACTTAGATTTAAGTTTTCATCCATCTGTGAAACGCTTGGGGTGTGCTTCTCAGGTCATCAATAGTATTCGGTGTATTCAGTAGGCTAGTTATTTTCAGAACTTGCAAGTCAAATAGGATTTGGCACTTGGCAGCAGTTCATGTTTCATATAAAATAAGCGATGGCCCTTTTTTGCCATGTTTTTATTGTTTCCATGTTAACATTAAAAGGGAGATTGTGTTGAAGTTTTTGACAATAAATCTGATTCAATAGACCTTGTAATAATCTTTTTCAGAAACAAATAAATACTTATATACAGACCACCGAGCATTTTAGTCAAGTCCACATATTTTTAAAGAAACGAAATCACAATCAGAGCAATTAAACTTTCATTTTCAGAGGGTCTCTGTACTACAGGTTGCTTCCGGTTGCTATATAGGACCATATCATGATTGGATGGATATGTTGAATTTTGATTAGGTTCGTTGCAGTCCCATCGCTCATTTAAACCTAGTGATGGAGCATTGGCATGGTAACTAATATCATTGCCTCCTGCTGGCAATGGGAATAAACATTTGGATATAGTTGTTCATCCTTGTGTTAAATTTGCATCGTTTTCAGTTGTGTTCGTTTCAAGTTTTTCCATGCTAGGGCCAGAGAAAATCTACCTTTGATGCTTACACAATCCTTGACTGCTCAGCCTCTTACTGTCAGAATTAAAAGATATGTTACATATCTAGCTTTGATGCTTACAGAATCTGTTTCTTCCACGCAGCGAATCTGGAGACTCGGACGACGACGAAGACGCCGGCGCCTGCACCTGTATCATCCAATGAGCCCAGGGGGTCTCCACTGTAAATTCTGTGAAGAAAAAACAAAAAACGAAAACAGAAGAGAATTGATTGTCTGAGTCAGCCATTAGTCATTGTCAGTAGATGTTTAGAGAGCAGCAGGTCCATTGTTGTGTGTGGGTATGTGGATGTGGATGCCATGGCTCGTGTTGTGTTCCATCAACAGTAAAATGTTGTTACAAATGCATAGCTTTAGAAGATTTCTGCCAAATGGGTCATTCTCCTGTCTGAATTTCGTTCTGCTTGCTGTAGCTGAGACATTCTGATGGGCTGGTACATTTGTCGGCCATGGGCCGGGCCGGACTTGACCTGATCCAGTCTGATGAATCAAACCGGGCTGGCCTAGGTTGGTCAATTTGGGGTCAATGCGTTTTGACTTCATTTTTATGTAACAGTAGTTCATTTGCAGCAACACTATGGCCACTAGTGGGCCCGTGTAAGCAGAGAGGGAGAGCCACAATCACACAAGGCTGCACAGTGAAGAAGACAGGAGGAAGAGGGAACTGCGTGCGTGGGCCCACTGATCAGAGACAGAAATACAAGGCGCTTCCCACGGGTCCAGCCCAACAAACCAAGCGAGAGAGAGAGCGTGAGCGCGTGGGCCCACATGGCAGAGAGGGAAACACCACCCAAAATCTCGCTTCCAACTTCTCCGGCCCGTGCTCTGCAGTCTCCGCCCGCCCGACCTCCACCTCCTCCTCTCCCACCACCGGAGACCGCGCCGCGGCTCGCGGGGCAGAGCATAACGCGCGGGATGGCCTCCGGAGGCACGGCCGGGCGCGACCCGTATGACGAGGAGGCCGGCGGCCGCCGCCCCCTCGAGCTCGACGGCCGTGACGCTGCTGCCGCCGCCTCGTCCTCCGACCACCGGCCCGGTGAGCTCGTGGCTCTCTCTTGTTCGAGGGCGTAGCTGCCTGGTTGCGGGGGATCTGGTGCGGGGTTGCGATTTTGGGTTCGGAATTGGGGGAATTTTTAGCTTGGCGTCGGATTTCGTGTGTGGGACAGGAGATCAAGCTGAACTGTGGGGATGAGAGCGTGCTCGACTGCGGTAGCGTGTCCTGAATTCGATTGTGCGTGTGTGATCGTCGATTGGCGCAATGCAGCTGCTGTGGGAAGCTGCGATTCGGTAAATTGGAGCTGGGTTTGGGTGAGCGATGCGTTCATTACTCTACATGTCCTAATAATGTGTAACAATGTACATATAGAAGATATGCTGCGAGGTCAGGTGAATACCAGGTCGCGGCTGATGTGCTGCACCGCATAATGTAGCTAGCTAAGGAAGCTTGTTGTCGGATGTTTCTGTTAGCATATGCTTTCAAAATTTAGGCCATAATGCATTGCTTAAATGGTTGTCAGTATGTTTTGTTTTTTCCTCCACGTCAGGATCATCTCAGTTGCTCATTCATGTGACCATGTCATGTTATCGATTGTAGGGAATGCCATGCCAAGGTATCAAGTGGGCTCCATGAAGGGTAATACAAGATACACTGAGGGGTCACAGATACCGAGTACAGATGACGTGCGCAAGAACAAGCCTGGGTCGAGATACTATACAGCGTTCGGGGTGGATCTGTCCCCTGATAATATGGCAGTTGCCATTGTATATTTCGTGCAAGGGGTTTTAGGTCTCGCGCGACTTGCTGTGAGCTTTTACTTGAAGGACGATCTTCATCTCGATCCAGCTGAGGCATGTGTTGCTCATTCCCTTTTCCATCCTCCATATACCATCTTTATCAGGTCTTATTACATGATGTAATATTTTCCTTTTTAATTAATAGGCCTTGCTAAGTACTAAAATGGTTCATTTTATATAGACTGCAGTTGTATCTGGTTTCTCATCCTTGCCATGGTTGATCAAGCCCCTCTATGGCTTTATCAGGTTTCACGACTCCCACATCCATGTTTTTCTCATGTATGTGTACACTTGATTTTCAATCCTCTGCTCTCGCTTTTCAGTGATTCCATTCCACTCTTTGGATACCGAAGAAGGTCATACCTATTTCTGTCAGGGTTACTAGGAGCACTTTCATGGACTTTGATGGCCACAGTAGTGAGCAGTAAATACACTGCTGCATCCTCTATTCTTCTTGGGTCACTTTCTGTTGCCTTCTCAGATGTTGTAAGTGTAAACTGAATATTCTACTCAGGGGTTATCTTGGCCTATCCTTTATAGTGTTAATCAATAATATTTAGTCTTGTGTATTTCATTTATTCAGTTGTTTCATGATACTTTCATATTTTATTTTCAATAATCATATTTCATGCTAGTAATTTCTTATCCTGATATGCACTAAATGAGTAAATGCACCATATGAATGTGAGAAGTTGGCTTTCTTCTATATTTGGCTCTCTATTATGTATTTCTATTATACAGTGTAACTGTGATCATTTTTAACAGCACAGTACAAATTTGCAGTTATCTCACAACTCAATTTAACTTAACAGATTAATAAAGGCATGAGAACAGCTTTAACAAGTAGTCAGCATTATTTTTAAAAAAATGTACACAAACTACCAAAAAAAAAATGCATGTGCACGCAGACATGGGCTTATTGAGAGAAGGAACAAATATCCCTCAAACAAGTTTTAAATCATCATTGTTGCATTGATTCTTGTAAATGTTCCCTGTAAAGAAACACTTCTTCGATGTGCTTTCCAGCATGGTTCATTTAAATTCCTATTCAATACACCAACTAGACCAACTGTTTAGGAATCGATTCCTGCTGCATGTTAAAAAAGTTGTTTCCTTCTCTTGATTTAAAAAGCTTTTATACAGAACTTATCTTCTTCCACAGCTTATAATGCATCCTTCTAACTATTGACACAATCCAGTCATATTTTGTAAAGTTTAAGCATGAGGCATACAAGTATATCAATGCACTATCCACAAAGTCAAAACTATAAATAAAAAATACAACTCTCATTTAAGACTCATTCACTAGCACAATTTTCCTTTGGACTGTTAGAAGGTCGAAGCACATCGGCCAATTTTGGGATTAGCTTGGATTGTTTTATTTAATTTTCTTCAAACAGTTACTGCATACAACCTCCAGTTCTAGGCTTTTATTGTAGCTACCTTTCTAGTTTGCATGGCAATGCACCATTCTGACAACCTAACAGGCTAACGCTGCTCTTTTCGATCAAGAAAGTGTTGGATAATCCGAACATAATCATATTTCCAGTAGAAGTTTTACACGGTCCGTGTTGCCCAAATTAATGCATCTGACCAAGTTTGTCAGTGTGGTTATTTATTTTTATCCAAATTAATATTTTTGTTTAGAAAGATCATCATATCATCTTCACTGCACGGTGGGACTGGGGAATAAGAAATTTTGCAAGTATATTGCTTCAAGGTTTTGTTTCATGACACATCTGGGAACACTGTAGGTTGTGGATTCTATGGTTGTTGAAAGAGCCCGTGGAGAATCACAAAGTACATCTGGATCTCTCCAGTCTCTCTGTTGGGGATCTTCTGCCTTTGGAGGAATTGTGAGTGCCTACTTCAGCGGTTCACTTGTGGATACTTATGGAGTAAGGTTTGTCTGATAGTACCCTTAAGCTGACTCGCACCCTATTGTTTTGTAGTTCAGTCTACTGATGAAAGTATTCCTGTAAACGCAGATTTGTCTTTGGTGTTACAGCATTTTTACCCCTGATGACATCTGCTGTTGCAGTTCTTGTAAATGAACACCAGCATACCTTCCGGAGAATGTAGTATCTTACTCTCTGGTTCAGGATTCGTTGAGAGCTCTAAGCAGCATGTCAGGCAGCTTTGGACTTCAGTAAAGCAACCTAACATTTTCTTGCCGACCTTGTTTATATTCCTTTGGCAAGCAACGCCGCAGTCAGATTCTGCTATGTTTTTCTTCATGTATGTATGAAAGTCTTTACGGTATTAATTTGTGATGGATCTGTTCTGTTCATGTCTCATTCATTACTTTTTTTTACTGTTGCTTTGCAGTTGTAGTCCAATAACTAAAACTTTCATGGATTGGAAGAAAGGTCTCAATTCATGCAGATTATTGGATGCTTCCTCTAGCTTGTCTTTATTTGGAGTGATTTCACTACCATAGGTTGTAAAACCATACACAAAAGCAAGAAAAAATATCTAGCTTCACAAAATACAAAGATAAAGTATTGATTTTGGTTAACTAATTTGGATCGTTTTGTTTGGTCACTTCTTCACTAGTTGTGTACTAACAGTTTGAAGATATCTACTGATATGATCTCAAACTTTTTGTTGACTGAATATGATTTCAACTCTATTATTCTTATTTACATATTAAATAATTAGACTGGTATGTCATATTATCATTGCTCTTGGTTTGCATTTAAAGGCCTGTAACCGGCGCCACTTTTCATAATGAGTCAGGGGCCTTGGCTCGTTAGAACGAGTCAGAACTTTTTTTCAGATATGTCCCCTTTTCAGGTATTGAGTCCTTTTGTACCCACTACCCTATATAAATATTTTGGTCACATATTTAAGGACGGGCTACTGTTACATCCTCCTTTGGATCCTATTATCCTCATTTCTGTGCACCTGTGGTCTGTTAACTATTTGGGTTTTCCATGCTAAATTTCTCTCGTATCTGATTGTTCATTGTCCATTTTATAATGAATAGACATGATTTGATGGTTTTATCACTGGTGTTTGAATGGATCAAATTTTTATAATTTATTTCAGCACAAATAAGCTTGGATTCACTCCAGAGTTTCTAGGGCGTGTGAAGCTTGTTACCTCTATTGCATCCCTGCTTGGTGTTGGGATCTACAACTATTTTCTGAAGGAAATTCCTCTAAGAAAAATCTTTCTCGTGACAACCATAATAGGTTCAGCTCTTGGGATGACACAGGTGCCCTTTGTTCTATTTATTTGATTGGTGCTGCAATTGGTCTCATTCTTAAACATACTACATTATATTTTTAGGTGCTTCTCGTAACTGGGCTTAATCGGCAGTTTGGGATCAGTGATGAGTGGTTCTCTATTGGTGATTCATTAATCATCACGGTCCTTGGTCAGGTATGTAACATTACTGCAATGCTTAATAATATTAAAGCATTTTACATGGTTGATATGCGATGAAAATGTATCTTGATAGCATAAAAACACATTCAAGTGATCACGTGCCTTCTTTCCTGACACAGTGACACTGCAACCTAGTACTTTTATATATCATAACTGAGGCTGACCACTGGCAAGTCCAGGATCGGCAGATCTGGCTTGTGAACACCGGTGCCTATTCTTAGGAAAAGCATTATCAAACGATCAGAGCGGCATTTATATAATGATCATATCTAGCTTAGACTTGTGCTTTGAGGCCTCCTGCCTTCAGTTACCTCCTTGAATGCAAGCTTATGCTGCCTCAACATTTTTGTAGGCCTCATTTATGCCGGTCTTGGTGTTAGCTGCAAAATTGTGCCCTCCAGGAATGGAAGCTACTTTATTTGCAACTTTGATGTCCATTTCCAATGCTGGAAGTGTTACTGGTGGTTTGGTTGGTGCTGGTCTAACTCGGGTTTTTGGGGTCACCAGGGACACCTTTGGGAATCTACCACTCTTGATTGTGGTCTGCAATCTTAGTTCGCTGTTGCCCTTACCTCTTTTAGGCCTCCTGCCAGAGGAATCAGGTGACACAGATAATGGAGAAACAAAACATAATTGACTTACTAAGGGTTTTATCTCCATAGGCTCCGGCTCCCAAGTATCGCACACCACCGTGCCCAGCCCCGTCCAGTTGGAGTTCAGAAACCAGTAGGGAAATATGAAAGCCATGCTGCATATAATTTCAGTCGGTCACCCCTTTGATCAGTCAGGTTATTCTACTGTGACTACTCACTTGTGTGGTTGAAGTGATTCATGATCGTCTGAAATTGATCAATGATGCTACGGCACACAGGTACTTGCCCCTTTTATAGTTTCTAAGTTACCTTGTATACTAAGACAAGGTAGGTTTTGTTTTTCTCTACATGGTTTGTTACTTAATGCAGCCCCATGAAAATTGTACTAGGAGTTGAAGATTACAAAGTTGAATGTATTGTGCCAAAAAAAAGTGGAATATTTATACTTTATTTATGAAAACCTGAAGTATGGGCATGTAAAGAATTATACTTGCACACAGTTCAACTTGCGATACAGTATCAGATTCCGCTTACATCACTAGGCCCAAATGAAGTGGAATCACAGACAGAAGCACATACAGGAAACTACAGGAACAACATAAATGCAACATCCGTCATCCGTAGCAACTCACAGAATTTTTCAGTGGAAATAGACAGTACGAGTTGATTTGTATATCCAGTCAGATAGGAACAGTTAATATCATGAGTACACGTCACTGTTGTTTATCTTTAAAAAGCTACTTTTTGTCTAGTCCAGTGTTGAATCTCTATGATTCAGTTCAAAATTCAAAATCTGTAGAAATACAGGCCTATTCTTTATTGTTTCTTGGAGTACATAATGGTCATTGGTCAATGAAGCATAAGTTACCATGTACTCTGAATATTCTGCCTAAGTTGCTCTCGGAGACGTCAGAATGTAAACAACGCCACTTGATTACAGTAGACTGTAGACAATAGACGTCATCTCCAAGAGCAATGCATTCAGGGTTCAGTCAACATCATCTCCACATCAAGTTCTTGCATCATTGCATCGCATCAGTTTATCTCGTGGGTTTTCTATTCACAATTGGGTCCACGTAGGCTTATGCATCGTGTCAGCATTCCAGCCTATGTTTCCATAGTTTAAGTGCTCGTCTAATCAGCATGGTTGGATTATTCTGCCACATGAAGGATCCTGACTGACCTCTATTTCCATTGCAATTGTGGGGTCAACTCTGAACTGTATGTTATTTTTTATTTTCCTTCTGACATAAAGGCTGGAGATTGCGTTCCGATCCGATTTTAGCCATCTGGTCCAGCCTTCCTGCCATCACCTGTTTTCGTTTTCTTTTTCTTTTTTTGCAAAACCATTTTTTCTATGCACAGGCATCTTGAGATGTTTCATATGATTGATTGTTGAAGTCTAAAACTCACATCATGAACAAAATTGTTAATTTAAGTAAAATTGTAGAGGTACAGGTGGTACTTGTTTCTATGGATGCCGCCATGCAAGTCCTGACGGTGACAAGTGGCGAGTCAAGCTGTTCCCTTTACTTGCTAGTATGCATTTATTTTAAAAAATACGGATATGATTGTTATTACTCTGCTCCGTACGAAATGATTTTAAGCAATGTGTTCACAAGTTTTGGTAAGTAGGTTATCTTACAACCACAAGTAGCTAGTAATGACTTGCAAGAAACTGTAATTTTGGTTACCTGCCTTTGATCTGGCAAAGAGTTTGACAAATGGATTCATGAGATTAGCAAGAATTTACTTGCTACACCTGCTCCGATATAGTTAGAAGACTAATATTTGGTCAGAAATAATTCAAGCCCTATATAATTTATAAATCACAAATTTGCAACATATTTCCTGTCTCGTAAAGAGTACAATTATATAACTTAAAATTTGTTCCATAAAGAATTTATGTCGAGACTTGAGGCCAAGGTTGCGAGTTGTGTACAAGAATTGGTTGAGATCTCCAATTGGTTTGTTAGCGCAGCAGATTTTTCACTCACAGAACACAATTCAATCGTAGATCAGTCAAAATCCAACGCAGAATCAGTAAAAACTTTGGTTAGTCCTTCTAACTCGTGATAATATCATTATTGTCTTAAAAAAACCCCGTGAATAATATGTAAAAAAGAAAAGAAAAATGGTAACTAACATTATTGGTGGGACGGTCTCTAGCATGCGGGGTCCGTTGTGGTGGCCCCCACCACTTGGGGAATGTGACGTGTATGGCCCTGCGTGGACGACAACTGTGCGCATGGGGCACACGTCACATCCTAACGTGTGCGCTTTCTATCCTACGATCCTATCCTCTAGTCTCGAGGCATCACCACCTCCCTTTGTTTGTTCTCCGGTTTTCTCTCTCACACTTTTGTTTTTCATCTTGTGCAATCTTTTTCACGTTTCCAACTGGACGAGATTTGAGGTCAGGCTTGCTACAATATCTCTTGGTTGGAGATAGATGTAATGCTCGCACGAAGAAAATTGGTTTTCTATCTTCAATGTTTCTTTGTGGTTGTGTTTTACTACTTGTTTTAAAAAAACCTCATTGTTCGTCTAAACGGCCATTCTTGCATGTTTAAACTCTTGTTGTTGGCTACGCCATCATTCTAAATAGCCATGTTGTCCAAACAACCTTATAGTCCGATAACTGCTTTGATAATGATGACCAACCAACTGTTTAGGGTTGAGATACAATTGACCCACCCAAGCATGGTAGACGAACTCCAATCTCCAAGAGCTTGTAGTAGTAGAAAAAAAAAGTTCTAATTGCGAGGCGTAGCGCCGTGTATTTTGGGATGGCAATAATCCAAATTTGAGGTATTTCATTTTATTTTTTTAAAATGGAAGGTATTTCAATCGTTGACCCAGCCTTTCTGTCATCATTTAGAGAGACATTTACATAAAAATCATTTTTCTATATCTTTATGTTTTTCAACAGCTCTTCTGTATCTTGCATGCACTCTAGAGAGCTATTCTCTTTTCTATATTTTGCTAGCGAAAAATTCAGAATAGAGAGTGACTATGTTTGAATAACCAAATAGAGAGGCTGTTGGAAGATACCTTTTTAATTAAAATCTTCAAAACTAGCCAATAGAAAGGATTTAGAGAGTCTCTTGGGCTTGCTCAAGATAAGCCAAATCCTAACTCTAATCCAAATCTTGTTCCATCAATGTCTCTAGTAAATCCTAATCTTTACCAAGATAAGCCAAATCTTTCTCTTTTTTTTAGGAGGAGAAGAAAGAGAGACCAAATTAAATTCACGGCAACACCCCCGGTGTCGCCACCTCTGTCCGTTCCGTTTCTACTTCCCCTCCCCTCCCCTCCCCCTCTCCCCACGATTCCCCAACGCAGAAGAAGCCCGGGGAGCTTCTCCGCACCCGCGCCGCCCGCGCGAATTCCGAGGCGTCCCTCCGATCCGCCCTCCCCACCACGGTCCCTAGGGCTAGGTCTCCGCGCCCCTCTTCCTCGTCCTCTCCCACCTCCCGACGCGGCACCGCCCCGCCATGAGGGTCCACCCGGCGCCGCGGAAGCGGACCATCGCCGTGCAGCGCTGCGCGGCGGCGGCGGCGGGCGGCGCGCTGGGCGGGAAGAAGCTGCGCCGCCTGCCGCACATCTTCGCCAAGGTGCTGGAGCTCCCGTTCGCGGCCGACGCGGACGTCTCCGTCGAGGAGGACGCGGCGGCGCTGCGGTTCGTCGCCGCCGCCGTCGATGGGTTCTCCCCCGCGGGCGCCCGCGCGCACGCCGTCGAGATCCACCCGGGGGTCACCAAGGTCGTCGTCCGGGACCTCTCCTCCGGCGCCCACGGCGACGACGACGACGACGGGGCCGCGGCGTTCGAGCTCGACCGGTGGCGGTTCCGCCTCCCGCCCTGCACGCGCCCCGCCATGGCCACCGCCACCTACGCCGAGGGCGAGCTCGTCGTCACCGTCCCCAAGGGCGCCGGACCCGATGACG
The DNA here is from genome assembly GCA_015476505.1 of Urochloa ruziziensis. Classification (NCBI taxonomy): domain Eukaryota; kingdom Viridiplantae; phylum Streptophyta; class Magnoliopsida; order Poales; family Poaceae; genus Urochloa; species Urochloa ruziziensis. The sequence continues at coordinate 4,469,470 of CM027119.1, read as the reverse complement.
ACGACGGCGACGGGGCCACCGTCCTCGGAGGCACGGAGAGCGTCCTCGTGCTTGTATAGTATATATTTATGCCATGACTCGACTGTTTTGCTGATTCGCCTCTTTCTACTGCTAATGTCAATATTTATATCATGCGAGATATGATCATATAATATGCTAATAACAGAGCAGTAAGGGTATGAACAACAGATGTGAATCACTGTTTCCTGTTAATTCTCTGATTTGCTTGTGCAACTCTTGTTGGTCTTGTTCGGTTCTTTTAAATCTGTATTATTTAGTTGTTTAGGTGGATATAAAGGTTCAGTTTCAGCTTTACCATGAATTAGTATTCAGGCATTTGTGCAGTTTGATTAGCTTAGCGAAATCGAAGCGCCGAATTATTTGGGTTAGAAATTGTGATCTGTTAGTCAGGTTGGTTCAGGAATTGAGAAGTGGCTTGAAGAGATGGTTTCATGTGAGATGAAGAGCCACCTTTGTAGCTAGTGATGTTTTGTAGCAAGTAAGTGGTTCTGGAGGCTGCAAGACTTAAGAGTTGACTCTATGATTCACTTGGTGCTGGTGTGTTTTGAGCGAATTTTCAGTCTCATTCTCATGGCATCAGAGATGTATATATGATTTTAACGTGTCTGGTCGTAGTTGTTTGGCTACTTGGCTAGTTTAGTTACGCGTGTGCTGTGCAGAAGTGATGGAAATGATTGCGTTGCGATTTGGAGGTTAAGATGTCGCGGTTTAGTTTAATCAAGTTTTTTTCCTTATCAGTTTGTCTATAACTTAATGCGCATGGGTCATAACTCATGATCTTGGGGTGTATTTTACCCCCCGGGAGGTTTCAGATTGGTGATGCCTATCAATCAGTCGTCAATCCATTTAAAAGTGCTCCGTAGATATCTATGTTGTTTTACATGCATCATAACAGAAATTTGTCATGTGTCCTAAAAAACTTGTAATAATTGCATCCTCAAAGCAATACAGCGTATCCAATCAACTATTGAGCATATATTGGCCTAGATTTCCTTGTCAACTTTATCCGAATTTTGTTCCAATGTATGCGCTCCCTTTTATCACATTTTTTGCTTTCACAAGATGCTCGGCTTGCTTGTCAAACTAGCTTGCTTCTGAGTCTTACCCCCACCTGAATTCCTTTCATTTTTATTGACTGGATGATTCGCTTTAATCAATTTTCTTGTAAAATTGCTGGACTTTCTGGTGTTCCAAATATATGTAACCATTTAGGGAAACACCTTTTTAAAAAAATTTGTGTGTTCTTTCTCTCCAGTGGTTCTTTTTGTGTGTTTGTTCAAGAAGGATGTGTGTAATCTTATTCTGTTACATGTGCCAGTTTTGTTCAAGGTGGGTTGAAGTTATTTTCCCCTTGTTCTTTCACACAACTCCACATCATGTTTCTGTACCCTTTTGCCATGCTCTTACCTTGTTGACCCAGTGCAGCATCCCAAGCATTTGCAAAGATGTTAAATATCAGCGTTCTCTCTGTTTCTGTAAAGACTTGGGAAATTTCACTACAATTTCTGCCACTTTTTGGAGTGAACTGGAAGCAACAAAAAATTCAGAGTAACACCCTGCATCTTTACACCATCTGTTCGAGCAACTTTGGCGCTGCGAAACAAAGGAGATATTTTCCAGTTGCGTTGCAAGACAAGAATACCGATATACCATGTCATTTCTTTGGAAGATGTCAATTGTCATTTCTTGGGAAGAGAATGGTGGAGTTTTCCTTTCCCAGTTGCAGTAGATGCTGAGGAGAATCTCGAATTTTCCTGGACTAGAATGCTTTGATTTTAACAATCTCGAATTTTCCTGGACTAGAGTGCTTGATTTTAACAGGGATTAAAATCCAAGCGTCTCGCACCCACCAGGAGCAGATTTTTTTTTACTCCTTTTCACAGCATAAATCTTTTACTCCTTTTTTGGAGTATTATTCTGGCATAATATGAGCAGAGCATAAGTCTGCCAACTCAACACAGCAAGTCTGGGGAACACGAATCAAGGACGGCACACCATTGTTGATTCCAGGAAGCATGTGTGTTGGGGGTGCTAGAGCATCTTTGGCATCCGATTGGCTATTGCTATGTTTTCTTCAAAAAAAATCCTAACGCTAACAAAATCCTGTCAATGAAATAAGACATAACAAATTTTGTAACCAAACTATGCTTATGTGCCCCCAAGATAAAATAGATATGCCAAGCAGCTAACATAGGGAGAGCTAACTCTATTAAAGTGTGTTCGTATGCAGCAACATCAGATCAAGATGACCATCAAAATCAAAGGAGGGTCAGCATCCGAAACACTGAATAAGATGTATGAGGTAAAAGGGCTATCAATGGTCAAGATGACCATCAACAGCAGAGCAGCCTCACTCTTATCGTCCTTGACAAAATTGATCACCATTATATTGTTCTTATGAACAGAAAAAAAAATTGTATATATGTCGCCAAGCTAGACATAGCATAGCTCTAGTAAAAGAAGCTGATCTGCAGCCACACCGTTGGATTCAAAAGGCCGACAAAAGCAAAATGTTATCATCAACTGAAATGGAATGCTATCAGCAAAAGAGCCACGCGATGCGAAAGAACATGCATGCATAATGCATCTGCTAGCCCTGCCTGCTCTTGGCACTACACGGGTACCAAATTGGACAGGCATAGCCATGTGACCACCGCACCCCACCTCATTATGATCTACAGATACCATCACCTTCAGTTCACTCGCAAACCATCCCACCCCCCAAACCAACTCCAGCTGACTACAACGGTTGAACATAAGACAAACAAATAATAAGCATGCACAACAAACTCAAACCAAAACTCAAGGCAAGTCCCCAGAGCATTATGATCACATAGCAACAAACACAGCAAAGGTAAACTAAAAACTCCTTTAATTAAGTCCACGGTACATAAGGATCACATGCTGATTTTTTTTTGGTTTTTTGTAGTTCCGAATAGAATTACATAAGGGGGCGACAAGAGCGTCCCTGGTACCATACATAATTTACATTCAGGTTCCTTAGTAGTAGTAAAAAGTAGTGTTCTAGGATGAGAAGGGCGCTAATACAACACATCTACTAGCAGTAGTGGTAAGAAAATATGAGCTGAGATACCAATCTACCGTTGTAGTCAGTCACTACAAAATAGGGCCATTGCATGTTTGAGTCGTTGGCATCATTAGTTGTTGTCATGTCATTCATCAGCGACTTTTTTTCCTGACTGAATCTACCGGTAGTAAGCATGGTGGAAGGCTGGAGCCATTCCACTGTTATAAGCTGCCATACCATTGGCATACCCGCCATAGGGGGCAGGGTAGCTCATGGGTGGGGCGGTGTATGGCATCGCGATGCCAACATTGACACTGGCTACCTCCTCAGCTGGGTAAACATATGGCTCCCTGATAGCCTGTGGGCTCCGGTTGCAATAGAGGCCATGACCAGCCGGCCTGTCATAAGGGTAAGGGGTGGCAGTGGCATATGATGCCTGGGAGGGGGAGGTGGTGGCATATGATGCGTGGGAAGGGGAGGCAGTGGCATATGAGGTGTGGGAAGGGGAAGTGGTGGCATATGAGGTGTGCGAGGGAGAGCGGGCAAATGTGGTGGGAGCTGGGAAAGAAGACACGGATACATTGTTAGTTCTACCTGCCTTGGCAGGAGGCATTGGGCCTCCATTACTTGCACGGATACGCTTGGTTGCAGGGCCGCTGCTGCCGCCACTTGAAGCACTTGATGTTGCCTTTTTCTTCTCTGTCTTGGCCTTCTCCAGTTCTTCAAGCTGCTTCCGAAGATCATCCAGTGGAAACTCAGCTTCCAGCTTACGGTCCTCAACACACTTTATAACAGCTCGCAGTGCAGACTGCTCTTTCTTGTTCACATTACTCTGCAAGATGAATAACATCAGACCCATTGGGTTCCATATAACAAAGAGAGGAACAATAGAATACAATTAACAGGTGAGGTGATAAAGAACTGAAATTAGAAGCAACAGGTGGAAGGATGGCTAGCACTATGCACATGCTAGAACTGTTGACAAGTTACAGTTTAAAATTTGTTATCGGACGTACCCCTGATTGGCCACTGCTAGTGCTTGAATTATCTGAAGCAATAGATGATGTCTTCTTGGAGTCTTCCAGGTAGGACTTCAAAAGAGGAACTGGAGGGAACTTCTCCTGAAGGCCAGCCTCATATGCAAAATTTACAGCATCAAGCTGCTGCCTCTTAGCAATTAGTTCCTCAATGATGTCTACAAAGAAAGCATAGTAATACGTAGTATTTAGTCTACTAAAGTCTCAACAAGATAATGACTGATTATATGTGACCATGAAAACACACCAAATTTAACCAAGCAAAAGGAATCAGACCATACATAAACATTGTGTATGCAAGCAAAACCAAACTGCCATGAATTTGGCAGAAAACTCCATTCCACTCCCTCTGTTCCAAATTGTAGGTCATTTGGGCTTTTCTAGATGCATAGTAATACTACATATCTAGACATAACATATATCAAGTGCATAGCAAAATCTATGAATCTAGAATCGACCTACAATTTGGAACAAAGGGAATAGTAACAGAAATAATTTCATACAGCAGTGCATATGCACCAAACTATCAGTGTTATGGTGAGGCATGGCATATTAAACACTATGTAGCAGCAGGCGTTGGAAGTTGGAAGAGTAAACAAGGCTGTGCAGCACTGGAGCCTGAGAGTCCAGAAACTTGTTGTTAACGACACTGCAACACTGAACTGCCTTTTACTCTAAGGCAGCAGTACTGTAGGCACAAGAATCTGACGACATCTAAAGGCTAAAGCAATGGCCCCCCAAGACAAGCACCACTAATGATGGCCATCAGGAACAGAAGACACAGTTATCCTGAGCACTTGATAAACACTAGACCACCTTTTCTAGCACATGGCTATGACGGAGACCACCCAGCCCAGGAAAAGACATGCCTTACTCTAAAAAAGACATGTTCCAATCTAATCATAGTACAACTATCATACACTTGCACAATAGAGTAATTAGCAGTGCAGCAGCACCTAACTCGGTAAAATAAAGAAGGAACGTTTCTCCTCATTTTATCTGGGTGGGTTTTTTTTTTTACCCTCCCTCAAAGTCTATCAAAATGCAGTCTTAAAAAAAAAGTCTATCAAAATGCTGCTGCACCTCTGATCTACAATTACTGGTGCCAGCCGCTAAATCCTATCGATGACAATTTAAATGCTAGATCTAGTCCAATTTATGTCACTGCACACTTGATAATTCCCAAATCAACCATCTGACCCCCCAAGTTCACCATTTCAGCACTTGCGTGGCACAGATATAACACCAAAAGAGCTAGAGAAATAATTGTGGAGTAACAATCTGGAACAGAAAAATGCAGGCTGCCTTTTTTTTAGATAATGGAATTTTCCAAATGCAGGGTGCTTAGCAGCAAGAGAGAAGCAAGCGTGTATATACCAGCCATTTCTTCCTCGAGGCCGAGGGTGAGCGCGAAGGCGCGGCATCTGCCGGCGCCAGGAGAAGCTGACCACAATCCTGCGGTAGAGCGGGCGGTCCTCCCTCTCGACGACGGCGAACGTCGCCACGTGCTGCAGGAAGGCATGCGCGTCAGGCGGCTTGGCGCCCTCCACCCCGCCTTTCTTCTCCACGGCCTCCTTCCACTCCTGCGCCATGCCCCGCGCGCGCTCCCTCGCCGCCCGCGGCACGAGCGGCCGCGCGGCGCCGATCTCCGGGTCCGGGTCGGCCAGCGCCGGCACGGCCGCCTCGAGGATGAGCACGCACGCCCAGGCCAGGTCGGCCGGGCTCCTGACCTCGCGGCGGTCGACGGGGAACACGTCGGCGACCGCGTCCATGACGAACTTGGCCGGATCCACGCAGAGCTTGAGGGCCGGGGGCATCTCGGCCCGCAGCGCGTCCGCCTCCTTGCGGCGGGCCACCACGAAGTCAAGGAACGCCGCGGAGTCCATCCGCGCGCACAGCGCCCGCAGGCCCTCCGCGAGCCCCTCGTCGGCGGATGCCTCGCCCGCCGCCGCCGCCTTGTCGGAGGCGGGGGCGGAAGCGGAGAGGGAGTCGAGGTGGCCGACCGCGCGCGAGACGGAGCCGTCGATGGAGGCCTCCCTGCGGTGGAGCGCGTCGAGCGCGCGGTGGGTGCGCGCGTCGAAGGCCCTGCGCCTGACGCGGAGCGCATCGGAGCGCGCCGCCAGCCCGCGCTCCAGCGAGCCGAAGTGGTCTGAGAGCTGCTGGTAGAGGCGCGTGCAGGTGGCCAGCAGCTGCTGCTGCCGCTCCAGCTCCGCGAACCCCGCGCTCACCATGTCCCCCGTCACCGCCCCATCCCCCACCTCCTCCTTCACCGCCGGCGAGGCCATGGCGGGCCCGCCTCCAACCGCCGCCGCCTCCCCCCTGGACCCGAAGAGAAACCCTAGCCGCCCTCCCCTCTCTCGATCCGCGAAACCCTAGCCGGAAATTCCCCTCGCGATTTGTCCCCGAGGCCGTGGGTGGGGGGAATGAAAGGGGAAAGCGAGAGGATGGGGGTGGAGAGTGAATAAAGAGGTGGGTGGGGGTGGTGAGGGACCCACCAACCAATGGCAGCGCGACGCGTGGCGGTTGCGGCACTGTAAAGTGGCCGCTGTCCGCGGCTACGCGGGGAGGGGTAGGCGCGCGCCGCGTGCGGGTGGGGCAGGTGTGAGGTGGGGCCCAGGCGTAATTGGGTGTGGGTCAGATGTGGATGCGTGAGGCTGGGAATTGGCGCGGAAAGCTGGCGGCGTGGGTGGTGGTGGCGGGCAGCGTGGGATGGCGGGAACAGGCGGGGTGGTGAGCGCGTGCAGGGTGCACCCCGAGAATGTACCCCGGGGTGCCCACCGCCGGCGAGGCTGTCCGCCACCGTGGGTGGCTGCCCGGCTGCCGACGCTGCCGAGTGCCGCCACCTTGCACGAGGAGGCAGTGGGCAGTGGTACCAGGCAATGAGTAGTGCCACCAGCCCACCACTAGTGACTAGTGAGCAGTGTCCAAAAGCCATGGGTTGCATTTTGGCAATTGGCTCTCGGTGGTAGACTGGTAGGCTGGCGGCTGGCCAAGTGGTCATCCCCGTCCTGTACGAGGTGAACACTTCGGTCTCTATCGAAGGCATGAGTAGATTTTTTAAGTACCACGGCTCAATGGAGAGGTAACTAAGGTGTGGTTTTGGTTTGTGGTTAAACTTGCTTGGCGAAACGACCATATAAAGCTTGCTTTAAACCAAATATGCTCTAGTTGTAAAGAGCAAGTGACAGTGGAGGCGGGCTAGCAAGATTCGAAGCTCTAATCTACCCTATATTCTTATTACTTTGCAGCTTTTTTGTCTTCCTATTTCTTTTTTTATTTTCTCTTTCGCCCCAATCTCACCCCTCGTCTACCTTAGAGGCTCACGAATTATGACGATTACAAGTCTTAATCTCGCTGTGCGTTTGTATTAAATAGAAGGACATCCCTTTTTGTTACCCGTCTTGAAATATAGTCGCCTAATTAGTTGTGACATGCTCTAAAATGTTAAAACTATATGCTCACAACTACTATAAGTAAGTGTAGGTTTGAAGTTACCACATATATATGTCACTGTCAGTGAGCCAGCTGCCTGGGTGCTTCAAGCACGCCTACGTTTGGTTGCAAATTAAAGTGTGCTCCAATAACACATCATCGTTGACGATCAATGACCTCTTAAACTAGCATGCAACTATTTTTTGGTACGGACAAGGGAAATCAGTTAGGCATGCATGCGTGCAAGCTCGCCCCGCAACTACCAAAGTTTTTTTTTCAGCCATGACAATACATTGCTAGTGAACGAAAATAAAACTAACTTCGATGTTAATTGAATGATGTGTGTGTTTTGGTTCCTTGCCAGAACAGGAGGACTTTAGAAACTAATTCTAGCTCAACTTCCTTGCCTACAGATTCCCCCCTTGCCTATTGAAATCCGACTCCTCCTTGTTGATACAAATAAATTTGGGCATCAATTTCAGTGGTAGGCGTTCCCGTCGACAGCGAGGCGTCAGTGGTGACTTCGTCAATCTTGAGAATTTGTCGGCTCAGTTTTTCGGAGGTGCTCATAGGGGTAAGGTGGCGTGCGTGTGTTCGTAGAGGCGAGTGTGCGTGCGTGTCTGTGAACGTGCGTATGTACTGTGTGATTCTCAAAGAAAAAAAATAAGAGTGTGGCTCTTTTTACATTCATTATTTTGTTTCATCTATTTTAATCGGCCCTTTTTTTGTCTTTGTAATCACGATTCCGACCCTTTGGTGCAGTGGTAGAGCTTCACCGCCTGTGACCGGAAGGTCCAGGGTTCAAGCCCCAGCCTCTGCACATTTATGTGCGGGAAAGGCTGTGTGCTAAACAACCTGCCCCCAGATCCCGCATAGTGCGGGAGCCTACGGCACTGGGTACGCCCCTTTTTTTTAATCACGATTCTGACCCTGTTTTCAGAGCGTGGCCATCATTGCTCTCGGTTACACGGTATGGTAAAAATCTGTGCGGAACCTGTATACACCTAGTTTTTTCCCCCCTTTTTTCAAATATATACCAAATATCATGTACGTCATGTAAAAAGGGCAAATCAACTACACTAGTTGGACCAAAATGAGACACGAGCTTCCGCAAAGAAATAATGATAATAATAAATAAATAAATAAAATGAGACACCCGATCCATCTAAAAAATGAGACACGGGCCTTAATCGAGGCCCACACAGCCCAATGATGCTCTTCTCTAGCTTTGCCGACCAGTCAAGCCCAACTGAGCTTCACAATCATCACTGTATCCCTCCATTTTATATTTGTCATTTTGACACGCTTCTGACCGTTATTTGCCATAGGCATGTGTTACTAAAGTTGTTAAAATGTTTGGTTAAAAAATCATAGCAAGTCTAGTGACATCATTTTCGTTAAAAAATCATAGCAAGCCTAGTGACATCATTTTCATGTGACAGATTCTAACAATTTACGTCTATTTAAGGACAAATTTCTAATTTTTTTGCAAATTACTAGGTGGCATATGCTTGACTGCTTGATAATGGGCGGTTAGTCCTTTGATCCAAGCAACTCCAAGAGAATTTTCCTTTGGGCTTGAATAGCATAAATTTTATTATTCTCAGGTTGACGCTCAATTTGTAAACATGTCGTCATGCATAAATGAATATTAGGATGTCTATTATAATAGAAATACTTTTGTCTGTAAAATATTGAGCTGGCTCCAGTGTACGTTATCTACTAATGCCCTACTTTAAATCATTTCTGAGAGGAGCCTTAATTTTGAACATAGATACCTAGAATTGTCCATCCTTTGCTTTTGGAAGAAATGAACGGTGAACTTGTAAGAAGGGTGTATACCCATCAACATACTGCCCATCAAAGTTGGCAGACTCTCTATGAGTTTGTGACAAGAAATGCTACTGTCATAAGGAACTACGAAGTGTTAATTGCTTTAGCACCAACCAACAATCGTTGCAAACTTTGGATGGAGGGTGTAGTGTAAATGATCATAAAAGCCATCGAAATGTATCGACTAACCTGGCTGCTGGGACATGAGACCAAGGTTACGTGGTACTAGTCAGATTAGCGCGCTATGCGCGCTACTATAAAATTTTTTATGTTCTGAAATATTAATAAAATAACATATATTGCTTGTATTGTGTTAGTAGCAACATTGTATTGATTATTAAATCAAGAGATCAATTAAAATAATTAAAAATTTAATTGATCAGTATTAGAATATAAATTCATCCCAAAATAGTTATACCTTACATCATTGGTTATTTGAGTCTGAGCGCCATACAATAATTTTCGTGATTGAGAATTTGATAATTATTAGGCATTTATGTTGTATTGGTTCTTTAAGCACGATATAATATTTTTCAAAAATTGTAAGTCCTGTTTTGCAAAAAAAAAATGGTGGGCCCCACATATAGTGGTCCGTGGGTCCCACGTACGGGTATGCGGGTCCCACATGTGCGGGTCATGTGGGCCCCACACACACGTGTCACGTGGGTCCCACGCATGGTGGGTCCCGTGGGACCCATGAATAGTAGCACCTAGCCTAGGATTGCTCCAATTCTTGGAGCTTTAATATATAGGAATAGATACACCTAACCTGATTTAACATTTCTTATTTTTAACTAGCCCATTTACATTTTCCCGGGCCTGGTCACGAAGTCACGATCGTGGTGATGAAAAGATCACGGCTCAGTTTTTTTTACCATTTTAACTATTTTGCAACACAAATATTTGTCCTTTTTTGGCATAAACTTTAACGAGGATACCATGGCAACAGCTTTCCATCAAATGTTTACAGCGTTTACGTGCAATTTCGTGATGAACCCTATTCTCATCTGACCTTACAACTTTTTATCTTTTAGAGAAAATCCCAACCATCAAGCCATGGTATGAGCTTATCCTATTTGCACTGGCATATATGGAGCATCACATTGTTCATTTCCATCCTAATAACCTTTGTTATTCATGAAATAACTCTAAGGCCCTGTTTCATTCTGATTCCCGCCGATTTTCAAAGCTCGGTTTTGGAGAATCTAAAAGTGTGATGACTCTAAGAATCCATAATCGAGAGTCCAGCTGGATTCTCGATTCTGAATTGTGGATTTTTGAGGTCATCTGACTTTTGAATTTCTCAAAATCGAGCCTTCAAAATCAGCTAGAAGGGCCTCACACTCGTCTATTTTTAGTTTGGAGGTATCTGGTGATTGGGTGTGCCTGCTATGTATTGACTATTGACCCTAACTACTCTTAAGTCTTAAGGACTATAATGAGTTGCTACATCAATTGGCTGCCTGGTTATATTGACCAATCAGTTAAAAAACAATTCACCCGTTTCAAAATTTTAGATTATTTTGATATTCATAGATTTTGCTATATACTTAAATGCAATGTATGTCTAAGTGTATAGCAAAAAGCTATGTTAGAAAGCCAAAACGATCTACATTTTGCAACCGATAGAGCATTGTAAATTAGTTTTTGTCCAAAGTTCATTTCCGTATTTTAGCCGTGCAACACTGTTAAAGGAAAAAAAATCTAATACTGCAACAAAAAGATAAACTAACGAAAAAGGGAAACCGAGCCCGAAACTGACACGCCAGGGTGTTAACAGCAAATATTGGCACAGGCGCACAGCACGGGAAATTATCAAACGCACCCCTCCCCGATCACGTTTTAGTCCGTAGACCCCATCCTCCTCCCGTCGACGAACACGAGAAGCAGGCGAAGCCAATCCCGTCGGCTCCTCCCAGTCCCATCCCCAAATCCCCCGCGATCCCCGAAACCCTAGCCCCCAGCGCCGCGAACCGACCGCTCCGCCGCCTCCGCCGCGCTCCCTCAATCCAGGTGAGCCCCGACTCGTCCCCCCATCGCGCGGAATTCCGTCCGGAAACGGCTTCCCGGGCGAGGCCGCGCCGTCGCGGGATTTTTCTTTCGCGTTCTTATCTCGCGCCGCTTTTGTCGGAGGGTTGGATTGAGATTGCTTGGGCGCTCACAAGTTGGGTTTTCTTTCTCGTGGTTTTTGACGCAGGTCCGTCCGGCGATGGTCTTGGAGCGGGGCGTTTGAGCCGTTTGGGATAAGTTCGGGAAGTGTTTTTTTCCGATGGGTTCGGATGGAGATAGACGCGGCAGCTCGGCGGCCGCGGCGGTGAGGAAGCCGCGGAAGAGGCAGCTGGTGATGGAGTCCAGCGATTCCGAGGCCGACGATTACTGCATCTCGACGCGGCAGAATGCTGGCGGCGCCGCGCCCGTGGGCAATGCTGATGCCAGTAGTCGAGGTGATGGTGATCAGTTGGGTGAGAAAGCCGTGACTGTTAGTTCTGAGAAGGTTTCAGAAGTTAAGTCCACCGATGGAGAGGGTTCAGAGAAGAAGAAGGGAGTTGAGCTTGAGAGGAGCAGTCCACAGCCTGTTGCCAAGAAGATCAGAGTTGAGGCCGCCGATGGTAGTGGCAGTGGAATCAGTGGAGCTGCAGCTAAGGGTGGAACTGGTGGGAAAATGCTGCCCCGGGGGCTCCCGTCATGGCGCTTGGAGAAGGCGGAGGTAAGGGGAGGACGGGTTCTTGATGAGAAAGTTGAGGTGGATATGAAGGCAATCAGTGCCTCAAAAATGAAAGAAAAGGTATTGAGCTTGGATGACAAGAGGAGGCGGGTGGAGCTGCATAAACATAGAAAGACACCATCAAAGGCCGACCAGGTTAAGTCTGTTGGTTCTGACCAACAGGAGGTTATTAGATTGCAAGGGAAAAGGGGTGTTTTAAGGATATTGCCAAAGAATGATAAGTTGGTCAGGGATACTGGTGAGGGAGGCAAGGTTCTACCAAAGAAAAGGGTGGATGGGGAGACTGGCAAGGTTCTGCCGACGAACATCAAGGTGGATGAGAAGACTGGTGATTGCAGGATCCCAACAAAGACAGGCGTTTTAAAGCTCCTGCCAAAGAACAATGGTATGATGACAGATACCAATGATAAGTCCAAGAACATTATGGTGGATAGGGAAATTGGGGATGTCAGGATGCTGGCTAAGAACTCCAGGGTGGATGACGAGTCCAGCGATGGCAAGATTCTTACCAATAAAACTAAGTCAGATGGAGAGTTTAGTGGTCACAAGATGCAGATGAAGAACTCTAATGTGGACTTGGAAACTGTTGCTAAGAAGTCTCAGCCCAGGGGCAGTAAGGCGGATAGAGAAACAAATGAGAAAGGATATTTGGAGAAAAGTGGTACACTTGGTGAGTTACAGAAGCAAGATGCACATGGTGAGAAGAGAGTTATTGGAAAGCTAGTCTCTCCCATCATGTTAAGGAAAAGTGATCCAAGCGTAGTGGGAGTTTCTTTGGGCCAGAGAATGAAAGAGCAAAATTCAAAGCAACAACTGAAGAACACCTCACTAAACCATCGTCAGCCTTCTCTGAGTCAGAAAGATGAGAACATTAAATCAAGTGAACACAAGAATATGAAAAAGAGATTGCTAGAGCATGAACGGTTGCCAGAGAATTTATCGAAGAAGGCAAAATTGAAAGCCATTGACCTGCCAGGCAGATCTGGCCCTGTGCTCAACAAGCTTGGAATGAAGAAGCCAAGGGGAGGGCCTGTCAACAAACTCAAACAGGATGTCAGGAACCAAATAAAACGCGTGCTTTTGGATAATGGATGGAAAATTGAACTAAGACAGAGGAAAAACAAAGATTATGAAGACTCTGTCTATGTTTCTCCTGAAGGGACTGGCTATTGGTCAATCACCAAGGCTTATGAAGTTTACCAAGAGCAGTTTCAAAATTCACGCGATGAAAATCATATGGGCTGCTCATCTAATTCTATGCCAGGTGCTTCAGATGCCATATCAAAGGATGATCTAGCAATGCTAAAAAAGAATATAGTTAGGAGAAGGACGAATAAAGAAATTTATGGTGCTAAAAAGAAACCTGGGGGCAGCAGTAGCAGAGGCTCAAAAGATATAGTTGCTAGTAGAACTTCTAGAAACAAGCATCCGAACAGGGAGGGTGGGATAAAAATCAAGCATCGGAGATGTGGGCTTCTTGTCCGTGGGAGTACTCATAATAAGGAAAATAACATGGATGACTATGTTCCATATGAATGGAAGCGGACAGTATATTCATGGATGATAGATCTGGGGGTTATTTCTGAAGACACAGAGGTCAAATACATGAACAAGAAGAGAACAAGGGCAATGTTGGAGGGTAAAATTACCAGGAAGGGTATTTTCTGTGGATGCTGTTCCAAGATTCTCACAGCCGCAAAATTTGAACTTCATGCTGGTTCGAAAGAGAAACAGCCATACTCAAACATCTTTCTAGAAGATGGTAGGGTTTCTTTGTTGCAATGCTTACATGATGCATGGGAGAAGCACACACAATATGAAAAGAAAGGATTCTACAAGATAGATTGCGGTGAAGATGAACATGATGACACTTGTGCTATCTGCGGGGATGGTGGTAATTTACTGTGCTGCGATCACTGTGCCTCAACTTTTCACTTGGATTGTTTGGGAATTAAGGTAAACATACCAACAAAAAAAAAGTTATTTTTTCACCCCCAACACGTTCGATGAACAGTTATCCTTGTTTTTGGGTGAGGTTGGGTGCTGATCATGATACGAGATTATAATCATTCCAGAGTGGTTCTTATTTGCTTGTAGCCTTCCCTTGATGAACATGAGAATTTTCACATAGCTGTTTGCTAGGATGGTATCCTAATTTGTTTAACTTCCTTATATGTAGATGGCTATTCTGTTGCTGCATGCTTTGATATTAATTAATTTTATTTGAAATTGCCTCTGCAGATGCCCCGTGGAGATTGGCATTGTCGTAGCTGTATATGCAGGTTCTGTGGTTCTGCCCAAGAAAAGACATCATCTTCTCCTGAGTTACTTTCTTGCTTGCAATGTTCAAGGAAATGTAAGATTTTCTACTATCCCTCCCTCTCTCCTCCCTTCACTTGTGCATTGTCTTACACAATAAGCTTGCAGATCACCAAGCTTGTTCACCTGGAACTGAGAGTGACTCTGTTTGTGCCAAACCCTGTACCTCAGTTGATTGCTTTTGCAGTCCAGGATGCAGAAAGGTACAAAGTTTTACTTAGTTATTTTTTTTTTCGGTTGCAACTTGCAAGAATCCTATTTAGTATTTTTCCTGCATTATTTGTGTGCCATTCTGCCATCACTGGTTGATGGTTTAACAACAACCATCATATGACTAAGTTTAACAACAACAATCTATTTCAGTCTCATAGTACTATACTAAAAAGGTCATTTACTTCTGAATGGGAACATGATATGAAACCTCAGGTTTACCTGGATGCATGCCTGTTAATCTGAGAAAATTTTGTGCCTCTTGTATTCACTGGCGGAGCCTGACCAACCAATCAGGGGGGCCATCCTTCGTTAATTGAGCTGCTAAACCAACAAACAGTGCCAAAATTACTGTTTATCTAATGGAAATTTTGCATGGCAGGGGGGGGGGGGGGGCATGGCCTAGCCGTAGCTCCGCTACCGCTTGTATTTCTGGGAATATGACATAAGAAATCTGCCTTGCATGATGGAATGGATACTTTATTACATGGATGAATTCCCCTGCAAAATCTTCTACAACAATGATAGATTCTTTCCAAATCCAGATTCAGTGCTTTATTGATGCTTACTATTGCTGAATGGCTTAGGGCACTTGACTATCATTATTCACAATCTACAACAATGATATCATTTGAACTATAAGAAGCTTTATTGATACTTCAGATTTTTTTTGGGTAGAATATTAATATTCACGCCTTATTATATCCGGATGACGATGATGTTTCCGAGCTGTATGGCTGGCCAGAATCATGCCCCTTTAGGGGTTATATTAAAGCACTATGTCAATTTCTCCAGAAAATTTGCAGCTGATGCAAAAAAAAGTTATTGTATATTTGTCTTGTTATAAGTTTTCCTTATTCATTCAACATCAGCCTGTAAAATTTCTTGTTTTACCTTATATATATATCAGTTAATCATAGCTAATGTCTTGAGAAATGTATGTATTTGCTGGTTTTTAGTTTTATCTGTATGTTACTTTTGAAACACATGGGCACTGAAGCTATTCTGTTCGTTCAAATAACACAGGCTTATAAAATACTAAAAAGGCTTCTTGGGATAAAGAATGATATAGATGCCGGATTTTCGTGGAGTCTGGTTTGCTGTTTCACTAATGATCAGGCCATGCCCCCCAAAAATAAAGCACAGTCAGTCCATTGCAACTCCAAGACAGCCCTTGCTTTCGCAGTTATGGATGAGTGCTTTCGGCCACACATTGATGAGAGAAGTGGAATCAATATGATTCATAATGTTGTATATAACTGTGGGTAAGTATGTTTTTGAGTTCTTGATTCATTGTGGTTGTAACAATCAAGATGAATGTTTTTTCCTAGTTGCAATTCTAATGGAAGTTCTAAAACTCTTAGAAGGTGGGAATCCATTTTTCTTAACTTCCATCGTTCTCTACGTTAGCAAGTCTATATGAAAATTAATTGAAATTTGGGTTCATGGGTTTTAGGAAGTACCTATTTTGGGAGCAAGTGGTAAAGTTCCTAGATCTTTCATTTTTATCGTGGTATTTCTTAGATTCCATGTTCTTCACCATAGCCACTCTAGATGTGCCATTTTTCTTCCCCCCGCCCCCAATGGTAATCACTTATTGAATATCTGTAATATGCTATTGCAGGTCTGATCTCAGTCGTTTAGACTTTAGTGGCTTCTATACGTTTATCCTGCAACGGGGTGACGAAGTAATATCCGCGGCATCTGTAAGGTACATCTGTCTGTGCATTTGATGTTTATTTTGTTATATCAATTATGGATTAATTTCTCGGTTTGTAAGGAATTATGGTGGTTGCCAGAAACTGTTTACCGCCTTGTTTTTTGTGTGGGCCCAATGGCAGTGGACAACGAGATAAGCACTGTGCAGGGTGTATACAGATTTCTATAGCACTCAACAAGTCATTTGGTTATCTATATGCATATTAGTAGTCATGATGGTTGCATGTTTTTTTGGATTATTTGGGTAAAGCTTCTTATAGTTCAAATGAAGCTAACCCTACCCTATGAAAATGCATGCGCTGTGTCTACTTAATGGAAGAAGAATAGATAAAACTTTCTCTAGTTTCCTTACATTTCTCGGAGCAGTTAATCAACTATTGTTTTTGAAGTTTGTCATGATATCTTTTCCTCATTCAGTCATTCCTGACCAACTGCTACCAGTGATGCATAATAAATAATGTGGAACTTACAAACTTGCTCCATCATTTCTTGTTCTTGTTGTGAACTTACGAATCATAACATAATTTCAGTTCTAAAATGGTTCATTTATCTTTTTCTGCATGAATCAGGATTCACGGAACTGACATGGCAGAAATGCCATTCATAGGCACAAGAGGCATGTATAGGCACCAAGGGATGTGCCGTCGACTACTCAATGGAATTGAATCGGTAATTTTCTTTCTCTTCTCATCAGTTGTACGTTCATGTGAGTGCTGGTATTTGCAATAGCTTGCTGTCATGTTTCTCCTCGTGTGTTGTGTTGTACTTCCCATGTCTTGCTTCTTGTCCTTCAAAGATTTTTTTGCCCTTCTCTATTCCAGTTTACCTTCATTGTGGGCTGCTGATGTTTACATGAATAGTCCTAGACTCCTAGTACTAGTATGTTAGCAGACTTGATCTTATTCACATATTTTGGTATCAACATGTCTCTTGAGTTTGTCTTCAAATGATTTGAAACTGTCAGATGTATCATCTCTACCCTAGTATGTTTCCTAAACTGACTGGCATACAATTAGCCAGCAATTGTGCGAAAGATGCATTGCCTTATAATTGAACATCCATGTGCTCTTTATAACAAAGAGCGTATTGCAACATCCAAAATGGGTTTAATCTGAAATGGCATCAATTCTATCGTATCTTTGTGAGGCTGAGGTGTTGTATACAATCCTACAGTCTAGTTCCTTGTTTTTTCTGCTGATGTTCAGAAGAGATCTAGCAACTAACTTCAAGCTAGCCTTGGGTTTGAGTTTACTAAACTATAACCCATATGATCAGCCTTTTTTTTTATAAAAAAATTTGCTTTTGTAGCACACATGTATTCGCATTCTTGTTTTCAGACCACCTGACATCGTTTGAGTTAATTTTGTTGTTTTGTAGGCCCTTTGCTCTCTCAATGTTCGGAAGTTGGTAGTATCTGCTGTACCAGAAATGGAAAACACTTGGACAACTGTTTTTGGTTTCAAACCTGTTGAACCTTCCAAGAAACAAAAAATGAAGTGGGTAAATCTTTTGATTATCAATGGGACAGGTCTACTAGAGAAAAGGTTACCGCGAACTGGCACAGTTGATGGACAGACCACTGCCAAGCCAGGTTGCAATACCAAACTTTTCTAAGATCAATTTATCTTGTTCGTGTAATGCTGTAGTTTCATTGCATTTCTTCTCTTTTAATCTGGTATAATACCGTAGTTATGTCTGAACAATGCTCATGTTTTCGTGCAGCTAATGCAGTTGGATCTGACAAAACAGATGCTAAAATGTTTGATGAAGCAAGTGGATCCGTGACCCCTGTTCATGTTTCTCGTGAATTTGATGTCACTAATGATCTTGAAATTAAGTGTCATGAGAGTCCTCATCCTTTAAATGGAAACTCAGCATGTTTGACATCTGACCAGCCTCCTGCTGCTGAAGAAAATGATGCAAAGAAAAATCTAGAAAGGACATCCCGAGTGTCTGTAGATGATAAAAAGTTGCATACACTTCCAGGAGTTAATTGTGAAGATAACATGCAGTTGAAGGCTGAAGCAGACAACACTCAAGAAGAGAAATGCAGAGAAATAAATGGGAAATTAGTTGCTGAAAGCACTGTTACAGAACAGAAGCGTGAAGATAAATCAGATTCCAGTCATTCCAATTCACAAGCTACTCCGGTGACCATGGATCCATGTTCTTGTTTATCTAATGAGGTTGGGAAAAGTGAAAATTGTTCATCTAGTGAACTTTCTGTTGGAGCTGCTCCCATAACAGGCAAGACTGAATCTAATCACACATCCAATTCTCCATCTGTCCATTGTGCCAATCAAGAGTATGAGAAATCTTGTGCAGCTCTTGTTGGCACTAACACACCTCTAGTTACTATGGATGAAAAGCCTGATATCCATGAGCTGAAAACTGTGGTTGCTGATGGTTATATTCAAAGCTCAATGGAAGCTAAAGGCTTGGAAGATACAACTAATATAGTAAATGGAACATCAATAGATTCCTATATACACGAAGATCAAGCTACTGAAGATCACAGTGCTTCTGCAGTTGACCGTGGAGTATCTGTGAAGGGATCTGTTAAGCAAATGGAGATTGTCAAGGAAAAAGTTGGTTCACTTTTACCAGATTTGAAGCATGCTAGTTGTAAACATAACTTGGAGAAATTGACTGAGTCAAATTCACTTACAAGTGATATGGTTGAAGCAGATGATGTGGCTATGAAAGTGGGAATGACAGTTGATAGTTGCAATGAAGCAGGAATATATGATGCTCCCATTTTCAACATTTCAAATGCCGTCTGTAAAGTTGTGGTTAAGCCTACTCAAACTTGTGGGGAGGGTCAACTTTGTGGAGAGGATGTCATATGCAGTAATAACAGGGAAAGCGACCTAGCTTCTAGAGAACCTGTCAATGCATGATGTTGTGTTTTCTTCTGTGAAAGGTATTATTCTGGAGAATCGTATTTGTCATTAAGCTTATCCTTATTTTGAAATGGTTCCTTACATTGTGCTTTTTATTTTTTTGTTTGGCTTATGAATATTGTGCATATTTGTCAGTTTGTCACCAGTAGCCGTAATTTACATGTTTCTGTTGTGTCAGCAACTTGTGTAAGAGACGTTCTGAATTCTGATTTAGTCATAGAACTCTTGGCTATGAATTTATGTAGTTATAGTTAAATAAAGCTTCATCTGAACGGTTGCCACAGTTTTTTTTTTAAGACGGTTGCCACAGTTATGATCCAGCATTTTTGTACAAAACAGACAATTAACCTTATGACAGCTCTTACATCCCAATTCTATTCTAGACAAAGAGATCCAAAGGAAATTTCAATTGGGTACATAGATGATCAGGGTAGTACACAGACATGCATCTTTTCTGAGAGCTTTTGACTAGGAGTTCTTTAAGTAAAGTTTGAGAGGAACTGTTTTGATGGTCATCAAGTATACTGGGCAATCATTGTTAACATTTATGGATAATGATGCTCCCTGGATGGTCTAGAGGAGATATCCTTGGGCTGGTGTGGATGTTTTTTTATTGGTAAAAATAGTTTTCTGATACAAATATGCTTGGCAAAGTTTGCAAATAGCCAACCGCATCTTCATCTAGCATTTACAATACTTCTGGTTTCTTGAAAATCTAAGCTAAATATTATGCTCCCTGGATGGTCTATGAATTTTGTCATCTTCTTAAAACTACAGAAATAGGGTTGGAATGATTTCGTGATAAATTCTGATTTCCCATTTGGTACAATGAATTACACTTGCAAACTTGCTGGAACTGCCAGCTCATATGAGTGACCTCCCTAGCCAGCAGAATAATTCTACTTTCACTAATCTTTGCAGCTAAACTGGATGACCGAGTTGCATTTCTGTATGATCAATGCTCATTTACTGCTAGTTATTCTAAGATTTATTTGCCTTCATAGAAGACTAGGGACTGACAAGTTCTTGTTAGAAGGTTGCTTTGTTAGGTTTCATTTGCCCTTGTCATGGGCAAGAACATTTGGAGCTAGAAAGAATAGTAGCTAGATAATGCTGTGTTAGCTAGTCCGCAACTGTTAATGATCGATGCTAAGTGTTACTACTTTAGTTAGCTGGAAATGATTTTAGATGGGAAAGGAAATTAGCTAGATCACACTGTCATGATTCTAGTTCCAGGGGAGTTTTCTCATTTTCTTTTAGTTCAATTTTGACATTTCCCTTTTGCAATCCTTGTACTCAGTTGTTTGTAACACCTCACAATCTATTAACTCAAAAGGACTTGTTTTATTTTCTGTACTGACAGTGTCTGACAGTGTTTGCTTTTGCAGCTGTGGCTTGTGGATGTTTCAGGACTTTTGGTATTTCTGAGGCTGTAGATCATGAAGCCTTTTTGAGTAGACTGCGCGGGAGAAGCTCTATATGACCCAAACTGGATCAATTTTTTGTTGTACATACATGGGAGCTCTATGTTGTCCTGGTTAACCTGAATCAGAATGGTAGACATACCGACATGGGTACATGATCCTTTGGTACCTATCCTGTACAGAACTTTTAGAAATATAGGGTTCTGCTTGTGCAGTACCAGTAACGAAAATTCTGGATAGCACTATCTTAGCATCAAGCGTGCGGCACTGCAGAGAGAATGAATTAGAGCACCTCATTTCTAAATGGGATGGCCAATCGTGAGTCGATATCGTACATTTTGGTGGAATAATACCGTTTCCATCTTTATAAAAAGAACCAGGATGTGATGGATGCATTTTATTCTTAAACCAAACAATAATCAAGTGAGATGATTATGGGCCGCCTTATCCCTCCAATCAATCATCCTTTTACTCGTGTCTGACTCTGCAATCTATCCATTTTAATTTAGGGTTATAGTTTTGATACGAAGTCATGTTTCGAATCTTCGAAAGACAAAAATCAGACAACTCGGTCACATGGTAAAACAATAACACAAAAAGACCCACGAGAAAAAAATTTGTTAAAATTTAGTTCAATGGAAGCCAATGCCTCAACCAAATATTTCGGCCCGTTCCGGCCCAACCTGGAACAAAAGAGCCCATATTAAGCCCACTAGATCCACTCTCCTCGATCCCACTCCGGATCCATCCTAGCCGTCGATCCGCCGTCCCTAGGGTTACTTCCACCCGCTCACACTCCAGCTATAAAGTGCTCCCTTCTACGCCGCCGCCGCCTCCGAGAGGAGAGAACCTACCCCACGCAGCCGCAGCCCCTCGCCGCCGCTTCCTCAACTCCGGCGCGCGCCCGTGCACCACCAGCCGCTGCCGCCATGGTAAGCTCCGCCCTCCCGTCGCGGCCGTGTTGAGCCGTCACGGTCCTGTGGTTTCGTCTGACGCGCGGGTTGGGATTGGTTTTGCAGTCGCTGATCGCGGGGGAGGATTTCCAGCACATCCTGCGTCTGCTCAACACCAACGTTGATGGCAAGCAGAAGATCATGTTCGCGCTCACCTCCATCAAGGGTGTCGGGCGCCGCTTCTCCAACATCGTCTGCAAGAAGGCCGACATCGACATGAACAAGCGGTGAGTTTTTAAATGGCTTTTGGCGTTGTTTCATGTAGTGGAGGCATTTGGATCATGGCTATAAGGTGTGCCCTGGGTGATTTGTGGGTGGTGGGGAAGATCTCCCCCATTTAGTCGTGATTCGAGAGTAACATACATCTGGGTAGTAATTTGAGTCAGGCTAGGTGTTAGCACTTCGACAATAAAATCCTGTTTGATGAGTAATAATAACGAGGAATGAATGAGTCTGTTTGAGAGACTGAATGCCAGCTGTTGGACAGATGAATTAGGCTTGTAATTTTGATGTTAAATTTTAATTCCCCTTCTCTGTTTGTCTTCAACCAGCTATTTTTGTGACTAGTTAGTTTAGTACATCTAATTATCAAACAAAACTGCTGTGCTCGGAAGAGTAGGCCGCTGTTAAATTGAAGTTTCCAACTGAACAATTCGATTTAAACCACTACAGCTCTATCAGCGATGTTTTCGCTGTAGGCGTTGCAGCTCTAGAATCTTAACAATCTAGAAATATGGTTTTAATTGTGAAGCATGTTGGTTTGCATTCACTTCTCATGCCATGTATAAATATGACCATGAAACATATGTTGGTTTGCATTCACTTCTCATGCCATGTATAAATATGACCATGAAACATGGTTCAATGTGTTTAGTTATCCTGATTTTAGGTTTGTTTTGTTTTTGGTTCTAGTTGGGCAAGAGTTTTTTTGCACTTGGAAGTTTGATTAATTGACAAATTATAGTTTAGTAACAATTTTCTCCATTTTTTCCCCTGATGTGATTGTCGCAAATAATCTAAGAAATTCTGGCCTGTAATGGATCAATATAATTTTTCCTGCTGCAATATTGGCAGCTGGGGATTTTCTGTATCTACTGATTGTACACTAGTAGCAGTCATCAGCGGCTTTGCGCCTATTGTTATCTAGTTTTTCTGAATTCTACATGTAGCGATATTGATAGGAAAATGTCTTTTTCTTAAGAACACCTGCGGTTTAAGCAGAAGTCATGGCATTTTGCAATGTTTCTAGTTTGCTCAGGTTTCGTTTTAGTGCACCAGTTTACCACTAATTTTTCAATGTCTTGCATTAGCCGCCTGTGCCAGTCTTAATGTATGTAGCTTGAATGCCTGCTGCATGAAGTTCAGCACTGATGATTATTGTTTTTTCTTCAGGGCTGGTGAGCTTACCCCAGAGGAGCTCGAGCGCCTCATGACTGTGGTCGCCAACCCCCGCCAGTTCAAGGTCCCTGACTGGTTCCTCAACAGGAAGAAGGACTACAAGGATGGTAGGTTCTCCCAGGTTGTTTCCAACGCCCTTGACATGAAGCTCAGGGATGACCTTGAGAGGCTGAAGAAGATCAGGTCAGTCCCTTGGAACATCTTGGCGCATGTTGATTTGCATTCACAGCTGCATTTCATTTTGACTTTGTAGTTGCTGATAATTCCATTTATAACTGTACCTAGTCATTGTATTTGAGTTGAAAGCTCATTCATTTCTCTTAAAAGCCTCCATGTGCTCCAGTTTTAAGTTTGCTCACCTGAGATTTACATTACCTCCGCTATGTTGCTGCTTTCATTATATTACTGTCTTGTAACAAAACCCTTGTTTGCTTGTGTTATCCAGGAACCACCGTGGTCTGCGTCACTACTGGGGCCTGCGTGTCCGTGGACAGCATACCAAGACCACCGGAAGGCGTGGAAAGACTGTCGGTGTGTCCAAGAAGAGATAAACTCCTTGTCCATCATATTGGCCTAGCCTTGTGTCTTTTGAGTATCCAAACCTTTTGTGCTTGTGTTATGCTGGAGGATGTTCATCTCTAGGATAGCTGATGAGCCGCCTGGAGTACCTTGTGCCTGTGTTACAACCGCGGATTATTAAACTAAGTGTTCTGTGAAACGGTGAAGTTTTGCCTGTTTGGAAAATGCTGCTGTGTCCTTTCGATCCGTGTGATCAGTGTTAGGCTAAAAATGATGACGGCGCGCTGTTTCCACCTGTCCTGTGGATGTGGATTCTCTCCCTGGTATTTTGTGATTTTTTTTTGATGGGCTGGTATTTTGTGATTGGTTGAAAGTCTTACCTGTGTTCGTAAATCCTTTTGCGATCTAAACGTCTAAGCCGCTGTGTAACACAAACTAACTCGTGTCACCAAATCTCAACTGGGTAACCTGATTCTCACATGTTCGGCACGGCCTGTGCTCCGTGCCATTTGCCCTGAGCTGTGTCGCGACTTCACGAGTCTAGGGTTTTCCTTGCGGCCTCGAACGATCAAGCTTCCTCCGCCGCCGAGCCCCGCCGCTCGTCGCAGGCGGGCTGCGAGGATTCTCCACGGCGTCCTCGCCTTCCCCTTCCCGGCCAACATAGCTCTGCTGCTGGAGCAAAAGCGTGGCCGAGGTTCGCCGACCTGAATAAACTGGCCCCGTCGGCCGTCGCCGTCCCAGAGCTGCAGGGCACGCAGTCACGCACGAAGCTCCCGACGCGCCGCGCCGGCAGCCAGCATTTCCGGAAGAGCTTGGTCCGCCAGCGGCGGCTCGCGCAGGGCGCCGGAGGCGGAGGGGACGGCTAGGCGGCGTAGGCGGGGCGGGAAGCCGACGGAGGCTCGCTGGCGCCGCGGGGCGCACGGCGGGACGGGGCTAGCAGAGGTCGCTGGCGGCCGCGCGGGCTCGTCGTCGTCATCACCTGGATGCGATACGACGGAGGCACTAGCTTCCTAGTTGCGAAATCATATATGGAAAGCTACATATATATGCCTGCTCACAAACTAATTAAGGATATGGCCTATCTATACACACATATATGTGGAAAGCTAGGGAAGAAAAGGGAAATGAATAAAGGAACTAAAGTAGATGTAGATTTTTCTATCTTGGGGCATATATATCATGTCCATGTACACATATATACTCTGACCGGCCTCTCACTGCAAATCTGTAAATGCATGGTCCTGGCCCTCCTGGCTATCTACTAAAGGGACGGGGACTGCGGGACTGGACTGGTCCTAGCTAGCTGCTACTACTGTAGAATAGATCGGGCTAGCTGCATCGTCTCGCTCGCTGCTCATCAGCGTGTGCTGTACCTGTCTCTGTATGACGACGGCCTGCTCTGGTCGTGGGGACGTACGTGCAGTGTTTGGTTCCTAGCTAGCTTCCTGGACGTACGTACTGACCATGCACATCATCCTATATATATATATCGTCTACGTGCCCAATTCCGATCCGTTCCTTTCATTTATGTGCCAAGCTACCTAACGCCTTTAGTCGCCTCTTCCTTTTTTCTCCTGATAAGCATAGCGCCATAGATAACAAAAGCCTAGACGTTGATAAGAACGTATCAACAGAGTCGTTTCTCCTGAGCTTCCGCCGGCATAAAGGCAGCGATCAAACCCCCCCACCTCTGCTTGGACCAGAATCAGATCGCCGTGCCGTACCCTACGCCTTCGTCGCGGCCGGGTCGCCCTCCCGGCAGCTCGGGCTACCATGGCGGCGCCGCTCTCGGCTCCCTTCTCCACCGCCGGTGGCGCCAAGCTCCCCACCTGCCCACCATCAGCAGCTTACGGCCCCGCGCCTCCCCCTCCGGAGCACGTCGCCGTCGACATCCCAGCCGCCGCCTTCGCGCGGCTCGTCGTCGTCCCAGGAGGCGCTCCTCCTTCGCCGCCGCCGCCGCAGCGGCCGGAACGCGCCGGCGCTGGCGCCAAGAAGCAGAACCCGACGACGACGACGGCGCGCCATCGACCCGTTCGTGAGGACGCTGGTGAAGGCCATGTGGGTGGCGTACCTGCTGACGCTCGCGCCGGCGGCGCTGGTCGGGTCCGCGGTGCTCTATGGCGGGGATTCCACGCTCCTGCTGCTCGGGGTGTTCTCCCTCGGCGTGATCACGGGCGCGCTGTTCCACGACCGGGAAGAAGACGAGGAGGGGAAGGAAGCGCAGGCGAAAGTAGTCAAGGGCTAGGCGCATATAGGCGGGCATATCAATATCAACAATGTACAGACTTCAGAGACATCATGCAGTCATCTTTCATGCATGAACTTCCGGCGTACAATTAGCTAGAATTCTCATGGGGTTATGTTGTGATTGTAGTATTCTGACTGTTTAGGCTTTGACATGCTCAAGTGCTCGAAAGAAAAACAACAAGTCAGGCAGTCATGTTACATTAATTTGGGCTTGAGATGCCAGCTGATAGAAAAGGAACCCCTGGTGCAAGCTTAGCAGCTGGGCATTTTCTGTATCTACTGATTGTGCACTAGTAGCAGTCATCAGTAGCTTTGCTCCTATTGTTAATTAGGTTTTTTGTTCTATTTCTGGGAAAGCTGATGGGAAAATGTTTCTTCCCCTTAAGAACACCTGCTGCTTAAGCAGAAAGTCCTGGCATTCCCCCCCTGTTTGAAAAATGCTATGCCCTTTTGTTGCCGTGTGTGGTCTCTGGTCTGTTAGGACGCAAGGGTGACGACGTGCTGTTCGGACCCGTGTTCCAAACCCCCCCAATTTGGTGGAGGATTCTGAACCTGGTAATCGTTTTTGTGGTTGAGTAACGCAATGGCTCGATCGAAAGTTTTTTTTTGAGTTTGTAGTACTTTTTTGCGATTTAAACCCCTAACAAGCACTTGTAACGCCTGTTTACAAATCACTGTACTGTTAGTTTGCCGGCACCGTAACAAGCTGTTCATCCTTCGTTTCTCTTGGTGACTTGATTTTCCCGTTGTGCACTGCCAAACCATGGCGCGACCGGCAACCCAATTTGGGGGGCGATGCAACGGTGGTAGAGAATTGAAGAACCGCTCTTCGCCCGCAGGCGGGTGGCGAGAATTCGCCCTGGCGTCCACACCTCTCCGACCGCTGCTCCGCTCGACCGCCGGCTCGCTACAGGGACAGCCGGAGCAAGTAGCCGCAGCCGCCTCGCCGGACCTGTTTATACAAGGCTCCGTCGCCGTCCCCGGAGCTTGCAGGGCACGCACGCACGCAGGTGACAGCGGAGGTCGCCGGCGTAGGCGAGCGGAAGCCGGAGTTAGTGCGCGGGGCGCACGGCGGCTAGCGGAGGTCGCCGGCGGCAGCGCGGGGTCGTCGTCGTCGGCTGCCCCCTAAAATATGTTTCAAAACTCAAGGACCCTTTCTGTAAAATTACCGAAGACATATTTACATAGAACCCCCTGATTTGGATCGTGATTATTAATCGCGATCCGAATCAGGGGTCAGTATGTAAACTTTGGATTAAATATTTGCAGAACACCCCCTCATTCGGATCGCGATTATTAATCGCGATCCGACTCAGGGGTTCCTTTTGAAAACTTCCGGATACAATATTTGCAGAAGGGACCCTTATTACTCGGACCTGCTCCGCTCCCGGCCACCGCCGCCGCGGCGGCGCTCCCCATTTCCGTTCCGGCAAGAAGCGCACGGATCCATCTCCTTCCATCACGCCGTGCACCGCCGCAGCCGCAGTCGGAGCCGGAACGCGTCGCAATCGGCACCCCGGCCGCCGCCGGCGCCAAGAAGATCCCGACGACGGCGCGCCCGACGACCCGTTCGTGAGGACGCTGGTCAAGGCCATGTGGCGCTGGTCCCGTCCGCGATAGTCTGTTTTCCTCTGAATGTTTCTTGGTTGCTTGATGCTTGTCGAAAGAAGAACAACCGGCTAATGCTCTTTTGTTTGGCAGCGCTCTCGCGCGTTCATGGGACCCTGCATTACTAATGACTTTAATATCTTTTCTTTTTAAAAAAAACTTTAACATCTCAGGCTGCTTCTGCTAGATGGCTTACCTACTGCACAGTGTCTTGTATGCCTCAGATCAAAGGGGCATTGGACTCGCTCAATTGTTCTGCCGGTAGCACCGTACTCTTCTCCACAAAGTATACTGAGGTGGTCAGGAGCTGCTGCCCTTCAACCTCGAGGCCTAATACGTTATCCCTCGTGTTGGTTTTTACCTCAAGAAGGCATTATCCGCAAAGAATACTGTGGTCGCCAGCAGCGGCTGCTCTCCAACCAAAACAATATTCTACTCTCATGTTGATTTTTACTTGAAGAAGGCAGCTTCTCTTGTTTCTGATGAATACAGTGATGTCTGGCGTCTGCAGCGCATAAAGGAGATCCTTCAGATATGCGACCCATACATTAAATGCATGGACCTTTTCCTCGGTGCCCTGTACTGCAACCCAAGCCGTGTTTAGTTCCCATGTCAAAAAAATCTCAAAAGAGAATCTTACATGCATGAAGCATTAAATGTAGACGAAAAAATAATTAATTACATGGATGGAGTGTATGTCGCGAGACGAATCAAACGAGCCTACTTAATCCAAGATTTGCAACAGTAATGCTACAGTAATCGTCCGCTAATTGTTAATTAATTACCCGTCATTAGATTTGTCTCGCGATTGGCTGGCTAGATCTGTAATTAGTTTTACCAATAGTTTACATTTACTACTCCTAAATAATAAATTTTATTTAATATGACATCTCGAAAACTTTTCACCCTCCCATCTAAACACACCTCAGGACAGAACAAGAGCTGCAGAGCCTGTCTGAAAGCCTTGGTCCCAGATGTGCAAAAGTGGATCGAATGATAGCATTCTGCTACGAAGGGCTACCAAAGGATTACAAGATTTGCTTGTGGTATTCAATTGTCTGCACTCCACGAAGAGACCACGTCCGAAGGGCAAGTTTAGTAAGGCGATGGGTTGCAGAAGATTTGATATCCAAATCAGGCCAGTCCAGTGCACTGGAAGAAGCCGAGCGCTGCTTCGGCATGCATATCACTCAGAAGCTTCTTTCGTCTGGACTGCGTGGTGGTAGAGACAAGGTAAAAAGTTACGACGTTCCTGATTTAGTTATCCGCAAGATTGGTGAGGAGATTCCAACATTGGAGGACTTGGGTGCTCACCAACCAGTTGCAACTTAAACCATTTGAGATCCTTTTCTCGCTGCGCAGTTTGTGCAAGCTCCATCAGGCGAACAGCATGCTGTCCCCGAAAAAGGATATGGGGCAAGGCACGAAAACACCGCAACATGAAAGCATGGTACAATTTTTGAAGTCTGTGAAAACCTCTCCAAGTTCCCAGCATATGAGAGTGTTGGATCTCGAAGATTACGAAGGCATCGAGAAACGCCACCTCAAGATCATCTGCAAGATTCACAAACTCAGGTACTTAAGTCTCCGGAACACAGATGTTATCGAGCATGCCCAGTGAAATGGAGAAGCTGCAGTGCTTGGAGACACTTGACATCCGACAAACTAGGGTACAAAAGCTCAATGCTCTCTCTTCTGCCAAAGTTGAAGCATCTGCTTGCAGGTCGCACAGACTGTCAAAAGCAAGACATTGTCAAGTCCAAAGAATCATTCTCCACCACACGAATTGTTAGCAAATAATGCGTAAACAAGATCGAACACGAGACACAGATTTAACGTGGAAAACCCTTGCGGGAAAAAACCACGGGCGCCAACCGGCGATCTTCACTATAATGAGAGAGTTACAACGCAGGGAACACAATGAGTCGTCTACTCATCCCTTGCGGCTTACAAGATGTAGATATGGGTGGACTAAACTGACTGCAGTCAAATACGGAAACAAATCAGCTAAACATAAAACCCGAACCGTGGGCCCTCCAGGCGTCCCCACAAGACACACGTTATAATTCGGATCATATCCAACAAACTCCACCTTGAGACGAATTTCATCTTGTAGCAAATGAAGTATCAACAATGAACTCACTTCAATGATAATTAATCACCGACGCCGAAAGTCACTAGGACTTGAAACTTTAATACCAACTAAGCGTGAGCATAGCTCAAACTTAGTTGTAGGAACAGGCTTAGTCATCATATCAGCGGGATTGTCATGAGTACTTATCTTGCATACCTTAACATCACCTCGAGCAACAACGTCTCGAATAAAATGATATCTCACAGCAATGTGCTTTGTTCTTTCATGAAACATCTGATCTTTAGTGAGACAAATAGCACTTTGGCTATCACAATGTATAGTAGTGTAAGAAGAAACCCCGCAAAGTTCAGAGTATAAACCTCTCAACCAAATAGCTTTCTTACAAGAATCAGAAACAGCCATATACTCAGCTTCAGTAGTGGACAAAGCAACAGTAGCCTACAAACTTGCTTTCCAACTAACAGCACAACCACCAATGGTGAAAACATAACCTGTGAGAGACCTCCAATTATCCAAATCACCAGCAAAATCAGAATCAGCATAACCAACGAGTCCATCTCTAGATTTCCCAAACTGCAAACAAGCACTAGAAGTACCTCGAAGATATCTGAAAATCCACTGAACAGCTCTCCAATGCTCTTTGCCAGGATTAGCCATGTATCTACTGACAACACTCAATGCATGAGATAAATCAGGACGAGAACAAACCATGGCATACATAAGTGAACCAAATCCACTCGAATATGGGACTTTAGACATGTATTCGAGTTCTTCATCTGACATTGGACATAAATCAGAGGATAATTTGAAATGTGCAGCTAATGGAGTACTCACTGGTTTTGCATCATGCATATTAAAACGACGAAGAACCTTTTCAATATAACCTCGCTGAGAGAGGTATAACATACCAGATTTTATATCTCTGATAATTTCCATACCAAGAATTTTCTTAGATGCACCCAAGTCCTTCATCTCAAATGCTTTACTCAATTGTGCCTTCAATTTCACTATTTCTGATTTATCTTTAGCAGCAATCAACATATCATCAACGTAAAGAAGCAAATAAATAGCTGAACCATTAACTGTCTTTAAATAGACACAGCTATCATAATCAGACCGCTTAAAACCATGAGAGAGCATAAACGAGTCAAATCTCTTATACCATAGCCTAGGAGATTGTTTCAAGCCATAAAGGGATTTCTTTAATCTACACACAAGGTTTTCTTTTCCAGGAACAATAAAACCTTCAGGTTGGTCCATATAAATGTCCTCTTCTAACTCCCCATGTAAGAACGCAGATTTAACATCTAACTGCTCAAGCTCATAATCATGCTGTTAGAGTATATTTGGTAGTTGTAGATATACCCTATCGTAGACTACCATATGTATCCGGGGGGGCCTTGCCCCCCAAGTCTTGTACTCTCATATATACCGGCCGAGGCCTCAATGCAATACATCCACAATCATTATACGCATCCCTCTCTACTCTCCTACATGGTATCACGAGATTAGGGTTTCGGGATCCTAGGCTAATCTTCCGCTGCCGCCACCCACGCCCCTGCCTCCTGCGCGCCGCTGGTTGTCGTCCACGGCACCCATCAAGGGCGCCCCATCGACGACCTCCTAGCGCGCCCCCGGGGAGGTCGCCCATGACCTCCGCCGGGGGCAGCGCCCCTCTCCACGGCGGGTCAGTCTAATCCGCCACCGGTTCGCGTCAGCAGCAGCAGATCGAGAAGTACCTCGTCATCTGCCGTGGGAGCCATCGACGACGACATCGCTCCGCGCTGCCGTGGTGGCAGCCGTGGACTCCTTGCGATGCCCATGCTCGATCCCGTGCTGCCGTGGTGGCAGCAGGGTCCTCTGCGCCGGGCGTCCACCTCGTCGCCGGCGGACTCCCTGGTGGCCCCTCCGCTTCACCCGTCGCCCCTCCTCCGAGGCTCGTGCGGCTTTTCCCCGCCTCACCTCCGTTCCAGGCGTCGGCTCGAGTCGGCGAATCCGCCCGGGTAGAACCCCGCAGGATCTGCCGCCGCTCCTAGCAGGGACCCGCCCGCCCCGGCGGGATCCGTAGCCTCCTGGCGGGGAGCCGCCACAGCTCCGGCGGGGAGCCGCCCGCCCCGACCTCACGCGCCTCACGGAAGGATCCGCCCCGCCCGTCTTCAACGCCGAGCTGCCCGACCCCTCTGTCTTCTCCTATCTCACATGGCTGCGTGCTATTGACCGTGAGGAAAGGAAAAAGATAAGAGGATGACAGGTTGTGCTATGCGCACCCAGAGTTACTACACGAGAAGCTGCTGCATCAATTTTCTTTTGCTCGATCACTGATCGAGATTGAGTCGCCCACCGCCCGTCGACCACGCGCCACGACTTCGACATCGGCATCGACATCACCGGCCTCTTCTTCCTCTACGACCGTGCGGCATGGCGAGTTGGCCGGCACCTGGGGGCGCTTGTTTGCGCCGCCGCCTACATCGCCGCTTCTTCCGCACGTCGACCTTCGCCGGCTCGTCTTCGCCTCCACCGATCGGGACGCCTTCACCGACTTCGTCCACCGTCGTCTCGTCTCGCGCATGCTCGGTCTGATCAGCCGACGTACGTGATCCACCCGGCTCCCGTGACGCCCGTCCTCGTCGTGTGCGCTTCTTCACTGAGTACGGAGGGCTGCCGCTGCCGCGCCTCTTCGGGCTGCAGTGGAGCCACCTGTGGTCCTCTCCGCCGTTGCTACCTCACGCCGCCGACCATGTCCACGACCTCATCGTCGATTACGCGTCGCTGCGCCCTTCACGCATGGTCTTCATCAAGCCGTTCGAGTTCTTCATCATCGCCTTCGAGCACCGCCGCCGCGTCGCCTAGATCGTCTAGCCTTGCGCTGGAAATCCGGGCTCTCCTCCTCGCTTCGTCTAGCACAACCACGTCGCCAGCGTCGCCACCTCCTCTACTCCAAGCAACAGCGGGCGTCGGCATCTTCTACCTCGCCGTCTTCAGCGCCCGCGACCGCTTTGGAGGCCTTCTTTGCTGGTCCCCTTCGGTGACGGCGTCTGGTTGTGCACTTCTCCCTTGCACGTCCGGTATTGGCAACACCGGTGCGTGCCCATCGTCCCCGACGCGTTCCCGGGCCTGGCAAACCCGGGCATGCCTCGCCCGATGGCCTGACTGCATCGACTTTGGCATCGCTCCCTCTACGACTGCCTCGACGTATCGCCATCTTCGTCTTCGGCGTCTTCTCCGTCACGCCACCATCAGGGCGCCTCCTCGTGCGCCCGCGGCTTCATGTGCGGCTACCTCGTCTTCGACAACCTCGACAACTCTACGTCGACCACGGCTATCCTACGCACGGCATCTTCGACCATGGCTCTTCGCCCTTCAGCTCGGCTACCTCGACATCGGCACAAAGGGCTACCATCCGCATGAGATACTCGCCGGTTCTCTCCAGTCGCAGCATCCGCACCGCACCGACGTTATGACTGCGGGGGGCTGTAAGTCCGTCGGCTCGTGCCTTCGGCTTCATCTCCAGTCTCACCGTCTACGGTGCTCCCGCTGTGACTGCGGGGGAGTGTTAGAGTATATTTGGTAGTTGTAGATATACCCTATCGTAGACTACCATATGTATCCGGGGGGGCCTTGCCCCCCAAGTCTTGTACTCTCATATATACCGGCCGAGGCCTCAATGCAATACATCCACAATCATTATACGCATCCCTCTCTACTCTCCTACACATGCATAGCAACAATACTCAAAAGAGTGCGAATAGAACTATGCTTCACAACTGGGGAAAAGACATCATTAAAATCAATACCTGGAATTTGGCTATAGCCTTTAGCAACCAACCTTGCCTTATACCTTGCTGGCTCAACCGGAGAAATACCCTCCTTCATTTTGAAAATCCATTTGCAACGAACAGGCTTTTTATTCTTGGGCAATTTTACTAAATCTTAAGTACCATTCTTTTCAAGCGACTCCATCTCATCTTGCATAGCGGTCATCCAATTGTTAGAATCAGCAGAAGTAATAGCCTCAAAATAATTAGAAGGTTCTGCACCTTCAATCTCTTCTGCAACGCTTAAAACATAAGCAATATTGCATTCTTCAATTAATCTTTTTCTTGGCTTAGAAACCCTTTTGGGCTTATCAGCTGCAATAGAATGTTGTGGAGGCTGCGCAACTGGAGAAGAATGCTCAACAACAGAAGAATCATCAACAATTGGTAAATTATCATCAATAGGTGCTTCTTGTACAGCAACACTATCATTTTCTGATGTATGATCAGAATCAATAAAATGCTCCACCTGCACGCTTGTTTTCTGCTGAACAGGAGCACTAGTAGATAGGTTGTCAGGCAACGTAACAGATTCATTAAAGATAACATTCCTGCTAATCACAACCTTTTGAGTTTGTGGATTCCACAATTTATAACCTTTAACACCAGGTTGATAACCAAGAAAGATGCACTTAATAGCTCTAGGCTCTAATTTACCATTATCAACATGAGCATAAGCAGTACAGCCAAAAACTCTCAATTGCGAATAATCAGCAGGAGAACCAGACCATACCTCAATTGGAGTTTTCTTATCAATAGAAATGCTGGGTGAACGATTAACAAGATAGCAAGCAGTGGAAGCAGCTTCAGCCCAAAAACGTCTATTCAAGCCAGAATTAGACAACATGCAACGAGCCTTAGAGATGATAGTCCTGTTCATACGCTCGGCTACACCATTCTGTTGAGGTGTATAAGGAACGGTGTAATGCCTAACAATGCCTTCAGCTTTGCAATATGCTTTAAACTCGTGTGAACAGAATTCCATACCATTATCAGTACGAAGCTTTTTAACCTTCTTTTCAGTTTGGTTTTCAACCATAGTCTTTCACTCTTTAAATGCTGAAAATGCTTCTGATTTATCTTTTTAAGAAATAAGGCCATACCTTTCTAGAATAATCATCAATAATGGTCAACATATAACGAGCACCACCAAGAGAAGGCTTGCGAGATGGTCCCCATAAATCAGAATGCACATAATCAAGCATACCTTTACTTGAATGAGTAGAGGTATTAAATTTCACCCTTTTGTGTTTGCCAAACACACAATGCTCACAGAAATTCAACTTGCTGATGCTATGCCCATCGAGAAGACCTTTCTTACTTAACACTGCCAAGCCAAGCTCACTCATATGCCCAAGACGCATATGCCAAAGATTAGTAGCATCAGAAGTAGATAATGAATTAGAAATTACAGCGACATCACCTGTAGTTGTAGTACCGCGAAAACGGTACAAATTGGCAGATTTCAAATCACCTTTCATCACAATAAGAGAACCTTTTGACACTTTCAAAACTCCATCTCCACCGGAGTACTTTTACCCTTTTCCATCAAGAGTACTCAAAGAGATTAAATTCTTGCTCATAGTTGGAATGTGTCTCACATTTGTCAAAGTTCTGATAATACCATCATGCATCTTAATCTGAACAGATCCAATGCCTATAATGTGATGCGATCTATCATCACCCATACGAACAGAACCACCTTGGACAGAATCATAAGTGATGAACCAATCTCTATTAATGCACATATGAAAGGAAGCAGCGGAATCAAGAATCCATTCATCACCACTATTTGCACATCCAGCAAAAGCAACAAGAACATCTCCATCTGAATTAACATTGGTGGCAGCAACAGAAGCATTACCTTCATCATCAGATTTACCTTTCGGTCTGTATGTGCCAGTTCTCTTTTCCTTGTTCTTCAATTTATAACACTCAGAAATAAAATGAGTGTCTTTCTTGCAATACTTGCAGAATTTGTCATCCTTGCCTGTAGACTTTGAACGGCCCCTGTAGCCATTCGAGCTCTTGCCTCTATAACCATTATTAGAATTCTTTTGTGTCCTGCCACGAACAGACAAAGCTTCTCCAGTGGAAGCGGAACCTTCAGAAGACACCATCAGTTTCATCTTCTCTTTGGCTTGCAATGCCTCGTAAACATCATGGATGGTTAGAGAATCACGACTATATAGAATAGTATCTCTGAAGTTTGCAAAAGAACTAGGCAGTGAGCACAAAAGAATAAGACCCAAATCTTCATCATCATAAACTACCTCCATAGACTGTAGGTCAGCAACGATCTCCTTAAAGACCGAAAGATGGTTAAGGACAGAGCCACCTTCTTGCAACTTGTGCGTATATAACTTCATCTTTATATGCATCTTGCTTGTCAAATCTTTTGACATGCAAATTGACTCCAACTTGACCCATAGAGCAGCTGCAGTTTTCTCCTGCAAAACCTCTTGCAAAATATTATTTGAGAGATGAAGATGAATATGAGACAAGGCCTTACGATCTTTTCTCCTCTCATCATCGGTCCAAGTCTTTGAATCCTTGTTCCCGAATTTCTCAAGCGCATCATCTAAATCAGCTTGCGCTAAAACATCTCGCATCTTGACTTGCCATAGAGCGAACCTTGTATCTCAATCCAGCAGCGGAATATCATACTTCATAGAAGCCATTGAGAAGAAATAACCCGAAGAAATAATCTGCAATAAATAAATCTAGGAATATTGTAGAACCCTAGAACAAAACCTGCAGCCTCGTGTACACCTGTTGTGTACGATTAGCAAAGAGCTAATGGAACCTCCTGGTAGATCTCTCGTGTGACTGTAACAAATCTCCAAAAATTTGCTCACGGAGAGCACAAACGAGCAGACGTGTAGCACCTCGATCCGTGTGCACAGCAGCAGCAGTGAATTTTCTTTCACCTACGCGCAGCAGGACTCCGTCTGACGATCGCTGCAGCAGGATGCTGCAGGGAACGGAGAACAAGGAAGATTTGTAGTAGATGGAACCGGAGCCGGCGACTTCGACTCGGACACGACCGCGTACTCGATGACAGCACCAACGAACAGAAAAACGATTCCGTCCAGGAATCCGCCTCACACGTCGGAGACAACGATGAGACAGCAACACGCCAGTAGATAACGCGCGCGCAGAGGAAAATCGCCGGAGCGGACCGGCGGCGCAGCGAACAGATGAAACCTTAATTTTTTTTGAGAAAATTCCTTCAATGACACTCAAAGATGAGTAAATTCCTTCCTTGACCCTGAAAAAAAGTTTCTTCCTTATCTATCACCCAATCTAACTTGGGTAAATTCCCTCAATGCCATAAGAATTAAGCCCTCTTCTTTTAATGCCATAAAATTTTCAAAAGTTCTCTTAATGCCATATAAGTTTTAACTTATACCTTCAATGCCATTCCATCTACTTTTCCATCCTGACGCTGTTAAGTAAGGTGTGAAAAGACAGATTTGCCCCTAACCCTACCTGTCAGTGCCTCTCTTTCTTCTTTCTCCTTTCTCCTTCCACTCTTCCCGTTTCTGTGACTGTAACCAGATAGAGCTCCCTAGCGAAATCGAGCTGTAACCGCTCAGATCGATTTCTTCCCCAGCGGAATTGAAACTCAATTGCTCAGATTGGCTTCTCTCCAAGGAAATTGAGCCTCAAGCGCTCAGATCGACTTCTTCCCCGGTGGCAGAGCGCAGCATGCGGACAGCCGTTGGCGATGGCGGAGGCGTCGGGCGGCGCCGCCGGCGGTGAGGCGACCGCCGCCTTGGCGGACCTCCAGCACTCCGGCATGGCCGCCGCTGCCGCGCTCTTGAGATTTCGCAGCCTCTCATGCTCGGTCACGAATCCCCCTGCGTGCGAGATTGGGCAGCGCTGGTGGTTGCTGCCTGCTGCTACCTTCTAGCTCCTGCTGCATACCGGAAAATATTCAGGGTCATTGTGGTTGCTGCCTGCTGCATACGAGCAGTGTCTCACTCACCTGCAACGGCCCAATTTGGGACCAAGACAATCGATTTGGGAGTGGGAGCAGAGAGGGGGATCGGAACGGGATAAAGGGATTGCAGGTAGGGAAGAAAGGAGGGATGAGATAAGAAAGAGGAGTATTGTCTCACAGGTGGGGTCAGGGGTAAAGTGGTCTTTTTCCATCACAGTTAACTGCATAAAGATGGAAATCCTAACGGAATGGCATTGAAGGGATGTTCCAAAATTTCTATGGCACCCAGGGAACTTTTGAAAATTTTGTGGCACTGAAGGAAGATGGCTTAATTCTTGTGGCATTGAGGGAATTTACCCATCTAACTTTTCTTCCCCCCGTGACACTGCCGTCAATTTCATCTCATACTTCTGTTCGCTTTTCTGGGCCCACTGTCAGACTACATACGAAGAGACCAAATTGCCCATGGAAATGAATCGTTAGAATCGGCCTCCCTCCCTTCGTCCTTATCTCTCATCCTCGGTGTTGCAGGTCCTGCCGCTGGCACGGCGGCAGGCGTCGGCCGGCGCTTGCGCAGAAGCGCAGATCGCGACAGCATGTGGACCTCAGCGGCCGCTGGACCCCAGATTCGCGGCCACGACCGGAGCTCTCACGCGACAGGTGATGGTAGCGGTAGCTGCTCCCGGCGGCGGAGGAGCTGGGGTCAGGCGGCGGCGGGCCCTCCCCGGCGTGCGTCCTCGGCTCGGCAAGCGCGTGAGGCTCAGAGGCCGACGCGGAGCAGGGAGTAGGTGGAGCACCGTCGCGAGATCCGGCCGCCCGCGCCACGGCTGAGCGGCGACGGATTGAGCACTCCAGCGGTGGTGGAGCTCCAGCCTCCCTCTAGGTCGCGCGGTAGCCGGCAGCGGAAGAGGTGCAACCCTCCTGCCGGAGGTCACACGGGGGGGGGGGGGCGGAGAGGCCGGCGCTCCGCCTGTGCTCCTCCAGTGGCCCGACCCCCTCCTCTCTGACGCCACCGGCCAGATCTACGGCCTCGTCTCCGTCGCCGACTTCCCTATCCCCGACCTCCTCCTCTTCCTCTCCTCCGGCGTGGCGTGTATCGGGCGGCACAACCGCGGGCGCCATGGCCAGAGGCGGCAGGGCAGCCGGACTGCCGGAGGCTCATTTTGCTGCTTGTAATGGAGGGGCAAATTCGTCTGTTCACATGTCACTTCACCCCTTGGAGCCTCAAACTAACGGCAGTGTCATAGGAGGGGAGAAAATTTAGATTGAGTGATAGATAGGGACGAAACTTTTTTTCAGTGTCAAGGAAGGAATTTACTCATCTTTGAGTGTCATTGAAGGAATTTTCTCATTTTTTTTTCACAATCTCGTGCCAAGCTCTTGATACCACTTGTTAGCAAATAATGCGTAAACAAGATCGAACACGAGACACAGATTTAACGTGGAAAACCCTTGCGGGAAAAAACCACGGGCGCCAACCGGCGATCTTCACTATAATGAGAGAGTTACAACGCAGGGAATACAATGAGTCGTCTACTGATCCCTTGCGGCTTACAAGATGTAGATATGGGTGGACTAAACTGACTGCAGTCAAATACGGAAACAAATCAGCTAAACATACAACCCGAACCGTGGACCCTCCAGGCGTCCCCACAAGACACACGTTATAATTCGGATCATATCCAACACGAATTCCTCGTGATGTTGCAGCTATGGAATTCCTGGAGATATTGTCCCGTGTTGAAGTTTCTGACAGTGCTAAAGAGTTAATCTCCGTTGGTGAGAAACTGCAGAAATTGAGGAAGCTGGGTGTTGTTCTCCGTGGTAACAAAACTAGCCTGAAAGATTTGTTCCTTCAGATTAAAAAGTTACACAATTGCCTTCGATCGTTGTCAATCAGAATGGAAAGACCAGAAGGTACCTGGGAGGCGATTGATCTTAGTGAACTGACTCTGCCAGAACTTGAGAGCCTAAACATATGCGGCATCAGAGGTCCCCTGCCTCACCAGGTGAAAGGGCTCCATCAGCTTGCCAAGATTACTCTGCGTGACACTGGTCTGAAACTGGATGCTCTTGACATCCTTGGCGCCCTGAAAGTCCTGAGTTGTCTTAGGCTCCACTACCATTCATTTGCAGAAGACGCTCTCACCTTCCTGGATAGACAATTCAGTTGTCTCATTGATCTTGTAATCGAACATGACATTCTTAAGAGCGTGACTTTTGCTCCTGGAACTGCCCCTAAGCTTAAAAAGATAGTCTGGACTTTCTCTGACATGAAGAGTCTTTCAGGGGTTGGGAACCTTCCAAGACTGACATATCTCAATCTAAATGGGGGCAAGAATGCGACCAAGATGGTTTGACAGAACTGCGAAATGATATTGCTGGTGGTGTTGAATTCAAGCTCATTATACCGGAGAACAGTCAAGGTTCTGAACAGCCTGGGGCTGCCCCTTGATACGGTTTATGGCTGCATGCTCGTGCTACTTGTGAAGAGTATTTATACTGATACCACTGGGTAATAAGGACGCCGAAAACAAGGCACATATTCATCTTCCAAGCGTCTTCATTTCATTGGAACTTTTCAGTTTTTTCTTGTACGTGTTTCTATATATTTTTGCGAGGTATTTGGAGAGAGAGAGAGAGAGAGAGAGAGAGAGAGAGAGAGAGAGAGAGTATGTGTCAATTTCTCTTATCAACTGTCATGGCTTGGTTTTCTGTATCTTGAATAAGTGAGACATTTGAACATCAGATGTATCAGATTATTGTCATGTATCTATTCCTGCACGGCTGCAACGCAAGGTTGACGACGTGAAATCGGTGGGGGAATCTGAACCAGGTAGCCGTTTTTGTGGTTGAGAAACGCAATGGCTCGATCCAAGTTTTTTTTTTGTAATACCTTTTGCGACTCAAATCCCTCAACAAGCAAATTGTAATACGTGTTTAGTGCTGTTAGTTTGCTGGCACCTTACGAGCTGTTAATCTCTCTTGGGTGGCTTGATTTTGCCGTTTCTGCACGGCCTGACCAAGGCGCGACCGGCGACCGAATTTGGGGGCGATGCAACTGTGGCCTGTGGGAAAGAAGAACCGCTATTCATCCGCAGGCTGGTGGCGAGAATTCACCCCGTCTTCCACGCTCTCCGGCGAGCGGCGGAGAGCGGTGGCGGCGGCGGCGGCGGTGGCGGAGAGCGGAATCTGACGGCGGGAGGGCGGGAGGCTAGCGAAGGTCGCCGGCGGCAGCGCGGGCACGCCGTCGCCAGCTAGCTGCTCTACTCCTACTCCGGCACCGGCCCGGAATATTGTAGTTTCGAAAAATCAGGGTCCTTTTGTAAAACTACTGGCGAAATATTAGCAAATCGCCCCCTGGTTTGGATCGCGATTATTATCGCGATCCGTTATAGGGGTCAATTTGTAAAATATCGGATTAAACTTTTGCAAAACACCCCCTGATTCGGATCGCGATTAATAATCACTGATCCGAATTAGGGGTCCTTTTGAAAACTTCCGGTTCTGATATTTGCAAAAGCCCCCCTGACTCGGAATGCTGCTCCCGGCCACCGCCGGTCGCCGCCGCCGCAGCGCAGATATCCATCCTTCGATTATGCACTATTGCACTGCACCAGCGCCAGCGCAGATGTCCACTCCTCGCGGCGCCTTCGGACTCGCGTGGGGATCGAAGCCAATGGCGGCTCCCCCAGTCAACTCGGATTCCGACTCCGACTACTGGAGGCCAGCACGCCGCCGGCAGCATAAAGGTAGCGATGATAATCTTACTCCCCACCATTGTTTGGCTTGGAAGTCGCTGCGCCGCGCCCTACGCCTACAGCGCGCAGCTGCGTACACGAGCAAGGCTTCGCCGCCGTCGCATCGCCCTCCCGGCAGCTACCAATATTGCGGCGCCGCTCCCGCCGGCTCCCTTCTCCACCGCCGGTGCCGGTGGCGCCAAGATCCCCACCTGCCCAGAACCTTACGCTCTGGCACCGCCGCCGCCGGAACACGTCGCCATCGACATCCCATCAGCCGCCGCCTTCGCGCGGCTCGTCGTCGTCAACAGGCCCGTCTTAGAGGGGGGGTCAGCCCGTGCGATGGCCAGGGGCCCATCAGGCTGAGGGCCCATGAATCTACCAAGTATGTATAATACAGTATACCTTGCACGATCTATCATGTATGTATATTTTAAATACAATTGATCTTGAACGTGTTCTTGAAGATTTTGCATCAAGAAATGCCCAAAAACGCCTTTTTTAAAAAGCACTAAAGCACTATACATTTATTTGAGATAACCATCATAGTTATTTTGCCCTTTTTTTATCTTCTTTGATGTACTGTTACTTTTCCGAAAAGAATTAAATATATACTATGTATGCTACAAGTTATCTCTTATTAATACTATTATATACTGTAATTGTTTTATTAAAATATTAGATTGTCAGGCCCTTGGTGTCTTACTAGCCCAATGGCCCATAAAATTTGTGGAACGGGGCTGGTCGTCAAAGAAGGCGGCGGCAATCCTCCTCCGCCGCCGCAGCCGGAGCACGGCGCCAAGAAGAACCACCCGGCGACGGCGCGCCCCGACCCGTTCGTGAGGACGCTGACGAAGGCCATGTGGGTGGCGTACCTGCTGACGCTCGTGCCGGCGGCTCTGATCGCGTCCGCGATGGTCTAT
This sequence comes from Urochloa ruziziensis, assembly GCA_015476505.1. Taxonomy (NCBI): domain Eukaryota; kingdom Viridiplantae; phylum Streptophyta; class Magnoliopsida; order Poales; family Poaceae; genus Urochloa; species Urochloa ruziziensis. The sequence continues at coordinate 4,427,575 of CM027119.1, read as the reverse complement.
GGCGGCAAGTCCCTGCTCCTGCTGCTCGGGCTGTTCTTCACCGGCGTCATCACGGGCGCGCTGTTCCATGTCCGGGAAGAAGACGGGGAGGGGAAGGAAGCGCAGGCGGAAGCCAAGAGCTAAGGCGGGCGTCGTCAGTTCTTATGGGCTAATGATCTTTGTTATAACATTCTGTTTGTTTAGGCTTGACATGCTAAATTAAAGCATGCGTGTTTGTTCCTCTCTGAAATTTTCTAAGGTTGCTTTGATGCTTATCGAAAGAACAACTGAGTCAAGAGCAGTGATATGAGTTGAGATCGATGCTGAAGCAAGTGTGCTCGTTTGCTTTCAAACTTGTTAAATGTAGCTTGCAATGGACCCTCTTGCTGGTGTTCAGTTCAGGCTTCCTGTACTAGTGCAATTCAGTGTCAAACTTGATGCTTTTGTTAAGAAGACGAAAGAAATCAACGCGACCACCTTGGATCATCACAGCTAGTTTCCTCTCAGGGATGAAACACTCAAACACAGGCCATGTTTAATTCCATTCATCAACTTTTTTCATCGATCACGTATGAAGTAGTAAACTTGTGTTAATGACAAAACTCATTGCATAACTCCCGGGTAAATTTGTGAGACGCGAGCGAATCTAATGAACCTAATTAGGCCATGATTTGCTAATCATTCGCTAATCATGGATTAATTACTGTCATTAGATTCGTCTCGCGATTTTCATACCAGATCTATAATTAGTTTTATTATTAGTCTACATTTGGTACTCCTAAATGGTAAGATTCTCTTGGCAAAAATATTCACCAAATTTTTTCACCGGAATTGAACACCCCACAGACACAGGATGGATGAATGGACCTTTTAATTAGCTGGTGTTCAGCTTCTGTACTAAAGCATATGTATATCGGTCCCAAGCCTGTTTATTCATTCCTTCACATCACAAAGCACTTTGACCTTCACCCTTCGTCATTGACTGGCACCCAACGCCTATACATCACAAGCCAAAAAAATACATGAAAACTCGCGTACACCTACACAACACAAGCCAAAAGATAATCAAAACTCTCATATTGTTAATCTTTCATCACAAAGAGAGTGGATCACCGTTGGTCTCTTACCCTCTTCAAAATGCTATAATTGTTAAGCTTGTATTTGAGAAGCAGTAAAAAAAAAAGAATTTATGTCATCCTACGGCACAGGATAACGTTGAACATACCACGATCCACGACCCAAATAAGGTAGAACCCCTGAACCCAAATCTGAAAACACTGAACAACGTGAATCAAATTGAGTTCTCAAACCAGGTAAAGGCGTAGAGCTGTCTGACACTAAAAAAAGGTACCACTGAAGTTATCATGAGCTATATAGTTTTTTTTAATAAGATCCATATATTACAACTCGAGAAAGACATAGTACAATTTTTTGAGAATTTCTTCTCAAGGTACAAGGCTGTAGCTTCCTAGCTACTGCTATCCAACTGAAAGAAAATAGGCATGGAACTAGAAAAATAACAGGCGGCGTACCAGTGCCGTAAACTACAACACTATACGGGGTCTTGGGGGAGGTTGTTTAGCGTACAACCATTCCTGTGCACCCTGAACCTTCCGGTCACAGGCGGTGAAGTTCTACCACTATATCAAAGGCCGCCCTTTTGGAAAAGTAACAGGCATGAATAAGAAATCACACAGCACTAGCACATATCATCATGAGCTACAATTGCAAGCACAAGAGCATCATACGGTGGTGTCTGAGGTGCACGGTGCAGACTGCAGACGCTTCACAGGATGTCCACAGCAGGCTGTGGCGTTTCCTGCTGCCCATCAGCCGCTCGCTCGAGGATGCCGGCGTTGGAAAGCAAGGCCCAGAGATGCGTGATGAACTCCCCACCTTTCGCTAGGCGCCCAATGTGTGCAGCCGCGTCGTCAGATGGCGCAGCATGCAGGATCGTCTCTGCCCAGGGATGGAATCTTAGATCGTCAAGGAGTAGATCAGTGAGGACTATATGGAATCGTGTGTACCTTGAGCCGCTCCGGTCCATCGCTGGTTCGTTGGTGATGGTCTGCACACGGGCAGCGACTGGTCGGAGTAGAGGTTGTAGGGGCGACGGTGACGGCAGAGGCGCGACGGCGGCTTGGTAGAGCATCCCATCGCTGACACTCTACCAGCCCCCCTCTGGATCGGGTTAGGTTAAGGACGGTGGGGAAAACGGTGGCTGTGGTGAACCTCCTATCTAGTGCCATAGCCCTCACCTTCTCTATATAGGGCTGCGCGACGGGAGCCACCAGCCTTCTATTAGGCTGGGCGTCTCCGATCAGGACGCGAGTTAAAGGCCCAGTTGGCCTCTGGAGATCAACCTCACACCCAGAACTCTGCCATTACTTTCCAGAGTACCAAAGTATCCAGCTTCTCGAGAGTTGCCGTCCGAGCTTGACCCCCTTCTGAAAGGTGCTCATCCAGTTCTCATTCTGTGGCAGTTGTAGTCCTTGGATCCTTGTAAGCTTCTCTTCCATGGACATCGTCGATCGTAGCAGTGTTGCTGCCTCTTGCAGGACATTTGGGCAGTGTCTAGATGGGAGGGTGAAATTTTTTGGATGTCACATCAAAGGAAATTTACCATTTAGAGTAGTAAACGTAAACTATTGGTAAAACTAATTACAGATCTAGCCAGCAAATCGCGAGACAAATCTAATGACGGGTAATTAGAGGACAATTAATTAAGAATTAGCGGATGGTTACTGTAGCATTACTGTTGCAAATCGTGGATTAAGTAGGCTCGTTAGACTCGTCTCGCGACATACACTCCATCCATGTAATGGATTATTTTTTTTCGTCTACATTTAGTACTTCATGCATGTAAGATTCTCTTTGATGTGATGGGTGAAAAAAATTCCCATGAAGGGTGATTTTTTTATGAGAGTAGGTAAATGTCATATCAAACGGGTACTACTAATAAACTAATTATAGATCTAGCAGGTTCATCGCGGGACAAATCTAATGACGGGTAATTATATGATAATTAATCAATAATTAGCGGACGGTTACTGTAGGATTACTGTTGCAAATCACGAATGAAGTAGGCCCATTAGATTCGTCTCGCGAAATACATTCCATCCATGAAGTTTGTTTTTTATCTTACATTTAGTAGACTATGCACGCAAGTAAGATTCTTTTTATGATGGGGAAAAGTTTTCGAGGGGAATCTAAACAGGCCGCCCCTCTTGTTTCGTGGGCCGGAGAATCAATGGGGTTTAAACAGGCCGCTGCGGATCCGTTATCTGGCCCTAACCAGGATGATGATTTATTTATTTATTTACTTATTTATTTTGAAATGGCCGAGTTGGCCAACCACAAAAATCCAGGCACAGCCGGTGCTAACAACAACACACGGAGCGCATCACCAAGGTGTGTAAAATCCTACGTATAGCTACTCTGCCCCTTCACCAATTGACAATTTTTTTTTCCCAGAAGACTTTTTACTAAAGATTCACTCGTGTGGATTTAAAAAATGCCGTCCCAGTACGTGTCACTTATACTTGTTCTCCATTTATCAATGTGATGTCAACTAGCTGCAAGTAAGGGAGAGGTAGAGATGGTTTGGCCACCAAATCATTCCAAACAGACCGCTCCTCCAACCTCATCCTATAAAAAGCCATGAAATTCTGCCAACATATTCCACAGTCCACACACACACAAACACGCAAACACCATTCATCGCAGGACGCAGGGCGAGAAACTTGAAGCTTTTGGCCGGATCTCGCACCACCGTAACAGCGCTGCTCGTGCTAGGATGGCTCGAGGGTTGTCTGTGCTGGGCCTGCAGGGGGTGGTCGCCATGGCGGCGGCGGCGGCGGTGGCGGTGGCGGCGCTGTTTGTCGTCGCGGCGCCGCCGCGGTGCACCGCGCAGGCGACGAGCTGCACGGCGTCGATACTGAGCTTGGCGCCGTGCCTCTCCTTCACGGCGGGGAACACGTCGCCGCCGCCGCCGAGCGCCTCGTGCTGCTCGGCGCTGGCGGCCGTCGTGCGCGGCGCGCCGCGGTGCCTCTGCGCGGTGCTCGGCGGCGGCGCGTCGTTCGGGGTCACCGTCAACGCCACGCGGGCGCTCGAGCTGCCCGGCAAGTGCAAGGTCACGACCCCAACCGTCAGCCAGTGCAACGGTAAGAACCTCCCGTACGACATGCTACTAGTAGTAGCTAGTTGTGGACGATCATCGAGAGCTAACCACTGAATTTGGAAGTGGCAGCTGTAGGTGCTCCTGCGGCGTCTCCCTCCGCGCCGGCGCCGGCGGCCACCGTCGTCGAGGCTCCCACCGCCACCGCGCCGCCGCCAGTTTACAGGGCCACAGGTGACCAGTGATCACAAACTACTACTACTACATTTTTTTTTCTGTGTTCAAATTTGAAATGTACATGCCACGTTTTCAAGCACGTCAGTGATGAACTTGCGCGAGTTTACTCATGAGTAAGCGCGTCCGTGCGTTCTCCACGCAGGAGCTGCTGGATCGAAGGCGACTCCGGCGACCGGCGCCGTCTCGTCGCACGCCGGCGGCATCACTGGATCCGCGGCGGTCTCCGTGTCTCTCGTCGCGGCAATCGCGTTCGCGTCCGTGATGGCTTTCTGAGTTCAGTAGATTTTTTTTTTATCTTAACCTTGATTTGCTCATGTCTTGCAATAATGTACTCTGTATAGTGATTTCAGTAGAGTTAATGGGTTGTGTGTTTTGTGTCTGTACAAACAGCATGATTGATAGCATGTTCCACATTTGTTCAATTGCTTGTTTTTTATAGTTTCTTTGTGTATGAACTATGAAGGCACCGTTACACACAAGTTGCATGCCATTTAAGAAGAGACACCTTCACCAGACTTGGCTGTATCGAGAGGTGAAACAGGGTTGACCAAGCTTTATTCTCAGGACAGTCCAAATAACAGTTCAAGAATCACAAATCTTCTCAACATCTGTGTTACAAATTGACCGCCTAGACCCAGGAACGAATGGCCGGAGCGGACAAGCCGAGTTTGAAGCAATCAAACTCTCCATTTACTATGGCACAAGCACAGAAGCCTTTCCATAAATAGGATGTTGCAAGCAAAGGCTACCTGAATTCACTGCCATGGCCAAACACTTGTATGGCCAGGGAGAGCAGAGTAGTATCCTGGTATAGTGCGATTCCAACAATCCCGGCAACAACACACCATTGGCTACCTCCTTCACCGTCCCCGCAAACCACTTTCTGCCAAGAATCAAGCTTTCGACGAATCTTCGTGCAGCCTGACAATGGCTGCACGAACGATGGGGACCGCCCTGGCGATGACCAGTCTGGTGGCGGTGCTGGGTTTCTCCATGGCTGTGGCACAGGGAAACGGCTGCTCGAGCGTGATGATGACCATGTCCCCGTGCATGGACTTCATCTCGAGCAAGGCACCCATCCCGGGGATCTCCTGCTGCTCCGTGCTTGCCGGAGTTGTCCAGACCGATCCCCGGTGCCTCTGCATGGTCCTGGATGGCACTGCAGCTAACTTTGGCATCTCCATCAACCAGACGAGGGCGATGGAGCTCCCTGGAGTTTGCAAGGTCCAAGCACCACCGATCAGCCAATGTACAGGCATGTCATTGTTGATTTCAATGCAAATCATAATCAATTTCTACTGCCCCTTACCCATCGTCATCAGACATCAAAGCATGTTTGTATGATTTCAGCTATCCCAATGGCACCTGCACCAACACCTTCCAGTAAGTCAGCAGCAACAGAGGAAGAAGCAGCTGAGGCAGCTGCAGATGGCCCTTCAGGTAAAGTCATTAGTAAACTTTAAATGTTTTTTATTTCAGACGCATCTGATCTGACAAAGTGAGTTCTTATGCTGCTTTTGGACTTCAGATGGCAATGCAAAGAATCCTTACACTATGCACCAAATGTTCCTAGATGATAAAACTTAGCAGCACTTCAAAGATTATCTGCAGTAGTTTGAATTGTTACAACATTTCAGGGAGCGAAGTGCATTTAGTACTTCTTTTATTTCAATTGTCCATTATGCTAATAGACATGTTGTGATGGTGGTCTGGCTGTTAACTGAAAAATATGTGGTAACCTGACAAGAGTATTTGATTTGATGCAGGAAACGGAACCTCAAGATCCATAAACTCAAATAATGCAGGCAAGTTTAATGGCTACACTGCTTATTTCCATTTGTGCGTTGCTCTATGTCTTCTAAGTGTTGCTACAACTTTTTCAATGGCTCCTATCGGAGTTAGATCTTTCCTGGCCTTGTACTTAATCATGATTCTTCAGTGCAGCACGTTTTGCATTATATGCCTTTCTGATGTGTTGCATCAAACATGATTTTTCATCCAACGAGAAAAATCATCATCACCAGTTTCAGTGGAATTGGTGTTCGAAAGCACATGGCGACTATCAAGGACAAGGAAATCACCAACCAAATTCTAGTGAAACTAACATATGTTCACAAAAGTTTTCCTGCTACTTTGAGCTAATCATTTCAATTGTGACATTTTTGATGTCATGCAGCAAAGTTTGCTGTGAACCAAGCTAATTCTTACAAATTTCAGAGAAGCTTCCAAGAAATTTTATTTTGCAACATGTTGACATGTTTGTGTCAAAAAGTGAGACGATTTGAAACCATAAACTGTGCCAAGATAGTTGTATCATCAAGACAACAACAGTGTTCTAAAACAGCATGCATTCTACAAGCCAATATAACCAAGGATTTACACTTCTCAAACTCATGGTATGAAGCCCATAACTAAAGCACACACAAGAACAAAATACAGCATTGCAGTTGTATGGATTTCAAAATCACCTAAAATTGCTCAGAGTTAAGACCGACGTATTAGAACTCATCATGGTCTTTGTTCTTCCTCCAAATAGGCACATGTACTAAAGACTGCAGTTCTAAACAGTCAGGTGCAAATCAAGTTATCAACCCCTCATCTGTACACAAGAGTTTCCTTTTGGAAGTACAAAAGACACTACCTCAGTTAGTTCCAGTCTTTCAGACCATGTAAGACTTCCACCAAATAAAAACAGATAGATAAGGATATCAGTGGTTGATTTGGAGAAGTTCAGAGTTAGGTTGCCTAATGGCTAGTCGATAAGGTTATAGTTGATTTTCTTTGGTTCCTAATAAATCACTATGAATTGAGTGACATTCTCTTTCTATTGTGCTTAGGCCCGCCGACAAGTATGGGATACATTGGGAGTCGCCATTGATACAGAAAAAACAACCAACTTCCTATGTGCCTGTGATGACTATTAAGTATTAACAACTTAAATCAGAAAAGTCCAGGCAAAACTGTGAGTGCATATAGTAGAAGCATTGAACAGCAAAAATAATGTTACTAGTTTCCTGTGCCCTACGAAACAGCAAAACACACAGCATATAACAAAAGCCTACTGAATTGACACATAACCAATTCCCTGAAGCAACACATCTTTGGGTCTAGTGATAATTCTATTCAATCTTATAAACATTTGAGGCTACGATAAGGTACAGGAGCAATAACTTGTTTAGAACTTACAGTGCAGGATTTGATCATGCCTTGATGCAGAATAATATTAAAAGAGCAGAGGACCTGGACAACTTTTCTTCATTTTCATCTGCTGCCTGTAAATCCCTAGCTGCCATTTCTCGTTTTTCTCTGTATCTAAGCACAAAAGTTTCCGCATGTGTTGGCAACCATGGTTCAATTGCTTTTTAAACTTCTGTTTGCAATAGATTGGAAATGAATTTGGAGATACAGTTTGCTGGAATATTTACAATAGAGGGCAATGCAACATTAGCTATGCCTGGTTGGATTTTGCTTCAACACTTGCAAGTAGAAAGCAATAAAGATTATAAATAGTTTTACTTCACTGGATAGTAGCATGTTCTGTTCAAGCAAAATTATGATTATTCTTCCCATGCAAAGGATTTAAAGAGCAAAACAGGATAGAAGAAATAGTTTCAGACATTTATGATTTACCAAGAAAATTTGTATAAATCAATTTCACAGAAGGCGGCCTATACTAATTTCATGCGGCAAATTGAAATGGAAAGTTAAATATCGCTGAATCGTTACATGTGCACAGCTTCTTACGTTGGCGAAGGTTCAATTTTAGTTCAATGGAAATTACAGATTACAGTTGAGAAGAACATAAATCATAGAATTCTCATTATTCCACCTGTAACAGATTCCATCATACATTCAAAAGTAATATGAATTAGACAAATTCTGCAGGGCAGTTACTTCTATTCTCTAGTTGTTTATCAGGCCAATCAAGACTATACAATAGTTCTCTTCCACATCTCTTATATCTATGTAATCTTTCAGACCAATTTAACATATTTTTGTCAGCTTATGTACTTCATGCTATATCTGAAGACAACATAAAACTCTAGAACGTCTTAGCACATGGAGTACTAGTTAGGGTGTGAAATTCATGCAAACACAATTTAGGTCCTCCCTAACAACAAAAAGTATCATCATAGAAAGGGTGACCTTGTAACCAACCCTAAATAAGATACCAAAACATTGAATTGAGATACCAATTACCAAGTCATTCATGAAATTTGTTACATTATGCAACACCATGCCCACTCAACATGGGGGCTGGCATTATCATGATGAACACAAACCCAATCATGAGGGCTAGTTCTTATATTTTTCCAACTAGCTAAATCCTAAAGTAATAATCATGCCATTTCTGGATAATCTTTACTGAATTGCACCCAGCAAATCTTACTAGAATAACGGAAACTAAGGGGAGAAACATAGGAAAAGAGATCAAAGATGCATCGTCACAGCCCCAGCAAATACCACAGGCAAACCTAGTTCAGTTCAGCAGAAGCTTGGGATCTTCACAACTTTGGAGATGTGCTGTAATGTTCTCTCTCATTGCTTTGCCATTAGGATCCACCTGCTCGCAGCTTTCTTCACTGTATCCAGTGTCATGATGGTCTGGAAGCTGAACACTCGGAAGCAGATCATCTTTGCAGTCTATAAGTATATTGTGAAGCAGGCAGCAAACAAGAATTATACTTGGCAACTTGTTCTTATCAGGCCTCCACATGACTTTGTGTAAGATTCTCCAGGATCCCTTCAGCCGTGTCAGCGCATTTGTTCCAAGCAACCTAGCAGCTTTTTGGCGAGCATTATAGTTGAGCATGGGGACAGACAGATTTTTCCCTTCATATGGAGTCATAAGCCATGGGAGCTGAGGATAACATGAGTCACCAGCAATGTATTCCCTGATCTCTGCATTCTCTGCTGAAACTTTGACAGGGCCATTCAAACGGTTCCCAGCTTCACAGAGCTTGAAAAACCCAGAGCATTTCATCAGGCGTGAGAATGTCATGCTACCAGGCCAACCGGTAACGATATCAATAAACCTCATCTCATCATCAACAATCCCTTGCAGGAACATACTGTAGTTCTTGGCTCGATCACACCAATCTTCAGATGACTCAACAGCAGGAAGCGTCATGATTATGTGGGTGGCATCAACAGCACCACAGCAATTCGGCAGACCATAAACAGCCTCCAGCGTAGCTTTGATCTCCTCAATTCTCTCTTGCCCCGGCCAAGCCAGATGGTACCGAGCCCTCTCTTCCATCGACTCAATAAACCTCCATGTCACTTGCGAAACAGTTGACTGCCCCACACCAAAAGCAGCTCCCACTGAAACCTGTGAGTCGCCAGAAGCCAGCCTCCTCATGGCGATTGCCACCTGCTTCTCCACACTGAGCAGCCTCCCCTCAATGTTGATCAGCCCGGATGGCGGCCTAGAGATCAAATCCTCCCTTACAATGGAGCAGATGTAGTCAAAAGTCTTCCTCGAAGTCCTGAAGAAGTGCCTGAATGCTTGCCCCTCATCTGAAGGGATGACATGGCCTGTTCAACAGAGCAAATCGAAAATTAATTACACACAACCAGGCCAAGATTATTTCACATCATAACAGAATCGCATTACAAAGCTCACAATTTCGCACAAAATCAAACTAAAAGATGCATTCCTTGGTTAAGCCTAAAGCTGCCTTCCCCCAAATCTTGGTGCATTCACACGGATTGGCCTCTAGTAATGGAAATCGAAATCCGCTAAGGATTGGGTAAAATCCACCCACCGAATCAACTAGCCCCAAAAACGGATGGCCCTGAAGCGATAGCGACCCCCACCCAGCCATCTGGGGAAGCGGCATGCCCAGATGAGTAGGAGGGCGCGGCGGCGGCCGTACAGCCCCTGTTGAGCGGCCGCCGGAGCAGATTTGGGGGAATGCAGCAACCACGGGCGAGAATTCACGGAAACGGCGCTGGTGCGGGACGCAGAAAGGGAAGAATCGGACCGGCGTATGCATACCTAACTCGGCGTGCTTGCGGAGGAAGGTGTACCACCACTCGGTGTCGAGGCCGCGGAGCTCCGGCGGGAGCGGCGGCGGTGCGCCCCGGGTCCTGGCGACCTTGAGCTTATTGCCGGACTCCTTGGACTTGCGCTTCCCCTTCTTGGACTTCTTCATCGGCGGCATCTTCCCCCCTTTCTCTCCTCACCCTTTCTTCCTCCCTCCACTGCAGTCTGCGTTCGTCTCCTCCCGTCCTCGTTTTATCCTGCCCCTCCGCTCCAGGATTACCTGGCAGGGTGAATCAGGTTTTTTTTTCCGTAAAGAATAAAATTTTTACCATCGCAATGGCTGGCAAGTGGGGCCATGGATTGTGTAGACCCACTTGTCAGTGACAGCTTAAAGGGTGCATTCCTCTTTGTGGGCGCTATTTTATTTTTGGCTTTTTTTTTCTCGAATACGCGCGCAGCGTATCATTGTATTAAGACGAAAAAGAGATTGATACAGTGTTCGGTTACAACCCAAGTAGAACGGAGTCTAAATGGACACAAGCCGGTGAGCCAGCTGAGCACAACCCGAAAGAAATCCAATACGAACTACTCACGTCCAAGACAACCTATACGAATTTTTGGCTTTTTTGGTATGAAAATAATTGTGATAAATGCTATTTTGCGTATATGGCACGCAACTTAGTTCTCGTCTTTGACGGAGATCTAACCGTTATGGCATCAACACTCGTAGCGCTTACGAATCTTCGATGGATGCAAACAACCTATCACGCGTCATGATTGTAATGGTACTTGGCATATGTCCAACCGATTTTGGTGTGTAGAGAATGCATCATGACCGTGATCTAGCTGTCACGACGATACAATCCTGTATCGATATTGGTAACATTTGACCGTGATCCAGTCATTATGATCTCATCACCGTAATAATACTCCTTAGTTCTTGGGATGCGTGATCTGAGCGTTATGGTATTCACAGTCGTAGCGCTACGTCATGACTGTAATGGTACTCGGCGTTGGGTAGAGAATGCATCAATGACTGTGACCTAGCTGTCATGATGCAATCCTGTAACGATATTTGGTACACATTTGATCAAATTTGGACGCACCGGTGACCGTGATCCAATCATTATGATCTCATCATCGTAATAATACTCGGTATACATACAAAATATTGGTCTAAGGAGGGATTTGTGAATGTGGTCCAGTTTTATGGTGTCATCGCCACAATGATAATCAGTATACATCTCGTCGGATTTGGTCAATCCGTCAATGAGACATGTTGGCGACCAAGATCCTTTTGGCATCGCTCACCGAATAATACTAATAATAATAATAATAATAATAATAATAATAATAATAATAATATATGGTATGCATCTAGTCACATTTTGGTCAATTGGACTCGTAGTTGTCAGTTGTCACAACAATATAGCATCATCATCGTAATGATATTATAGGTGCGGTTTTTTTTAAAAAAACAATGCCATGTAATATGTGCTGAGTCGAAAAGCTGGCATCCCCAACGAGTACCATGTACCAAACCTTATACATTTTCTATAAAAGTCAGGTGAACTTTTTAGTTAATTATTATCGCTAGGCTCAATAGAATAAAAGAAAAATAAAATGAAAAATTAAACAAAAAATGAATTATATATAATAACCGGGTGGTGTTATATTTATTTATAATCGAATATGAAAGGAATAGATTGCTTGTCTATCTGCTGCTATCGTGGGCTTCTTTCTCTCTCTGTTTTTTGTATGAGAGAATCGTCGTGGGCTTCTTTCTCTGATGCTCTCTGTGTGTGTGTTTCTTCTGCTGCTGCTCGGCCCATTCCAGATTGCGGCCCATTTCTCACAGCAGCAACTGACTGCATTTAAGTTCAACTGAGCACCAAGCAGAGACCGCTCATAATTTCTCATGAATTAACAGTTCTGATTACAGAAAAAAAGAACTGCAACAAAACATGGATTATATGGTCTGCACAGGCACAGATCATACGTCCTTTCGGATCAAAATTTCTGGCAAACGAGAATAATGATTTGTCACTCAACAATCGACATATAGGCTCCGCTAAAATTCAGGCTCAAGATTCAGGGCTTCCGTTTCACTGACGCATCAGGTCACTCGTCCACTCTTTTGCCGAAGAGCACCTCTTCATAGTGGCATTGGCTGCTGCAGAATTCTCTCTCACCCCTGGAAGATGAATCAGTAAAAGGGCACATGTTATGATCCAAGGAATAACATGATGTCAAACTGAGTGTCATAAGTAGCATTTCAGGTTATTGTATTGTACAGTAGTGAGTCACATGCAGACTCAATGTAAAAGGAATTATTCAGAACCATTTCAGATGTGTAATATGAGGTTATACATCTCACTATCCTCCAAAACACGCCTTGTACACGCAGTACTGATACTATAACTATATGTCTCTATGTTAGGAGAAAGTCCAAATGAATGTGAATTATTAACCCGATTGTATCCAAGAACTGAATGATTAGCAGACAACCGTGGTGGCAATATCCATGGTCCATCTCAATCTCACCAGGGATCCCGAATTCAAGGAGACGAAAAACGTCACTGTTCATAGATAAATTCAGGGCCGGCAACAAATGATCGACAAAGATAGGGGACCCCAGATCCACAATCTGTATATCAATGTTATGTCATGACTCATGGACCACAAAAAATGGGTCAGTATTGAATCCATTTTCTGCAACCTGAGACTGTCTTGGATCAATTGGTGTCACTCGCAGTCACAGGCTCACAAGCTAGTAGCTACCTGCTCTGCAAATACTTTACAAGCTACTGGTTCCAAGCTGAAGCTTAAACTATTTGCAGAAATCATGTTGCTTTCAGGCCAGATGAAAATGAAATGCTGTTGGAATGGCTGGCAGCAGACCATGAACAATGCGGTTGCGACCAAAGGCGTCGCTTTAGACTAATAAAATAGGTTGACAATAAAATATGACCATGATCTTATCTTGTATCCTACTTCAAAAGCATTTCCATTATCTCTGAATAATAGTCACCATGGAACTAGTCCAAGGCACCTAAACCACTAGTCAGAGGAGATGCCACTATCAACGATTTCAGTGCTGACTAAAACTTACAAAATTCACCCAACTTGAAATCTGAATGACCAAATAACTGAAACTCTGAAACCATGCAAATCAAGACAGGTACTAGAATTTAGCAATTGAATGTAAAAAAAAAGCATGAAATTTGATGTGCAGATTGAAGAGTACAGTTCATCAGGACTCAGGAGTGAGAGATTCTGTACCTATGCAGCAAGAGAGCATCATCATTCTTGCACGCAGAGCAGGAGCTCAGGAGGCAGCAGACATCGCCGTCTCCGGCGCCGGCGCCAGCGCGGCTCTCGACGACGCGGTCCTCGAATATGTGGGTCATCCTGGGGTTGGGCCCCCGGGCGATGACGCAGGTGTAGTCCTCCTCGGCCAGCTCCTCCACCTCGCTCCGCCGCGCCAGCCTCGCCGCCGCCGACGACAGCGGCGAGCGCTGCACCGGCGAGAGCAGCGCCAGCTGGGCGTCCCTGTTCTTGACGCCGAACTCGATCGGCGAGCCCGGGAGGTCGCCGCCGCCGCCGGGGCCCTTGCCGGGCGGCGGCGGCAGCTGCACCCTGAGTCGCATCCCTAGGAGCACCCTCCCGCTGCCGCGGTACCCGTCGTCGTCGGCCTCTCCGGCGACGAGCACGCCGGCGAGGCCGGCGGCCGGGATGCCGATGCCGCCGCAGTGGGAGGAGGCGGACCTGCCGATGCCGCCGTTCTTTCCCGCGGCAGAGCAAGTCCGGTTCTTGGATTGCTTGGGCATGGAGGTGGGGCCCACTGGGGGCGTCCGTGGAGAAGAGGCTCGGGAGTGACCTTGTGGAGAGGAGCAGAGAGGCCGGCCTGCCGCCATCGGTGACCTTGGTGGCCGGACGTGAGGGAGCTCGGGGATCACCACAGCCCATTGCCGCTGCAGCTCCTCCTGATGTCGTCTTCTTCAGCATTGCAGTCAAGAATCCAATCTTAGCCTAATCGAATCTAGTCTATGCAGAGTAGCAAGATGATTAATTGAATCGATCCTAGCAAATTGGACACGAACAAGAGAGGAAGAGCTGGGCAGCTTCTTCTTGTTCAGTTGAGTGATTTGACTGAATGGTGACAGATGAACAGGGGAGGGGGAAGAAAAATGCCAAATTAGTGTCAGCTAACCAATCAAAAGCAGCAAGATCAAGTGGAGGGATCAAAGAGCCATCCTTGGCACCTAAATATGGAAAACGAAACCAACTGAATGGTGTGAGAAGATTGGTCCCAACTGATTGAGCTAGGGAACAAGAAGTCGATTGGAAAATTTTGCTCTCTCTTATCAGGAGAAAAATCAGAGCCAAAGAACAAGAACAAGGTTGTGGAGTTCAGTCAAGGGTGTGTCTCTCTCACACTGACACTCTGGTGTGGGTAGTGATGACGATGACGATGGTTTGAAGGCAAAGTGCCTATAGAAGCGTACGGGCTACCAGAAGGAGATTATGCCGCTCCCCGAGGGGCGCCAGGATCCGAGGGCCTTATTTAAAGTCGCTCTTCTCAAAACTAGGCCATCCACGAATTTTTTATTTGCATCCATGCCCAGCAACAATAAATCACAGATTTTCTTGAATAGTGGTCACTTCCTCCTAGGTCTAGTGAAAGACGAAAACTGAAAAGGTGGACCTTTATCCATGTGATCATGTGAGTTTAGAGATTGTAAAATATATTCCCGGCTTCCTCTTATTCTCCACTGCTATCCTAGCATCAATAGTCCATTAGCCTGTAAGCTTTCCGATCCATCCTCACTCCCTTCATATTTTGTTGTGGGAGTACCTAAAAGAAAATCACTACGCATACCTCTAAACTTATCAAGCGTCTTGCACCACTCTAAAAATAAGAAAGCATATTCTATGTGTACAACTTGAAAGTTTAGGGCAGAATAGCCATTTTCGTTCCTAAACTATCATCGGAGGCTCAATTTCGTTCCTGAACTACAAAAATGGTCATTTTCGTCCTCAAACTATCGCAATTGGCTCTAATTCGTCCTTCTTCCAATGTGAAACTGCCACGCTGGCTTGCCTCATCATCGCCCAATCAACGAATTTTATAAATTGCCCATTCTACCCCTACCTGTCTCTTTCCCCATCCGCTCAAGCGCCGCTCCCCCCTTTCCCGTCAGTTTTCCAGCGAGCACAGAATTCCCCTTCCTCTCTTCCCTTCTTTTATCCACCAGCAAGACAGCAAATCCCCAACTCGATCTCTCTCTCTCTTCCAAACCAAATTGAGTTCCCTTCTCCTAGATCCTTCTTCCCTAGCAGTTTAATTGCTTGAATCTGTAAGCATTGGAAAGGAAGAGGGTCGGAGGAGGTAATCCCTTCAAGGACTGTGCCATGGGGATGATGTTGGCAGCGGGCTGCGCCACGAGATGGTGGTTTGAGGACAATGGTGGCAATCTTCAGGTCTAATTCTGTATGTGCTCCTGCTAATCTTTAAAAAGAAATTATGTATGTGCTAACGAATTGATACAACTGGACGCATTCATTTTGATTATGCATGCCTATACGAACTACAAACGAACTCATCTTGTTCTTGAAATCGGCAGCGCCGATCTCGGCCTTGTAGGATTCGGCGGGGGCGGCGGTGCAGCAAGAGCTAGTTTCAGTGCCACAGTCTTCTCATGCTATAACCCGCACACGAAGGGGACGAACGACGCGCTGGACCCTGACCTAGACCGGTCCGCGAAGGAGCGCTCTGCCACGTCGGAGGCAAACTCGGCGAGCTCATCGCGCAACGCTGCGGCAAGCAGGGTGAGGAGCTCATCCAGGGTGGTGCCACGCGTCGCGGCCGCCACAGACCTGGCCTACCAGCAGCAGCAGCCGAGCGCTGTCGTCTCCCTCTCTAGGCCGCATCGACTCCTTTAGATCCGCCAGTCGCCTCATACATGTAAGCACCTGCGCTCGAGGCAGCGGGAGGCAATGGCGAGGCAACAAAGGTCGCTGCAGCTTCTCTGTTTTCGATGGCACTCTCAGAGGATTCAGGAGCGCTTGAGCGGACGGGGAAGGAGATGGGCAGGGGTAGAATTGGTAATTCATAAAATGAGCTGACTGGGCAATGATGAGGCAAGCCAGCATCGCGTTCCACATCGGAAGAAGGACGAATTTGAGCCAACAGCTAAAGTTTAAGGATGAGAATGACCGTTTTTGAAGTTCAGAGACGAAATTGAGCTTTCGATGATAGTTTAAGGATGAAAATGGCTATTTTGCCAAAGTTTAGTAAAGAAGTTACACGTGGTTTTACAAGCAAGAAGCTTGGGTAGAGAAGACACGGAAATATCATGCTTTCCGCAGGTCTTGCTGCAAAATGGCCTCTTGCCCTCTTGGCGAAAGTTAGGAGCAGAACAGAACCTGTGCAAATCCACGCACACGCAATCCTTTTGCATCAGCTTTGCTACTCCACTACCTGTGGGCCATGTCACGCGGTGGGACCACCATGTCATTGGTACTGTGGGTTTTGCATCTGTGGAGCGAAGGGGGGGGTCCAGCAAGCAAGGGTCACATCACATCGAGGTACTGTGCCGATCGTGGTTAACGACCAGTTTCCAATTTTACCCTCCTCAAATAAGTTGCTAACAATTGGTTGCGTGAGAGTTAAAAACAGTTCACATTTGATCACAATTTTAAAAAATTATATTCATATTTATGACTATAAATAAATTTATTCCGGAAAATATATTTTGTAATTAATCTAATTATATTATTTGATATAATTAATATTGATATTTTATTTATAATTGGTCAAATAAAATACTAAAAATATGATATTGTGCTATAATTGCATTCTTTTTTAGATGAAGGGAGTATTTCAATGATTTTAGTTTTTTTATTTTATGAGATGAGAAAAAATGAAGCATAGATAAAATGTACGGTAGCATCGAGCATGCTATATCTTACCTATCTTCTGCAAAATTGAAAATTAAATAACAAGAGAAACAAGAATAAGAAAATTACAAAAGTAAATTGTAGCCGTTCAAATCCTTAAAACCCACTTTTTTTCTTTATACTAATTATTTGATGAACTCAAATTCTATGAGATAGCACATCATATATCTCAGCATGGGGTTTCGGGTGGGAGGATATGAGAGCACTTGAGATTTTGTTGGCCCACATTGGCTTTGCCACTCCTTGCCATCAAAGTAGGCAAAATTTCAGCGGCAACAATGTAAAAGTCAGGGAAACTATGTAAAGCTGAAAAAAGAAGGACAAACATGCAGTTGGAGAACAGAGTGAGGACATGTCAGCAATTTTCCCTGCATAAAAAATGTGGTGTCACAAACAATACCATCAAACACCCAGAACCAAGTTACTAATGCAATCGCACCATCGCAAATACTGTTCAATCATTTGATTAGGCAATGTTAAGCGTCTAACCACCGTGCCTGCAAGTATCTCTTCACGCGCTGATCGCTCAGGTCCTTGTCCTCTGCTTTCCACTGTCTTTGCATCTGAGCATTGCAAAAGCAAACAAGAGGAAGCAGATCGCTTCGTCCATGGCGGCCGCTAAAATCAAAAGAGGCCATGGCTGGTCCTGGTTTCTTTCGCCGTGAAGGTGTAGAGCCAACGCCCGATCCGTCGTCGACCGGTCTTCCCCGGCAAAAGTGCGGCCGCGAGATGGACGACGGACGACCGGTGATCCGACGGCCGCATCTCAACTGGGCTGGACGCAACTTTTGATGGAGAATAAGGGGCGATTTGACGCGTCGGCGCGCCGGCCGGCCAGGCCATGCGTCGTCCATCCATCTCTCGTGACCGATCTCTCGTTGTTGCTCCCTGTAGCTCCAGAATATTTAGGGCTCCATTATTGGCTCGCCGCATAAATTTGCAGCAACCCATGCGCCATGACAAGACCTTTCCCAGGGATATAATTTGATGAGAAATTATTATTTAATAAACTATATCTATAAATCTATCCATTGAAATGAGTAAACATTTTTATTTTCACAAACATTATAAAAATTTAGTGAGGTTTAAGAAGAAAGACTTCTTCTGTTTTTATTTTATTTGGTTTGGGAAAGTTAGCTTTAAAACAAAAGTTCGAGAAAGTTAGTGTTGGAGCAAAAGGAGATAGCTGAACAATTGATTTGTTTACTGCATATACGTACTATCTAGTACCAAACGTTGTGTTAAGAAATATCTTTTTTTTTTCTCTTTTTCTGCAGAGGTTACATTTTTGTGTTCGTTCCATGAGGCTTTGCAGCAATCTGAAGAACGTGGTAGACCCAATGAAGGACACAGGAACCATGCTGGGGAAACATGAATGATACACCACACGACGTGGATGGAGGTAGGCCATGAATCCACTGAGCCACGGGCACTGATGTGACAAAAGCGAAGCAAATAATACACGTCGTATGCATGAGAGGGATTAGGACGGACACCTACACTTTTCCGGTGCAAAAGGCCCACGAAATAGATTGATCCATGTATGTTGCTCATCCATGTGGGCGAGCGAAATTTAACAGAGCTGACAGTGTACGGTGCTCACAAATGGTATACGTCCGAAAAAAGGCGTACCCAGTACCGTAGGTTCCCGCGCTATGCGGGGTCTGGAGGCAAGTTGTTTAGCGCACAGTCATTCCCGCACATAAATGTGCAGAGGCTGGGGCTTGAACCTAGACCTTTCGGTCACAGGCGGTGAAACTCTATCACTGCACCAAAGGTGGTACATGTCCTATTTGGAAGAATTTTAATTTGTCGATTTCTTCAAATTGAGGATTTCAACAAGAAGCTATATACTGTTTCCTGCAAATAAAACTACTAAGAACTTTTCAACTTTATCATAATTTTATTTAATTCGTTGAACCAGTCTAATGATGACAAAGCAGGGTGGGCAAAATACTTAGCCTAGGTTGGGATGTCATGAAAGAAAGAAGTAAAATAAAATCTATTTGGATTGCGACAGTGCATATAGGCCCACAACAATATTTTCACCAGCTTTCAACCATGACAGCGAGGGTCCTCTCTATTAAGTCGTCGATTGTTCTTATCTTGTACTGTCCAATTTGATGTAGCTTTGCAATTTCCGGCAATGTTTTATGCACATTATCAGTTCCTTTGACACTTCTCTGCATTGATGTTGATTTCAAGCAAAACTCAGCGACACATATATGTGTAAACTATGCCAACAGTACCCAAATAAATTTATCCCTACGAAGACAAATAACCGAAATAAATCTGATGTCCAAGATGGTTTCATTACTTCGGAAATGGTGTATCAACTTCCATCATGTTCTCAAATTGAGTTTTGCCTCATTTACTAAATTGACGATACTCCTTTCGCTCACATTTACGTGTGGGTTTCCTCTTCCCAGATCATGTGGTATGGTTTGAAAAGCAAAGTTGTAATTATAATATATTGATAAGCACAATCTAATTTGTGTATTATGAAAGTACATGTATGCTAATTACTTTGAAATATTTTAAAAATATTGGCAATCAAAGTTTGGAAAGTTAACTTCTGTACATCCAAAGTAAGACATGTTGAGTATATATAATGAAGTAACATGTTTCAGATTTTAATCAGCCGGCAATACTCTAGATTATTATTGTTTTCAGGAAACTCAGATCACTAATGGACCGTCTAAAATATAAACAATATATTGAGCAATGATTCATGAGCAATGATCCATTTGGCCGGCGCACACAGAATGCAAGGGACCTTTTCAAAAGCCATGCACATAAAGCCAAAACAACCATCCTTTTAGAAAAGGAGAAACTGAGGAAGATGACACCATCTTCACACTTGGGACTTGTCATGTACTCATTGCTCCAATCTGGGGGCCAAATAATAATCTCTTTTGTTTATACTAATGCATGATAGCCCTTGCGTGCCTCATCTAACAACTGAATTGAAGGAAACATGATCAATGAATAGTAGTCTAGTAGACCATGAGCTCATATGAAATGGATATGCAAAGATTGGTTAAAAAAGGATACGATGTACCATTAACACCACCCAAAACATTTTTACCAAGTATGCTTAATTTCATTAATTCTTTGCAAAGCCTTATCATTAATTGTGCACTTTGATGTACGTACTCATTTGTATTATGTGTAGAATAAAGTAATGATGCATATCAATAACATCGTGGGTGCACATTCAATGGATATCAATAATTTGGGGTAGAGGGTTTGTGGGGGCTTTACAAGATCATTTTGGTGATGTGATCATGTCAAGCAGTGGTTGTATGCCACTATGATGGGAATATGCCTTGGTTGATGCTATGAACAGAAGAGTTTTAATTTTGACGTCAATTAAGAACTCAAGACTGAGAGGATGGAAGCATGGTTTATGCATATGCATAGTGATACAAATTGTTGTTCAAGATTATGCTATATATCTATCTTCAGTCCTATCGCATCATTTCTGGCTTGTCCGTGTATGCTAAGATGCATTAGGTCAGGGATAGAAAGATAAGGGGAAGATTATAATTGTTAACACACCACATACCAAAAGAACAACACTTAGCCACTTACCCATCGGCTCTTATTATTTACAAACATTTTTTTTTCAAACAGTCACTTGAGCTGTTCTTGTACATTAATAAAAGTTTGTGAAGACACATTATCTAAATATAAATCATAAATAAAATGACTAGATCTATTTAAAAAAATAAGAAAAATACGAACCCCACGTGACAAGTGCTTAGATAATTTTTACAAAAGGATCTCAGTGAAGCTATTTTAAAAATGGACTCTTTTACCTCAGCATGCAGCTAGTTAGATAATGTCGAGGTCAACGGCTTAGCACACCTCAACTCAATGCCAATCCCTACCATGTCAGGTACATCATGGACATGGGGGCATGTTCCTGAACCTCGGCATTTGATCCATTAACGTTGAGCCTCACAATTTGGGAGTACGCAACCAACGCCTAAGCACTCAAGAACCGCAAGTCCTCCTTGTTGCCCCCCCATTTTTCACCATTCCATGAAACAATAGCCTCCTTGCGTATAATATCACAAGAAGGAATTCTTATCCATCGCTGTATAATATCACAAGAAGGAAGAATGTGTGTAGCTAGTGTGCTAAACACAGTACCTTTCAATGTCTCCTTTAGAAGGACACTGACAGGTAACAGATTGATTTTGTGGCTACAGCTAGTGCAGAAAGTTTTAAATGTCCAACTAAATGATCAAAAAGACATATTTGTATGGAAACCTAGCAACAAGGGGATGTTCACAGTCCAGTCAATGTACAGAGAACTAATGAAAGTAGGAGGAATACAAAAAAATGAGTTGTTCTGGAAACTAAAGATCCCAGAGAAGATTAAAATCTTCTTATGGTACCTAAAGAAGAAGGTTATTTTAACAAAAGATAATCTAGTTAAGAGAAAGTGGAAAGGAAACACAAAGTGCTGTTTTTGTAATCTTGATGAAACTGTACAACACCTCTTCTTTGAGTGCCATATGGCTCGGGGTGTTTGGAATACGGTGTCAGTATCCTGTGGAGTTCGACCACCAACCAATATTAACGACTTGTTCGGGGAGTGGTTGAATTTTTGGACAGCAAAGAGTAGAAAACATGTTCTTATAGGAGTGGCTGCTCTTTGTTGGGCAATTTGGTTGAGTCGTAATGATGTGGCGTTCAACAACACAAGTCCTAACTCCTTTTTGCAGGTGATCTTTAGGGGGACGTTTTGGGCAAGGACATGGACAACCCTATCTAAAGAGAAAGAGAGAACTAGTTTAGAATCCAACTGCCGCAAGTTGGAGGTCATCATTTTGGATATCTTCCAAAACTACGGCTGGAGGTCCAGAAGCCGAATTCAAGACTAGCATTTTAAGGTGTCTTTGTTTTGGTTGTAATGAAGTCTTAAGGGTGTGTGTCCGGTTTCGGAGGGTGAGCAGACTCAGTTTCTGCGTGTTGATGTAACAACTGTGGCTATAAGCGCTCTTTTAGAGTGTCGGAGGCCGGTTTTCCATAGTCTAAAAAAAATAGCCTCCTTACGTAAGTGCAAACTGCAAACATATGTGCATGAGTTGTTTGTTAGCTCGTTCGTGTAGCTTGCGTGAGAATGAATGGTGGAAGCGATGAAGCGACGCCGAGGTAGCCCATCTTGGCATTAAATGGGTTCTTAGTAGTTTAGCTAGGCGCTTTGAAGCCCATTTCTCCAAATCACAGACCCCAGGCCCACAGCCCAATCAAAATCCCAGTTGCGTTGCGTGCGTGGTCCGCGAAGCAACAACGACTGTCGCTAGCTGCTCTCACTCCCGCGCCGCGCGCGCTGCCACTTTACTAATTAAAGCGGCGCGCTCGAGGAATCGGATCACAGTCACAGTCACAGCACGCCGCGATCCCCGCCGGGCGGCAACACAGAGGAAAGTCCACACCACCTTGCACGGCCGGCCACCTCGCCGCCGTTACAGATCGACGATGACTCTGATCTGCGGCGGCGGCGGCGGCGGCGGCGGCGGCAGCAGCAGCTCGGGCCTCCACGACGGGACCAGCGGCCGGCACGGCGCGGCGGCGCGCGCGCTCCTCCTCCCATGGCTCACCGGCGCCGGCGCCCGCAGCGGCCGCCGCCCCCGGCTCCGGCGCTGGATCGTGTCCCCCTACGACGCGCGCTACCTCCTCTGGGAGCACTCCCTCGTGGCCCTCGTGCTCTACACGGCGTGGGTGGCGCCCTTCGAGCTCGGCTTCGTCCCCGACCCGCACGGCGCGCTCGCCTTCGCCGACGACGCCGTCGACGCCTGCTTCGCCGCCGACGTCGCGCTCACCTTCTTCGTCGCCTACACCGACCCGCGCACGTTCCTGCTCGTCGACGAGCCGCGCCGGATCGCGTGGCGGTACGCGTCCACGTGGCTCGCGCTCGACGTGGCCTCCACCGTCCCCACCGAGGTCTCGCGACGGGTGCTGCCGTACAAGGCCAGGAGTTACAACTTCTTCGCCATGCTAAGGCTCTGGCGCCTCCACCGCGTCGGCACGCTCTTCACACAGTAATGAGCGTGTCTACCATGCATCAAAAATCCCTTCAAATCATTATGATCTCGATCGACGATCCTTGGTAACATTTTTTTTTTCCTTTTTTGCATTTGATGTTGTGATATAGACTGGAGAAGGACAGGAAGTTCAGCTACTTCTGGGTGCGGTGCACGAAGCTGATCTGCGTACGTGAGCTCGATTTGTTCATCTGGCATTATTACTTTGTACCAGTACTAGAGTGCGCAGCGGATTCCGGCTCGCGTCATTCAGATAGCTAGGTTGGCTGCTTCATACTATCGGTGCAGGTGACGCTGTTCGCGGTGCACTGCGCGGGGTGCTTCTACTACCTGCTGGCGGACCGGTACCCGGACCGGACGCACACGTGGCTGAGCGCGTCGATGCCGGACTTCCACGACGCGAGCATCTGGCGGCGGTACGCGGCGTCCATGTACTGGTCCATCACCACGCTCACCACCGTCGGGTACGGCGACATGCACGCCGTCAACACCGGCGAGATGGTCTTCACCACGCTCTACATGCTCTTCAACCTCGGCCTCACCGCCTACCTCATCGGCAACATGACCAACCTCGTCGTCCACGGCACCAGCCGCACCCGCAAATACGTACGTTACCTAGCCTACGATTTCCCGGCGATCGCCGGCCCTCGCAATCTCCGGCGATCGCCGATCATGTCAAGATCGACCATTTCGTTCGACGACCAACCATCCCTGACATATCTTTCCTTGTTCTGTGATCGACTTGGAAAGAGGGACGCGATCAAGGCGGCGACGGGGTTCGCGGTGCGGCACCAGCTGCCGGGGAGGCTGCAGGAGCAGATGGTGTCGCACCTGAGCCTCAAGTTCAGGACGGACTCGGAAGGGCTGCAGCAGCAGGAGACGCTGGACGCGCTGCCCAAGGCCATCCGGTCGGGCATCTCGCACCACCTCTTCTTCGCGCTCGTGCAGAGCGTCTACCTCTTCCAGGGCGTCTCCAATGACCTCATCTTCCAGCTGGTAACTACGTACTAACTAGCGTTGGCAACTCCGTTCACTTCGAAAAGCACCGCATCCTTTCTTTTTCACTGTCCTGTTTGAGCGATTCACTATGCGAATAATTAATGAATGGTGAAGGTCTCTGAGATGAACGCCGAGTACTTCGCGCCCAGGGAGGACTTCATCCTGCAGAACGAGGCCCCGTCGGATTTCTACATTCTTGTCACTGGTAGTGTGGTAAAAAAAAAACACACTCTCTTTTCGTCACGGTTATTAATTCGAGTCACGGACTCACGGTTAATTTGAGGTAGATAGTTTATCAAGTTCTACTGAGAAAACAAGAAAATGACACTGACATGTGCAAGTGCTGCGTTGGCAGGAGCTGATAGAGCTCCAGAACGGTGCGGAGCAGGCAAGTCTCTTCTCCATGTTCTGTTTATTCAACAACACATTCAGACTTTCAGAGACGATAGCAGAATGTAATGCCGATCGATGTTGGTATGTGATCTGCAGCTGGCTGGGATGGCCAGGGCCGGCGACGTCGTTGGTGAGATCGGGGTGCTGTGCTACAGGCCCCAGCTCTTCACGGCAAGAACAAGGTCCCTGAGCCAGCTCCTGCGCATGGAACGGACCGCCTTCCTCAGGATTGTTCAGGCCAATGTTGGGGACGGCACCATAATCATCAACAACCTCATTCAGGTCACTCTGCTACTCTGTTCACCTTCAGAACAATCGAACAATTTAAAATAACGAGGGAAAAAATTTAGTTTTTGGCTTACAGATTGTGCTGTTCAGGTATTTGCACTGCTTAACTGCTTTTGCTCTGATGAGCTTGAGAATTCCAATGACATTGCGTTACACCACTGCAGTACCTCAAGGAGAAGAAGGATAGCGTCGCCATTGCCGGGGTCGCAGAGGAGATCGAGTACATGCTGGCCCGGGGTCAGCTTGAGCTCCCTGTGACACTCTGCTACGCTGCATCCAAAGGAGATGACTTCCTGATGCATCAGCTCCTCAAGCGTGGCGTCGACCCAAACGAGTCTGACAACTATTGGCATACAGCACTGGTAAATCCTAAGCTTCAAACTTGTATTTTTTTTACCGTCCAAAAGCAAAGATTTAAATGTTTACTGTCTAAATTAAAATTCAAATTCTCACTTTCGGTGATTTTTTACAGCACGTGGCAGCTTCCACTGGACACGAGCAATGCGTGAGGCTTCTACTCGAGCACGGCGCCGACCCTAACGCCAGGGACGCACAAGGGAGCGTGCCCCTGTGGGAGGCCCTGTCCCGGCGGCACCACGCGGCGGCGCAGCTGCTGGCGGACGCCGGCGGCGACCTGTCCTCCGGCGACACGGCGCTCTTCGCCCGCGCGGCCGTCGAGTCCGGCGAGGCCGCGCTGCTCGAGGACGTGGCGCGCCATGGCGTGGACGTGGCGTCGGCGTCAGCGCGATGGGACGGCGGCGCCACCGCGCTCCACCGCGCCGTCATTCAGGGGAACGCCGGCATGGTCAGGGCACTCCTCGACCGCGGCGCCGACCCCGACGCCGAGGACGACGCCGGCCGGACGCCCAGGGCCGCCGCCGCCGAGCTCGGCAGCCGCGACGTGATGGAGCTGCTCGGCGTGGCGCCGCCAGGGAGCCCGGCTGCGGATCACGGCGGTGGAAGGCACGCGGCGGCGGCGGCGCCGCCGCGGCCGGTCGTGGCGAGGTTCAAGAGCGCGCCGGCGGCGAGGGTGGTCGCCGCCGTCCCGCCGGCGCCGCCGCACGACAGCGCCGGGTCGTCGCCGCTGTCGTCGAGGCAGAGCACTCCCCGGCGGATGGTCAGCTTCCGGAACTCCCTCTTCGGCGTCCTCTCCTCGTCGCACGTGAGCCGGCACGACGGCGGCGGCGGCGGGCCCAGCCGGCGCCACGAGAGGCACGGGCACGGGCACGGGAGCTCGCGTGTCAGGGTTACCATCTCGTGCCCCGAGCAGGGTTGCAGAGCAAGGAAGCTGGTGTTCATGCCGGAGACGGTGGCGCAGCTCGTGGAGCTCGCCGGGAGCACGTTTGGGTTTGCTCCGACGAGGGCGGTGACGATGGAGGGAGCCGAGGTTGATGACCCGAGGCTCGTCAGGGACGGCGATCATCTGCTACTAGTCACCGACCAGTGGGTGCCTGACATTGGCATCATGAGTAGGGATCAATAGTATAAACTTAATGAAGTGAGAACAAATTAGAGACAGGCTGCATGATCGCATCCTAGATAGTGTTGATTGGTGATGGCGAGTTATGCTTCTATTATTTTTAAAAAAAGCAATGGAGGTGCAAATGAAAACTATAGCTAATTGAATGGAAATACGACATGTTCCGCTGATAGATAAGCTCGCTGGCTGATTTTAGCTATTTCAATAGTATTCTGTGAGCAAGAAGAAGACAGAATAAGCCGGAACAAGCTTGCTGTGGCTGGAAACTGGCTGTTAGCTAATTTGTCCCAAAGGCCAAAGATTAAGTGTGTCCTTGGACATCATTTTAAATAATTTATCCAGCTGATCAATCAAAGAACGCTACAGTATTTTGCAGAAAATTTCCAGTTCACGTTCGGACTGCTCTGTAGTGTGCTAATTTGAGTTGCCTTCTGTTAATACTATGAGAATATAAATAGCAAGTAACAGCGGATCTATTCAGTGGAAGTCAAAATACCAAGGCTAATGGATGGGGAGAGTGGTTGCAGACAGGAAGATGAAAATTCTAGACTTGTGCTTGACCATCCGCAACCCTTCTCCGCCATTCACCATCTCGACGCCGGTGAGCACCATGAACTTACCCACAAGCCTGCGCTTATCATCGTCAATAAAGGCGCCATGGAAGCGGCTGAGCGATACTCTCTCCTCGAGCTTGAAGACCTTAGCGACGCAAAACCTCCCGGAGCCGAGGTTCAGCAGGTGGAGCCGGTGCGCCGACCACCCCGTCTTTGACCGGCGAACAACCTCGGGCTGCTCGCTCAGCAGGTGTGACGTCACCAGCACCATTTGCGGCGGCGCGTCGAAGTCTTCCCACTGGTGCCGCACCGCCGGCACCTGGCCGCCGTCAAAGGTCCATGCCCATCATGTGGAGACGCCGGCGAGGTCGACGGCGCGCAGCTGGTGCGGGTACTCGGGGGAGAAGGCGAGCCACGTCCCGAGCTCGGGGACGTGCACGGCCCTACCGTGGAACGGAAGCGCCCAGCCGCCGGCGCGACGCCTCACGCCACTCGCCGGTGACCGTGTCGAAGCAGAGGGTGCCGGCGCCGCCGGCCGCCACGCAGATGGTCCGGTCGCCGTCGACCGCCGTGAACGATCTGATACGCACGCCGTTGCACATGGGATCCGGCGGCGGAGGAAGAGGACGCCACTTGGGGTCCATGAAGCCGTCCCTGCCGAAGTCGATGGCCTCGAAGTTTGGGGCCTCGAATCCGGAGCGCATCACGTGAAGGCTTTCTTCCCCGGCGCCGGCGACGGTGAAGGGGGTGGGTGTGAATCCCGGCGTGTGCGGGGCGAGGTCGGGCACGCTGACGACGGAGCGCGAGACGGTGTCGTAGAGGGTGGCGTGGCCGGCCTGGTTGGTGTGGAGGATCCTGCCGCCGCCGCCGCCGCCGCCGGGGCTCGGCAGGAGGACGAACATCTCCTCGTTGCACGGCCACCGGGTTTCCGTGGCGGGGGAGGGGGAGGACTCGAAGCGCATGATCGGCGCCGGCAGCGGCCGGAACTTCACGCGCCTCGTCGGTTTGCGGCCGTTGTTTGCGGCTTGTGCAGTTGTGCTTCGGCTGTGGATGACTGGATGGGTAGAAGAGATGCTTGTGGACATCGAGGCGGTGCAGGGAGTAGATGCGGCTGCTGTAGTGCGCAACCACCGGATTCACGAGCCGCCGGTTCATCTTGCCGAATGAAAACAGCGCCGCGCCGCCCGGTGGTTTCGGAATAGGAGGAGATTGACGAGCGGCGGCGGACTTTTATTTTCACGAGGAGGTGCTTTACAGTTTACACACGGTGTGGTTTAATTTAACGCAAAAACTATCGCGAGGACGACCTCTCTTTAGCGTAAGAGCAAGTATTACGAGGCCACATCACCGGGCGATTCACCTGGACACCTCAACCTCATCTGACGCGGGAGAGAGAAAAGGGGAGAGAGAGTGAAACGGGCGCGTGCTCAAGCGCCTGCTGAAGCGGGCGCATGCGCACTTGTGGGACTGGCGCCACCACTTCCGGGTCTCTCATTCGCGGTGCAGTGCTGCAAAGCTCCCCAGGACATTAAAGGCTATGGGACCCGCCACCACCAGCTTGGCTGATCGAGTGAGCTGGAGTGCTGAAACGGCGGCAAGCGAGCGTCGCTTTTATCCCTGCTCTAAAGGGGAGCCCCCCTCGTCTTCCACCTCCATCCAGTTACTTGGAGGAAGTAACAACGGCCGGGAGCTCGGGCGGTTGGTGGGCGGGGGAGGGGATCCATCACCGACGGATCTAGAGGGAAGGGTTGGGGGAGGAGGTCGGCCCGACGGTGGTGGTGGGCAAGACGGCGGCGGCGAAGCGGAGGCGGCGCTCGGGAGATGGCGGTTGGGCAGTGGAGGAGGCGGGGGATCTGGTGGTGCTCATCGGCGTCGGGGAGGAAGAAGAGAAGGAGCTCGCCGGTGGTGGATCTCGGCGTCGGGTTAGGGGTGGCAGAGGAGGAGGGCGACGGCAGAGGCAGGCCTCGGCCGTGGAGCCGGGGGAGGTGGAGGCGCGCGGGGGAGGACGCGGCGCCGGGTTAGGATTGGGAGGGGAGGCGCGGCGGCGGCGGCCCCCGGCCGCCGGAGCCGGGGGAGGAGGCTGCGCGCGGGGAGGGGTGGGCGTCGGGAGGAAGGAGGTGGTGGGGCCGGTGGGGGAGGTGGGGTTGAATAAAAAGAAAGGTTTCCTAAAATAGAGCCCCCACAAATAGAAAGTTTCCCATTTTGGGAAGGACTTGCCCTTAAGACTAAATGAAGGAGGCCTTCCTTTAGTCCAGTCCTTTAATTTAACCCATCTACCGCTGCGGTTAGTCGCAGACGCCAGTGAAACAATTCAAGCAGGGACGAAGCCAGGAAAAAAATTAGAAGGGGCTGAACAAAAGTACTAGTTGGGCTTTAGGCTTCTATCTTGTTGGATTGCTGGTCTAATAAACTTTAGCCCCTCTTAGTGTACATATTTTACCTGAAATTAGACAGGGAATCAAAGGGGTTTCCTTTGGCACCGCAGCGGTAGGGGGGCTGGAGCCCCACCCGCCCCACCGCTGGCTCCGTGCCTGAATTCAAGGGTTGAGGGAGACTCGATCGCCTCAGTCATAGGGAAGGGTTAGAAGAAGCTCGTGGTCATTAGAAGGATATGTATGGATATTAATATTTTTCACTATAAGTTTGGTCAAATTTTAAAATATTTGACTTAGAATTGCATTCTTTTGGGACGGAGGGGCACATTAATCACAGAAAAACACATAAACGAGAGAAATATATTTTCCATGAGGAATTGATAAACACAAAAACGATATATATATAAGAGTTTTCTAACAAACACACAAGATAGAGAAAATATGTTTTTCCTTGAGTAATTGAAACAAGATGTATTACTAAAATTCTTTAGAACTATCCCATGCCTGGCCCAGCCCATTTATACCCTTCTCATTGTTATTCAGAGCACCCACTTGATTCTATTGTCGGGGAACACGAACCGTCTGGTCTTGTGCTTGACCATCCGGAGCCCCCCTCCTTCACTCCCGTCGCGAACCACCTCGACGCCGATGAGCACCGTAAGCCTATCCTTAGTTGTAGGGAAGTCATCGTCAGAAAGGCAACAGCTTAATGATACCTTCTCCTCGGCTACGAACTCTTTAGCTACACAAAACCTCCCGGAGCCCAGGTTCACCAGGTGGAGCTGCCGCGGCGACCACTCCACCGTCGTGGTGTGCACAGTTCCCGGGAACCGCTTGTTCAACACGATGGACGTCTCCTCCTTCGGCGGCGGGTTGAAATCCTCCCACACGTGCTGCAACTCTGGCTCCGGACTCTCAAGAGGGGCTTCAACAATGCCGGAGAGGTCGGCGGCGCACAGGTGGTGTGGGTAGCTTGTGGAGAAGCCAACCCCAGTCTCGAGCTCGGGGACGTGCTCGGCTGGCTCTGCCTTCGAACGGCAGCTTGAAGTCACCGGCGTGCCACCATTTCTGGCACGCCGTGTCGAAGCAGAAGGTGCCGGTGCCTTGCCTTCGTACATGGACGACACGCATATGGTCCTGCCGCCGTCGAGCACCGCGGACATGTGGAAGGCGTCGGTGGCGGGCGGCGGCGGGAGTGGCTGCCATTTGAGCCTGCTGCGGTAGTCAAAGCCATGGCGTCTCCGGCTACCATCGCCATTGTCACCGCCGCCGAAGTCGAGGACCTCGAAGCTGTATCCGTTGGAGCCCATCACATAGAGGCTTTGTTCTTCTTTTTCTTCACCGGAGCCGGCGATGGCGAAGGGGATGGGTGGGTATCCCTTGGGCTCGCCGAGGTCGGGAACGCGCAAATGATGCGCTGAGTCCCGCGTCATGTGACACCCCTCTTTGGGGGCCGTCACTGACGCGGGGCCCGGCTCGCGCCGCCGCCGTCGCTGCTCGCCGCCGCCGCCGGGTTAGTGTCCGGGGTTGGGGGAGAAACATTCCCGACGGATCTAGAAGGAGTTCGGGGGCGACTGCCGGCCCGGCGGAGGAGGCGGGTGGCGGGGGGAGGCCGGGCGACGCCCTTGCGCCGCCGGCCGGGCGGTGGGAGACGGCAGTTGGGCCGGCGGCGGCGGGGGGTGATGTGGAGTCGAAGGATTAGCGTCGGTGGTGCCGGCGGGCGGCGGCGGAGGCGGCGGAGGCCGCCGGAGCCGGGGGAGGCGCCGGCGGCGAGGGAGACGGGCCCACCCGTCAGCGGCTCCACCCAAATGGGGTGTCATGTGACACGGGTCTCAGCACATCCGCATCCGTCGGGAACGCTGACGACGGAGCGCGAGCCGACGTCGTAGAGGCTGGCGTGGCCGGCGCCGTTGGCGTGGAGGATCCGGTCGGGCTCGCCACCGCGGCCGCCGCGGCCGTGGAGGAGCACAAACATGTCTGCTGGCGATGAGTCCCAGTAACGCCTTTCGGCGGGGTCCATTGTTGGGGACGACTCGAAGCCCGTTATCGCCTCGGGTAGCTGCCGCAGCCTCTCGATCTTTGGCGGCTTATTTGGCTTGCTGCCGCCGGTGCCGCCATTGTTGTTCTCCTTCTCCTTCTCCTTGGCGTGTGCGGCTTGTGCTTCGGCGGTGGATGGGTAGAAGCTGCTTGGAGACGTCGAGGCGGTGCAGGACGTGCACTTTGCTTCTGTAGTTTGCTACCACTAGATTCACAAACTGGCGGCTCATCTTGCAGTAGAACGAATTAATGCAGGCACCTGATGATGAAACCGATAAACCAATCTAAGTGATGAGGGAGATCGTCGACAAGGAGAAGGTCATCATCAGATGAATAATATGAGTATGAATCACACGAAAGCCGATCTTGCATAGAGAGAGAGAAAAAAAATGCCCGATGGATTATTCAAAGCAAAGGGATGATGATCTTACAAGCGGATCTTGAGGGGGCGGTGCTGCGCTTCGAGACGGACGGCGAGCGCGCTTCGGAATGTGATGACGTGCACCCAGGCGCGCTGCACCGTACCGCACATCACGCCCTGATTTTAACTTGAACCCATGCAATCCACCGTCCATGGTTTGCCCTACTCATATCACATCTCTGTTTCTCAAAAACTATATTGTATTATTACTACCAGAAAAACTCACATTGATGCGTGACACTTAGTGCCGGTCAGCCTGGAGCCGGGCACTAACGTGGCCCGAGCGAGGAACAGTGACCGCGAAGCCACGTTAGTGCCGGTCAATAACACCAGCCGGCACTAAATGACGCACGTTAGTGCCGGCTGGTGTTATCGACCGGCACTAACGTGTCCCGAGCAGGTCCCTTTAAAAGGACACCATCTATCCCACAATCACATATGATGCATAGGTGAGATG
This sequence comes from Urochloa ruziziensis, assembly GCA_015476505.1. Taxonomy (NCBI): domain Eukaryota; kingdom Viridiplantae; phylum Streptophyta; class Magnoliopsida; order Poales; family Poaceae; genus Urochloa; species Urochloa ruziziensis. The sequence goes on along the minus strand of CM027119.1, from coordinate 4,395,227 downwards.
GTAAGGAAGCAACGCGCAAGGCTAGAGGTCGTGGGTTCGAATCCTCGCAGCCGCGTACACTTATTTACGCGTGAAAAAATCGCGTGACTTGCAACGGCACGCGCGTGAGGGCCTCCTGGGTGCGTGTAATATTTTTTTTTTATTTTTTGGTTGACGTAAGCCGCCCATTTAGTGCCGGTTTCTCCCAGTGATGTATATTTCCAAGAGAACTCAACATCCTTTCTTGCTCTTGGTTTGAATAATTAAGGTATTGTGGTGTTAATCATAAAATTATCTACTGAATCATTAGTAGTAACACATTGATCTGGCTCAACATGTGTGATCCGTTAAATACATAATCTTATCTGCATAGTGTGATCTTTAAAAACCTACTCGAGTTATACTCCCTCCTGAAATACAAGACATTTTGGTTTGTCCTAAGCTAAACTGTTCTAAGTTTGATCAAATTTATAGAAAATGGCAATAATACTTAGGATGTCAAATGAGCATGATTGAACACATTATGAAATATATTTTCATAATTTATTTATTTGATGTGTTAAGTGTTAACAAACACACAAGATAGAGAAAATATGTTTTTCCTTGAGTAATTGAAACAAGATGTATTACGAAAATTCTTTAGAACTATCCCATGCCCGGCCCAGCCTATATATCCTTCTAATTATCATTCAGAGCACCCACTTGATTCTATTGCCGGGGAACACGAAACGTTTGGACTTGTGCTTGATCATCCGCAGCCCTCCTCCTTCACCGCCGTCGCGAACCACCTCTACGCCGATGAGCACCGTAAGCCTATCCTTAAGTTTTGGGAAGTCGTCATCAGAGAGACACAACTGAGTGATACCGTCTCCTCGGCTTCAAAGACTTTAGCTACACAAAACCTGCCGGAGCCCAGGTTCACCAGGTGGAGCTGTCGGATCGACCACTCCAGCGTTGTCGTGTGCACGATGCCCGGGAACTGCTCGTTCAGCACGATCGACGTCTCCTCCGTTGGAGGCGGGTTGAAATCCTCCCACACGTGCTGCAGCTTTGGCCCCTCGAGAGGGGCTTTGGCGGCGCTGGAGAGGTCGGCGGCGCAAAGGGGACGCGGATGTGTTAATCACGCCGGGATATCCGTCCCCTGTAGCGCGCGCTGACGTGGTGCTGACGTCAGCACCACGTCAGCCTTCTTTCTCCTCTCGCCTCCTGCCTCTCCCCGCATCCCGCCGCCGCCGGCCTCCACCCACGCGCAGCGGCGACCTCGCCGCCGCCCGTGCCGGCCACCAGCCGCCCCCGCCGCCGGTCGTCGTCCCTTCCTTCGCCGGCGCCTCTCCGGCGCCCACCACCCCCGACGCCGGCGTCACTCCAACACCCTTCGCCCCCGCCGCCGGCGCCGCCCGCCGGGGATCCTCCACCACCCGGCCGGCGGCGCCATCGCCGCCCGGCCTCGCCGCCGGCAACCCGCCACCGCCGCCGGGCCGGCCGCCGCCAAGCCGGCCATTCCTCTAAATCCGGTGGCGGCCATGGCCCCTGACAACCCTAATCCCTAAATCTGCTCCCTCCAGAGCCGCCCGCGGCCGGCGGCGACCTCGCTGCTGGCCTCCCGCCCACCAACCGCCGCCGGCCCCGGTGACATCAGCAATGACGTCATCTTCCACGTCAGCCCTCCACCAGCACGAATCTCAACGCCACACATCCAACGCTGGGAAACTGGGGGCTGTTTCAGGTGGTGATTACCACATCATTTTCGGGCGCAGAGGTGGTGTGGGTGGTCGGGAGAGAAGCCGACCCAGGTCTTGAGCTCTGGAATGTGCTCGGCTCTGCCTTCGAACGGCAGCGTCCAGTCGCCGGCGTGCCACCATTGCCGGCTAGCCGTGTCGAAGCAGAAGGTGCCGGGGCCTTCGGGTATGGAGGAGAAGCAGATGGTCCTGCCGCCGTTGAGTACCGCGGACATGTGGAAGCAGGCAGCGCCGAGTGGCAGCGGCGGGAGTGGCTACCATTTGAGGCCACGGCGGTCAAAGCCATATCTTCTCCGGCTACTACCGCCATCGCCGCCGAAGTCGAGGACTTCGAAGCTGTATCCTTTGGAGGACATCACGTAGAGGCTCCCTTCTTCTCCGGCGCCGGCGATGGCGAAGGGGATGGGTCGGTATCCCTTGGGATCTCCGAGGTCGGGCACGCTGACAACGGACCTCGAGCCGGCATCGTAGACGGTGGCGTGGCCGGCACCGTTGGCCTGGAGGATCCGGCAGGGCTCACCGTCGCCGCCGCCGTGGAGGAGCACGAACATGTCTTCCGGCGATGAGTCCCAGTAACTCCTCTCGTCGGGGTCTATGGTTGGGGACGACTCGAAGCCAGTTATCGGCGTGGGCAGCCGCCGCAGCCTATGGATCCTCGGCGGCTTTGGCGTACCCCGGCCGGTGCCGCCCACTACGGGAATCCTGGGTTTGCCGTGTGCCTCCTACACACGGCAAAGCCGAAAAGGCACACGGCAAAGGCTTTGCCGTGTGCCTTCGGCTTTGCCGTGTGCAAAACAGTACACGGCAAACACCACGACGGCAAAGCCTTCTTTGCCGCGTGCTGTATCTCGGGCACACGGCAAAGAGCGACACACGACAAAGTTTGGATCCCGAAAAAACGCAAAATAAAATAGCAAAACATTTTATTTTAATGGGGGAAGGACCCCCTCGGCCATTTCCCACAGTCTCCAGGGGCTAGCTGAGAAGATTCGAAAGACTCAGTGAACAGTACCCGCGAATAAAGAATTCCTCAGGGTTAGATCTGCAAAGATGCAAGGCTTGGGTTAGATTGAAAGGATCGAATCTTCTTAGGGAGTATTATGGAAGATTGGCAAGAGACAAAAGAATCTACTGAAATTACATAGTACTCCAGGGGCTAGATCGCAAAACAGCTTCTTCTTCCTTCCATCCATGGTCACCGGCGGCCCTGACCGGCAAAATCGCCGGCGCTCTGGCCTCCTAGAGTTCCGGCGAACCTGCACAAGAGGAAGAGGATGAGATGGCGCAAGTCCACACCGGCGGCGGGGGTGGCCGGAATTGAATGAGCAGCGGTGGCAGAGGGAGGTGGCGGCCGGTTCGGGTGATGCGTGCGGCCAGTGCTTCGGCGACGGGAAGAGGTCAGCGAGCAGCGGCGGGATAGCGGCTCGGCTCGACGAAGCTCCCGACGGCAAGGAAGGCGGCGAAGACGGGCCGACGACGCTGGGCAAAATTTGCTCCGGCGGCGGCGCTGTGCAAGGCGGCGGGAGGGCGGCGCAGCAGCAGGGGACGCGCGGGGCGATTGCGGCGGCCTTAAATAAACGCGGAGGCGGCCGTGGTGCGCACGCCAAGAAGGCGGCGACGTCGGCGGCCTGCCGAGCTCGATGGCCGGGCCTAGATGGGCCTTGGCGGGCCTCATGGGCTCGGCCCGTGGAGATGGCGAGGCCCAGCGTCAGTGAGAGGAGGGGGCGGAGCGGGTTAGGATGAAGCGGGTCGGGTCGGGTTCGGTTGGATCCGGCCAGATTTTTTAAAGAAAAGGATTAGGTTTTTAATTTCCGGAAATACTTTTCAATGCGAAAACAATTCCAAAATAATCTAGAAAATGCTTTTAAAGCACGAAAAATACCCAGGAACTCTAAAAAATTCTAGGAAAAATCCTAGAGATAGATTGGGACACGAGGAGTCCAAATAAAATATTTAGAGCTCATGAAAAGGATTTAAGAGCCTTCTAATAAATAGATTTAGCTCTAGGCAGAGGAGAATAAATTTCAGAAAAGTCTAGAAAATTCTCGGAAGAACTTGGACGTAGGATAAACGCAGTTTTCAAAACTTTGCACTCATGAAACACGAAGATGCATCGGCATGAATGCAACACGCAGAGAACAATTTATTTAATTTTGGAAATACAGACAATTAATTTTCTTTCTACGCTAAATTCTCTGTAAAATAAAATAAATGTTGGAAAATTTTAAAATTGAGAGAAAATCGTTGTTTAATTATTCTCTAAATTCACATCATGAAATTAGAGAATTTCAGGGTGTGACAACAACAAACGAGAGAAAAGACAGAAAGGAGTACATTGGAGAATCAGAGAAAAGACAGAAATGAGTGCATTGGAGAATTAGAGAAAAGAAAAGGGGAACTGCCTATCAGAGATTGCAGAGGGAAGAAGTTACTCCACTCCCTAGTCACCGGGAACGCGGAACGACGCGGCGTTCCGCGTCCCGGGAACGTCGTTCCGGGGACGGGAACGCGGGAACGTTCGCGTCCCGGCCCTGCAAAATTCAACAAAAAGCGGCGATCCTCGTTCCTCGATCCCGTTCCACAACCCCTTCGTTCCGGGAACTTGGTGACTAAGCTCCACTCTACTAGTTTCAAGCTATCAGAGGGTGAACAACATCTATTCGACCAGACAACTAGGTCTTCACGACATCCTCTAGAGATTGTTGAATTTGTCTCATCTGCATGCCTGAACACTTTAGCATTTCTACACTTCCAAAAATTCCACAGAATGCAAGTCAAGACCGTGCTTTTTTACTTTCGGAATACGCTCTTGAATAGGATTTGCAGACCAGAGCTCCTCAACACCCAGGGGCTGCCAAAGGGAGCTGAGGTCTAAACCAATAAAGCCCCAGAAACTGTTGCTGCGAGGACAAGAGATAAAAAGATGAAAAATGTCTTCATCGTCAGCGCAGAAAGGGCATTGTCGTGATGGTTGCATATTGCAGTAAAGCCGCCGTGCGTTGGTACTGAGCCTTTGCCTGTGGAGGAGCCAAAGAAAAATTTACATTTCTGCGGTGCAAAGTTTTGCCAAATATTCTTCACAAAGGGATCATCCTGGTGGGAAGCAAAGGACAAGATGTAGTGGTCTTTGGTGGTGTGGGAATTTTTCCATTGCTCCTTAGAACTTGTTTGTCAGTTGAGTTTGGAACCAAACTGATAGACATCATGAGGGATTGGAGTTCTTGCAGGTCACGGTTTGCTGCGTGAGTTAAACGGGGTCTGAGGGAGAGTAAAAGGTCAGACGAAAAAAGAACTTTAGCTACAGAAGCATTTGGTTTGATGGTATGAGAAAACAAGGCAGGAAAGGTGCTAGCAAGAGTTTGTGTTCCACACCACAAGTCTGGCCAGAAAGCCGTCATTTCCCCTTCTCCAATAAAAACTTCTGTCTCGGCTCTGAAGGAGGGTAACTGAGCATAAATATCCTTCCAAATTGGGGTGATGCTCGGGATATCATCTCCAAAATCATGTCTCTCATTCCAACCATAGTTTTGCTGAAGCCAAACTATCCAAGGGACAGGCGGAGCACAATGGAATTTGTAGAGAAATTTCTTGAGCAGACTTTTGTTTTTCTTGTCTAAATTCGGCACTCCAAGTCCTCCTTTAGTCTTAGGAAGATAAACATCCTCCCAGGCTCCTTTACACTGCTTCGACACGAGGAGCCATAAGTGGCAGAAAGCCGGCGACTGGGTTTTGCCCTTCCAAGGCCGAGCCGAGTACATCTCTGAACTCGACACTTGGTTCGTCATCCAACCCTACAACGACCACCTGTGCGCATCCTCAGACCTCGCCACCGCCATGGCTGATCACCGAGCACCCACGCTGCAGCACGTGTGGAACATACCTTGACCTGCCTAACGAGTCGGAGTACATTGTGCTAAAAGGGCGCCTCCGAGGCATTTCTCTCCGCAGATCGAGGAACTGGTCGCCGGACAGCGTCGGACTTGCTCAACCTCGGTGGAGGCAGGTTCTGCATTGCCACGGTCATCCAAGACCAGCGGACGCCGGACGGTGTCATTCGGTTATGAGAGTGACACTGAGACTGAAGCAGAGTTCGTCGTGCTCAGTGGCTTGGAGGTCGTTTGCGATGCCGGCAATAGAGAAGAAGGGGGGCTCAGAATGGTGAAGCACAAGTCCAAACGCTACATGTTCGGCAGCAACAAAATCCAGTGGGTGCTCTGAATAGTGAACAATCATGTACCAAGTACAAGTAACTCAACAGGATTGTACATGCATGCCCAACTAACTGTTGATGTAATTGTCGAACATCGATTCAGTTACAAGCATGCAGTGCTTGGAAGTGAAGCTTTATTTACTTTTCATTAATTGTGTCTTGACCAAGTTATCTAAGTTGTATTTTAGGTTTAGTGGTGCGCTCTGGTGTCCCGAATGAGTTGGTTTACAACTTCAAACTTACTGGTGACAACCCAAATCAATAACCACGGATGTTCTTATTAGCAAAATCCTGATGTACTTGTACATCTAGGGGAAAAAAAGTCCAATCTCTCAAGAGAGGCTTTATGCGTCTTGTTGACAACCGTTCTTCCTTTGGTCTTGCTCTCCTTGATGGAGGACAATTAGACTATCACGTATTTGAAGGATTTGGATCTCAGAGAACAAACCGGGTTAAAGTTGAACAATTTGGATTAAGGCAAGAGAAAGAATAATGGAAAATAGCCACAGCGCGCAGCACCGTTAGTCTGTTGTGTAGTTTCTTTTTTTACTCATTTGGATTCTTCATGGACGACTCTTAGCATATAGTAGCATGTACCATAGAACAAAAAACCGGACCGGAGATCGAACCGGTCAGGCTACTGGTTCAATGGTTTGCCGGTCCAACCAGTGGTTCACTGGTCCAACCAGTGGTTCATTATTTATTAGTAAAATATTTATTTCTTATGATTTGTATGAGAAATATATATGTTTTCTTACCTAAACATCAAACTAATCACTGGTTCACTGGTTTGATAAAAAAACCACCGGTTCAACCGGTCACTCGTTCACCGGTTCGACACAAAACCGGCCGGTTCAACCGGTTCACACCGGTTCAATTGCATGACCGGTCTTTTAACTGAACCGAACCAGTCCGGTCACCGGTTCACGGTTTTTCCGGTCGGACCACTGGTCCGGTCCGGTTTTTTGTTCTAGGGCATGTACGCAGGGAGGTATCTTTTCATACCAATGTCAAAAGGTAATTCGTACTTCCTTTTTCTGGAAAGGCATAACTTGTACGAAGTATGTTGCATGAAACGGAATATGAAGAATACGGAACTCTTGCCAGTCACGGACCTCACGGTAGCTACTTCATGCATGTTATGACATGCATGCAGTTGCATGACTAAGAATGGAGCGGCGATGTGGTGGAGAAAATAAGTGGAGGAAAGTCTGTAACTCATTTTCATCAAAGCGCTAAGACTAAACAATTGCCACATACGACCTGACGTGTCCGATGGAAACACAACAAACATTGCAAGATTTTTCAGTTTATATCCATTTTCGTTGAAGTGCTTATGACAAATAGCTCGGTTCAATGAACATTCATTTTCTTTATTTTCTACATACAAAGGATTGGGATAGAACATGCCATTACTCAGGCTACTGAGGCAGGTGCCCAGAGGACGTCACCCCTAGTAAGAAAGTGGCACACTGAGGCTTCTCCGGGTTTGCGACCAAGCTTCACCCAATACATCAGCGTGGGGTCAAATGCTGAGGTGTTCACATGGCACACCGCCAATGCGCGCACGACCGCTGGTGTTTTCGACACAGTGACATCACTGTCCTCCTTCTCCCTCTGCAGTGTGACCTCATAGATCCTCGTCGGGTTCACAGCATGGCAGTAGAATAACGCGGCCGGGAAGCTCATGCTGTGGCACGTCACGGTGTTTGCTGGTGCCTTGGCGGTCACCGCGCGCACTGCTGCCACCCTGTACATATTTGATGGCGAGCCAATGCCCTCCTCAGGCACATCGAGGGACGTGGAGAAGGCGCGGAGTTCGCTGGTGCCAAGAGCTGACGCAGCGAACCCATGCATGGACTGCACGGACATGGCGCATGCCTTCTGCTCACCTGCCACTTCACGGGGGTGCTCACATGAGCTCAGCGTGGACCACATGTCACGAGCCATAGCGAGGGACACTGACGCGAAAGTCATGACGATTTCGGTGAAGTTCTTTGTGGACATCGGGATCGAGTTGGCGGTGTCATGACGAAGCCAAGCACTGTGTAGGGCAGCGGCCCGGTCGATGTAGAGGTTCATCTTAGACCCTGCAGTAAAGACACTCTCTGGATAGAGAAGCTTCTCTGAAGCTATTCTGTGTGCCCAGTTATGATAGATCTTTACATCTCTTTTGGTAAGCTGATCTGAGTACACAGACCAGTAGTGTTCACTTTCCTTGACTTTTCTCTCACTTCCTGTAAGATATTTTGATTTTGGTGTTAGACAAGTTAACACCTTATCTCCATGTTGTATAGTTAAAAATAGATTTTGTTGTACTTTGGGAGCTGTAAAGCCATTAGAGACCAATCGTATAAAAAACGTAGAAACATTTATATGAAGGCATAAAACATATAGTTTGCAAAGGTATATTGCGTGTATGAGAGAGATACCAGATGGTGCACTGCAATGGTCCAGTATGGCTGACGGCATGGCCCTATTGGGAAATACTGACTGCCAATATGCGTTGAGCTCTGATGTAGAGGCATAGGATGGCACCGTGGTCCCTTCCGCCCCTATCACTAGTGCTGCACACCGACCTCCTCCGGCCACAACAACCTGCAAGACCATCATTGTTGCAATGTAAAAATAGGGAAAACATTAAAACAACTAACAATTTACTTTCAAATTATCTGAGATAATGTATCTCCGAGTACTCAGACATACGACATTTGAAATGTATAGGTGACAATTTGGATCTACAACCTTTTGATGTAGTGGCTTATCCTACATGGTTCTAGACACTACCACACAATGAAACATAAACCATTATCGATTATCCTGAACATATTTGTCCATATGTATGTGACCATTTTTGCATTTGATTGACTATTTGGATGCAAAAGGGCACTGATATGGAAATGGTTCCCCATAAGCTCCCAGGATTGGTACTGGAGGATGGATGAAAAATAACATCTAGCTCTCCAATCAATTACATGGCCGATTCTCCCTATCTAAGAATGTAAGTATTGGAGTCAGCACAACATACCAGAAGTGACACGAGGAACAGAAGAACACCCATTTCTACCTTTACTATCTAGCTTCTCTGCTATGTTGGTCTGTGTTCTTTCCCACCATCTTGCACCTGTATTTATACAAAAAGCGGACAACTCTTTTTGCTACCTGTCTTGAATAGTTGGCAGATGCAAGTTACTGGTTAGACAAGTTAAATCATGATGTGGAAATGGACACGTTGCTGCTACTATTTTCAACGTTGCACGTTACCTGTTGATTGTATGCCACGTACTGGAAAAGTTTGGTGAATGTATGCCACGTATTGGAAAAGCTTGGTGAATGTATGCCACGTATTGGAAAAGCTTGGTGAACATACACCACGTACTGGAAATCTTGGTGGAGATATGCCACGTTCTGGAAAACATGGTGAACATATGCCACGTGCTAGAAAATTTTGGACACATGTTGTTGCAGCAATTTATAATAGTGATATTTTGCTATATATGGTAATGTACAGTGGATATTTGGTTGTTAGCAGCTGGAAGTATTCAATACATGCAAATAGTGGTTGCTGCCAGTTGCAAGTATTTAATGCACCCATAAATTGTGGTTGGTAGTATCAAATTTTGATGTATCATCATAGGAGCAGCGAAAACACCCTTGATTGGTTCGCATGCCACTCATAGCTCATAGATCATGAGAATCAAAAACACCCTTGTGTATGCCATTGGTATAGCTATGCATCTTTACTCTATTATCTATGATACATTAGTATATATTATGCATTTTGTGCCATTTACTCAGCACACTTAGTATGACATCCAAAGCCATAGGAACTCTTTCAATTTCACTTACCCTCTCTAAAACATTCAAACTACACAGTTGTCATCATTGAAATTTTTCTTGATTTATCAAAGACGCCTATTGCCAAATAAATTTGCACCATTGTCTTTTTCCATGATGCCATCACCTTTGCCCACGAATATTCCCTGTGGTAATATCACGACTATCACTATCATGCTTGCCTCTTTCTCATCTGCCTCGAAACCTTATGCATTATCATTGCCCTACAATTGAGTCATTACCCTCCATCTCCCGCCTCACTTTCTCCAAACCATTAGTTAGTAAAAAATTATACTGAACAGAATCACTTTTTTTTCAAATGTTTGGAGGAAACATTTATCCATTGAACAATGAAAAAAGGAAAAAGTTCTGAAAATTCCTTTTTAAAAAGGTGAACCATCGGACCTTTGGTGATCTAATAATTCAATAATGAAAGGAAGCCAGCCTTTCTAATGTAATCCCAATTCGAAATCTGGCCATTAATCCGATTACATCTCATCCATTTATTTGACACAAGACATTGGTTTCCGTTCCTTAGCATGTACGACATTATTAGGTAACTTAAATTGTCGACCAATTCACACACGATGATGTGTAAAGCTTCCTATTTACCATTATAATCCTACAAAATGCTTGACAGTGAGAGAGGACAGGTTGTGCGTCACCACAGTGCATGCAGTTGGATGACTAAAAATGGAGCGGCGATGCGGTGGAGAAAATAAGTGGACTACAAGTCTGTAACTCATTTTCATCAAAGCGCTAAGACTAAACAATTGCCACATACGACCTGACGTGTCCGATGGAAACACAACAAACATTGCAAGATTTTTCAGTTTATATCCATTTTCGTTGAAGTGCTTATGACAAATAGCTCGGTTCAATGAACATTCATTTTCTTATTTTCTACATACAAAGGATTGGGATAGAACATGCCATTACTCAGGCTACTGAGGCAGGTGCCCAGAGGACGTCACCCCTAGTAAGAAAGTGGCACACTGAGGCTTCTCCGGGTTTGCGACCAAGCTTCACCCAATACATCAGCGTGGGGTCAAATGCTGAGGTGTTCACATGGCACACCGCCAATGCGCGCACGACCGCTGGTGTTTTCGACACAGTGACATCACTGTCCTCCTTCTCCCTCTGCAGTGTGACCTCATAGATCCTCGTCGGGTTCACAGCATGGCAGTAGAATAACGCGGCCGGGAAGCTCATGCTGTGGCACGTCACGGTGTTTGCTGGTGCCTTGGCGGTCACCGCGCGCACTGCTGCCACCCTGTACATATTTGATGGCGAGCCAATGCCCTCCTCAGGCACATCGAGGGATGTGGAGAAGGCGCGGAGTTCGCTGGTGCCAAGAGCTGACGCAGCGAACCCATGCATGGACTGCACAGACATGGTGCATGCCTTCTGCTCACCTGCCACTTCACGGGGGTGCTCACATGAGCTCAGTGTGGACCAGATGTCACGAGCCATAGCGAGGGACACCGGTGCGAAAGTCATGACGATTTCGGTGAAGTTCTTTGTGGACATCGGGACCGAGTTGGCGGTGTCATGATGAAGCCAAGCACTGTGTAGGGCAGCGGCCCGGTCGATGTAGAGGTTAATCTTAGACCCTGCAGTAAAGACACTCTCTGGATAGAGAAGCTTTTCTGAAGCTATCCTGTGTGCCCAGTTATGATAGATCTTTGCATCCCTTTTGGTAAGCTGATCTGAGTACACAGACCAGTAGTGTTCACTTTCCTTGACTTTCCTCTCACTTCCTGTAAGATATTTTGATTTTGGTGTTAGACAAGTTAACACCTTATCTGCATGTTGTATAGTTAAAAATAGATTTTGTTGTACTTTGGGAGCTGTAAAGCCATTAGAGACCAATCGTATAAAAAACGTAGAAACATGTATATATGAAGGCATAAAACATATAGTTTGCAAAGGTATATTGCGTGTATGAGAGAGATACCAGATGGTGCACTGCAATGGTCCAGTATGGCTGATGGCATGGCCCTATTGGGAAATACTGACTGCCAATATGCGTTGAGCTCTGATGTAGAGGCATAGGATGGCACCATGGTCCCTTCCACCCCTATCGCTAGTGCTGCATGCCGACCTCCTCCGGCCACAACAACCTGCAAGACCGTCATTGTCGCAATGTTAAAATAGGGAAAAACATTAAAAACAACTAACAAGTTACTTTCAAATTATCTGAGATAATGTATCTCCGATTACTCGGAAGTGCGACATTTGAAATGTATAGGTGACAACTTGGATCTAGAACCATTTGAGGTAGTGACTTATCCTACGTGGCCCTAGACCTTACCACACAATGAAACATAAACCATTATAGATTATCTTGAACATATTTTTCACTGTATGTGACCATTTTTGCGTTTGATTGACTATTTGGATGCAAAAGGGCACAAATATGGCAAATGGTTCCCCATAAGACCCCAAGATTGTTACTAGGAGGATGGATGGAAAATAACATCTAGCTCTCCTATCAATTACATGGCTGATTCTCCGTATCTAAGAATGTAAGTATTGGAGTCAGCACAACCTACCAGAAGTGACACAAGGAACAGAAGAACACCCATTTCTTCCTTTACTATCTAGCTTCTGCTATGTTGGTCTGTGTTCTTTCCCACCATCTTGGCAAATGTATTTATACAAGAAGTGGATAGCTCTTGAGCTACCTGTCCTGAATAGTTGGCAGATGCAAGTTACTGGTTAGACAAGTTAAATCATGATGTGGAAATGGACACGTTGCTGCTACTATTTTCCACATGGCAGGATGCCTGTTGATTGTATGCCACGTGCTGGAAAACTTTGGTGAATGTATGCCACATATTGGAAAAGCTTGGTGAATGTATGCCACGTGCTAGAAAATTTTGGACACGTGTTAGTTGCAGTAATTTATAATAGTGATATTTTCCTATATAGGGCGATGTACAATGGGCATTTGGTTGTTACCAGCTGGACGTATTCAATACATGCAAATAGGGGTCGCTGCCAGTTGCAAGTATTTAATGCACCCATAAAATTGTGGATGGTAGTATCAAATTTTGATGTATCATCATGAGCAGCGAAAACACCCTTGATTGGTTCGCATGCCACTCATAGCTCATGAGAAGCACATACACCCTTGTGTATGCCATTGGTATAGCTACGCATCTTTACTCTATTATCTATTATGCATTAGTATATAGATTATGCATTTTGTGCCACTTACAGCAGCACACTTAGGACGCCATTCAAAGCCATATGAACTCTTTCAATTTCACTTACCCTCTCTAAAACATTCAAACTACACAATTGCCATCATTGGAATTTTTCTTGATTTATCGAAGACACTTATTGCCAAATAAATTTGCACAATTGTCATTTTCCATGATGCCGTCACCTTTGCCCATGAATACTCCCTGTGGTAATATCACGACTATCACTATCATGCTTGCCTCTTGATCATCTGCCTCGAAATCTTATGCATTATTATTGCCCTACAATTGAGTCATTACCTTCCACCTCCCGCCTCACTTTCTCCAAACCATAGTAAAAACTTAGACCGAACAGAATCATTTTTTTTCCAAATATTTGGAGGAAACATCTATCCATTGAATAACCAAAAAAGAAAAAAGTTCTGTAAAAAGGTGAACCATCGGACCTTTGGTGGACTAATAATTCAATAATGAAAGGAGCCAACCTTTCTAATGTAACCCCAATTCAAAATCTGGCCGTTAATCGGATTACATCTAGTCCATTTATTTGACACAAAACATTGGTTTTCGTTCCTTAGCATGTTAGGTCATTTTGGCTTTATTAGCTTCATAATCTTTGTAATGCACCTAGATAAACACTATGTCTACATTCAGCAAAATCTATGAACCTAGAAAAGCCAAAACAACCTATAATTTAGAACGGAGAAAGTACGACATTATATTAGGTAAGTTAATTTGTCGAACAATTAATTCACACACGATGATGTGTAAAGCTTCCTATTTACCTTTATAATCCAAAAATGCTTGACCGGGAGAGAGGACAGGTTGTACGTCGCCACAGTGCAGCACCATCCCATCACGCTGAGGCACCAAAGCAGGCTAGCTCCGCCAGAGCGAAAGGCTACTGTTCGTGTGTCACGGTGGCAGGGGAGGCAGGATTACGGTCAATTGAGCTGCATGGAGGCGGATCAAAAAACAATCTGATATTGTTTGCCCTTGATAACCTTTGTGGACTCGTGAGGACATTACCTTTAACTTCCTTATTCTGTCTCCTGTTCATACTATGTAATTAGTATAGGGTATAGATAGAAGAAGTGTTCTGTATGAAGAGATTCATATTCCAAAGATCTTATTAGGTAGAAGTAGTGCCAGAAGATTTGATAGTCGAAGTATACGTGTACGACTTCTTAAAATCCTAATATGCCTGAAAAAACAAAATATAAGGGAGTATTATTAGTTAAATTGTTGCGATGCATGTTGTAGATTTGGTGGATGGAGATGCTAAAGACCATGAACGAGGAAGGAGACGCGGGATCGTATGTACTTGTATAAACTCAAAATTCATGGCGTGCACACCGGCAGATCGAGGAAAAGAAGCACAACAAAGCTAAGGTGGCTGCCAGTTGTTAATTACTTCCAAATTCCAATCTGATCTGATCCATTGGATAAGCACTGTGATTGTGAAGGGTGGATTGCGTGGGTAGGGTGAGTTTCGCACTTCAAGGCGAGTCCGCCGCCGCTGCCGCCGCTTGCTATCGACAATCTGGTCGTGCAAGCAGAGATCCAGCCGAGGGCTCCTGCTTCTGCAATCATTGGGACTTAGCGGCTGCTGGTACGATCGACGATCTGGAATTACTGCAAGATTTTCTTAGATGATTTCTCTACAACTCTCTCCTTTGTGATCTCTCCAGCGCAGTATACATGTATTCTCTGTTCTGAATTCCAAATTCTGATCAGTAATTCGATCCGTACCCTACCAGATCGTGCAGGTCAAAGATGATTAGCCGGCGGTTTGCGAATCTGCACCGGCTTGACGCCGCCAAGCATCTCTTCTACGGGAGCGACTAGGTGTCGCAGATGCGGGCCCTCGCCGGTTAACGCACACCCTCAACACCCTCAAGCGCAGACATGCACAGTCCCAGGCCCACAAAGAGATTTTAAAAAACAATTCGTATTTCATGAACCAAGTATCCAAATCAAATTTCGATTGCACCATTACATTTCTTATGATGAGATCTACAAAACTAGACCACACTTGAATATATTTTTATTAGATTTTTTTGGAACATATTTTCACGAAGATGGAACAATTCTGTCAATTGTTGAAACAAATTCACCATGAGGAGGGTGCAATTGTTCCAGCTACAGGATAAAATGTTTCAGCTTCATAAAAAAATGTTCCAACAAAAAAGGCATCTAAACATAGTTGAGTGTGGTCTAGTTTCAAAGATCTTATCGTAAGAAACGCAGTAGTGCAATCGGAATTTTGTTTGGACATTTAATATTTAATTTAGAAGGTATGAATTCTTTTAGTTTGCACTGTGCATTAGATCCATCTGCTAGGTGCGCGCTGTTGGTCGTTTCGGGGGAGGTGCATGCGCACGGGCCCACAACTGTGGCTGCATGCGACCATGCATCTGGTCTCCTCATGGTGTGTGCGTTGCTGTCTTTTATACCGCACATGCGGTGTATAGCAAAACCGTCTCTTCTACCCGTCCACGGCCAAAGCAGAAGCGGCGCACACCAAGGAGGAGGAGGTCAACAATGGCGCCGTCCCGAAGCCGACGAGCATCCGGAGCCTGCGCCCCCTACCGCCGCCGAGCTTGCGCTTCCCCGCCGGCTGCCCCAACGTTTGGCGGCCGCCACCGGAGGAGGACGACAAGCTCTTGATGATGCCGCTGTACGAGGACACGTTCAGGCGACTGGACGATGACATGTTGGTGCTCCTGAGCCAGCACAGCAGCGAAGGCAAGATCCTCCATGCCAGCGGCGACGATGGCTGGGCCGTTCTCTATGACGCCGGGTCCGGCTCGGCCACCACCATGCCCAGCATCGGACGCTCATTGGGATCCGGATCCACCTTCATCTCCGTCGCCGGCGTCGGGGAAGAAGAAGGCAGCCTCTACGTGATGACCGATCACTATGGGCAGCACAGCTTTCAGGTCCTCGACTTCAACCAACGCCCGCCTCTCAAGTGGGAGCCTCTGCCACTCCCGCCTTTCACATCATCATACACATACTAACTACATCAGGTCCTTCACGGCGGTCGATGGCGGAGACACCATCTGCGTGTCAACGACAAGCAAGGGCACCTACTGCTTCGACACGGTGAGCCATGAGTGGTCCAAGGCCGGTGACTGGGTGATGCCCTTCCATGCAGGGGCGGAGCCAGGATGGAAGGATAGGAGGGGCTAACAAAACTATTTGCCTATCGTGTATGCCAAATTAGTGACGTAATCAAAGAATTTTGTGCCAAATTAGTAAGGTAATTATAAAATCTTATGCTAAATTAGCAAGATAATTTAGATATCTCTTAGGAAAAGAGCAACCTTGGGGGTGCCAGGCCCCCCTCAGCCCCCCTTCCCTCCGCCGCTGCTTCCATGGCCGGGCCGAGTATGTCCCTGAGCTCGGCACCTGGATCGGCCTCCACTCCTACATGCGCGATCACCAGCTGCGCACCTGCTCGGACCTCGCTGCCGCCATAACGGAGCATCGAGCATCACCCACGCTCCAGCACAAGTGGCAATAGCTGACCCTTGTTACTTGTAATCCTGAGCTGTTAGTTCGTTTTTCTGTTGAATAAGCCCACCACGATGTCCTGGTGGAGCGAGTCTGTAGGAGCTCGATGCATGCTGTGCCGTGCAGAGCAAGTCTTTAGGAGTTAACGCGTCGGGTTCGTGTGGACGTGGGATGGCACGTTCTGTTGATCGGCTCGCCGTGGTTGTAGGAGTCAAGTAGTTGTTAGCTTGTCTATTTAAAGATTCAATACATACAGAAAACGCAGCCGTTCTTTGCAGCACAAAAACCTTCGTGTATCTCTGTTCGTTCTGATCTTCTCGTGCGTGAGCGTGAGTGTCTGATTGCCGGAGGCGTGGGCTCTCCGGGATCACCAACAATTGGCATCAAAGCCGAGGACGCGTCCGGAATCGATCGCGGCACGGTATCGCCGCTGGTATCGTGATCCGGCGATCCGTTGGGCGCTCAAGATGGGTGACGAGAAGGGTGAGGAGAAGGAAGAGATGAAGACGCCCCCGTCGTCTCCCGGCAAGCGCGTCCCCAAGGAGAGGGATGGCGCCGATAGTAGCGGTGGAGGGACGGTGCACGTGGTGAGGGAGATCGGGGCCAATGCTCACGAAATCGAACTACACCGAGTGGGCGCTGCTGATGAAGATCAAGATGAAGGCCAGGAACCTCTGGGAGGCGATCGAGCCCGGCGATGTGTCGCCGCAGGAGGACATGCTCGCGTTGGGCGCCATCACGAGTGCAGTGCCGCAGGACATGGTGTCTTCGCTGGCCGTGAAGGAGTCCGCGCTTGATGCGTGGAAGGCCGTCAAGTCGATGCGCGTCGGCAGCGACGCGGTGCAGAAGACCAAGGCGCAGCGGCTCCGGCGCGAATTCGAGGCGATCCGATTCAAGGATGGTGAGTCCGTCGACGACTTTGTCATTCGCATTTCAAACCTCGTCGCGGCGATGAGCACAGTCGGTGACGTGGTGGAGGAAGGGAAGGTTGTCGAGAAGCTGCTGCGTATCGTCCCCAAGCGCCTCTCGACGGTTGCTGTGGCGATCGAGGTCACCGCTGATCTCGGGAAACTCACCCTCGAGGACGTCGGTGGGCGACTGCGTGCGGCAGACGAGCGCGCGGCGGAAGACGATGAGCCGGCGCCGGTACGCGCTGACGGGAAACTCTATCTCACTGAGGAGCAGTGGATAGCCCGTTCCAGGCAGCGTGACCGCGGCGACGGCCACGGCGGAAACACCAGCGGTGGCGCACAGGGGAAGCGCCGTCCACGCGGGTGACGCGGGAGCGGCGCCGGGAAGAAGGAAGGCAGCGGATCTGGGCCGCCATCCGGTGATGGCTGCAACATTGGGCCGAACCAGTGCCGTCGGTGTGGGAAGACCGGGCACTGGGCACGCGAATGCCCAACGAAGCCCAAGAACGCGGAGGCCCATATCGCGCAGGGTGAAGAAGAGGATGGCCCGGCCCTCTTCTTTGCCTCGGCGGCGGTCAACGTCGTCCCTCCGCCGCCGCCGACGGGGTCGATCCATCTGGTGGAGGAGAAGGTCTTTGCGCAGCTCGACGGAGAAGGAGAAGGTGAAGCTGGGCTCTGGTATCTGGACACCGGAGCCACAAACAACATGACCGGCGCGCGCGAAGTCTTCAGCGAACTCGACACCAGCATCCAAGGTACGGTCCGATTTGGGGACGGGTCTGTGGTCGCCATTGAGGGCCGCGGGTCAATCCTGTTTGAAGCGAAGACCGGCGAGCACCAGCGCCTTGCGGAGGTGTACTACACCCCGAGGCTCACAGCGAATATCGTGAGTTTGGGGCAGCTGGACGAGGAAGGATGCAAGGTGGATATCGACAATGGTGTGCTCCGGGTCTGGGACCGAAGCCGGCACTTGGTGGCTCGCGTTCAGCGTTCCCCAGCGCGCCTGTACCTGCTGCGGATGGCGGTCGCGAAACCGGTGTGCCTCTTGGCGCAGCGCGGAGACGAGGCGTGGCTCTGGCATGAGAGGTACGGGCATCTCCATTTCGACGCGCTGCGCAAGCTGGCGCGCGACGACATGGTGCGCGGCCTCCCCGACATCGAGCATGTGGAGCAGCTCTGCGAGTGCTGCGTGGCGACGAAGCAACGGCGCACCTCCTTCCCGGCGGCGGCGAAGTACCGAGCTCAGGGGCCACTGGATCTGGTGCACGGTGATCTGTGTGGCCCTATCACATCGGCGACGCCAGGAGGTCGGCGCCACTTCCTGCTGCTCGTCGACGACCACTCACGGTTCATGTGGGTGAGGCTGCTCGGCACCAAGGATGAAGCTCCGGCGGCGATCAAGCAGTGGCAGGCGCTCGTGGAAGCTAAGACGGGGCGCGTGCTTCGAGTGCTGCGCACAGATCATGGAGGAGAGTTCACCTCCGTGGAGTTTGGGGAGTGGTGCGCTGACCGCGGCGTGTGGCGTCACCTAGCGGCTCCTTACTCACCCCAACAGAATGGGGTCGTCGAGCGGAGAAATCAGACGGTGGTCGCCATGGCGAGAAGCTTGCTGAAGGGAAGAGGCGTGCCGGCGGAATTCTGGGGAGAGGCGGTCGTCACGGCCGTGTATCTCCTCAATCGCGCGCCCACGAAGAGCCTGGCTGGGCGGACTCCATATGAGGCCTGGCATGGCGTCAAGCCAGCGGTGCACCATCTGCGAACTTTTGGGTGCATCGTTCATGTGAAGAACGTGAAGCCTCACCTGAAGAAGTTGGAGGATCGGAGCTCCAGGATGGTGCTGTTTGGGTACGAGCAGGGAGCCAAGGCGTACAAAGTCTACGATCCGACGGCGCGGCGCGTCCATGTCGCGCGCGACGTCGTGTTCGATGAGACGGCGCGGTGGAGCTGGGAGGCAGAAGCTAGCGAAGCAGAGGGTGCGACGGCCGACGTGTTCATGGTGGCGTTCCAGTACGATGTCGAGCACCTGGCGGGAGGAGAGACTCCCGCACCGGCTTCCCCAACGCTGAGCACCACGACACCGGTATCACTCCCTGCTCCTACATCGCCTACAACGCCTACGACGCCGCTCACGGTGCCTGCAACAACCGCGACATCTGAGTCGCCCGAGCCCGTCGAGTACGCGACGCCGCCATCTGATATGCAGGACTGGCTTGACGCGGACCACGATGACGACGCCCCCGTGCGCTTCCGCAAGGTTGACGATGTGCTGGGGCCAAGCACACCGCCTGGACCCGCGGCGCGGGTGCTGGACGGCGGTGAGCTGCTGTTCACTACGGCAGAGGAGCCGACATCGTTCAAGGAGGCTGAACAACATCGATGCTGGCAGCGTGCAATGGAGGAAGAAATGAAGTCGATCCAGGAGAACGGGACATGGAGTCTCGTCGATCTCCCTGCTGGCCACAAACCTATTGGCTTGAAGTGGGTTTTCAAGGTCAAGAAGGATGAGCGCGGTGAGATCGTGAAGCACAAGGCACGGTTGGTAGCAAAGGGCTACGTCCAGCGTCAAGGTATTGACTATGAAGAGGTTTTTGCCCCTGTTGCCAGATTGGAATCCATCAGGTTGATGTTGGCGGTCGCTGCGCGAGAGGGGTGGGAAGTCCATCACATGGATGTCAAGAGCGCGTTCCTGAATGGGGACTTGGCTGAGGAGGTGTATGTGTCACAGCCGGTCGGGTTCGTTGTGGAAGGAGCCGAGCACAAGGTACTGAAGCTCAAGAAGGCACTGTATGGACTTAAGCAGGCACCCAGGGCCTGGAATGCCAAACTTGATGGCAGTCTGCTGTCACTTGGTTTCCAGAAGAGCACAGCAGAGCATGGTGTTTACACTCGAGGAGCAGGCAAGGCTCGGTTGATTGTTGGTGTCTATGTGGATGACTTGATCATCACAGGACACACCGGGATCAGCAAGTTCAAGGCCGAAATGATGAAACTGTACAAGATGAGTGACCTTGGCTTGCTGTCTTACTATCTAGGACTTGAGGTGAAACAAATGCAGGAGGGAATCACTATTGGACAGTCGGCGTATGCAGCAAAGCTCGTGGAGAAGAGCGGGTTGACTGGTTGCAATCCTTGCGCAACGCCACTGGAATCCAGGCTCAAGTTGAGCAAGAAGAGCGAGGCTCCTTTGGTGAATGCAACTGAGTACAGAAGCATTGTTGGAGGACTTCGTTATCTGGTGAACACTCGCCCTGACATTGCATATGCTGTGGGGTTGGTGAGTCGGTTCTTGGAACAGCCTCATGAAGATCATCGTGGAGCAGTAAAGCACATTCTCCGCTATGTGGCTGGGACACTTGAGTATGGTTTGGTGTACAAGAGAGTGCAGCAGGGAGGAGAAAAGGGGCAGCTGAGTGGTTTCAGCGATAGTGATCATGCTGGTGATCCTGATGATCGGAGAAGCACAAGTGGGGTGCTGTATTGCCTTGGACACAGCCCAATCACCTGGCAGTCGTGTAAGCAGAAGGTGGTGGCCCTTTCATCGTGTGAAGCAGAATATATTGCAGCGGCGAACGGGGCGTGTCAGGGTGTCTGGTTAGCTCGACTTCTGAAGGATCTTGTTGGTTCAAAGTCTGGAGCGCCGGTGTTGAGGGTGGACAACAAGTCTGCCATTGATCTTAGTAAGAATCCTGTCCATCATGAAAGAAGCAAACACATAGATGTCAAGTATCATTTCATCAGGGAATGTGTTGATGGCGAGAGGATCGTCCTAGAGCAGATTTCTACCAAGGATCAGCTTGCGGACATCTTGACGAAGTCAATTGGGCGCGTGATGTTCCAGGAACTACGCGACCGGATCGGAGTCGTCAAGCTGAAACACCAGCATTAGGATTAGGAGAAGAATGTTACTTGTAATCCTGAGCTGTTAGTTCGTTTTTCTGTTGAATAAGCCCACCACGATGTCCTGGTGGAGCGAGTCTGTAGGAGCTCGATGCATGCTGTGCCGTGCAGAGCGAGTCTTTAGGAGTTAACGCGTCGGGTTCGTGTGGACGTGGGATGGCACGTTCTGTTGATCGGCTCGCCGTGGTTGTAGGAGTCAAGTAGTTGTTAGCTTGTCTATTTAAAGATTCAATACATACAGAAAACGCAGCCGTTCTTTGCAGCACAAAAACCTTCGTGTATCTCTGTTCGTTCTGATCTTCTCGTGCGTGAGCGTGAGTGTCTGATTGCCGGAGGCGTGGGCTCTCCGGTATCACCAACAACCCTTCCGCCTTACGAGTCGGGGCATATTGTACTGAAAGGGCGCCTCCTCCGAGGCTTTTGTCTTCGCAGATTGAGGCACTGGTCCTCGTCCACCGCCGACCTGCTCAACCTCGGCGGATGCAGACTTTGCATCGCCACGGTCGTCCAAGACAAGCGGACGGTGTCGTTTAGCGGTGAGAGTGAAACCATGATTGATGCAGCGTTTGTCGTGCTCAACGGCGTGGAAGTACGTGGTTCGCGATGGCGACGATGGACAAGAAGGGGGGCTCCGGATGGTGAAGCACAAGTCCAGACGTCACATGTTCACCAACCACACGAAATCCAATGGGTGCTCTGAATAAATCATGTGGCATGCCTGTTGTCAAAGACGCTGGATTTTCTGCTCAATCCGGTAGTGTCTGAGAAGAAATCTGGGTTGTAGGGTGGCATGGTAGCATTTGTGAAGAACTTGGAGTTGTAGCGGTGCTGGCCAAACTGTCGAGTATTCATCATGGCTTCAGTGGGTCGTGGAACATTGAACATTTCACCACCGATGTTCTTCTGGGTTGTCTTGCCTTGGCCATGGTTCCGTGGTGTGGGCTACAAAAGAAATATAATTGAGTAATTCGTTGATGTTTAAATTGATAGCTAACAATGGAGTACTAGGGAAATCATGGAAACGAGATTAAGTAGTATATATAATAACAAGTAACTACATATAGTTAGATATGAAGTTTAAGATCAAACAAAAACTATTCAGATAGAAATGTATGAAAAAGATGAAGTTCTCTGCCATCTGTTGTGATACTTGTGGACCAATGCAAGTATCCAAAATACAACTCTGATCAATCAATTTTGGACATAAATCTCGCAATCGTGTAAGATTATAGTTTTATATTATATGCTTGTTATTTTTCAAGAAAAAATATATGCATGTGTGAGTATGGATTACTTCTTTAAACAGAGGTAAAAGAGCTAGCTATGGGAAGTATATCTAAAAGAAAAAGTAACTTTAGATTGGACAATACAACATCTCCCAAAGAGGGGCAACAAAGCAACGATAACAACAACCACTGCATATCAGTACAACAACATCATTTGAATATACAATAGTTGATTGAACAAGCCACAACATGAGCCACACATGGCACTACCTCCACACCACCAGCGATCTTGATATGGTTACCTGGTGAACCAAGGGTCTCACCGCATTAACTACAATGAGACAAACTGGAGAGAGAGAGAGAGAGAGAGAGAGAGAGAGAGAGTCATGCACACTGCCTACGCAAGAGTTTACCCAAAGATTCATGTAAAATTGTAATTTATCGTTATGAGATTACTTTATGATAACAATTCTGTATATGCGTATACCGAATATGATTTCTTTTTCCTTAAAGAACAATATCGCTAAAAAGAGTAAAGAAAGCAACAACAACCACAAATATCACCACACCAACACCATTTATGCTTATTGCATCTGATTTAACTAGCCACAACACTCATTGCATGAGGCACTAGCTTTGAATCATTGCTAGTCTTGACACATGTCTAAAATGACTCTTTTATAGCTTGGCACAAGTGCACAAGTTTACTAAATGAACAAGGCTAGACCTGATCACAGGTGACCCAACAAGAAACTTGATTCAGTCTGCCCAAAATTAGTCCAATTTGACCCAACCCAACCCGGCCAGTTTATTAGGGACAAAGATTTTTGGACCCATAGTGTGCCAAGCTCGGGCCCATAGTTTTGATCCAAAACCAAAGAAAACCAAAAAGGTACTTTAGAAATAACTAGATCCACCGCCTAGGCTAAGTTCAAGCAGGTAAAAACCTTTGGATTTTTTTGGCTCAACACCCAGCCCAGTCTATGAGTAGGTCAGGAACCAAAGGTACACCAAATTGAAAATTGTACTAGAGTATGACAATGCAACTTGGAGATAGTCTTCGTCATGCGCATGACGCATTTTAAGAGCTTTCCCAACCATTCATATATATATGCTTTCAGAGCTTTCCAAACCATGCCTTCGATATAGTAAGCAGTAATGTATGTAGGAGTCTCTATGTGAAGGCATGTGGCAACATCATATTCAATAAAAAATGTACCACTGTAAAATAGGCAATTGTAGAGAAGCTAAAAGAAAAATTGGCACCTGTTGCCGGCTAGCCACATTGTCATTTTCCTTTCCCTTGATCGACAGGTGGCCTCCTGTTCCATTGACAAATGGAAGAAAGTTGAAGTAAGCATAAACGCATGACAAGTTATTAACAATCTAAAAAAATAGAGTTCTACTAGCACGATATACTAGAAAATAAAATTATTTGGTTCTTCCAGTGCCAATCAGGAGATGGATCAACCTGCCATGGTGGCAGGGCTGCTACTGCACTTCCTCTTCTGGCCTCTTTCACCCCTCACACCCTTGAATTTGAAGGCACTGGTGACAGCGTGCTTTGACTTTGCGGCAGCCTCCAAGTCGCACTTACGCCTTGCAATGACAGTCCACAGGAGGATGCGCACCTTGTAGGCATCCAATGGCTTTTTGACGATGTAGGTCCCTGCATGCAGTGTGTGTAATAGCTCATCCGCCTCATCACTGGTGGTATGGTGATCCAGTGGGAGGACTGCAAAATCCTCAAGAAGTATGGTTAGTATACCTATATCCTGCTCTAGACACCATTCTTGAAATGGTGTGGAATGTAGTATGGTAACTTGTTGCGTACAATAGATGATGGGGATGTGAAGGTCGGTCTCGATGATGGCACGAAAGTTGAAGCCATAGGCAGCAACCTTTGCGGCATGAACGAGGATGGCGTCGAAGCCTGTGTGCTCGTCACTTGTGAGGGACTTAAGGGCGCAGGTGACACTACTGCATATCACCGCTGCAAGCACAAGAAATGGCAAGTCATTCGGATGGTGCTCAAGGACACCCACAAGTTAGGGAAAGGTTATTTTTTGTTAGAAAACAACAACAAGACATTGAGAAAATCATCCAAAGGTGATGTAACTTTTCCAAAAAGAACACTTACATGACAAAGTTAGAATCTTTCCAAACAAATACTTACAAAAAATGTGTGTGTGTGTGTGTGTGTGGGGGGGGGGGGGGGGAGTTGGTACAGATCGAGAGCTAGCGCTTGAATGTAGTACCTTCGAAATTCAGGATGGAGAGCAACATATTAGCCATTTTTAGGAACTTGGCATCGTCATCGATGATCAAGGTTCGGATGCCCTTGGGGAACAGGGTGACCATGGCATCCACCATTGAGATGACTCACAGATGGATTTGGTGTTTGAGTAGTAGATGATTGATGGCAGGAAGGCGACTTGGAGGTTGTATTTATAGGCTAGGGATCCTAGAGTGCACAATTGCACCCTTCACGTCTGGCCGGGCGGCGAGACTGCATGGTCTGCGTGCGCTCTCTGCCTCTATCATGAAGGAATAAATGACTACATGATGGACCCACATGTCATTCTATCTCTAGTGATATCTCTAAAATATCTTCCACCAATTGCTTTTGGCTGGTCTCGGTTCCCGCAGGCTAAAGGGTGTTCTTTGACCCATTCTTCCTAGTAGTGTGGTAAGCATAAGCATTATATTAATAACAGGGGCATCCGAGGGAGCTGTAGCGTGATCTTTTGATTAGACTTGGATGCAATTGAGATCCTCTTCATATCTGTAGTTTGGCGGTAGCCCATTTATAGTCAGGATTGTTTATTTTCAATTTACCGTAACTATTTCACCCAAGTGGTATAGTATCAGGGAGACAAGATGCGAAGGTCCTTCCACGGGTAAATAGAGGCACCATAGACAAAGCATTACATATTTGTAAATCGAAGACAATATTTACTAATCCTCTCTCCAATCACATATATAAAGACCTTAACTTTGTCATAAGCCAAACTTTTCTAATTTGGCCATCATTATCTAACATTTTATCGATTGACATTACTAAATTAATTCTGAAAGCTACATTGTTTATAATACAAACTATTTTCATTTAAATATAGATCCTCTAACTTAGGATAAACCTAAATGAACCTATATACTTATGTTCAGAGCAAGTAAATGATATTTATATCACTTAAAGCCATTGGTCGCCTCATTTCCAAATAGAGATTTAGAGCACACAAACTACGTATATACATCGAGAGAGTATTACAAACCGATTGTTCATATACGTGTAAATATAGTGTATGAGACAGGAACAGGGAAACAACCTATGTGGGTACTACGTATGCGATTTCATCCACGGATTTGTAGGTCCGAAGCAGATGACGGAAAGAGAATTTGACGTATGTAAACTTCCTACCATTTTATTAAATTTTCGATATGCAAATCTGTTTACTAAGACTAACGAAGATTTTTCTTGACAGATTATGAAAATGTTGATGATGACATCCTCCACTATTACCCGCTGGCAAAGACGCAACAAGATGGGCCGAGTGGCCTAGTTGTAGTCGGGCGGCGACCGTGTGAGCCTCTGACTAATCCCACCTTGCTTAGCTTGGGAGGAGGAAGCCACCTTAAAAGGGAGAGCCACCCTTCCCCTATCGGACTAGTCTTTTAGAGAGATTGGGCCTTTTCCTGAGTGAGTGTGCCTAAGAACTGTCGGGCTCCGGGCGGCCTTTGATGGGCCTCGGCCGACCCCGTATGGGCCGGATGTATCATTTGGTATCAGAGTTGGGCCCTTGTTTAGAAGTGGAGAATGATGATGACGTCCTCCATTATTACCCGCTGGCAAAGACGCAACAAGATGGGGGCTTGTTATAAATATAACTCAGAAGATGGTGGATTTGCAAGAAATCCTTACATTTATGAACATATTTTGAAACTCATAAGTCCTTGCCTTCGTGGATGTAGGGAGTACATTAATATTGGTCAGTGTTTCTAGCTAGATTCAATTGCACACATATGTAACCGCCATTTATTCAAGATCAAGTGGTTGTTTAGTAGGTAGTTGTATATAATAGGATTTTTTTTTGAGAAACTGGTTTTTGGTTAGTCATTTAGTTAGATAGGGTGAGTCTAGCAAAAATGTGTTTTGATTACTCTGCATTGGTTGTGAGATTGAGTAAAACAGTATCCATCTCTGGCCTCTCTCTCCCTCTCTCTTTAACATGAAGTTGGAGATCATTCTTGTGGCCCTGACAAGGTAATTACCTACGACGACTTCACGGCGGTAGTGACTAGGAATACATTTGGATTCGGGGCATCCAGCATCCTGGCATCACATCCCAAGCTTTTGTTACCTCTCTTTCTTTCTGTATGCAGTCAATGCGGCCTCAATCATCCGATCCTTGAGAAATGCGAGTACACCATTACCCTGCAAGTAATTAGGAGAGCATAGGAAAAAGGACGACCAAACAAACTGAGGTAAATGTCGGGCCTGGCCTCCCCCGCGTCGTCGTCGATCACCAGCTTGCCTTCCCGCGGTGTCCCGGGGACAGACTTGGGGACGACACTGATTCAGGGGACAAGGAGGAGCCGCGGGGAGCCAGTTTTTTGGCTCCCGCTGTGACAAAGTGCTGCAGACATTGCGGCATTATTCGCAGGGCTTATAGTTGCATATTTTGTAATACTCCCATATTCAAAATAAGTTTTGGTTTTTTCTAGAATCATCGTATTTGCTATATATCAAAATATAACAGGGGAGACGCCCGTCTCACAGTACACACTAGCACGTTCTATATCCTTCCCTGTCGCCTTGTACACGCACGAATGGTCATGCATGGTCGTGTATCGATCAGTCTTTCCCCCGTGTAGTTCTGAAACGTTCGGCCACTTTGTTGGAGACGGAGCGGGCCACCTAGCTCTGCAACTGCGTGCATGGCGGCCTGGCCGTCCACGTCGACGGCGACGCAATCGCCCAGTCCGCTATGAACATGGCTGCGTCCACGTAACAACACACCACCGTACCTGCTCCTGCCTCCGGCTCAATCACCGAAACCTGCGGCCGTGAATCTCCCGCCGACGTGGCCCACGCCACCGCCGCCACTGCCATCCTCGTCCCTCTCCTATAAAGCCACCACGCTCCCAACGGCAAGCGACCATAGCAACAGAACTCAAGCTAGCAAAGTTAAACTCATATAGCTACAATAAACGATCGATCCGTGTTCGCAGCCGCTTCGGTATCATCTCCCATGGCGACCACGGTGATGGCCTCCGCCGCGAGCTCCCTCGCTTTCGCGGCCGCCGCCGGCATGCGCGCGGGCCGCCGCTTCCCCGCCCACCTTCCGGCGACCAGGCGCGCGCCGCTCGTTGTCAGGGCCGCCAAGACCGACGATGATGCCGAGCCGAAGCCGGCTGGGCTGTGGGACGCGCTGGCGTTCAGCGGGCCGGCGCCGGAGCGGATCAACGGGCGGCTCGCCATGGTGGGCTTCGTGTCGGCGCTCGCCGTCGAGGCGTCCCGCGGCGACGGCCTCCTCGCGCAGGCCGGCAACGGCGCCGGGCTGACGTGGTTCGCGTACACGGCCGTGGTGCTGTCGGCGGCGTCGCTGGCGCCGCTGCTGCAGGGGGAGACCGCCGAGGAGAGGAGCGGCGGCCTGTTTACCGCCGACGCCGAGCTCTGGAACGGCCGCCTCGCCATGCTCGGGCTCGTCGCGCTAGCAGCCACCGAGTACCTCACCGGCGCGCCCTTCGTCCACGCGTAAATATATACGGCGCGCGTGTCTGTACTCTGTAGTGTTAGTAACTTAGTATAGGGGTATATGCATGTACGTACGGCCGGGGGTGCCTATAAGGTCAAGCGTAGTATCCTTGAAACATATTGTAGGATTATAATTCCCTTGTGTAGAGGAAGTAGCTAGGTTGGAGGTAGTTCTACCTTTGTTTTGCTATACGCTGGGTCTGATGAGACCCCTTGAACATGTCGCTGGCTCTGTCAGCGCTTTTTCGCCCTTTGTAATATATGCTCGTTAAGTTTTCAATAAAGCTAGGCGTATGCCTTTGGTCGAAAAAAATTCCCTTGTGTAGAAAATTAAGGGGAAATGTATTGTGTTTGTGTAAATCTCATCGTTGGACAATCATGTAAATTTTGAAAAAAAGGTTGAAATGAACTATCTTCTCCGCACATAACCTGTCAAATGGCCTAACGTCTTGTATTCAAGTCATACTCCCTTCTTTATAAACTATAAGTCATTTTTGATTTTATTATAGATTCATATATTTATGCTATGCAATTAGACAAGTGCAAAACAAAAATTATGAATCTAAAAAAGTGAAAACAACATAGTGAGTACCTTAATGGCTCTACCATTACATGAACTCCATTTTTTATTTTTCAAAATATACCCTATATCTTTATTATGCAACTAAATCTCGAGATTAATGGACTCACAGTTTTCAGCCGCTTCCTCCCGTCTTCTAACACTCCGTTTAGAACAGGATCATCTAAGGCTTTGTAAGCACATTATGTTGATGTACTCCTTTAAGTTAGTAAAGTTTAGTGTTTTGTTTTTACTATGTTTTTTCTTGTCTATTTTCACGAATATTTGGCATCTACTTTTTACAGGTCTTCCTTTGCCAAGTGTTTGCCATGCTATGGCGTATACTTTTTGTTTACGGTTGCGTGTGCCTAGTACTCACTACCACCAAGGTTTTTATATTTGATATGCTCCTTAAGTTAGCTAATTTTTGCTGCTCATAGTTTGGATGCTATATATTCTTCATATAATTGTACTTGAATTTGGATGGTGTTCTTTGTATAATTTGGATGCTATTCTTGTGGTGGACCATGGACCCTTGTGTATTATATGATGAATAGCAATCTTACTTGGATGTTATTCTTTTAATTGTACTTCTTCGACTATCATATTGCGTATATTTGGCACTCTCTTCCTATGCAAGATTTGGCCATATCTAGTGCATTGATTTTCTCATCCAAACCATTTTATTTCTTACATAAGTTTGGTTTCCTTTCTATTTATTCCTCCTATGCACATTTAATATAGCTCCATTATCACCTAAATATTGTCCTTAGTCGGAGGTTTGAAATTCTCCTTAGTTTGTAGAAAAATATACCAATATATATGGTATTAAATTAGCTTCATTTAATACACCAGGATATGAAATATCTCTCGTATAGTGCAGAATATATTAAATTGACCTATTTTACATAGAAGAATATCGATATATACCACATCAAAAAATGGACGTACAGCATGAAAATATATTATAATGGGATTCGATAATATTAATTTGATATCATAAATATTGTTATTCTTTTTTGATTATTAAAACTGAAGATAGTTTGGCGTAAGATAGACGGAGCAAGAATTATGTACTACCTCCGTTCTAAATTATAGGTCATTTTGACTTTTCTAGATTCATCATCTTTGTTATGCACCTAGATAAACACTATGTCTAGATTCATAGCAAAATATATGAATACTTAGAAAAGCCAAAACGACCTATAATTTGAAACTGAGGAAGTATTATATTTTAGAATAGATTCAACACTGCGGCCTGGAGAAGGGAACCAGATTGGGTTGATCGCGCTCCCCAATCCGGTTCACTCGTTCATCAAATCGTCAAACCATGCAAATTACCTAGCTAGCTACACCATGATTAAAATCCCATTAGCCACATGATAGACAAACGCCGCCTCTCTCCTGCTTTGGCTTTGGCAGCTTCTTCCATGTCGTCGCGGCATACGCCAGTCACGCTCAAAACTCACACACGTCTCCCGCGTGCCAGGCCGCCGCGCAGGCCACTTCGCACGCGCCAACACGGCTGCCTCCACGTTGATGGGCATGACGCCGTCCCTGACCTGCAGCCCGATCACTCTGTGTCTGCGGCTATGAATCTCCCATCGACGTGGCCCCAGCGACGGTCATCACCCGGCCCGTGGCTAGCTTGATAATGACCCCCTAGAGATACTGATTCACATTCCAGATAAAGAAAGTGGTCCAAAATAAAGCTCTAGCCTTTTCGGTCTAAACTTTTTAATAGAAGTACAAGAAAGTAAATTAACTGGTTAATATCATGTAGTTATATTTTTTTTCAATCACACAATTTCTAACCGTGTTATCACATGGGCAACCTCAGGTCTAACAAAGAGTGGATCTGTATGGAACTACGTACCCCACTCCACGGTTATCAGCTTCATGGAGTGGACTCCCTCCAATCAACCCAAATCTCCAAACTCTCGAGTAGCCAACTCTAAAGAGTTAAAGTCCTCCCCTAGTTCATTTTGGTGGATTTGGTGGAGCTGTTCATCATGCAGTTTTTTCGAGTGGAACTAAAAATGTGGATATATTGGTACAGTCCCAAATCATGTCCTACGTTGGTGATTGAACCTGTACGGCACATGCATATAAGTCGACACATTTTAAACCTGGACACACACAGGGCTTAACCCATTTATTTATTCCAATTAAAGAATTGAAAGTCTGTTAGTAAATGCTAGGGAAATAAAATGTGTTTAATACCGCATTGATACTTGAGGAGGGTTTTCATCCAACTTATGAGGTAGACATACGGTACACCACTTGTGAAGTTGGAAAAGGAGACTGACTAGCCACACGCGCGCGCTCGCTCGCCTCGCCGGGCCGAGGCCGTGGGCGTGGCGGGCGCAGGCGTGAGGTGCGGTGCATTGCGTGGGCCGGGCTGGGACGTGTTGCTGTGTGGTGGGCGTTTTGCCATTGAGATGGAATAATCCCAAGAATATTCCAACTCGCACATACACTTAGATACTCCTGTTCAGAGATCTCTCCATTCTCCCTCCCTGCTTGCTGCATTCTCTCTTCCCCATCTCTTCCCATCGCTTGCACTGCGTGCACAGTACAGGCGAGAGCATAGCCTCCGGAACCTCGACCGCTGCTGAGATCCTACTCGGGATAGTTGGGTGATAAGGTTGGGGAGCGACAGATGGAACTGCTCGTTCCCAGATGACTACTTCCTCTACTTCCTGGTGGACCGATTGACTATGTCGTCTACTTCCAGGTGGCCGTTCATGGGACGACACTGCTTCAACTCGTCACTGCACTGAATTCGTACAACTATATCAACTAACGTCACTCGATTAGTATGACTAATCCAAGTGATACGAGCGCACCTGGTGCCCCCGGTGGCAGTCCCACTTTTGGGTACATCCTGAAACCTATGTGCTGATTTCTGTACATGTTGAATTATTTCTGTTCATGCTGGGTACTAGTCCCGCTTCTACCTGCTATTGAATTATTTGATTAATTCTAGAATTAAATTATACCGAAAAATGCCTAAATATCAACAACACGCACGCGCGTGCGCACACAGGGCACATATAGTTACTTGTTATTGCTTCACCTCATTTCCATAAATTTCCTAGCTACTCCATTCTTAGCAAATGATAGCTATGGATCGCTCATGAAGTCTCAAGGCCAGGGCTCAAATGTGGTGATGGATGGGGATCGATGCATCATGGTGGCAATGCTTCATTCTGATCAGTATGAGGACGACATCTCATTTCCTCTTGATGCTCTTCTTGGTGACCTACACAGTGAAAGGGGAGGATGAATACCATGCCCACTACCTCAAGGTTGTGAGGGGAAGAAGAGGCTAGAAGAGGAAGGGCAGCAACAACTCTGGCGGCTCTTCCACTAGAACCGTCACCGCTGCAGGTTAATTTCTTTGTTTTGGCTTGCCAAGTTATGCATACTTCAACTTTCTTCCATTTGTTGATCGAGCAGGAGGTCACTAGTCAGCCAAGGGAAAGGAAAAGAACAATGTGGCTCACTTTTTGTTGCATTATTTAGATATTTCTGATTTGATATTACACACACACACACACACACACACACACACACACACACACACACACACACACACACACACACACACACACACGAGCAGACGAGAGAGAGCAGAGAGACGAGCAGAGAGCACGAGAGACGAGAGAGAGAGGATGCCCTGCTAGGTGACTCAATCGGTGGTGGTGTTGTCACTACCTATGATGCTATGTGGACCTTACTTATCCCTGGTGAAGAAGAAGATGTCAGCATGAATGCCTTGGACAACCTTATTGGCCTTAAGATTCCATATGATGTCTTCCAACTGAACGGTTTCATGTTCCCTTAGTAGTACAAGAACAAGAACAGTGCCGCGAGTAGTTGTTGAAGCAAAGCAACAAGGCTCTAGCAGAAGTAATCGAAGGTAACTGAGAGAGGAAGACTAAGATAGTTCCCTCCCTGAAATAAAGACTAGCTTCCAACAACCTAATACATCTAGGTCTTCTCTGAAGTCTGAACTGATCATTTGTTTGCTAGAATTTGTTTTTAATTCTACTACATGAATCTGTTAATGGCACCCCCATAGTTTGTAATTGAATTGGATTTGTTGTGTGTTGAGACTCTGAGTTGATATTTCTGAATCCACCTGTTTAAGGTTTTTGCTGAGTTTGAGTTG
The DNA here is from genome assembly GCA_015476505.1 of Urochloa ruziziensis. Taxonomy (NCBI): domain Eukaryota; kingdom Viridiplantae; phylum Streptophyta; class Magnoliopsida; order Poales; family Poaceae; genus Urochloa; species Urochloa ruziziensis. The sequence continues at coordinate 4,362,206 of CM027119.1, read as the reverse complement.
ATGTTTATGATACCATTATATTTTGATAGCCCATGTTTCAACGATGCTTGATGGTTGTTGTTCTAGTTCTGCTGCAAATAAGGTAAGCATGGCAAGATTGTTGGATGCAGTGTGAGGATAGGGAAAAAAATTGGGTGCGGGAGGGCAGCAGCAGCGGCTTCTTCACCGCCGACGCCGAACTATGGAACGAATGCTTCTCCACATGCTCAGGCTCGTTGTTCTCACCGCCACGGAGTACTTCACTAGTGCGCCCTTCGTCCACGTGGAGATACGCAACCAGTTAATTTTAATTGTTTGATAAATGAGTACCACAAAATTTATTTGAACCAACTGATCAATACATATAGCAACATTTGTAAAATTACATACAATATTAGCTTGTGCTACTCTTGTATGTGTAGTGAGCTTATACAGAATAACTTTTCGTCTTAAATATTGAACAAAAGTTGCATTTTTATTTTGAAGTAAATAGCTATATGGTATAAAGGATACATGTAATAATGATAGTAGTGTTGTGCTTTGTATGAGCATTATTTAGGTCTTTTCACACTTCAAACATTAGTATATATTTTACAATAAGAAATTGATCCATCTCCATCTATCTTTCTCTCGTTTTCGTTTTGGTAGCCCCACTCGCCCTTTTTCTTTTAGCACATTACACATATTGATTTTTTTATTCTACATTAGGCAATCACCTCAAAGTGTTGCCCTCATGGTATTTTCCTTTACCAATCATGCATTCACCTCACACGTTTGTTTGTGCTCTTGAAAAAAATGATTAATTTGCCTCGCATACCTTAGCTACATTGAGCTCTCTTGCTTCATCCCTTCCCTATTAAGTATTAATATTTTGCTAATTACTTGATGTGTTCTTGATTTCTATAATTGCTGTCTAAAACTTATGCTTTAATTTTTTTCTATACGCTAAACTTATGCTTTCAATTTTGCTCTGCATGAGCATGTCTCGCAGATGCATACATATATGAAAACTCTCCGCCAACTTTTTTGCATGTTCCATATATAGTTTTGTTTGACACCGTATACTTGTTTGCATTAGTAGCCTGTATGTATAATTCTTATTTGTTTGCAATTGCTTCAACTCTCTTTAATTTACCGATTGAGGAAATTGTATAAACTACTTAATTCTTGCCTTGTTATTGCCCATCACTAATTAAGTATCAACCAATTACGCATAACTATTTTCATTGTCTAAGCAATATAAGCTGATTCCACGCAATTTAAAGGGAAAAAGCACAATATAGAAGATGCGAGAATAATTCATAAGTGTTACATACCAATATGTAGTAGGATCATTGCAGCGGCCGGTGAATATATTGCAACCTATCCAGGTCATGTGAGCTCATCGAGGTTATCTGATGCACATGTCTGTATACAGGGGCGAAGCCATGATTTGAGTATAGAGGGGCAATGAACAAAGTAAAGTAGAACCGATAACCATACCACCATGTTTTAGCCACATATAATAGTAGCATGTTTCACAAGTCTCAATTAAAAGAAAACGTTACATATCTATCAACTTAAATTTTGCTCTACGGCTAGCAGCAAGATCGTAGGCTATGATAATATCATTAGTGCTAATTGATGCATACAGTTCCTTCTTAATATAAATGACCAAACAATCTCTCGCATAAATCCATCTCTCATTGTACATCGAAGGCATGTCTTCACAAGTTTCATATAGCTGAGAAATATCTCTCGGTGATTGCAGTTGATACCGGAAGAGTTAAAACTAATCTTAACTATCTGTCCACCATATATTAACTATAGAATATAGGGAGATTAGTATAGCATTGGGGTGCCACCCCCCTCCCCCCCCCCTTCCGACGCGGTCTGCATGTCTGTTTCCTTCCCGGCCATGGGACAACATAGCACGACACCATTGTCTCAAGTATTATCAAATCTGCTACACGCTCAAAACTTCTTCCTACACGCAGTGCCATCCGTAACAGCCTGTGCACTTTCTGCCGCTCTCGTAGCCTCGTCTTCCTCGCAAACCATGCCACGGCCACCCCGTATGTCTTGCAGCATGCTCGCCTCCAGGTATGGTATGGCACTATCCAATAGGCCAGTCTCCATCTCGACTTGTGCCTGCTGTGGAGATCAGTAGTGCTGCATGTTGCCGCTGTGTTGGCACATACCATGCCCATCAGGATCGTAGTGCTTGCAGTGGGCTTCCATCGGTTGCTCGCCAATCTCATCGATGACACACAAACCTTCGGATAGGACTTGGCATGTGGCGGCTAGGGGTTAACAATTAAGGCTGCGAGCATTTCTGATATGTAGATGACAGGATTAGATCAGAGGGGTAGGATCAATTTAATTTCACCGGAAGATTTAAATTAAAGCTAGAATTTTTGTGACACTAACTTTATGGCGGAGGAGTAATCTAGACATATGTAGAGAGGGTCATTTTAGGCCCATTCTTCATAATGGCATTAGTGGGTAATTTTGAAAAGAGAGTAGATCCAATGACTATCATCATCAAGGATCATTTCAATGTATCGAATTGATGACTAGATGTTTTGTTTTCTTAGAATTTCTATTATTTTTCTCTTTTTCTGGAGTGTCCACCTAGTATCATAGATGGCTTCACGCGGAGGCTTCCAAAGGAGCCTCCATTTAGTAATAGTAATATAGATGGGTATATGTATGTACGGCTGGGGTGTCTATAAACTGCAGTATCCAAGAAACATATATTGTAGGATTCCCTTGTGTATAAATTAAGAGGAAATGTATTGTGTTTATGCAAAATATTACCGTTGAACGGTTGTGCAACTTTTGAAAACAAATTGAAATGAACTATCTTCGCTGCACATATGCTGCTAAATGGCCAGATAATGTGCCTTGTATTCTATAAACCATACAATTTGGAAATCTAGAAATGCAAAAATAATATACAATTTGGAATGGAGGGAGTGCCTTAAAGGCTCTACCATTGCATGCTTATCACACAAAACTCTATTTTTATTTTTTCAAAATATACACTATATCTTTACAAACCATAAGGAATTAGTTCAATAAATCTCGAGATTAATGGACCTCAAGATTAATGGAGACATAGTTTTTTCTCACTTCCCTCCATCTTGTAACACTTCAAAGTTCGTTTAATTAGAACATGATCTCTTATCTAAGGCATTTATCCTACATCACATTATGTTGATGTACTCCTTTAAGTTAGCAAAGTTTAGTGTTTCCTTGTTATTACGTTTTTGCTTGTCCATTTTCCCGAATAGTTAGCAACTCTTCTTTTGAGGTCTTCCTTTTCCATGTGTTTGACATGCTATGGCGTGTACTTTGTCTTACGGTCGTGTATATTCACTGCCACCAAGTTGAGCGTTCATGGTTTTCATATTTGATATGCTACCGTGAGTTAGCATAATTTTGCTCATGCGATTCTTAGTATAATTATAGTGGAACCCTATTCTTGTGGTGGACCCTTGTGTATTATACGATGAACATCTTACTTGGATGTTATTCTTTAATTTTACTTTGTCAAAATCTTATAATGCTTATTTGGCACTTCATTCCCATGCAAGATTTGGCCATATCTAGTGCATTGATTTTCTCACTGAAATCATTTTCTTATATAAGATTTGGTTTCTTACTCTATTATAATTTCCTTTAACATTTTAATATAGCTCCGAATAATCTAAAAGTTGTAAGATGCACTGCAATTAATGCTAAAGAAGTCATGGTAGTTGGAGGATTGAGATATTGTCCTTAGTTGGTAGAAAAAACATACCAATATATCTATAGCATTAGATTAGCTTCATTGAATACACACAAGGATATAAAATATTTCTCATAGTGCAAAATATATTAAATTCACCAACTTTATATAGAAGAATATCAACGTGTACCACATAAAAAACAGACACCATGAAAATATATCTCACAATATAATGGGATTCAATAAATATTAGTTTTATATTATACTAGCATATTGCCCGTGCGTTGCTACGGGAAAAAGAGTCTCGTGCTAATTACAAATATTCTTATTAATAGAATTATTAGTAATAACTTTATTTTTAACATATCAATAATTAGTATGCCCGCTTCAGACTTCAATGCATAGGGTGGGCAAGTAAGAAACATCACACATCAACCAGGACGCTTCGTTTTATGAGAACATGTGAACGGAGTCCGACGACAACTTTGAGATTATGGTCGGTGATCGCATTAACTGCATTCTTTACCGCAGAGTTTGGCATGATTCTCGCGCCATTGCCAAAAAATCCTATTTTTTAAAGACAATAACCAATCAAAAATCATTTGCGTAAAGGTCGAGCACACATCATGCAAGATACGGAAATTAGAGAAGATGAAAATATTATTGCTCTTTGTTTCTCAATTCATATACTAATCATGTAAATTAAATATCTGTATCAGGATAAAAAATAAGTTATACCTTTTTTACTTCAATTGAAACTTGAGAAATAAAATAGGATTATTAGAAGCAATTGAATCTATTGTTTATATTATGTTTTAGTGTAATCACTGGACACAACACCATCTTAGCATGAGCGGTGGGATCTCCCGATGGGAAGGTGGAGGTCGGCGGTTCGAACCCTTGTTGCAGCACCCTACACGCAGACCTGGTTTTCATTTTTTTTTCTAGCGCGTTTGGTTTCAGTTTAGGCAATTCAGGTGGTTTCTCATCAGTTCTTTAACATGGACTCCAGTTTTCTTGTTTGAGTGTCCGGCTCAGCAGTTTCTTCCGGTTTAGAGCGATTTCTCATTGGATTATTAGTAAGAGATACCAAGATTACGACAGCGGTACTCTTTTCTTTATTATTAGGGAATAAAGAAATATGGTTATTTCTTTTTTATTTTTCAAACGCTAGCGGAGGATGGATTTGGAGATGTTGGTGGGCTTGGATTCATCATTGATAACTCCGTCGTCTTAGCTGATTTGCCCTCCTTCCTCGTGCTAATGGATCCTTGCCCCCTTCTCCTATGTGAAGCTCTTGACGTCAAGGAAGCCGCGCGTGTCGTGCGCTTCGGCACCCCATTGGAGGATGCACGAGGTGTGTCCGCGTGCTACGAGCGGCAGCTCTGTCTCCCGCATGCTTCCAATGCATGGTTCTCCACCACATTTCTATGATGGAGCACCAACGCAGCATAACGGCCTGGTCGTGTCGACATCAATGGTGAGACGTTGCTGCCTGGCTCACCGTGATCATGCCTCTCTCTCTCTCTCTCTCTCTCTCTCTCTCTCTCTCTCTCTCTCTCTCTCTCTCTCTCTCTCTCTCTCTCTCTCTCTCTCTCTCTCTCCATGTCATACTCCCACCGGCAACTCAATCATTCGTGTCTACGGCTATCAATCTCTCGCCGATGTGTGGCCCTCGCCATGGCCATCACCCATGTGGCTTGATAATAACCCCTAGAGACACTTATTATTACTCACCTTCCTGATAAAGAAATGGCCCAAAAACTCTACGCTTTCTTGGGTAAAAACTTTGTCAGTAATACTCTACCTCGTTGGATGCTTCTGTAGGCCCACGCCACATGACCACGGCCAATGCCCCTTTTCAATCTTGGTCTAACGAAGATTAAGAGGATCTGTATGTTTTGGACCACACCATGACACTCTATATGTTTGTCAGCTTCATGGAGTGGACTCCTCTCCCAATTAACTCAAAGCTCCAAACTACAAATCTACCAGCTGATTCAAAACATCTAAAGTCCTCTCTCCTAGTTCATTTTGAGAATTTTGTGGCTGGTGCTTTAGAAGTTGGTGGAGCTGTTCCATCACCTAGTTTTTGAAGTGGAAGTAAAAATGTGGAATGGTACAGTCCCAAACATGATATACATTGGTGATTGAACATGTATGGTATGTGCAAAACGTTTTAATCCATGTCTAGATTAAAACATCAAGCATTGTTTTATGGAAGGAAAAACAATGTATGTGGAATGTGATTATAGATGCACGGTGCGATGACTGATGGTAATGCCAGGAATTGTTCAAAAATGGGTTATCAGAATATAAAGGTTTCAGCGACTCAAACACAAGAAAAACATCAACATAAGGTTTTTGAATTATAGTTAATACAGACTCAAACACAACAAAGCAATATTCTCTTACAAAGTATGGCTGGTGACAGAAACAGGTTCACCACAACTTAATAAAAACATCTTCCAGCAAACACATGATAAGTTAGGGTAACCGAACCATTTTGTTTAAAGCTGGTCTTTATTTCGGAGAGGTGACTCTGTGGTCAAAGCCCCTTCCTCTCTCACTTACCTTCTACTAATATCACATTGCTGCATCCACTTCAGGAATTACCCACAAATGTTGTTACCATACTCCGCGAACAAACCTTCTGGTATCTCAAGGCCATCAAGAGAACTTATGGCTGAGTCATCTATGTTGCCGTCGCCGACAAATGATGTCCCTGCAGCATCTGCGGCAGTGGCACCGCTACTAATTGAGCCACTCACTAGGTCATCTAGATCAATATCATCAAACTCAAAGATGGGACCATGTAGATCACCAAGAAGAGCTTCGAGGGGGAACGAGGTGTTGTGCTCATACTTCTCAGAAGGAAGCACTATTGATGCAGTGTTGCTAGCATTGTCCCCCTCCATCGCCTTTACAAGGCCATCACCTTGGGACCCTAGGAGCGCATAGTTGATTTCATTGACCAGTACTAGTTGATCACCATTTAATGCTGCATTAAGATCTTGATGGGGCACCACAAATGGTGTAGCATTGCTACTCTCACCATTTGGTGCTACTCCCAAATCTTGACGAGGCGCCATGAACGGTGTAACATTGTTACCACCACCTATTGGAGCTGTGTCGAGACCCTGATGCACTATGGACAATGCAGGATTGTTGTTGCCACCATTCGACACTGCACCGAGACCTTGAGGCACCATGAACGATGCAAAACTATTGCCACTTGTCAATTTAAACTCACTAACATTTGAAGGCATGAGTGATGCGGTATTGTTGTTGCTGCCACCATTTGGCTCTGTGTTGAGAACCTGAGGTGCAACGAATGGTGCAGCATTGATGTTGCCAAATGCATTCGTTGTTGTTGGCTCAATCACATTGGAAGCCATGCCAAGAACCTGACTGAGGGCAGCAGTGAATGAAGATTCACCACTGCAGTCATCATAATCATCACTAAATAATGCCTCCAACAATGCTGCCTTCTTTGATGTGTTGCTGAAGTTTTGGGGTGCAAGTGCCACAGGTGCATCTGCCATGCTTTTGTACATGCCCATGCCCACCATGCCTGCAACCTCGCCACCACTTGTCAATTTAAACTCACTAACATTTGAAGGCATGAGTGATGCGGTATTGTTGTTGCTGCCACCATTTGGCTCTGTATTGAGAACCTGAGGTGCAACGAATGGTGCAGCATTGATGTTGCCAAATGTATTCGTTGTTGTTGGCTCAATCACATTGGAAGCCATGCCAAGAACCTGACTGAGGGCAGCAGTGAATGAAGATTCACCACTGCAGTCATCATAATCATCACTAAATAATGCCTCCAACAATGCTGCCTTCTTTGATGTGTTGCTGAAGTTTTGGGGTGCAAGTGCCACAGGTGCATCTGCCATGCTTTTGTACATGCCCATGCCCACCATGCCTGCAACCTCGCCACCTTCGTGTTGTTCTACACCAAAGATTGGAGCCTCAAAAATGACAAGCTGACTTCATTCTTGTACGCTCCTAGCTCTGTAGCAGCCGCAATAGAAGCCATGCTACTAGTGAAAAGACCACTTGCTGGTGCCGGTGCAACCATGTCTTGCTGCACCACAGGCGACAGCGGTGTGCCCTGGTATGTGAATGGCCTGAACGTCATCAAAGAAGGGATGTCCTGCTGCTCCTGGTTGCCAATGTTGGGGGCAGACTGCTGATGCTTGTATGTGGCGGTAGTGGCAGCAGCCATGGTGGTTGTCGCCACAGCTGGTGACATGATGTTGCCAAGCAAGGCATTGCGCACCGAAGGTTGCTGTTGCTGGTGCGCCGCCAGAGGCAATGATGATGGTGTTGATAAGTACATAGGAGGCCTTGCTGATGGGGCAGCAGCATTGCTTTTTGGCTTGGCGGCGTCCGAGAAGAAGAGGAACTTAGGGTTATAGGATGGCACGATGGTGCTCGTGAAGAACTTTGGGTTGTAGGTAGGTGGTACATTGGGCGTTCGAGGGATGGACTGCATGAGTAGAGTTGGATTCTTGCCTCGACCTTGTTTCCATTGTGTAGGCTACAAATAAATATAGTTGAGTCATTTGTTAGTATCCTAAAGTAATTGCTACAATGGAGTACTAAGGAATTCTTATAAAATAGAAGTCATAGTAATATAACAAGTAACTTAACAAGCCACAACACGACCGCATATTCCACTACCTCCATGAACGCTAGTTGTCAAAATTATGATTTTGCATAATATTATTGTATACATAATATCAATTAGGACTAACTCTTTTCCTAAAAAATTAGCAAGAAAGAGTTGTTGACTATATAGAAAAAGAAAAGGGTAACTACACACTAGGAATTACAACATCCCAAAAAGGGGCAAAGAGACAGCAACCACAAATGTCATTACATCACCACCATTCTATTCATTGTATTTGATTAAACAAGCCACAATAACAATCCATAAGGCAATATCTTCATGAGTAATAATGTCAAGAGTTATACAAAAACCATGGAAGTATGCCTTCGGTAGCACAAATCAGTAACTTGCAGGATGTTCTCTCTACTCTACAGCGAGACTAAAATGAAGGTACTATTGCTAGCTAATTCCAGAAAAATTACAGCTGTAACAAGATCAGATTTACTCATTCTAATACCCTTGTAAAATAAGCAGACGGTAGATTGAGAAAGAGGAAAAATCAGCACCTGTAGCTGGCTGGTATCATTGTCTTTTTCTTTCCCCTTGGCCATCGGGTAGCCTCCTGCTTGATCGACAAATCGAAAAAAAAGAGTTAAGGGAAACATAGTAACTAGTACATGACAAGTTATAAGAATCTTATCCCAAGATAGATCAACCTGTGACGGCAGAGGAGCTGCTAGATTCTCTGCAGCCCTTCTTCTTCCGGCCACATCTGGCCCTCACAACTTTGTAGTGAATGCGGTGTTCGTCCCCTCCTCCGGCGTCCAGGCCTGCTTCATTGGCCGTGCGTTTTCCGCTGGTGCTGCCCCCATTCGCCTTTGTCTTTAGGTGGCACTTGTGCCACGCGATAACATTCCATAGGAGAGTGCGCACCTCGTTGATGTCCATCGGCTTCTTCATGGTGTAGGTCCCCGAATGCAGCGTGCTAAGCAACTCATCTACCTCATCGCCAGTGGCCTGATGATCCTGTGGAAGGACTATCGCCAAAGCATCAAGAGACACAATTAATATATTGTATCTTGCCCAAGATCTCTCACATGCATGCAACAGGATGCAATATGATCATACAATAGATGACGGGGATGAGAAGGTCGGCCTCCACGATGCCACGGAAGTCGAAGCCGCAGGCCGCAGCCTTCGCTGCGTGGGCGAGGATGACAGTCAAAGCCTGTGAGGTCGCCGCTCGTGAGGGACTTTAGAGCATGTGTGACGGTGCTGCATACCACCACTGCAAAGTGCAAGAGGCTAGTCACTGAGATGGTGTTTGAGAATAAGGAACACCCACAAGTTGGGACAAAATTATCCTGGTTAGAAAACACACGTGCAAGATATTGAGAAATTTGTCCAAATGCAATCGAACTTTCTAAAGATAGATTACTTACATGCCACAATTAAAAACTTTCCAAACAAATTCTTACAAAACAACATGTTTACATAGACAATTCATACAAAAAAATAATTTTGATTCATATATGCAACACTGTGCAAATATATACCAAAAATACTAGCTATCAAATAAAACATTGGGTGATATCGAGCTTGCTCCAGAATGCACGTACCATCAAAATTCAAGACAGAGAGCAGCATGGTAGCCGATTTCACAAATTTGGTGTCGTCGTCAACGAGCAAGGCCCGGATGCCCTTAGGGAACATGGCGACCATCTCAGCATCCATTGCGACGACTCACGAATGCCTTTGAACTGAGAGTGGTAGACGATTGATAAGAGAAATGGGACTCTGAGGCCGTATTTATAGGCCATTTCCGTCGTTTCTTGTTTGGCCTGCAGGCAGGACTGCAGGCTGGCCTGCGTTCTCTATCGTTTGAATGAGTACATGATGGTTGCAAATATAATTGTATCTCTACTAGTCTCTCTCTTGTTGACCGAAAACATCTACCATCTACCTGTTTTGTCCGGTCTCGTTTCCCGCAGGCCAGAGGGTGTTCCTTCACCCAATTCTCCTAGTATATAATATCACAAGCATATCTATAGTATTAATAACTAGCACACCCAAGAAATTGCCTGTGTGGTGTGGTGACACAACAAGGGCACGCCGAAACTCCTTTTAACCACTAGTTTAGCCGCTAATGATAGTTAATCTTTTATTTTGAAATCACCATAACTATTTCACCTAGGTGGTAGAAATAGGGAGACACAGTAGGGGTATATATATAAATGTAGCATAGATAAATCATTACAAATTTGCAAATATAGAATAAAGAGTATTCACTACTTCTCTTCCAACCATAGATAATATGATTAACTTTGTACTAAGTCAATTCTCCTAAGCTGGTTATCAATTTTTTAAATTTTAAAGCTTGATAAACAAGATTCACATTACTAGATCCATTATGGAAGCTACAACTTTTTACAAAACATAGCTATTTTCATTTAAACTATAGTAGATATCCTAAATAAATTCATATATATTTGTGTTTAGAGAAAGGAAATGTTACTTCTATCACTTAAAGCCATTAATTGCTTGATTTCCATATAGAGATGAAGGAATCTCCTTTTCAAATATTGAATTAAGTTGAGTTCTTCCTGTTCATTTAATTGATGCCATAAAAGACAATGCTATAAATCTTGGATATCCTGATGGATTTTGCTAGAAGTCCTCACATTTATGAAAAGATTTGTAAATCTAGAAGTCTTACATTCAGTGAGAGGGGAAATATGTTATTATAGGTCAATGTTTATAGATTCGATTGCACATAGTTGTAAACTCTATTTATTTGAGTCCAAGTGGTTGCTTGGCTATTCTTTTAATATGCGGGCATTTATGAACATATTTGTAAATCTATAAGTCGTATATTTGAGGAGAGAGTGTGCATTAATATTGGCCAATATTTTTAGATTCGATTGCACATATATACATCATTTATTTGAGACCATGTGGTTGTTTGGATATGTAAATCCATTTTAGTAAAATAACCTTAATTGGGTTTTTAGAAAATAGGTTGGGTTAGTTAACTAGGTAGATTGCGTGAGTTTTACGACAAGAGTAGGATTCGATTTACAATTATAAGAACAATAGCATCCAAATTACTCACGAGCAAAATTATGCTAACTTAAGGTAGCATATCAAATATGAAAGCATGTATGCGCAACTCCTTTGGTAGCACATCAAATGTGGAGAGGTGCGACCCAGGGTCGGCCAAACCAAGGAAGCAGCCGCCCGCCCCCAACCTCCACGTGGCGGCCTTTCCTATTCATTTAACTGATGCAATAAAAGACAAACATGAAATCCTAGCTATATTCTGATGGATTTGCAGAAAGTACTTATATTTATGAACAAATTTGCAAATCTAGAAGTCCTAAATTTGAGAAGAGAGTATATTTATATTGGTCAAAACTTTTAGATTCGATTGCATGCATACATATGTAAACATCATTTATATGAGTGACCGAGTGGTTATCTGTAAATCTATTTTAGTAAAATGTAGTTTGAATTGGGTTTTTGGAAAGCATTTTTTGGGTTAGTTATTAGTTTCGTTAGATAGGTAGCGTGAGTTTTACAAAAATTGTGTAGTTCCGTTGGCCGTGAGATGCTTGACTAAAACCATATTCGGTTGGCCGAAACTGTTTAACCATTGCTCATAGAATTCAGTCTTCTCCTTTCTCTGTGACTCTTACTTTTCTTCCAACTCATATGTAGCCTGACTTTTCCCTATGGTAGAAACATGATTAATCATTGGTCACAGTATGTCTACCTCGTCATGAGCGGACAACTCATCTAGCAATCGATTTTGGCGGTGAGGAGGAGCTGGAAAGCATCTGTTTTTTTCTTCAGGGAATGCTATTGCTACCATGTTTCCAACTTTACATACCACTGTACGTACTTAACAGCAAGCTACACGCACATGCATTTCGTACAAGTGCACCGTAGCTCCTCTACTCTACACACTACGTGCGTAAAATATACGACATATCTGGTACAGGTACATAAATTTCGTATACACACTAGCTCCACTATACAGCTACACATTCATACAAACATACGCCATATCTACACTACGCGTGGACCAAGGGGGCGCCGGTGAGGTACTCGGTTGCTGCGAGCGCGACGAGCCCGAGCATGGCGAGGCGGCCGTTCCAGAGCTCGGCGTCAGCGGTGAACAAGCCGCCGCTCCTCCCCTCCGCGCTCTCCCCCTGCAGCAGCGGCGCCAGCGACGCCGCCGACAGCACCACGGCCGTGTACGCGAACCACGCGAGCCCGGCGCCGTTGCCGGCCTGCGCGAGGAGGCCGTCGCCGCGGGACGCCTCGACGGCGAGCGCCGACACGAAGCCCACCATGGCGAGACGGCCGTTGATCCGCTCCGGCGCCGGCCCGCTGAATGCCAGCGCGTCCCAGAGCCCTGCTTGCTTTGCGTTGTCTGGCTTCGTCTCTGCGTCCTCGGTCTGGGCGGCCCTGACGACGAGCGGCGCGCGCCGGCCGGACGCCGGAAGCCGGGCGGGGAAGCGGCCGGCGCGCATGCCGGCCGCGGCGAAGGCGAGCGAGTTCGCGGCGGAGGCCATCACCGTGGTTGCCATCGGAAATGGTATCAAAGCACCTGTGAACACGGCTCGATCGCTCTGTGAGCTAGTGTGATTCGCTTCTGTGCTGTGGTATGGTTGCTTGCCGTTGGGAGCGCGGTGGCGGCTTTATAGGGGCAGGGGATCGAGTGAGCTCGACGGGGATGGCAGTGGCGGGTGGCGGCGTGGGCCACGTCGGCGAGAGATTCACGGCCGCAGGTTGAGGCGATTGAGCCGGAGGCAGGAGCTGGTGAATGGTGATGTGCGTTACGTGGACGCAGCCAGGTTCACAGCGGACTGGGCGATTACGCCGCCGTCGACGTGGATGGCCAGGCCGCCATGCACGCAGTTCAGAGCTAGGTGGCCCGCTCCGTCTCCAACAAAGTAGTTTGTTTTAACATATTCTCATATGCCTATGCTTTGTTTCCAATAGTCACTACGGGAAATCAGAGCTTTCCCGTGTGCCCCTGGCTTTGCCGTGAGACAAAGCTCAGACACACGACAAAGTCTGTCTTTGCCGTGTGTATTTTTTACACACGGCAAAAGGCTCTTTGCCGTATGTTATTTTTTGACACACGGAAAAGAACTTCTTTGCCATGTGTTTTTGGTTGACACATGATTTTGTCGTGTGTTTTTTTTACACACGGCAAAGTAATAATTTTTAAATTCTAAAAAAAGCAAATTAAGTCTAAAAATCATGAAATTTGTCATGATGTGATGCTATCACACGTGAAGGCTATGATAAAAAGATGAGAACATTTCACACATGTTATCATGATGATGTTTACAAAATCAAAACATGAGACAAGAAGTATATGTGTGATTGTGTGTGAGAGACATAGTAGATGTATTTTTAAATACAAACTTTTCTATATGATCTCATATGAAAAAAAGTTTATACAAAAGTCATACATCTCGAAGAAATTTAAAACTTTAAAGTTTACAACTTCTGTATTTGAGATTATTTAATATTTCAAAATATCATTATAGGTTTGTAATTTGAAATCATAATTTTAAAAATTTCAAATGACCTAGATGTAAATAAGTTCTATACCAAAGTTATACAAAGTTATACAGCTCGATGACATCTAAAGTCTGTAGTTCACAACTTTTTAGTTTGAGATCATTTCATACTTCTAAATATCATTATAAGCTATCCGATTTTAAATTTTAAAATTTTAAAATTACCAGATGACGTCTGATGTAAATATGTTTTATGTTAAAGTTGTAGAGCTCCATTGTGATCTAGAACTTTGTATTTGAACACTTTTAGTTTGAGCTCATTTAGCTATCCAAAAATACCTTACAAGGCTATCAAAGAAACACATTACGCCACCTCATCAATCCAACTCCCCTCTCTCTCTTCTCCAATTGTTTCAGACCAAATCACGTGGATCCACTGTCCCACCTCTCTCTCCATCCCACACCAGCCGCCTCCTCCCCTCCCTCATCTCTCTCATTTTCTCTCTTGCCCTCTTCCCCAGGTCGGCTAAGCGCCCGCTCCTCACCTCTTCTCCTCCTCTCTCTCTCCCCCTCGGCAGGCAGCTGGCCCCGCCCACCGCCGCCCCCTCACCTCCCCTCCTGCAGGCGCTACCCCTCCTCTCTCCCCTCTCCTCACCCCTCACCTCATGCCCGGGGCGAGGAGCGACAACAGGGTGAGGAGCGGCGGCGGCTAGCATGATGAGAGATGGCAGTGCAAGGATGCAGGGCCGGCGCGGCGGCGGGCGCAGCTAGTCGAAGTCGGGAGCGGCCGACGGGCAGCGCATTGGGCGCTGGCGGTGAGCGGCACGACCAAGAGCGGCCGTGGGCGGCAAGGCCAAGCACGGCGGGGCCTGGCGTGGCATTGGACCGGCGGCGTCGCGCAAGTGGTCGGAGCAGCGGCGGGGCCCACGCCTAGGCCCGCAACTATTTTTTTAATTTTTAAAATATTTTTTGCCAAGTGTCAAATAAGCACACATTACAACCTTTGCCGTGTGCCCGCGAAAGGGCACACGGCAAAGGCCCTCTTTGCTGGTCAGACTTGTCGTGTGCCCTTTGCAATATGTGGCACACGGCAAAAGGCGTACATGAGTAATAATATTATTAAATACGTTAAAGTGCTCATTTAAATCACAGCAAAGATTAGTATTCCCGTTTATTGTGTTTTTTCTTGTCAATTTTTACCGGGTATTAATTCACACACATTTTTCTCGTGTTTTTTCTGAGTATTTTACACGTTATGTGTTGTGTATGTTTGCTCGTGTTTGCGCGTACCGGTTGCCGCCCAAGGAGTCACATATGTACATTTTTTTTCTTACCACGTACGGTGCTATCAAGTTATTTTAGCTCGTGCATATATAATTTATCGCTTACTCGCTCGGCTAGCTTTGCTGTGCGCCACTTTGTCTTGTATTACGTATAATTGCTCTCGCATTCGTGGGTACTCGCTGCCTCCATTGCCGTGTGTCAATATGTACGTGCAAAGAGTAGTTAAAAGTAAGCAACTTTTAAGCACACATTTTTGTAGCACGTTTTCACACGAATTTGCGGAGCGTGATGTTAATACATTCTAGTAGGCATCTATAGGATTCGAACCATCTACGGAGTAATATACAAAGCACGTCTACTTATTAAAGTGATGATGTTTTTTTTACTTCACTTCTTCAAATCTTGTTTTGTATATTCATTTGACACTTTTCTTTCGGTGTAAAATGTGGTAGTGTCTAATGCAATGATTTTCAATTAAAACCATTAAAAAACTCTGACCGCTGGGGAAGACAGCCCGAGCATTGTGCTAAAGAAGAAGACCTTCTCACGCAGTGAGAAAATCTCCGAACCCCTACCCCACCATAACGGCGGCCCGCGCATGCCTGGACAGACAGTGATTTTCAACGGGACACATAGTGGCACCCCCGATGAGAAATTGCCGTTCGGGGATCGACTCTGGCAGTCAGGTCGAACGAGCGGGCTGACCAACCGCCGCTCTTTGGTCGCAAATCAAATTAAAACTAGAAATTTTCTTTGGCTGATTAACGAGGTCCTCGGAGAACAACTCAGAAGAATTCGCACGGCGCCCGGAATTTAATCAAGTCTAGACGTTTGATGATCTCACACTCAATCATGTCTCGAAGAAAATGACCCACCGGATCCGGTTTCGATCATCGTCAAACCATGCAAATTACAGAATCGTAGTGTTCGCATTAGCCACACGACACGAGACACGACAGACACCTGACTCACTGAGCCCCGCCTCCCCTTTTGTCGTCTTCCCCTCCTGTGTCGCCAGTCGCCACTGATGCAGGAAAGTCACACGTCTCCCTGCGTTGTTCTGGAATCTTGGGGACACTTTTCCGGCGACTGTGAGCGCGCCAAGCCCTGCGCGGCGGCCTGGCCGTCCACGTCGACGGCGACGTGGCCCTCGCGGCGGCCACCGGCCACCCCCGTCACGGGCGGCCTATCCACCCGCCACCTCCCCTGCTCGCCTATAAAGCCGCCACCTCACTCGCAAACCAACCATCGCAGATTCGCAGCACAAGATAGAGCAAGCACAGCAGCAGCACCAACTCCAATGGCAACCACGGTGATGGCCTCCCTCGCCTTCGCCACCGCCGGCCATCTCTCCGTCCGTGTCCCTCTCGCGCCGCGGCGACGCGTGCTGGTCGTTAGAGCCCAGACGGAGGACGCCGAGCCAAAGACGGAGGAGTCGACCGCGGCGTCCTCCTCCACGCCGTCTCCGGCCATGCCGACGCCGAAGCCCAAGGCGGCGGCGGCGGCGGCAAAGCCGGGCCTCTGGGACGCGCTGGCGTTCAGCGGCCCAGCACCCGAGCGGATCAACGGCCGCCTCGCCATGGTGGGCTTCGTGTCGGCGCTCGCCGTCGAGGCGTCGTCCCGGGGCAGCGGCCTCCTCTCGCAGGCCGGGAGCGGGTCCGGGCTGGCCTGGTTCGCGGCCACGGCCGCCGTGCTCTCGGTGGCGTCGCTGGTGCCGGTCCTAAAGGGAGACAGCGCCGAGGCGAGGAGCGGCGGCGTCATGAGCGCCGACGCCGAGCTCTGGAACGGGCGGTTCGCCATGCTCGGGCTCGTCGCGCTCGCGTTCACCGAGTACCTCACCGGCGCGCCCTTCATCAACGCGTAAGTACGGTGTACGGTCGTGCGTAGAGTTGGACCGTGTACGTGTCGTGTACATTGGATTTGTGCAGCTTAGCAAATGTAGGTACGGTATCCAGTGTAGCTTGGTAGCCGGGATTTGTATGTTAAATTTGCACGAGCTAAAATCAGAATCCGTGAACTCTGGGGCTGTGTCTTCATGTTCCTGCCTCAAGGTGATTTGCCTTTGGCCTCCATGAGCTCCCTCGCATTCGCCGCTGCCGGCGCGCGTGCCGGCGGGCTCCCCGTTTGTGTTCCCGCGTCCGCGGTCGTGAGCCTTTGTCATTCGGGTACCGGGCCCATCGAACGAGGAGACGAGCCCAGCGTCGTCGTCCTCGTCCCATCCCACCAATCTACGGTGCCCGCCACCATCCCGATGCCGAAGCCCAGTGGCGGCGAAGAAGCTGGCGAGCCCTGAACCCGAGCCCCGTGGGCCGGGGCTCTAAGCACGCACAGGCGTCCAGTGACCCGGCGCCCAACCACATAAACCGCGTCCAGTGCCCGTCGAAGGACAGTGATGGAGTCTGAGGTATAGATGGCCATTCGGGCCGCCAGTCCCAGCCCTTAGCACGGGCCCTGCCATGGCCCGTCATTTGCCGGGCCGTGCTTGACGGGCTCCCTCGACGGCCCAAGCACGGGCCTGTGGGCCTGTTTCGTGCCGGCCGGCCTAACGTAGCCCGGCCCTACCGCACAGCCTATGCCGCCCACGGCCTGCGAGCTCGTTCCCCGTACCCATCCCCACGCCGCCGCCACTCACATGCAGCCGCGCTGCTGCTGGAAGGGTCGGGGCGGGGTGAGCTCCCACAGGGAGGGGCACAGCGAGCACCGCCAGTGGAGGAAAGGGGAGGAGCGGGGCGAGCGCAATCGGCATAGGAGAGGGGAGAAGCCGGGCCACGGCGAGCTCCACCAGGGAGGGGCGCGGCGAGCGCTGCTAGCGGAGGGAAGGGGGGAGCGGGGCGAGCGCCACCGCGTGGGAGGGTTAGGGCGAGCTCCGTCGGGATGGTCGCGTCGAGCGCCGCCTGCGGAGGGGAGGCGGGTGGGGCGAGTGCCGCCACTGTGTAGGGAGGCGCTGGGGAGCTCCGCCGGGGAGGGTTGAGACGAGCTCCACCGTGCGGAGGGGAGGGACGGGGCGAGCGCCGCCGCTGGCGGGGAGGGTCTGGGCGAGCGCCATCGGTGGGGGTCAGGGTGGGGAGAGATGTGGGAAGTGTGGGAAGGAGATGGATGGGAGGGCTGTTCTGTTGAGCTAGGCCGCTAGGGGTAATTTGATGTTGGCCTGTTAGCATTTTCACAAGGATGGAAGATTATGCGGGCCATTACCGGGCCGGCCTGCTAAGTCTGTGCACTTGAATGAAGCCTTCAAGCTTTATTGTGGAAATTGTAGCTTGTCCCTTGCCATGAAAAATGTAGTAGAAGTTTGGTGAGCATGAACATGTAGGTCTCAGTGTTTAGAGTTTCAGCTTGAGTTGGACCTGACAGAAACCATTTCAGAATTTCAGTGGCATCTTCTCTGGAGAGGAACAAAAATGACCAAAAGTTCAATTTCCAATAATATGAAACTAAAATTCTGAACTCACCAAAAAGCACCGATGCCTTTACCTGTTTCTTTAGAAAATGAACAGCTATTTACAAGCAGCATGATGTTATATGGGAAACAAGGGATCGTCTTTTTGTAAGCTTGTCGTTGAGTATTGGTCAAATTATAAATGAAGCTACAGATAAAGAAGACAAATAATCAGATAAACAATTAACCACTGTATGATTATGAATAGAAGGTTATTAGATAGACAATTCACCGATGTATGATTATGAATTGAAGGTTATTAGACAAACAATTCAGCAGTGTAGCCAGTGTACTAATGCTTGTGACTTTGCAAGTCAAATGCACCGTCTAAACGACTGGAATGAATTTGCTTGTTAGGCCACCGCCCTACTGGTTTAGAATAGAACATATGGGGAACGAAACACTTGGATTGCATGAGTGAAGGGTACAGTAACTCAGTGAGCAAGCTGACAGATCACTAAACATATTACTTGATTATTAAACAAAAGAATAAGCTCATCCCTTAAGCAAGTGTGATCTGTATATGATGGACTTGTTCGCACCAAATTTGACAGATATGAGGAATAGCAGGTTAGACCGCTATGGAATACCAGTTAGACCGATCTGGTCAAAATGCTCAAAATGCAAATTGGATTGTATCATCATTTTCGTCTCGTCGAGCTGATCAAAATGCATATGTGGATCGCCTAATTTGGAGTCTGGATGAAGGAGATGACCTCGGGAAGATCTGCACCTGCCAGGGGCGGTTAAACCGGGTCCCAGGGGCGGTTATACCGGTTTTGGACTGTGTAATCCGAGTTGAGTTGTATTTTAACACGAAATTTGTAAGGGTTTCGACTCCTAATGGGGCAAGACCTCCCCTCCCTATAAATATATATAAATATAAAGGGCCACGGCCGATTGAGGGCATCCCAAACGAATCTATCAAATACTTTTATCTTTTTACTTTTCTTTTTGCCCTAAACTTTTCCAACCTCATACTTGCTGTTCTTCCTTCATCTCTACGGCGATTGAGGGCGTTCTAGGTGGCCTGCCGACCCTAGAACAACCCAAGGTGCGCTTGCCCCGACGGGGTCCCTCCCAGGCGAGCGTTCGTTGGTTTCTCGTCGGGCTGTCCGGCGAAAACCCGGTCCAACCGGTCTCCAGACCCGGTGTGACCGCCCCTGCTGCAGAGGTGCTGCAGCGAGCTCCTCGGCGCGCTGCGTGATCTAATGCGTTCGTGTGTTGGTCCGATTTTAGCGCCAACAGGACTAAATTAAAGAATGTGCAAACAAATTTAAGGTTTAGTAACAGCTATCTATACCATGCCTGACTGCCTGAGAACATCCCTCTACAAAGCCGTTGTTTGTCTGTTCTTTGTATTGCACCTCGGCATCTAGACTACTTTCTCGTGTCCTAGAGGGAGGAGAGACACAACAACATGTGGTGGTTAATTGATGAGATGAGCACCTACCAAAGCCGCTCATGCTCCTGATGACAGAGTACTTGAGCCCTGCTTCAAAGACATATCATCGAACAGAGGACAAGCGAGCAGAAGCAACGCTGCATGGTCGAACCCTTACCACGCATGACCTGATGTCATAAAGCAACACAATCTTTCGATCAATGAAAGTAAGTAGGTGGGGATCTCTCCCCCCCCCCCCCCCCCTCCGAAGTTGTTCGAAAAAAAGCAACACAGTCGCATCGGCCGCCCGCCAACGATGCCACAGATGGTCACGCAATAGCTATGCACCCACGCATAGTAAAAAGATCACGCAAGGCAACGCAATCGATTTTTTACGTGCTGAATGGGATTACGTGGGTGGGGGTCGTGGGGACTTGGGGGGTTGTGTTTTTTTTTTGACGTGGGGTGAAGGGGATTACGTGGGATGTGTATGTAACATTCGCAGAGGTCAGGGGAAGATGTTCTCATGGAACACCGTTCTCCTCTTCTAACTTTTTAGTTATATGTATGTATTGTATATTGTATATACAAAATACAGAGATAGAGAAATGGGTTGCTGCCAAACTGCAGATATGAAGACGATCGCCATTGTGCGTATGACACTACTAAGAAGAATGGGTCAAAGAACACCGTCTGGCCTGTGCGGGAATCGAGACCGGGCAAAAGCAGTTGGTGGAAGATGTTTAAGAGATATAACGATGTGTGGACCCATCATGTACTTATTCATTCCTTCATGAGAGAGGGAGATCAAAGAGCGCGCAGACCATGCAGTCTTGCCGGCCAGCCAGACGTACATGAAGGGTGCAACTGTGCATTCTAGGATCCCTGGCCTATAAACACAAGCTTTGAGTCCCCTACCTGTCATCAATCATCTACCACTCAAAGACCAAAGACATTCTTGAGCCGTCTCAATCGAGGCCGCCATGGTTGCCATGTTCGCCAAGGGCATCTGAACCTTGATCGTCGACTACAACACCATGTTCCTGAAATCAGCTAGCATGCTGCTTTCTATTCTGAATTTTGAAGGTACTGCTGCATTCAAGCACTAGATCAATCTGGCAATATTTCAGTTGGCAACAAGTCATTTTGGCACTAGATTTGCACCAAAACCCCCCCTTTTCAGAAAGAAATCATGCAAACATGTGTTTATAGTAAGTTTTCTTTGGAAAGATTTTATTTTTGTCATGTAAGTATTTTTTCCAGGAAAGTTACCTCACCTTTGGATGATTTTCTCAAAGTCTTTCTGTTGTTCTCTAACAAAAAAAAAACTTTGCCCTAACTTGTGAATTTCCTAAAACACCATCTCAATGACTTGCCATTTCTTGCATTTGCAGTGGTGGTATGTAGCAACATCACCCGTGCCCTTAAGTCCCTCACAAATGGCGAGCTACAAGGCTTCAACACCGTCCTTGTACACGCTGCAAAGGGTGATGCTTGCAGCTTTGATTCCCATGCCATCATTGAGATTGCAAGTAATAACTTATCATATTGCATTCCATCATTTCCATGCAAGATATATATAGATATATACATATATTAACCATGCTTCTTAAGAATTTTGCAATTCCTCCCGCTGGATGACCATGCCACCGGCAACGAGGCAGATGAGATGATGCGCATGCTGAAGGTGGACACCTATATAATCAAGAAGCCATTAGATGCTAACAATGTGCGCATCCTCCTCTGGATGGTCATCGCATGGCACATATGCGACTTGGAGGCCTCGAAGTCCAAGCGCACAGCTGCCAACGCATTCAACTACGAGGTAGGCTTGAATGTCAAAGGGGAGGTGAAGACCACTCCCACTACCTCAAGGTTGTGAGGGAAGAAGAGGCCATAAGAGGAAGGGCAGCAACAACCACCACCACCACCGTTGTAGGTTAATTTCTTAGTTTTGGATTGTCAACCTATGCCTACTTTAACTTTCTTCCATTTTTTGATCGAGCAGGAGAACACCCGTCAGCCAAGGGAAAGGAAAAGGACAACGTGGCTAGCCAGCAACATGTGCTAATTTTTTTTAGTTCTCTAGCATTTGTCTATTTTATAATTGTACATTTTGGAATGAGTATGATGTTGCACGCTTACTGCAAAATTTCTGGAATGTAGGATTAGGAACTTCTTAATTTTGGACTTCTTTACTTGTGACAGTTATTATGAGAGAAGTTTATCATTTTGTTTTTATTATCTGAATATTTTTATTTGATCTTAAACTTCATAGATCACACACACACACACACACACACACACACACACACACACACACACACACACACACACACACACACACACACACACACACACACACACACACACACACACACACACACACACACCCCACAAGGCACATATAGATACTTGTTACTAGTTCATCTTGTTTCCATAAAATTTCCTAGCTAGTACTCCATTCTTAGCAATGGTATCTATGAATAGCTCATGGGGTCTCAAGGCCACGGCTTGAATGCGGTGATGGACGGGGATTGATGATGCTGGCATTATGGTGGCTATCCTTCCTTTTAATTAGTATGAGGACAACACCTCATTCCCTCTTGATTCTCTTCTTGGTGACATACACGGTCATCCCATGTCTGAGTTTGACGATGTCAATCTAGATGCCCTGCTAGGTGACTCAATCGGTGGTGGTGTTGTCACCACCTATGATGCTATGGGGTCCTCGCTTATCGCTGGTGAAGAAGAAGATGGCAGCATGAATGCCTTGGCCAGCCTTGTTGAGCTTGAGATTCCACATGATGTCTTCCAGTTGAACAGTTTCATGTTCCCTTAGCAGCACAAGAACAAGATCAATGTCGGGGGCAGTTGTTGAAGCAAAGCAACACCAACTATATCAGAACTAATCAAAGCTAAGCGAGAGAGGAATACTAAGAGAGTTCCATCTCTGAAATAAAGACTAGCTTCCAACAACCAGTGTTATCCTAAACGCTAAACGGTAAACAGTCGGTCACCCACCGTTTAGCTCATTATACGGACTAAACGGCCAATTAAACGGATTAAACGGGCTAAACGGATGATTAAATGGACACAGTTAGGCACTGTGTAGCGTTTAAACGGTGTGTAAATGGGCTAAACAGCCGTTTAGGCGAACAGTGCCAACAACCTAATACATCTAGGACTTCTCTAAAGTCTGAATTGATCATGTGTTTGCTGTAAGTTGTTTTTAATTCTACTACATGAACCTGTTAATGGCACCCCCATAGTTTGTAATTGAACCGGATTTGCTATATATTGATACTTGAGCCGATATTTCTGAATCCACATGGTTAAGGTTTTTTCTGAGTTTGAGTTGATGTTTCTGATACCATTATATTTTGATAGCCCATGTTTCAATGATGCTTGATAGTTGTCGTTCTAGTTCTACTGCAAAGAAAGTAGACATGGCAAGATTGTTGGATGTAGTGTGAGGATAAGGAAAAAAACTGGGTGCAAGAGGGCATGAGCGGCAGCTTGTTCACCACTGATGCCGAACTCTGGAATGGACGCCTCGCCATGCTTGGGCTCGTTGTTCTCGCCGCCATCGAGTACTTCACTGGCACACCCTTCGTCCACGTGGAAATATGACACGCGTTGTATGCGCATGTGCCTGTAGTGTTATTAACTTAGTACTAGTCTATCAACATATGCACTTGCACGCTCTAGTAATTTCAAAATATACTGACTTTTTCTGTCAATTAAATTAATAATAAGATATAGTATCAGATGTAAACTATTTCTATATTAGTACAACCCTGTCATAACCTGTTAAATTAATAATAAGATATAGTATCAGATGCAAAAATTATTTGAACCATTTGATCAATACATTTAGCAACATTTGTAAATTTACATACAATATTTGTTTGTACTACTCTTGTATGTGCAGTGAGCTTATATAGAATGACTTTTCGCCTTCAATATTCAATAGAAGTTAGCATTTTTTTATTTTGAAGTAAATTGCTATATGGCATAAAGTGACAATAGTGCTATTCTTTGTATGTGTATTATTTAGGTCTTTTCACACTTCAAACATTAGTATTATTTTACTATAATAAATTGATTTATCTCCATCTATCTTTTTCTTATTTTCTTTTTGGTAGCCCCACTCTCCCTCTTTTTCAGCACATTACACATATTGATTTTTTCTATTTCTACATTAGGCAATCACCTCAAAGTGTTGCCCTCATGGTATTTTCCTTTACCAATCATGAAGTCACCTCACACGTTTGTTTGTGCTCTTGAAAAAATTAATAATTTGCCTCGCATACCTTAGCTACATTGAACTCTCTTGCTTCAACCCTACCCTATTTAGTATTAATATTTTGCAAATTACTTGATGTGTTCTTGATTTTTATAATTGTTGTCTAAAACTTATGCTTTAAATTTTTTTCTATACACTAAACTTATGCTTTCAATTTTTCTCTACACGAGCATGTCTCGCGCATACATATATGAAAACTCTCCCCCAATTTTTTGCATGTTCCATATATAGTTTTGTTTGACACAGTATACTTGTTTGCATTAGTATCATGTATGTATAATTCTTATTTGTTTGCAATTGCTTCACCTCTCTTTAATTTATTGATTGAGGCAATTGTGTAAACTACTTAATTCCAGCCTTGTTATTGCCCATCACTAATTAAGAATCAACCAATTACGCGTAACTATTTCCATTGTCTAAGCAATATAGGCTGATTCCACACAATTTAAAGGAAAAACACAATATAGAAGGTGCCAGAATAATTCATATGAGTAACATACCAATATGCAGTAGGATCATTGCAGCGGCCGGTGAATATATTGCTACCTTGCAACACCCAAGATGCGTATATAGCAAAATACGCTTTCTAAGTGGGAATACGTAAACTTGATGGGGAAAAATAACTTTTTGTTCTGTCGTCCGGATGATTGAACCGAGATCATGGCTGCGTAGGACTCGTCGAATCCTGTCCGTTTGACTATATCCATACACATATTTTGGAGTTTGGATCACAAAGTAACGACCAACGTTTTATTTTCTTCTCTATTGCTACAGTAAGCGCGTGTTGCATTAACCGCCCCAAAATTTCCTCCCGTGACCTTTTCCTTTTCTTCTTTCCCCAGTCTGACTCCATCTCCTTTTCCTAAACCGAAGCCCGTGTCCCTCCCCAGTGCCGCCACCCCTTCTCCTGTGCCCCAATCAGATCGAGAGGGGGAGCAATGGAGGAGAGGAGGAAGGGGAATTAGGGTACACCATCGATCATCGTCACCGTTCCTCTTCAAACATTGGTAGGCCTTCCTATCCTATTTCCGTTTTGCCCCACGTGCTAGTATTTCCTCGCTATTTTTTGGCGGTGTCGCCATGTGTGGTGCAGCTTGGAGACGTTTGACGGGATTGCCGCCGCTAGTGAAGGGGAAACCGGTGGGAAGTCATCGTTTTGATCGCCATCGTCGCCATTGACATTTCTGTTTTCAAAAGGAAACCCTAGGTGAGACTTGTCCCTGATGTTTTATGTGTTCCCTAATGGTTTAGATGTTCTAGCACGTACGTGTAGCGGCGTTCGTTGCCAATAAGGGCTAGAGCAAGGTTTAACCCTCGTCATTGTTTTCAGCGTGTATCCTTTCTACACAGTTTGCAGTAATATCAGTTTTATGTGGTCTTAATAGCTTCAAAAAATATTAAACCATTATATGAGTTGTAGAGGATTTGGATTTAAGACCATGGAGGCATCGGAGTTTTTCTCTGTCAGTTTTTGAGCCTCATAATTCTAGACAGAATTTGTTCATTCTTTAGGCCAACCAAATGGCAGATCTGGATCTCATGGTCTCTAGAAAAGTTGTTGGAAATTTCATAAGGTTTCCAGAATGGTAAAGATCACCTCTATATGAATTTTGGATCTCCAGTTATATCAGTTGTAGTGGGACTGTTCTGCAGTTGCTATCAGATTTTCAGATTAAGGTTCATCTCAAGATTAGCCTATGATAACGAATTTATCTCCAGTTTTAGATTACTAGAAAGTTGTGAGTCTTTAAGTTAAATTTCAGATGCCAAAATATGAGATTTTTTATCCTTCAGAATTAAAGGATACAAAAAAGAGAAGCAACAATGCTACTGTCTTGTCTAGTTTTTCATATGTTTTTGTGAGGACGTTGGGTTTGGGTGTAGGGACGCTATTAATTATGTTTGTTTATGTTTATATGCTTGTGTTGGTGCTGAGTTATGTTTGTGAACAGGTGGTACTGCTTCAGAGCGTGCTTAGCGCTTCTTCTTGACCTTCGGTGAAGGCAAGTAAACATAGCGATGTGGTCTACATGCTTTAACTGTGTTGTTTGAATTGCCTCCATTTCGTTTCAGTACCTCACACTAGCAAGATAAATATGAAAATAGCTTTATATTGAAGTACCTTGTATCCCTTGAGGCTTTACTTTGAAGTTATGAATTATGAGGCTTATGAAGTTCATGCATTTCATTTTTGCATTCACATTCTCATGTTCATATGAAGGAAAACCTTAGCTGGATTGGTGCGGTAAGTATCAGGTACAACAATGCACATTGATTTATAGCAATGTGGTTACAGCCCTCACATCCATTCTTGGGGTGTGTGGGTAGAGGTGAAGTCATGCATTGCATTGCACCATTTACATGTGCATTATGAAGTTTAATCATGAAGAGCTTGTTGTTACCTCCTACTTGAAGTAGATTTTATTTTAGTTTGATGTTATCCTTTATTATTGATTCTTAAATCAATGCTTAATTAACTATGATTTAAACTCAGAATATAATGGTTACGGTGACTCAAACACAAGAAAAACTTCAACATAAGGAATCTGAATTATAATTAATACAGACTCAAACACAACATAGCAATATTCTCTTACAAAGTATGGCTGGTGACAGAAACAGGTTCACTACAACTTAAGAAAAACAACTTTCAACAAACACATGATAAGTTAGGGTAACGAAACCATTTTGTTGAAAGCTGGTCTTTATTTCAGAGATGTGACTCTAAGGTCAAAGCCCCTTCCTCTCTCACTTACCTTCTACTAGTACCGCATTGTTGCATCCACTTTAGGAATTACCCACCAATGTTGTTCCCAAACTCCGCGAACAAACCTTCTGGTATCTCAAGGCCATCAAGAGAACATATGGCTGAGTCATCTATGTCGCTGCCGGTGACAAATGATGTCGCTACAGCATCTGAGCCGCTCACCAGGTCATCTAGATCAATATCATCGAACTCAAAGATGGGATCATGCAGGTCACCAAGAAGAGCTTCGAGGGGGAACGAGGTGTTGTCCTCGTACTGCTCAGAAGGAAGAACTATTGATGCAGCGATGCTAGCGTTGTCCCCCTCCATCGCCTCGACAAGTCCATCACCTTGGGACCCAAGGAGCGCATAGTTGATTTCATTGACCAGTTCTAGTTGATCACCATTTAATGCTGCATCAAGATCCTGATGAGGCACCACAAATGGTGGAGCATTGATACTCCCACCATTTGGTGCTACTCCCAAATCTTGACGAGGCGCCATGAACGGTGCAGCATTGTTACCACCACCTATTAGAGCTGCGTCAAGACTTTGATGCACTATGGATAGTGCAGCATTGTTGTTGCCACCATTCGACACTGCACCGAGACCCTTGAGGCACCATGGACGATGCAAAATTGTTGTTGTCAAATGCTCCACCTATCAATGTTAACTCACTAACATTTGAAGGCATGAGTGATACAATATTGTTGTTGCTGCCACCATTTGGCTCTGTGTTGAGAACCTGAGGTGCAACGAATGGTGCAGCATTGATGTTCCCAAATGCATTCATTGTTGTTGGCTCATTCACATTGGAAGCCATGCCAAGAATCTGACTGAGGGCAGCAGTGAATGAAGATTCACCACTGCAGTCATCATAATCATCACTAAATAATGCCTCCAACAATGCTGCCTTCTTTGATGTGTTGCTGAAGTTCTGGGGTGCAAGTGCCACAGGTGCATCTACCATGCTTTTGTACTGCGCCCATGCCCACCATGCCTGCAACCTCGCCACCTTCGTGTTGTTCTGCACCAAGGATCGGAGCCTCAATAAATGACAAGTTGACTTCATTGTTGTACGCTCCTGCCTCTGTAGCAGCCGCAACAGAAGCCATGCTGCTAGTGAAAAGACCACTTGATGCGGCCGGTGCAACCATTTCTTGCTGCACCACAGGCAACAACGGTGTGCCCTGGTCCGCGAATGGCCCGAAGGTCAACAACGAAGGGATGTCCTGCTGCTGCTGGTTGCCAATGCTGGGGGCAAACTGCTGATGCTCGAATGCGGTGGTAGTGGCAGCCGCCATGGTGGTTGTTGCCGCTGCTAGTGAAACGATGTTGCCAAGCAAGGCGTTAGGCACCGAAGGTTGCTGCTGCTGGTGAGCCACCGGAGGCAATGATGATGGTGTTGATGGGGCGGCATGATTGCTTCTTGGCTCTACGGCATCCGAGAAGAAGAGGAACTTGGGGTTATAGGATGGCACGATGGTGCTCGTGAAGAACTTTGGGTTGTAGGTAGGCGACACATTAAGCGTTCGAGGGATGGACTGCACGAGGAGAGTTGGATTCTTGCCTCGGCCTTGTTTCCGTTGTGCATGCTACAAAAGAAATATAGTTGAGTCATTTGTTAGTATCCTAAAGTAACCGCTAACATTCGAGTACTAAGGAATTCTTATAAAATAGAAGTCATAGTAAAATAGCAAGTAACTTAACAAGCCACAACACGACGTATATTCCACTACCTCCATGAACGCTTGCTATCAAAATTATGATTTTACATAATATTATTGTATACATAATGTCAATTAAGACTAACTGTTTTCCTAAAAAATGAACAAGAAAGAGTAGTCGACTATATTTAAAAAGGAAAGGGTAACTACAGACTAGGAATTACAACATCTCGAAAAGGGGCAAATAGACAGCAACCACAAATGTCATTACATCAAAACCATTTCTATTCATTGTGTCTGATTAGACAATCCACAATAGCAATGCATAAGGCATTAGATTCATGAGTAATAATGTCAAGAGTTATACAAAAACCATGGAAGTATGCCTTTGGTAGCACAAATCAGTAATTTGCGGGATGCTTTCTCTACTCTACAGGGAGACTAAAATGAAGGTACTACTGCTAGCTAGTTCCAGAAAAATTGCAATAACTATAACAAGATCAGATTTACTCATTCCAATACATTTGTAATATGGGCAGACGGTAGATCGAGAAAGAGAAAAAATCAGCACCTGTATCTGCCTGGTCTTGTTGTCTTTTTCTTTCCCCTTGGCCATCGGGTAGCCTCCTGCTTGATCAACAAATGGAAAAAAAAGGTAATGGAAACATAGTAACTAGTACATGACAAGTTATAAGAATCTTATCTCGAGATAGATCAACCTGTGATGGCAGAGGAGCTGCTAGATTCGCTGCAGCCCTTCTTCTTCCGGCCACATCTGGCCCTCACAAATTTGTAGTGAACGCGGTCTTCGTCCTCTCCTCCGGCATACAGGCCTGCCTCATTGGCCGTGCGCTTTCCGCTAGTGCTACCCCCATTCGCCTTTGTCTCCAGGTGGCACTTGTGCCACGCGATAACATTCCATAGGCGAGTGCGCACCTCATTGATGTCCAGCGGCTTCTTAATGATGTAGGTCCCCGAATGCAGCGTGCTCAGCAGCTCATCTGCCTCATCGCCGGTGGCCTGGTGATCATGTGGAAGGACTATCGCCAAAGCATCAAGAGACACAATTAATATATATACATCTTGCCTGAGATCTCTCACATGCATGCAACAGGATGCAGTATGATCGTACAATAGATGACGGGGATGAGAAGGTCGGCCTCCACGATGCCACGGAAGTCAAAGCCACAGGCCGCAGCCTTCGCGGCATGGGCGAGGATGACGTCGAAGCCTATGAGGTCACCGCTCGTGAGGGACTTGAGAGCATGCGTGATGGTGCTGCATACCACCACTGCAAAGTGCAAGAAGTGGCTAGTCACTGAGATGGTGTTTGAGAATAAGGAACACCCACAAGTTGGGACAAAATTATTCTGGTTAGAAAACACACGTGCAAGATATTGAGAAATTTGTCCAAATGCGATCGAACTTTCTAAAGATAGATTACTTACATGCTACAATTAAAAACATTCCAAACAAATTCTTACAAAACAACATGTTTACATAGACGATTCATACAAAAAAACAATTTTGATTCATATCTGCAACGCGTGCAAATATATACCAAAAATACTAGCTGTCAAATAAAACATTGTGATATCGAGCTTGCTCCAGAATGCACGTACCATCAAAATTCAAGACAGAGAGCAGCATGGTAGCCGATTTCACAAATTTGGTGTCGTCGTCAACGAGCAAGGCCCGGATGCCCTTAGGGAACATGGCGACCATCTCGGCATCCATTGCGACGACTCACGAATGCCTTTGAACTGAGAGTGGTAGACGATTGATAAGAGAAATGGGACTCTGAGGCCGTATTTATAGGACATTTCCGTCGTTTCTTGTTTGGCCTGCGGGCAGGACTGCAGGCTGGCCTGCGTTCTCTATCGTTTGAATGAGTACATGATGGTTGCAAATATAATTGTATCTCTACTTGTCTCTCTCTCTCTTCTCTTGTTGACCGAAAACATCTACCATCTACCTGTTTTGTCTGGTCTCGTTTCCCGCAGGCCAGAGGATGTTCTTCAACCCATTTCTCCTAGTATATAATATCACAAGCATATCTATAGCATTAATAACTAGCACACCCAAGAAATTGCATGTGTGATGTGGTGACACAAGGGCACGCCAAAACTCCTTTTAACCACCAGTTTAGCGGCTAATGATAGTCAATCTTTTATTTTGAAATCACCATAACTCTTTCACCTAGGTGGTAGAAATACAAAGTATTCACTACTTCTCTTCCAACCATAGATAAATATACTTACCTTTGTACTAAGTCAATTCTCCTAAGCTAGTTATCAATATCTTAAATTTTAAAGCTTGATAAACAAGATTCACATTACTAGATTCATTATGAAAGCTAGAACTTTTTACAAAACATAGCTATTTTCATTTAAATTATAGTAGATATCCTAAATAAATTCATATATATTTGTGTTTAGAGATAGGAATGTTACTTATATCACTTAAAGCCATTAATTGCTTGATTTCCAAATAGAGATGAAGGAATCTCCTTTTCAAATATTGAATTAAGTTGAGTCCTTCCTATTCATTTAACTAATGCTATAAATGACAATGCTAAATCTTGGATATCCTGATGGATTTTGCCAGAAGTCCTCACATTTATGAAAAGATTTGTAAATCTAGAAGTCGACTTACATTGCTGAGAGAGGAAATATGTTATTATTGGTCAATGTTTACAGATTCGATTGCATACATTTGTAAACTTTATTTATTTGAGACCAAGTGGTTGCTTGGATATTCTCTTAAAAAGCGGGCATTTATGAACAGATTTGTAAATCTAGAAGTCTTATATCTGCGGAGAGAGAGTACATTAATATTGGTCAATATTTTATTAGATTCGATTGCACATATATATAAACATCATTTATTTGAGACCATGTGGTTGTTTGGATCTGTAAATCCATTTAGTAAAAGTAATCTTAATTGGGTTTTAAGAAAATAGGTTGGGTTAGTTAACTAGGTAGATAGCGTGAGTCTTACAACAAGAGTAAGATTCCATTACAACTATAAAAAGAATAGCATCCAAATTACTCACGAGCAAAATTATGCTAACTTAAGGTTGTATATCAAATATGAAAACATGTACGTGCAACTCCTTTGGTAACATATAAAATATGGAGAGGTGTGACCCAGGGTCGGCCAAACCAAGGAAGTAGCCACCTGCCCCTAGCCTCCACGCGGCGGCCCTTCCTATTCATTTAACTGATGCAATAAAAGACAATCCTAGCTATATTCTGATGGAAGTGCAGGAAGTACTTACATTTATGAACAGATTTGCAAATCTAGAAGTCCTAGATACTTTTAGATTCAATTGCATGCATACATATGCAAACATCAT
Organism: Urochloa ruziziensis; assembly: GCA_015476505.1. Lineage (NCBI taxonomy): Eukaryota > Viridiplantae > Streptophyta > Magnoliopsida > Poales > Poaceae > Urochloa > Urochloa ruziziensis. The sequence goes on along the minus strand of CM027119.1, from coordinate 4,330,173 downwards.
TTATATGAGAGACCGAGTGGTTATCTGTAAACCCATTTTAGTAACATGTAGTTTGAATTGGATTTTAAGAAAGCATGTTTTGGGTTAGTTAGTTTGTTAGATAGATAGCGTGAGTTTTACAAAAAAAAATTGCGTAGTTCTATTGGCAGTGAGACGCTTGTCTAAAACCATATTCGGTTGAGCAAGGTAGAAATTGTTTAACCATTGCTCCTAGAATTCACTCTTGTTTTCTTACCTCTCTCTGTCACTCTTAAGGCAAGTACAACAGTTTAGACAACTTTTTGTCATCACACAGACAGCTTGTACAACAGTATAGACAGCTATGTCTATTTAACTGTCTACAAGATATTTAATGCATCCTTTGACACGTAAATCATTGTGATCTACTATATCATTTGATCTTTATAGCCATTTTGTTGCTTACATTAGAGAACCCATGATATATTCAAATAATTCAGATGAGGCTTTTAGAGAACCCATTCAGATGAGGCTTTGATCTTCCCTGAAGAGAGCTTGATCATCACAAAACCATCATTCAGGCTTGCTCTTGTTCATCATCATGGCAGAGCAGGCATGCAGGCATCAATTCAGTTCACTATGCAAACACACGCGCATGAATCAGCTCAGACGGCAAAGGCACAACCATATCCAATTTATTCCTTCAGAACTATTAGCACAGGCATACTACGACAAAGACACAACCATATCCAATTTGCTTTCGTTCATGCAAAACTTACAGCATATTAATTTGAGAGCATATTGGGCATATTTGTCAGACTATTAGCACAAGAATACTATGGTAGAGACACAAGCATACTATGTTTCTGTTATTCAGACTATTAGCACAAGCATACTACGGCAAAGACACAACCATATCCAATTTGCTTTCATTCATGCAAAACTTAACAGCATATTAATCTGAGAGCATATTGAGCATATTTGTTAAACTATTAGCACAAGCATTACCATGGCAGAGACACAAGCATACCATGTTTCCGTTCTTCAGACTATTAGCACAAGCATACTACGGCAAAGACACCCATATCCAATTTGCTTCAGAACTTACAGTATATCAATTTGAGAGCATACTCCCTCTGGTTTGGTAAAAGAAGTCGTTTTGGACAAGATTTGAGTCAAACATTGGGAATATAAATCGTGAATAACTTTTAAGTCGTTGAGTTTGGAAATGTGAAAACTACATGAATAGATTTGTCATGCAAAATACTTTCATAAAATTATACATATGTTAGTTTTTAATAAATATCTTTATAAAAATAAGAAGTCAAAGTTGTACTTTGAAGACCGTGTCGCTGTCCTAAACGACTTCTTTTGCCAAACCTGAGGGAGTAGTACGGCAAAATGGTTCTAAAAGACCTTCACTTAGAATCTGCTCACCTCAATTAGAATCTAAAAATAGTTTGTCCACTGCCCCTGAATAAGATGTCGGCGCCGTTGAAGAAGCCGTTGCCGTCAAGGATGTTGGAGAAGAAGCTGCTGCACCATATCCGCCACATCCACCACACACCCAGAAATCCTCAACTCTGACGCCGCTGTAGAGCCCCCTGTGCCGGTGTGCCCGTCCGCATCTGCACTGCCACCAGAGGTCCACCTGTTGTTGCCGCTGGAGCTCCTCCGTTGCCGCCGCCAGAGGTCCTCCCGCTGCCTCTGCTGGAGCTCCTCCCGCTGTCACTGCTAGGGCTCTCCGCGCGGCCGCCCCGAGCTCTCCATGTCGCCAAAGCTCGCGCCGCCGCAGCTGCCTCCGACTACTGCCGCATGACCGCTATCAATGGGGGATTTGGATTTTGATTTGGAGGGCAGAGGGTTGACAGATTAGGGGAGGCAGGAGCAGCCGTGCTGCTTGCCGCCAAACCGCGCGCACGCGATCCGTGCCGCCGTCATCGAACGGGGGAGGGTCGTACAACGCGACGCGGGACTCGGCGCCTCGCATCGGACCACGCGCTAATGCCATAGATGAACGAGACGACGACGAGATTCTCTTTCTTGAGTTAATAACTGCCACGCCAGATGATTTTGCTCGAAAAATCGTGAGTCGACGGGTGTTGGGTGACAGTTGTACGTGCCCTTACTTTTCTTCCAACTCATGTAGTCTGACTTTTCTCTAAGGTAGAAACATGATTAAGCATTGGTCCAAGTCAGCGTGTCAGCGTCTACCTCTATAGTTGGCCATTTGGCCCGGGGCCCATGGGCCAGCCCACAGCACGAGGATTTGGCCTGTCATAAACACGGGCCCAGTGTGACAGATGTCATGCCTGTGCTGGCCCAACCCCGTGCTGCGCCTGGGCGGCGGTGCCAGCCCATCGTGTCGGCCCAGCCCGGCACGAAGAAGGCTGGATCGACGCGGTACGATGGGCCCGACTGAGGGCATCATATATAGCCACCCCCAACCGTAGCCCCCAATCTCCACCTCTCCCTCTCTGCTTCGCCTCGCCCTCTCCGCTCCACTCTGCCTCCACTCCACTCGACGCGACGCCTCCTCTCCTCCCCCGCCAGCGACTAGATCTACACCACCGGCCACGTCACCCGCACCCTCACCGGCTAGATCAACGCCGCAGGGCACCTCCTCGCCCAGGCCGGCCATATCTATGTCGTACGCCACCTCCTCCCCACTCTCGCTGACCAGATCTGCGTCGTCGGCCACCTCCTTCCCACCCTTGCCTGTCGGATTTGCCCCATCAGCCCCTCCTCCCCACCTTTGCCTCCCAGATCTACGCCACTGGCCTCTCTCTTGCGAAACCCTAGCCAACTTTGGCTTGGGGTTTGCCGTGTCTGTGCCCATGTTGTGCGTCATGTTGTCTTCTTGCCTGTTGACACTTACTATCATTGCTACCGGATATTGGTTATCCCTAGCAATGGTGTCAGGAAGCCTGATGACAAAAGATAACGATTACAAAAATGGATCCGCAAGCGCACGAATGTAGTCAGAGCTTTGACCATAAAAGAGTATTCCAAGGGTATTGAATCCAAAGGGAATGTGTGTGCACACTACTCACACTAGAGAATCCAAGGGTCACGACTAACCTTATGAGATATAGAAAGGATAATCTAAGATCAGCAATGGAGAAGTAACTAAGCTCTAGTTTTCCACTCGTTTTGGGCACCGGCTTACCCTTGTGTTCACAAACGACTCTACAGCTTATCCGAAGATGGGGGATTGGATTGTCCTATCTGATATTGTCACTACCAGTGAACTAACCCTAATAAGTCGTGGGATAACATGTGCAAACGAAATGTAATTTGTGACTCAGGCACCACGCCTACGCCACTGATCACTAGTTGGTACTTACTGCACTTTCAGGCACGCAGTAGTTTCCTAGCACCCCATATAAATGGAACGACGAACCCGCGAGTGAGAACTCAAACTACTTCCTACTTACAATACTGAATCAGGGAAGCTCGAAGACACTTACATTTCACTTACTTGATAAGAACATGAAGCATCCATAGGAATACTCCCTCCGGTGGAGGAAAGGAAGTTCTCCTGTGCGCCTGGCCGATTGCACAAAAGAAGTCCCTCCGCGCATCACGCTTCTGTTTTGGACGTCCTTGCCCCTCTGTTTAATTGTGGTCTCTTCGATTCCCTCGTTGCCCGTTGTGACGCCGCCTGCATTAACGCCGCAGGCCTCGTGTTCCTCCGCACCCTCGCATTCTTTCCTCCCACACTCGTCGCCTTCCTCCACTCGCCGCGCCTCGCATCGCCTCGCCTTCCTCCGTTCACCGTGCCATTGACGACTACTCCCAGCTCGCACAGAACTCCGTGGCCGTCGCGCCGGACTCTGTCGAGTTCGTCCCGGACTCCGTGGTCGTCGCGCCGGACGCCGTCGAGCTCGTCCCGGACTCCCAAGCGCCGGACTCCGACGAGTTCGTCCCAAACTCCGGCGAGTTCGTCCTGGACTCCTTGCCGCCGGGTGCTTTTTTGCACTCGCTGCCAATTCATCCATGAGGACCGTCAATCATGGGATCGTGCGCACTCGGTGAGATGGCCATGCTCTCGCTGCGGTCTCGTCCATCGCGACTACGAACTTAGCACCAAGATTTATGGCCAAGACAAGTTCGACTGTGAGGTATTCATTCCCGATCTCGACAATGTCGTGATGGATGGCGCTACTATCGTGTTACCTGCACATGTGCTCAAGGTGCTCGACGAGCTTGCTGCTGCGAAGGACGTCGCCAAATCACTGGTAAGATAAAGCACCGAATAGGTTTAAGTCTAAATTATTTGTTACAACCATGCTCATCTTAGCATTGGGAAATTTGCTAAACAAAAATCTCCCTACAATGCAGCAAGCGTAGCTTTAGCTTCATCTAGCAAAGATGGTGGCCATGGGATACAAGTTGGCAGCCTATCTTGTCTTTCTAATGTAGCCTTGTTCATGTGAGGGATCTTGTAGTTGTTGCAGCCTTTCACCTTCATTGATTCGAATAAAACAGTTTGTAATGTCACAAAGATCTGATTTGCTTTGCGTGGACAAAACTCCAAGAATGCCTACAACAATTGTTGCTGAAATTAGAGGAATGTAATCATGCAAAATGTGTGAACAATTTGATAAAAATAAGGCTACTATACCTCTTGCATTGCTGGTACTAGTTCTTGAATGGTTCTTGCTTTTTTTTGTACTGGATTGTTTGAATGGCTCAAAAAAACCCCAACTCCAAGATGTTAAAATCCGGAGAATTTGGAGGTTGGCAAATGATCCTAATATCAAAACCATCTTGTTTTGCGGCCTCACAAAACATTGGATCATCCATCTTTAAATGTGACGGTGCATTGTCTTGTTGAATGTAAATAGGGTTACTCACATCTTCTCTTGGCCACTTTGCTCTAATGGCCGGCAGCACTTTGTTGATCATGAATTCTCTTATCACATCTCTTGTTATACTTTGAATTGGCTTCATAACCATTTCTCCCCTGACACGACCAGTTGCATCATTTCCTTTTAAAGCCGGTTCATATGTGACAAGAGGAAAACATCCTATTTTACCATCAAAAATGCACTCACCATCTCTAAATCTTGGCCGAGCACAAACAGTGAGAAACATGAGCCTAGGGATATAGTTTTTGTTCTTACAAGTTCTGTGAGGATCATCTTCTTCAGGTAGCAAATAAAATTTTCAGATTTTTGATATAAGTAGAACCACTTCTCATCAATGAAAACGAAGTCAAAAAAATCCCTAAACCTTGGATCACCATTCAGCCCCCTCTTAATCATGTCAATGCAGAACTTCAACCTAGTCTTTTTATTTTCTGGAGTGAGAAAGGGCTTAATGCTACTAGAATGACGCGTAAGCAATCCTTTTCTCAAATACCTTATGAGCTTCCATTTGCTAATGCTTAGCCGAGCACAAACGTCCTCTAAGGTCATCCTCTCTTTAAGAGGAACGTTACATAAAGCTTCCAAATCAACAGCAATTTCTTTACGAACAACTCTCCCTTTCTTTAGACTGCCAACAACAATTGGCACCGAATTAGCAAGTTGAGCTTTACCTCTACTCCATACGCGCCTCACTGACCGAACGTGTAGATCGAACTGCTCGGCAACAATTTGGGTGTCTTTCTTGTGGAGTTTGCCGTTGTTGCTTCTAGCCAACAACGTTTGATACACTTGCTTTCTCATATCGTCTGTCATTTCCCTCCATCGGCGGTTCTGCACAGCCGGAGCATCTTCTAAAAAACATTCATTGCAAAAGAACATTGATTAGAACATCATGTAGTAACAAAAGAGGACACAAAAAACATGAGCAAACGGCACAATACCGGTCATGTTTTGAAGGTAGTCCAAGTCGACCGCGCCAAACTCATCTAGAGGTAAGTTCAAATCAAAATCTGTCCATAAACAGTGTGAAACATGAGAGTTGACACAAAAAAGAACCGAATAGGCATTGAGCAAGGCACTACTCCTTACCGTGAGCTTCTTCTTGAGCATTGAGCAAGGCTGCTTCATCTTCTTGAGCAATGAGCAAGGCCTCAGGGGTGAGGAACGCTTCTTCTTCTTCTTGTGCATTGAGGAAGGCTTCTTCTACTTGAGGTGAAGCATTCAAGTCGAAGCCACCGGCCATTGCTGCTGGTTCAAGGTTTCATGGAAGCGGCAGGCCGTCAGGGGGCAAATGGTGTTTAAATGTTGTGTCATGGAAGGGGAAGGGGGTATCCAGCGCTAGTGCACGATGGCGCGAAGAAAATGGCCCGTAAAAAAAAGCGCGCTCCAAAACAGTCCTGCTATCGCGCCAAGGCAAAAAAAACAAGAAGAAGAAAACGCGCCACACCAACGAAAACAACGCGCCCAGCCGAAAAAAACGGCGCCCACCACATCCAGATCGTGCGATCACTTCCCCCTCACAGCGCACAGTTCCATGCAGCCCGCCCCATGCAAAATCGGCAAAAAAAACAGGGCATCAGGAATCGAACTGGTGACCTCGCAAGTAAAGCGCGCCAGACCGAGCTGCGCTAGCCAATCGGACGAGGCGTCGTCGCTGTATAGAAGCACCACTTACCGTATTTATTAGGGGCAAACAGGGAAAAATTAGCTCTAATAAATGACTCCTTGGTATTTGCAATCCTGTCCTAAAGGACTTCCTTTCCTCCACTGGAGGGAGTACATGATGAACTAGTTCAAGTGTTTTTTTTGGGAATAACTAGTTCAAGTGTTGCTGATGAACATCATCAACACTCTCATCACCAACTCACTTTCTCCCTCCTTCTACTCTCTACCCCTCTTCTAATCTAAGATACACCTCAAGTCTCTCCCCATAATGGAGTAGAGAGCATGAGTGAAGTGAGAGCTTTTGGGGATGACAAGAGAAGTTAGACTACTATTTAGGACCTCCCTCCTCTAGTATTTATAGGAAGGTGAAGGTCGGTAACGTAGGAGATCACCATGGAATATTCCTCCAAACCGCCTTTGGACAGGACACATGGCGGCTAGGGACGAGGGGAGCCACCCCTAGTTTGGCCGAACCAGGGGTTCGACCGACCCTAGGTGGGCCCTGCCCACAACCGCCTTTGGACAGGACGCTAGCAGGTGGGTCCTTGTGTGGGTCCCGGGGTGTGTAGGGTGATTATTGATATCTCTACCCCGGTTATGGGCTCTTCAATCCATGTACTTGCGCGTGATTGGTCAAGGGTGTGTCTCTTTGCTCTTGTGGGCCCATGAATCCCTGGGAGGTTGATGTGGCAGCCCTTGGTTGGCTGGCTTTTGCTAGTTGAGCCATTGTAATGCATTCCCACATCATTCCTATGCGTAAGTGACATGCATACAAATATTTACCAACACTCGTGGAATTTATTAGTTATAACTCCTACCACTATGGTTGATATTCTTATTTCCATTCTTTATGCAGGAGTTGACAGCGTGAAAATCACACTTAACAGCCGTCAACATTCCCCGTCCCTGGCGACTCCAATGCTCCGACTGCACAGTAAGTCCTCACTCCATTCTTTGCTTGTTCAGGTCCTTTTGGACGTGCATGTCATTGAGGGACCAGAGTCTGGAAGCCCTCTTCCAACTTCTCCACCTTCTTTAGTTTGCAGGTAAAGGCCTCTACTTCTCCTCCTCCTCCTTTGTCTACTTCTTCTCCTCGTCCTCTGTCTATTTCTTTTCCTTCTCCTCCTGTTCTCTTGTGATCTGATTTTGCATAGGTGCACATTGTTGAGGAACTAGAGCCTACTCAATGGATCATTCCTACAATGACGAGTGTAGGATGATGGGAGTTCCAGGAGAAGACGATGATGACTTGGGTGCAGAGGATTTGCTAGGCAGAAGCTTTGTTGACCAACTGGAAGCTACTGGAGGTGTTCGTCCTCGTCAAGGTGGAGGTGACAGCTCCTCTGCTCCTGCACTTGCGGATGAGGCCAACGCTGCTGGAACTAGAACAGGGGTTTGGAGTGCGGCTCATGTTCCTGATGCCTCAGCCTCACCTAGCGTGAGCACCTCCGGCACGAAGCCATCAAAGAGGTCCAAAGCATGGGATGAGTTCGATGAGGTCTTCGAGATCAAGAACGGCAAGAAGTTATGTATACAAGCTACATGTATGCACTGCGGCAAGCTGTACTCCAGTATGTCCCCTGGTGGTACTGGCCATCTGCTTCGACACATTCCCAAGTGTCATGTTCTTATGGCAAAAACCGTAAGTCTTCTCAGTCCCAGCTTAACTTTAGCTCTGATGGTAATCTACATCTTTGGGAGTACAATGAAGACATTGCTCATACTCAGCTTTGTAGGTTGATTGCTAGACTAGATTTACCTCTGTCTATTGGTGAGTCTGAGGCTTTTGAGGAGTACATTAGGCTTGCTCATAACCCTAGGTTTACCCATGTCTCTAGGCAAACCACAACTACAGACTTTGGCAAATATTTCCGTTCTTGTTGTGATGCACTCGTTGAGTCTTTCAAGTCTGTCTCATTTGTTGCTCTTACATTTGATATCTAGTCTGGAAATGCTAAGAAGATTATCTTAGTGTGGTTGCTCATTATGTGAATGTTGACTGGCAATTAGAGAAGAGGATCATTGGTATGTGTTTGATTGATGTTGCGCATTCAATCTGTTGTTGTTGAGTATGGTTTGAGTGATAAGATATTTGCTGTTACATTGGACAATACTGCTGCCAACACAAAGGCAATTGAGAAGTTGACTCCACTGATTTCTGGTTATGTTGGCAGCCTTTGCATGCATTAGAGATGTGCTTGTCATATCATTAATCTTATTGTGAAGACTGGCCTTGATGTTTTAAGCCGTTTCTTGCCTCATTTTGAAGTGCAATTTCATTTGTCAATGCATCTAACCAACGCATTGTTGCATACAAGTCATACTGCATTTCTTTTGAGGTCTGTCCTCGTAAGTTTGGGTTGGACATGGTTATGAGATGCAATGCTACATACCTAATGTTAAAGCATCTCCTTCCTCATCGCCATACATTTTTCTGTTTTTATTGCAACAAATCATCCTTTAGTTGATGGGCAGCCACTTCTAACAGATCACCAATGTTATGCTACTGAAAAAGTCTTTGAATTTCTTAAACAATTCTATGATTCTACTATTGTTTTATCTAGTATTTATTATCCAACTTCTCCATTGGTTTATACATCATGTTCTTGACATTGGTAAACACCTTAATACTTTTGAGTCTGATCCAGATTTTGAGGATGATTTCAGGCGCATTGTTGCTCCTATGAAACTCATGTATTCCTTTGCATTCATATTGGATCTCAAGGCTAAGATGCAGGGTTTTACCAATATCCTCCGTCTTTTATCTCAGCTCAATGTAAGGGTTACTCTAGGTACTTAACTGGTGAATTAACTACTTTGTTTGGTAAGTATGAGGCAAAATTCAGTTCTGTGAGGCTGCAAAGGCCTACCTAGCCTGGCCCTACTACAGGTAAGAGGAAGACAGCTTGGGTAAGATCTTTGGTTCTCAAGCTTCTTGTTCTACTACTTCTGTTGATTCTGTTGCCGGTCATGGTAGTTTACTGCATGCTGCCTGTTCTGGTGCATCTATTGTTCCTCCTACCACTGAACTTATTTCCTACCTGGATTACCTATACAGTGACATTGTCACCCAGTTTCAAGATGATTTTAGTGTCTCGACTTGGTGGCATGAGCATAAGCTAACATATTTTGTTCTTTCTATATTAGCTAAAGATTTTATGACTCTGCCTGTCTCAACTATTTCTTCAGAATCTGCATTTAGTACCACTGGCAGGATAATTGAGGAGTGGCAACGGCGCTTCACCCCAGAGATGGTGGAGATGCTGACCTTGGTGAAGGACCGGGAGCTAGCTGATGCAAGACTTCAGCATGACATCGAAGACCCTGAGCTTGAAGAGGCTTTTGAAAACGTATATCTTGATGAATGATGTATCACTTGTAATCTGTTAAACCTTAGACATGTATCTGAACTTGAACAACTAGAGCTGCAACTTGAACAACTAGAGCTGGCAGTACTCTTTTATCCTTTGTAGGGTTTTCTCAGGAGGTGTGAGTTTTTACCTACAAGCGTTTTTAATGAGGCAGTAATTAGAACAACTCAAATAATATTTGATCTTCTTCAATTATGTGTCTGTGTTCATGTGAATCATGTCTGTGAAATGTAAGATCTGATGTTGGTCTTGATGTTTTTGACTTGTGACATGTCATTATCATATTTGAATTGTTTTGACACTTAACTTTTGAATGAGGTGTTGTTGTCTTTGTGAACGGGAGTCGTGCTGTCGGGCACGGAGCACGATGACACGCTCCGTGCCATCGTGCCAGCTTGGCACGAAAAAGTACTGTCGTGATCCTTTTGTGCCATTCCAGCCACTACCGGATTCCGGGTCTTTTCATGTGCCAGGGGCACACAGCAAAGCCATAAAAGCACACGGCAAAGGCTTTGTCGTGTGCTTTAGGCTTTATCGTGTGCAAAATGGCACACGACAAATCCTACGATGGCAAAGCCATCTTTGTTGTGTGCCGTATCACTGGTCAGTGTGCCGCGCTGGTTTGCCGTGTACCATGGGTCCCGCATGGCAAAAAAAAGGTAACTGACAGTGGCCGGCGGAGGCAGCTGTTTGCCGTGTGCCACGTGGGAGGGCACACGGCAAACCATGGTTGTTTGTCGTGTGCCACGTGGGATGCACATGGCAAACAGCCATAGTTTGTCGTGTGCCATGTGCTTTGCACACGGCAAACACCCTTTCCCCCGCCCAAATTTTTGCTCTTTTTGCTTTTAAATGTCCCCCAAATAGCAAATCAATCACAGGCAGTTCATATGCATCACAATTAACATCCCAGGCAGTTTATATGCATCACAAACATTCATATATCGCTTCACCAGCTCACAAACACCATAAGCCATACACTGCCACAGAAATTCATACAAAGTCCATAAACAAGTTCATATACAGTCCATACGAGTCGATATGAGTCCAAAGTCCATAAACAAGTTCATACAGAGTCCATACGAGTCCATAGTCCAGAACCAAGTTCATACAAAGTCAATACATAGAAACCATGATACATACCACTCACTCGTCAGCCGACGGTGGCGGCGGAGGCAGATGCATCTGGTGCGTAGCCCAAGCCCAGGGCGGCATCTGCGACGACGACGGCAGAAGCTGAGACGGCAACGACTGAGGCGGCGCCCCCTGCCACGGCTGAGTCGGCGGCCCCTGCCACGAGCGATCCTGCATCCCCTGCGGAGACGGCCACTGACTCCACGGAGGTGACAGATCTTCTCGTAAGACATCTTAAGTGCACGAAGGCCCTTTTGTGAATCATACATGTTCTTTGGCAGAATGTGACCTTCCGGAAGCAGGCTGCCAAATACTGTCAATATAACATCGAAGGCGTCTCGACTCAGTGCAAACTGGGACTTCACGGCCATTAGGCGCCCAATAGCATCCAATTGGGAAACCTTGGTATGCTCGTGAAGGGGTTGACCAGCTGCAGCTAACATGTCATAGTACGCCTTCGCGCTTGGCTCTAGCTCATCCTCCCTTCCTCCTTCATCAAACTGTGCTTCCTCAAAGTCATCTAACATGTCCGCCACCCCAGCATCTGAATCAAGTTCCTCAATGCGTTGTCTCACGGCCTCGTCTCTTCTACGATTATTGCCTTCAACATAGTAGGTCAACCGGGTTTGGTCTCTCGTAAATCCGTGTTTGAAAACATGTCTTGTCATTTCTTCCTTTGTTTTTCGACGCGTGTTCCCACATTTATCGCAAGGACACCAAGTGGTCTTGTTTCTTCCTTTAACCTTTGCAAATGCTTCATCTATAAAAGCCTCGGTCCTCCGAACCCAATCCACAGTCACATCACCCCCAGGTTTCCAACCCGTGAGCATCCAAGTACGATCATTCATCCTCTATGACACCGGCAAATGAAAATGAAATTCTTTTACATGTACATAGTGTAGGTCCTACACGATGTCTATACTCTCTAGTAGGTGAAGATAGGTCCTAATCCCATCCGAGGATGCGTAGCTAGGGTAAGTTTCCATAGTCTACTCCGATCTGGGACAGAATTTCGGCAGCACCTCCCCGCTGTTCTCCAAATACACGTCCCAGAGGGAGATTGTGTATCTGGAGAACACCGGGGAGGTGTTGCCGAAATCTTGTCCCAGATCGGAGTAGACTATGGAAACCTACTCTAGCTACGCATCCTTCGGCTGTCCAAATAACGTGGACAATTCGAAATAGATACGGTCGTAGATATGCAAAGTTCTGCATATTTTCAACTGTATCTCTTTCGAATGGGAGACGCCTAACTGGGTTACTGTGATCTACGAACATGCATGTAACGCGAGCGTGATTGCGGTGCTTACGGTGGGTCGGCGGTGTAGGCGTGGACCGGCGTGGTCTAGCCTCGCGGTCCCGCTCCCGCTACGGCTACGGCTCCGGCTACAGCTCCCGCTCCGGCTCTGGCTCCGGCTCCGACTCCGGCTACAGCTCCGGCTCCTCGTCGAACAGGTGGAAGCATATTCTTGCAAAATTCAATAAATGCTTATAGAAAATTCAAAATTTCGCCAGCACCTCCCCTATACGATGAGGGTTTCTAAAACCTGCAACAAAAACCACGACACGAAGGTCGGGCTACACAGATGTTTAAGCTCACGGCTCGATGGCCGGACACAAGGCTTTAACCACCGAAGCCACAAGGCTCACCTAGAGGCTCAACGGCGGCGAGGACGGAGATGGGCTTGTGTGGACGGTGGCTTCCAGTGTTGGCAGGTGGAAGAGTGGCGAGGACAAGCGACGATTCCTAAAAGATAACAGTGTGAATAGCAAACCAAATACTTAAAAATTAATAAACTAATTGAAACATCTAAGTATATGCTAACTAAAGTAACAAATTAAATTCAACAACTAATTATAACTAAGCAACTACATAAAAAACTAAAAGAAATTGCATACTCACCGGCGGTGAAGTTGCCCGGCCGGTGAGGTCGTGGTGGAGGTGGCCGGCCGGCGCGGGAGGCGCGGCCTCCCCCGACGGCCGCCGCCGTGGCCTCTCCTAGCGGCAGGGCCCCGGAGGCGCGGCCTCCCTCGGCGGCAGGGCCCGGGCGCACGGCCGGGGAGGCGCGGCCAGCGGCGGCCGGGGCGGCGCGTGGGGGAGCGGTGGCGGCCGGGGGAGGCGGCAGCACTGCGGCGCGGCGGAGCAGCGGCGGCGCGGCGAGGCGTGTGTGTGAGTGTGTGTGTGCGCGTGTGTGTGTGAGTGTGTATGTGTGCAGTGTGGCCCGAAACGGGCTAAGGGTAGAAAGTTTGCCGTGTGCCCAGATCCAAGGCACACGACAAAGATTTTTTTTTTAATTTTTGAAATTTTAAAACTGTTTGCCTTGTGTCGTGGATCTGGGCACATGGCAAACACCTTTGCCGTGCGCCAGCCCAGGGGCACACGGCAAACATCCTATGTCGTGTGCCTCTATGCAAATCACACGGCAAACGTTTTTCTGCCTAAACAAAAAAAATTAAAAAATATCAAACAGATTCAAAAAATAACCAAATTTGGGCATGAACCTGTCTAAGGTGTATATAGACTATACAAAATGAGCTTTGTTGTAAAACTTAATTTCAATTGTCATGTTGCTTCAAATCACAACATCTCTTTCACAACTCTTAGGATCTTCTCCCGAGAAGCTTCGGTTTGTAAAGAGGCAATGCGTCAACTTTCCTCGAAACCTTTTCAATTTTTTACCATAGCATGTATGTATGAAAACATGACATCAAGCCAAAAATTATAAGTTTCTAACTTTTTTGCATTTTATAGAATTTTTAAACGAACCGAGCCCAAATTCGGACACACGGTAAGCAAGCAATATATTCAAATTTGATTCCATCTAATGCATATGGCATCATATTAGTCTAAAGATCCTAATAACATTTTTGCAAACATTACATTACATTATTCGAAACACTTACAGCGTTATCGGCAAAATTAAAAACTATACAATAAAATGGTTAAATATAGCAAACAGACCGAAAAACATGCACAAAACTAACATGGAATAATACATCGATAAAGAAGTTAGCAAAAAAAGTTTAGAGACAAAATTCAATTTTTTGCACCATGTTTGCCGTGTGCCGGCCCAGGGCACACGGCAAAACAAACGGCCGGGAACACGGCCGTTTGGGGCGGCCTGTTTGCCGTGTGCCTGCCGTTAGGCACACGGCAAACAAGCATGTTTGCCGTGCGACTCGTGTTTGTCGTGTACCACGTGGACGGGCACACGACAAACATGCCAGCACACGGCAAACAGGGTGCAAAACAGGCACGAGTGTGCCACGTGTTTGCCGTGAGGCGGGCCGCCGTGTGCCACGTGTTCGCCATGTGCCACGTGTACAGACACACGACAAACAGGCCTGTTTGCCGTGTGCCACACCCGTGTTTGCCATGTGCCACGTGTACAGGCACACGGCAAACAGCCCTATTTGCCGTGTGCCCGTGATGTGGCACACGGTAAAGCCGCGGGCGCACGGCAAACGCGTGATTTCCCGCAGTAAGCTTCGTGTTGTGCCGTGTCTATGCTGGACGGCTGATATGACCATCTATATCTACCTCGTCATGCCGGACAACGCATCTGACAATCCAGTTGGCGGTGAGGAGGAAAGCAGCAGGATTAATCAAAATCATCGAGCTAGTGGCTTACCCTACCATGTTTCCAAACGATCTTACATGCATTTCGTATACACCGTAGCTCCCCTCTACTCTACAGTCTACACACTACACGCGTACAATATATATACGACGTATTTGTAGTACACGTACAAAAATTTCGGATACATACACTAGCTCCACTACACAGCTACACATTCATAAAATGATAAAAACATACGCCGCCGTATATCTACGCGTGGACCAAGGGCGTTCCGGTGAGGTACTCGGTTGCTGCGAGCGCGACGAGCCCGAGCATGGCGAGGCGGCCGTTCCAGAGCTCGGCGTCGGCGGTGAACAAGCCGCCGCTCCTCTCCTCCGCGCTCTCCCCCTGCAGCAGCGGCGCCAGCGACGCCGCCGACAGCACCACGGCCGTGTACGCGAACCACGCGAGCCCGGCGCCGTTGCCGGCCTGCGCGAGGAGGCCGTCGCCGCGAGACGCCTCGACGGCGAGCGCCGACACGAAGCCCACCATGGCGAGACGGCCGTTGATCCGCTCCGGCGCTGGCCCGCTGAACGCCAGCGTGTCCCACAGCCCAGCCGGCTTCGGCTCGGCTGGCTTCCTCTCAGCATCCTCGGTCTTGGCGGCCCTGACAACGAGCGGCGTGCTCCTGATCGCCGGGAGGCGGGCCGGGACGAAGCGGCGGCCGGCGCGCACGCCGGCGCCGGCGAAGGAGAGGGAGGTCGCGGAGGAGGCCATCACCGTGGTTGCCATTGGAATTGGTATCAAAAGCGCCTGTGAACACGGGTCGATCGCTTTGTTTGTTGTGGCTGTGAGTGTGACTTGCCTGAGTTCTTTTTCTACGGTTGCTTGCCGTTGGGAGCGGGGTGGCGCGGCTTTATAGGAAGCAGGGGAGGCAGCCCGGCGAGGTTTGGCGGTGGCGGCGTGGGCCACGTCGGCGGGCGATTCACAGCCGTAGGTGGACGCACCCAGGTTCACAGCGGACTGGGTGATTGCGTCGCCGTCGACGTGGACGGCCAGGCTGCCATGAACAAGCCTACAAGGCGACATGGAATGGAAGGGAGACGATTACTGATGCACTTGCGGCTGAATAATTTTGGTTTTACGATGAACCTGCCTCATGTTTCGGGAACTCTCTCAGCCTCTCCGTGTCTTCTGTCGCGACCCCTTTCAACCGTACACCTTTGATAAGATTTAACTGTCTTATTTCACACAAAAAAAACTTTGTTAAACGGTTCATGTAAATTTGAAATGAGGTTTCACAGAAGCTGCCTTTGTATTCTTTGAGTTGGAACTTAACGGCTCCACCAGCACATACTTATCATGCAAAGTTTTCCCAGCTGGTGTTGTATAGCTTTTCCCTTTTTATAAAAAAAAAAAAAGCATCCTACCTCTCTATAAACGTCTAAGAGATCGTTTTGAACATCTTGTATATATTCTCCTACTAAAGTCTTATAATAGTATTTTTTTCAACATATTCTCATATACATATGGCTTTGTTTCCAATATTGATATGTCGATCTGCTCACATTAATAAGTCAGTAAAGAACTAAAGATTAGTGTTCCTGTTTTATTTTTTTTTCTTGTCTATTTTGAGTTGTATTAATTCACACGTTTTTTCTTGTCCTTTTTGCTGAGTATTTTACATGTTTTGATGTATATTTTTGCTCGTATGCACGCTATACTGGTACCGCACAAGGAGTCATACTCACAGCGTATTTTGTACGCTGCCATCTTCAAGTTATAGTATTTCAGCTTGTGCATAATTTGCCGCTTACTCGCTGTCTTTGCCATGCAATCGTACTTAGTATACTGTTCGTATTGGGTACCTTTGCTCACGATCGTGTGTACTCGTTGCATGCATGCGGTATATATATATATAGGATAAAAAAGGGCGTACCCAGTGTCATAGGCTCCCACACTATGCGGAGTCAAGGAGCAGATTGTTTAGCGCACAACCATTCCCGCACATAAATGTGCAGAGGCTGGAGCTTAAACCCTCGACCTTCCGGTCACAGGCGGTGAAGCTCTACCACTGCACCAAAGGCCGCCCATTTTGCGGTATATATATAGGATCCAAACCAAAAATCTCTCTTCACTAGTAGCTGCTTTACCATCTAATCTTACTTATTAAAGTGATGACATTCATTTGATGATATTATTTTTACTTCACTGCTTCAAATCTTGTTTTGCATATTCGTCACTTTCTTTTGGTGCACAATACAATTTGGTAGTGTCCAATGCATTATGTTTTTATTAAAACCATTACTTACATGCGATCCAATTTCTCTCTTCATGGTGGCCTCTCTCATTTAATGTAGTATCACATCACATCATCAGTCTTCCTATAAAAAACATCACATCATGTAAAATCCCCATGTAACACTACAATTAATGCTAACGGAACAATTTTAATTTGGTAACTGAGACTACTCTAATCTATACTAAAAAGCAAGACGAATTTGACGGTCAAATCTTACATCTTACTCTGACAATGCCTACACCGTCGGATTTTATGATGATCGAACGCTCTAGATTAATCTATACTAAAAAGCATGACGAATTTGACAGTCAAAACTTACATCTTACTCTAACAATGCCTATACCGTCGGATTTTATGATGATCGAACGCTCTAGATTAATCTAAAGAGTCCATGTTGACTACATCTCTAATTTAGTAAAACTTTTAAAACATGTGCGTGTAGCAGGTGCCCTTCTGCTAGTTTTATAAAAAAATGCATCGACATCTACATCATTCAATGCACAAAGGCATAGAATATCTCTTGGGTGCATTTATTTAATATTGTAGATGTTAATATATTTTCTATACATCACTTAGAGAAAAGTTGATAAGTTAGAATTAAAATAAAAATTAAATAACTCATATCCATGAAAATATCGATATTATAACGGATTAGATAATATTAATTTTACATCATAAATATTACTATTCTTCTTTAGTTATAAACTCATGTAAATTGAGGACGATTTAACTTATGGGTAACACTAGAAATGTTTGTATATTAGACAGAGGATGTATGGTATTTTGGAACGGAGTGAATGGGATATCTTGTAAATACTAGAAGGAAGGTTGTCAAAACAAAAAGGATACTCTCTTCCAATGCATACTTTGATAATGTCTTAAGCATTTATTTTCTTCTTGACACCATTCCTTGCAGGCACGGAGCCAGCGGTGGGGCGGGTGGGGCTCCAGCCCCCCCTACCGCTGCGGTTCCAAAGGAAACCCCTTTAATTCTCTATCCAATTTCAGAGAAAATATGTACACTAGGAAGGGCTAAAGTTTATTAGACCAGCAATCCAATAATATAGAAGCATAAAGCCTAACTATTACTTTTATTCAGTCCCTCCTAATTTTTTTCCTGGCTTCGTCCCTGATTCCTTGCATGAGATGGGTTCCTCCTATCCTCATTCCCTCTCTGTCTCATTTAATATAGCCTCACAAAAACTAAAAGTCATATGTGACACTGCAATTAGCGTTAAAATAAAGCATCCAAGTTTGAAGATTTGTAACCATCCTTAGTTCATAGAAAATGTATCAATATGTACATCATTAAATTTGTTTTATTGGATACACCATAATGTGGAATTTATTTTGGCATTGCATTTATTTAATACAGTAGTAGATATTAATATATTTTTGTATACACTTACTCAAAATTAGTTAGATAAGTTTGAATTAAGACAAAAGTTAAGCATACTCCTATTGTAAATTATATGATTTTTATTGTTTTAATTTATCCCAAGTAAAAATATATTAAACTCAAGAAAGTTTGTCTAAAGAATATCAACATTTACTATATATATGAAAGATGAATATTATGTAAAAACATATATCATAATAATGAATCTAGTAATATTCTATTAATTTTATATCATAAATGTTGTAAGTTTTTTATAATAGACGTATTTGAAATGTACGTACTTTAGAAGAGTGAGTACTGATTGAGTAGGCATCTCTAAGTGTTAAGACGGAAAGGTCTTCGAATGAAAGAGCAAGAGAAATACACGAGTTTCTTTACCAAGTTCTAGAAGTTTAATGATGACACCACTCTCGATCATCTTTCAGAAAAAAATATATGTACGTATATGTCATTCGTTAAACCATATGAAAACTACAAAATTTCATTAGGCACACACACGTTCGACGGACACTGAGGCACGCCCTCCCCTTTGTCGTCTTCTTCCGTGTGTCGTCTCCCGCGCGCTCCCTGCATGGTGTTCTGGAATCTTCCGCCACTTTTCCAGGACCTGCGCGGCGGCCTCACCGTCCACGTCGACGGCGACGTGGCCGCCGGGCTCCCCGTGATCCTGCCTCCGTCCACGTCGCGCGTGCATGTGTACAACCCCCTCGTGTACTCTCTCTCACCTGCGTTTACGGCCGTGAACCTCCCGCCGACGTGGCCCCTGCCGCGGCCACCGCCGCCCACCCCGTCACGGGCGGCCTATCCACGCGCCGGCTCGCCTACAAATAAAAGCCGCCACCTCGCTCGCAAACCAGGGATTTTTTTTTATTTTAATCCTTTTTAATCTAATATTTTAATAATAACCTATTGTGCATCGTTGGTGCATGCGACACTTTGCTGCCAACATTTGGCGTAGACAGAATAGCAAGAAAGTGATAAAACAACTGAAATTGTTGTGCGCTTCAAAGGCGGAGACAACATTTGACATTAGGCTGACTAAGCTCAAATTAATGATGAATGAAGATGCCACCGAGTGGTTGGAAGAGCAGATGGTTAACAAGAGCAAGTGGGCCGCTGCCTTTGACGATGGATCAAGGTACGGAGTAAACAACACCAATATATCAGAAGTGTTAAACAAAGTCTTGAAAGGCATTCGTGCTATGCCTGTGTCTGCCATTATTGAGTTCACCTTTTGCAAGGTTAATTCATACTTTGTACATCGATGGATGAAAGCAAATGATCAGATAGCTAAGAGGCCTAACCAGTTGTTGTGGGGAAAAGGTGCAAGACTTCACCTAAACAAGCATGGAAACAAAGCTGCGAGTATGTCTGCTGAGTTGTTTGATCCAACGTCTTATGTGTATTCAGTTCGGACAGCGACTGCTCTGAACGTAGGAGGAGAGATGACAGGTGGACGCATATACAAGGTTGACCTGACGGCCGCAACTTGCACTTGTTGTGTTCCACAATTGTTACACTTGCCATGCTCGCACATGATGGCTGCTTGTCAAGTCCGAGGGGTCTCTCACCTGTCTCCGATTTATATGTCACAATTTTATTCCAAGGCGACCGTTCTTAAGACTTGGGAATCTCGATTCGAGCCGATACTAGATCAGTCACACTGGCCAGAGTACACTGGCCCCATATACGTCCCAGACAAAGACAAGAAAAAAGATAAGGTGGGTAGGCGGAAGAAGAAACGGCTCCGCAATGAGATGGATGGGTCAAACGGGTATGGCGATGATATGTATGGTTTTGGTGAGTTCGACCAAGAACCTAGCAAGAACCGTTGTAGTGTTTGCCATATGGAAGGCCATCGGAAGGAGCAACATAAACCAGGACGTACAAATGTTAGAGGTAGAGGCACAAATGGAAGAGGTAGAGGCACAAATGGAAGAGGTAGAGGCACAAATGTTAGAGGTAGGGGCACAAATGTGATGACCCAATGACATCTGCATCGTAGCTTGGATCATTTTCCTCTGAATCGATGCTTTCATTACTTTCCTCCTCGTCAACATCGGAGTCATGTACGGCGGCTTCCTTTCCCCTCGAGGATCCGGAAAGAGCACGTGAAGCCCCACTGGTCCGTGGAGAACCAATAGAAATGCCGCGCCCTGGACGTCCACCTAAACATGTCCGTAACTCGACGAGTTAGGATATGTAAGACATCAAATAATCTTAAACAAAATTGAGAGAAATGTAGAGAATGCTTACCAGGACTTCTGCTCCTAGAAGCTGATCTTGCAACATTCGTCTCTCTAGAGGACCGTGAACGTGCAGCAGAGATTGAACCACCACCACCACCACCGTCACCGCCAACAAAGGCCTCGTCGGGAGCAGCCATGCAATTCATTTTGCGGGCCATCCTACGAGCCCCTCGACGGACCCTCTGCAACAAAGATCAAAGTAAAAAATGTAAACTAAACATATGACGAATTTTAAAATTTATGGACACCACAATATAGTCAATACCTCTATGAATCCCCTAAGCGCGGACGACTCTCCCTGTGACCCATATGGCACACCTAAAGCCTGTCCAGCCTCATTTGCTATGCGACTAAGCTGCTGGCCCTATAAGTTCAAATGGGAAAACATTGTAAAGTGGTTGGACGATGCATGGAGATATATGGTTAAGGTACACATTTTTCTTACTAAATAGTCTTCAATGGGTCCTCGCTGCGGCTGTGTACCACCCCGTGTAAGGTCATCGTACGCGTCACTATCTTCAGATTCGGAGGGCAAGTCCTCGATGTGGCGTGGGTCCATGGCCACCTTGAGCTTCAGCCTGCTGTTACGCTTCAACCATTGCAAGTAGTCTTCTCTATAAGAACGCTCGCGGTGAATGGCACCCCCGTGCACAATGAATCCGTGGCGGTTGTTCCATTGGTTTATGTAAGCCACGTGCTTCTGCTCCCAATTCTTCGACCCCCGCTGTGATCGGCGGTCAATGCTGCATCAAGTTCAAGCCCCTTTCATATTGAACATAATCACACTACAAAAGCTGAATGAGAAAGGTGGACACAAGTTCAAGGTACGTACTTGTGAAGCTCCTGACTTGTAGACACATGCTCTACTGGGCAAGCCTGAAGGTAGCCAAATTGGCGCATCACACGACACGGTAGGTGGTACTCGACCAAGAAGAAGCAAATAAGTGGCAAATTTGCACGCCATAATTCACTGTGCTCCGTGCACACAGGGCTCAGCTCCATCTCATCAATCTCATCCCTCCGATACGGTGTCCAAGTCACCTATCACATACAATCACAATTTATGAGGCTCAAACTTTTTATAGTACACAATCAGATAAAAATTTACTGTTTTCTGATTTCTAGAACAGCCAGCCAAAAAGATTCATACGCAACTAATTACTTGTCAAAATTGAGCTCAAATTGTGATATGACATGCATAACATGTGGTTAAACCAGATCCTCACATATGAGGCTGAAACTTTTGATATTGCACAATCAGCCAAAAATTAACAAATCAACTTACATGTGATTTTTCGAACAGGCATAACAAAGTTACAAACAAATTTTGAAATGACAGGCATACAAAGATTCAACTTGTGCAAGAACTAAGTTTCAAACTAAAAACAATGATCAGCATACATCACTAGAAAGCTAGCAATTTTAAATGGAGCAGAAAACATGATGTATTGACAATTTACTCACATGGCTATCCAACAAACAGTCCAACTCATTGCTATAATCGATGTACCGCCGCATTGGGTTCCCATAAACATTTAGAATATTTTTCCAAAGGAAAGCGACAGTCGGTAAAGAGCCCTCATCATTGAATCCCCAATCCTGCACAGCAATACAGATTCATTTCAAAATATTACCTACATGGCTTTCTATCCAAACATATAACATCAAACAAAACAAGTACATGTAACTTACGCCAGGTGGTCCACGGTCTGGCCGCCCAACCGGTATACGCTCCCACATCCAAACCTGAAGCAAGTAACAGCATCCGCCGAGGCTTGAGGAGTCACCAGTGCGCCGGCAAGCTTCACACATTTGACGATACAACCAAGCTAGTGTAGCTGAACCCCAACTGTATGCAGCCACAACCTCCCACTGCTGGCTTAGGATATCCAACCACATCCAAGACAATGTGCTTCCACTCCCATCCGGAAACAAAAAACCTCCAACCAAATGCCACAGCCACGCACGAGCATGCCTCTGAATAACACCATCTGCGGCGCCAGGAGGTGGTGGATGGCCGAAGTGCTGGGATATCCAACCAAAGCTGACTCCGGTAGTCTTCCTATCCTTTGTACCTTCAGGCGGGTCCGGTGGACGAACTCCCAACAGCAACCCAACTCTATCTCGCCAACCAGCAGGGGAGATGTTCCCCGTGACCGCACGTCCGTCTATAGGCAGACCCAATATCATTGCAACATCTTCAAGTGTCACAGTCATCTCACCGGCGGGGAGGTGGAAGCTGTGAGTCTCCGGCCTCCAGCGATCCACCAGAGCTGTCAGCGCAGCACCATCCATCATTGGAAGCCTCCCTTGCACAAGCCTTGCCAAAGGAAGGAACCCCGACCGCCGAATGAACTCGGTGTACCTATCATCCCACACCAACGGGCTGTGTGTACGGGGACGAAGAGGCCTCAAGATCTGCAAAGACCAAACATGAAATGCAAAATATGTTAGCTACATTACTATAACATGAACCGAATTAAAAGGTTACTTCAAACTTTAACACCTGTGTGCGTTCCTCCAGAATCTTCCCGCGGTGCCCATCATCGTAAAAAGTCTCAAGCAAGGGGTATTGCGGGTTGACCGCCATTTTCCTAAAAATTACACAAAGTAATGCACGGCGTAAATTAAAATATAAATGAATTATCTACAGCAAACTATATTTCTAAGAACAAAATTCCACATTATCTCAGATCTTTGCTACTGATACATGGCAAACAAATTATATACGTTGTACAGTAAATAAACTAACATGATATACAATGGGAAATTTGTATATACAATAAGGTACACATGTTTTTCGCGCTATAAACATCCCACATTGTCTCAACTACACCAACACCACAACATAGTACAAACGATTCCTACATACCAATCAATATTCATACTCATATACAACATCAATATCTACATGCCAATAGCACAACGAAATCCGTCCATGCAAGACAATCCATACGATAGGAAGGCGTCACCAACGATACAATCCACGATCTAACACAAGTAACCGTGGCCGTTTCGTACTAATTTTACCATGGGAACTCAATACTAACCCTAACCCTAGCACCTCCACACGGCCAAACCAAGGGCAAAAAAACAGATCCAAGTGGATAGGATGGAGGAGTTACCTTCCTGGAGCAAAATCCACGGATCCCCCCCTTGATTTGGTGGACAAACGGTCCGATCTAAAGGGGGGGCGGCGCGGTCGCCATGGGCGCGGTCGCCCTCAGCTTCGGTCTGGAGAAAGAAAGAAAGGGAGGAGGAAGAAGGAGAGGGGCGCGCGGCGGCCCTGTGAAGGGTTTAGTCGCGCCAAACACATTGGAGCGACTAATAGCTCAGTCGCTCCAAAGCGTGTGGCGCGACTAAATCCACCACGTCACCTTCCGAGCGCCCACGCTGGCACTCGCGCTCGGCGGCCGAGTGCCAGCGTGGATGGTTAGTCGCGCCACATGCTTTGGAGCGACTGAAGTATTAGTCGCTCCAATTTGTTAGCCGCGACCAAAAGGGCTACTTCTTGGAAATTTAGTTTGGGACAGGTTATTATTAAAATATTAGATTAAAAAGGATTAAAATAAAAAAATTCCAAACCAACCAGCACAGCACACAGCAGCAGCAGCAGCAGCAACAAGAGCCATATCGACACTCGTCGTGTCCCGCAGCAAAGCCACTTTCTGCTACAGCTCGATCTCGACTGCCCCGTGCACATCAACTCCGATGGCAACCACGGTGATGGCCTCCCTCGCCTTCCCCACCGCCGGCCACCTTTCCGTCCGCGTCCCGGCTTCGGCCGCGCTCGCGCCGCGGCGACGCGCCCCGGTCGTCGTCAGGGCCCAGGCCGACGACGCTGAGCCATCAACTAACGAGCCGGCCGCGGCGGCGCCATCCTCCTCGCCGTCTCCGGCCACCACCCCGACGCCCAAGCCGGCGGCGGCGGCGGCGGCGAAGAAGCCATCGAGCCCTGGTCTCTGGGACGCGCTGGCGTTCAGCGGCCCAGCACCCGAGCGGATCAACGGCCGCCTCGCCATGGTGGGCTTCGTGTCGGCGCTCGCCGTCGAGGCGTCGTCCCGGGGCAGCGGCCTCCTGTCGCAGGCCGGGAGCGGGTCCGGGCTGGCCTGGTTCGCGGCCACGGCCGCCGTGCTCTCGGTGGCGTCGCTGGTGCCGGTCCTCAAGGGAGACAGCGCCGAGGCGAGGAGCGGCGGCGTCATGAGCGCCGACGCCGAGCTCTGGAACGGGCGGTTCGCCATGCTCGGCCTCGTCGCGCTCGCGTTCACCGAGTACCTCACCGGCGCGCCCTTCATCAACGCCTAGAGATGCCGCCGCCGGCGATCGTGCGATGGAGTAGAACCCCGGCCGTGTTGTCTCTTCATTGAATTTGTGTGCCTGTAACTGTACACGTAGCTTGGTAGGAGGGCTGCGGCGTCTGCTGAATTGCTTATACAGTAGTGATACCACCTTCTTCTGTACTGTCCTCATGCACCAATTAGCTAGGAAACATATTATTTCAAAACAATATTGCAGGGAATGAAAATACCGCTGATACTTTTTAATGATACCTTTTATAGATCATAAATAGTAATATTTTTTTATATAATCAGGTCAAACTTTACAAGTTTGACTTAAAAAAATGATGATGATTTATTTTGAGATGGAGGGTGTACTCTGCGAGCACGTAGGCCGTACCAGCGGTGCTCAGGGAAAAAGAGAAAAGAGAAACAAGAGAGAAAGCCAAGACAGGATTATATTTTGTCTTTTTTTGAAAATTTATATAGGGCACTTCAAGTTTCCTCGTGCGGTTTGGGAGCTTCCACCACATGGTTCTCCAGCAGCGGCTGGTCCCCCGCGCCCCCACTGACCTACCGCCATGTGGTCCGCCCGTCAGCAGCCGGTTCCATCCCCGCCCCGACCTCACCACTATGCGTTCCACAGCAACCTCACTCGACATGTGCACACACAATAAAAAAGAAAAAGTTCGGAACACAATTTCAGATAAAAATTGAAACAAAATTTATGAATCAAAATTTTCAAAACAAAATTTAAATAAAACAAAAGTTTCTGAAAGCAAAACTTTTTGAAGAAAAGTTTTGAACGAATAGAAGTTTCTCAACGAAAAAGTTTGGGAGCACAAAATATGAAATAAAAAAATTTAAAAGCAAAAAGTTATGACACATTTTTAAAAAGTTCAAAAAACTATTTTGAAAAAAAATCGAGCAAAAGATTGTGAAAAAATCGAACAAAAAATTCCAAGAGAGAGAAAGAGGCGGATGTGGAGCCGGCCGCTCTGACGGTTGCCAAGCAACGCCAGCCGCCGTAGGCCGCAAGAGACGACAACCCCTGGATAGTACGAAAGCCGCGAACACCTCCACTCGAGCTTAGCAACCCCAATGAAGCTCACCAATCTGCACCAAGCCGCATCACCACTACAAAAGTTTCCTCCCATGGCCCTTCGTCACTAGGAATGCCAAAGCTGAGTTGGTCTCAAGAGACGACGCCTCCAAGGAGGTTGCGACGCCAAAGACGTCGCCGCCGCTCGTCCAGGAACTGAACTGGGTTTACACCCTGAGCCTCGTGCTGCAGGGAGGGATCTCCGAGATGACGCCCCCAACAGGGAGAGCGACGCCCAAGGGCGCCGCCGCCATCGACACCAGTAAGAATGCTAGCAAAGGCTTTCGTCCGGAGTATCCCCTAGCCCAACACATACTCAGCCTAGCACTCCCTGTACTAGAAACCATGGGAATCGACTCACGTAAGGCGACATCGTGTAAGGATCTAGATGTCGCCTAGAGGGGGGGTGAATAGGCGAAATGACCAATTTTAACTTCTAATCCAATACTCTGCCTGCTGTCAGCTCCAGGCGGTTAAACCGCCCCTGCTAGGCGGTTAAACCGCCCCCTGGCAGTGAACTATCCAAATAATTGCTAGAACCCCCTCTTGCTTTTCTAGCACCAAATGCACTTAGAGTACTTCTTGTACAGGTATATCTGATCATATATTTAAGCTCCGAAGTTCAGACCCGCTGCAAGCACCAAGCAAGTTCAGCGGTTCCTAGTCTCCGTTTGAGGAACCCCGCAAGGTAACCTCGCCAAGGTGTATACACGCCACACCTTAGCCCTTCACTAAAGATGGTCCTTTTCCACGAAGGAGGCAAGACCAGCCCTTACAAACTTCCGGTCGCTCACCACACGAATGGGAGCTTACCGGCAACGCCTAGCCGTCTAGGAGCCAAGCTCCAAGAGTAACAAATGCACAAAGAAATTTTGACGCTAACCACGAGTGCTCAAGCTATGGTTTTGCTCTCTAATGCTCTCACAAGATCTCTGAGCTATCAAAGCTCTCAAGCTCACACCCAAAAGCTTCACTCAACCCCAACTCAAAAATTTCAACCAAAACAAGCAAACTCACAAAGAGTGATTGGGGGAAGCTCCTCTGCTATTAGAATGTGTCAAGAAGGCTTAGGAATCACACAGAACCAGCAGCCCTCAAAGGAGAGGGCTAAGGGGTATAAATACCCCATCCAACAAAAACTAGCCGTTGGAGTTTTTGTCATGGCCGGTTAAACCGCCCCCTGAGGCCGGTTAAACCGCCTGTTCAAAAATACTAGCCGTTGGAGCTGTCAGAGGTCAGGGGCGGTTAAACCGGCCCCTTGGGGCGGTTAAACCGCCCTGGGTCAGTGAGCACCCACTTGCTCAAAATTCTTCTCAACTCTCAAGGCTATCTCTCTTAGGTTGTGTTTTGAGCACTAATGTGGTGTTAAGTCAAATATTCAATGTGACATCCCTCTTGATAGTACGGCATACCTATACTCAAGAATAAATATAAAATCCAATTACTTGCTTGAGCTTGAATGCCTTCAATTGTGCCGCACATACTCATTTCTTCCTTTGAGGTCTGTCCACATTGCTTATGCTTGAGCAAAAACCAACTTGAGCTAGTGACTTGAAATTTTGACATAGAATGAAATCCACTTCTAGTTCAAGTCACCTTTCTTCTATAGATATTGATACTAGCTTATATGAAGTCCACATATGATCATGAAACATCCAGTTGATCCGTAGAAAGTTTCGTCACCCTTAGCAAAGAATCCATGACTCAAGCCGCAACTTGATCACACATTGCTTGGTCCTTAGAAACACTATCCCGAAATCCAACCTTTCTTCCATGCTTCACATATAGCCACATATACACTTGTATCATTCATAAAATTCATCCATTTGCTTTGACCATAGAACATTATCCAATATATCCATGTCTTCTAATGCAAGTCATACACCAAGTGTATAGAGTCTTGATGTCCCATACCACCATTTCTCTAGCATATATTTCTTAACTTGCATTTCTCAATTTTATCCAACCTTGATCATGATGTCTCATTTGAGTCAACAAGTCTTCACTTGGTTAAGAGACCAAGTCTCTTTTCATGTTTCACACTTACTTGTTGTATACCATATTATATTACTATGAGAGCCATCAATTCTTCCTTTGTGAGCAAAACATTTATGTATTCAACCAATGAATACACACGAATCATGAATATTCGAATTAAATCCTGCTCATAATCTTTACAAGACATGTTAGTCCTTTAATCGTTTTGTCACTCAATTCACCAAAACCCTCTTAAGGGACTAGATGCACTTTCACATCGCTGTCGTGCCTCCTCCTGCTGCGAGTAGACCATTGCCAGCAGTCCAACACCATCGACGACACGCCGGCGTCAGCCGTGCACTGTCGCCGCCGCCCTTGACCCACGCCTGACGCCGCCTTCGCGTCACCCTCATGCCAACTATTGCGACCTTGTCGTCGCCGCGTGCAGCCCCCCACTGCCACGCGACCTCCACACCACGGCACGCACCTCCACCTGTGTCGGCTCCGCGCCTCCCCCTTGCCGCGCCTCCATGGCGCCGCCGCCGAAGGCGAGGGGCCTCTGGCCGGAGCAAGCAGGGCCAACGAGCAATGGAGGGCACCTGAAGCGCTGACATGGACCCGAGGCGTCGCCGCTCAGGTCGCCGTCGTCCGCCACCGGCGTCCTCGTCGCCAACCGAGCGCTCCGGCCGTGTGGGCGCCAGATCCGGCCGGCGCCTTGCCGGATCTGCCGCCGACGAGCCCCGCCGTCCCGGGCTGAAGCCCCACCGGTGAGCATGCACCAGGCGGCCCGGGACGCTGCGCCCTCCCAGATCCGCCAAGAAGAGGGGGAAGGAGCCTCGCTGTCACCGTCATTGCGAACCGCATGGGCTTCCGGCGGCTCCCTCGGGCGGCGCCGCGGCGTAGGAAGGCGGTGGGGGGCTGGGCGGCGGCTAGGTTTCGGGGCTCCGCCCGCTCGCCCAGCGCGGGGGCGGACGGAGCGGTCTTTTTTCGTGGTAGAGCATACAAATTTGAAACCAAATTCTATAGATGCTCTTAATTTTAGACTAGACTACTTTGGGTTAACAGTGACTAATGTGTTGTTCAGAAGAAGAAAGAAAACTGCTGAAAGTTATTCAGTTGCATATTAAAAATTGACATTAAAGATCTCACCCAAATGCGAAAACCAGTATATTTGGTGTCTAGATTGAACAGAGTGCCTGAAGGGCTACTGTGCTCTGGTATTCAGATTTTCTGCACAAGCACACAGCCTCGATTTGTCTTGTCATTAGCTATTCTCCATCTTGGGCGAGCCAACCACTTCGACCAATGCAACAATGTCTTGTCATTGCTTCGCTAGCATGATGGACCTCCGCCAGCATGCCGCTGCGTGGGAGGTTTAGCTGATAGCACAGCACTCTTTGTGGATCATATATGAAGTTGAGTAAAGTAGAAAACTTCTGTAACCTAATTACAACAGAGTGGATCTCAGCTGTCTCGTCTAATAATGAGTACAACATAAACATGCATGATTATTCTCGTTGAAAACTTGTACTACTGATACATATGCTTCCAATTGCAAAGCCACCCTTCAATGTGGTAAAAAGGTCCGAATATGATTGCCAATGCAAAACCCATGCCAAAGCCCAAGCCAACACAGATGAACAAAATGATGGCATCAAATCTGTCCTGACACAAAGTATTGTGCTCTGGAGCCAATGTGCTTCGAGTGGTTGAATCTGGACCTTGAGTGCCACATTCCTTAGAAAGCTGAATTCCACATAGGTCAGCATTGCCTTCAAACGAACTGTTGGGAAATGTTAAGAATTGGTTTCCCTGCGGTATTCTTCCGCTCAAGTTGTTGTGTGAAAGGTTCAACCAAGAAAGAGAAGTAAGAGAAGTAAACTCCTGTGGAATTTCTCCTGAGAGATAGTTGCAAGAGAGATCCAATGATTCCAACCTCATCAAGTTACCAAGTTGTGATGGAATTTGTCCCGTGAAGTTATTGTGTGACATGTTAAGTCCGCGAAGTGAAACAAGCCTTCCAATTGAACCCGGAATGGAACCCTCAAACGAGTTATTTGAGAAATCAATTACTTTGAAAGCAGTTAGGATTCTTGTGACACTTAAAGTGGCTTCTTTGAATGTGAGAATAACATTGTCTTGATAGATTGATTTATTCGGTGATATATTTATATAATGCCCTAATATTTGCCCCTCATCGTTACTGTTATTCCTCATTGCTCTCAAATTATCAAACCATTCTAAATGCAAATCGCCAGAAAAATGGTTGGAGGACAAATCAATTATTTGCAAACTTGTGAAGTGTTGGTGACCACTGCGAAAATCCCTTATGTACCATAGAGTTGGTTTAGATCTCAAGAGAAGAATTCGAAGATTTGGAAGAGTGCCCATCCATGATGGAAATGAATCAACAATCAGATTATTACCAACATCAAGAACCTCTAAATCCTGGCAATTTGCTAGAGATCTAGGTAGTGCACCTTCAATTCGATTTCCATTCAAATCCATCGTCTGAAGCTTACATCCTTCTCTGATATTTTCAGGTAGAACACCATATAATTTGTTTTCTCTTAACTTGAATATGCTCAGGTTACCTCTTTCCATAAGACATGGTGGAATCGGTCCACTAAAGCAATTGTAAGATAAGTCCATGATCTGAAGGTGTTTAACTACAAATTGAAAGTGGTATGTGGCCGTTTAATTTGTTTTTTGACAAATTGATGTAGATGGCGTTTCTAACATACTTACCAAAGTTAGGTTCAATAGAAGAGAAGTTATTATTTGAATAATCCAAGGCAAACAGCTGGTTGGATGAAATTAGTGGTATTGGTATGCTTCCTTGAAGTCTATTAAAACTGAGATCAAGAAAAATTAAATATGACATCTGGACAATAGGAGACCTATCTAAAGTAGTAAACCTGTTGTATGAGAGGTCCAAAGAAACAAGGCGTCTCTCCCACAACCAACTTGGTATGCCCCCTTCAATTTGGTTATTCGAAAGGTCGAGACCTTGAATAGTGTCAAGATATTTTAACGATGCCGGAAATTCTGTAAGGTTGCAAGATGAAAGGTATAAGGCCTGGATTTTAAGGGAATTAGGGAGTATTGTATTACCTTCTTTTTCTAGGACTGATATCATATTGTTACCTAGGTTAAGATAAGTGAGACTTTTCAGCCTCCAGATAGAGCCAAGTTCTATTGTGTCTGATAATTTATTTGAGTCAAGATCGAGATAATCAAGATTCGTGAGCTGAAAAAATGATTTGGGTATTGGGCCTGTCAATTGATTACCTCGTAAATCGATCTCGAACAAGGTGACAATAAAGGAGCAGGAATGTCTTCCAGTGAGCCAACAAGCTGATTCTCAGTTAGAAGAAGACGCTGCAGGACTCGAAGGCAAACAAAGACTTCGGAATATTTCCTGCATGTGAAGGTAGAAAATACAATACCAGTCAGAATGCTGGTGACTTTCTTAATGGTTTTTCACAATGAAAGCGACAGAACGAACTTGAACCAAATTAGCATCTCACTACGTTCAAGCTAAACACATCCGATCGGTTTCCACAGCGTGAAGAGCAGCTTTGGAACGAGGTGCTCCACTGATGGATGCACTCCACCACGGATTGAAATCCGAGCTCGTGGCTTGGACTCTACCATGGCAGCGTCTCCATCCATGTCCAATGTGTCTGCTGGCTGTGACGGAAGCGGGAGTGATACAAGGAGAAAGCGAGAGGCGCAGAAGGTATCTTACATTACTCTGTTTGGCCACCTTATTCCTACCTTATTATTCCTATTTTTTGTAGTCCTTACATTTATTGTTCCTTTGTTTCAAAGAGTATTTCGGTGCTACAATGATATATACTAAAGTTGATTTCTCATCGAGAGAACATTAACATGTAAATCTGGTCAAAATAATAAAAAAATCTGACAAAAAATTAATGTTCTTTGGTATATCTTTTATTGGAGTTGGACCAATAATGTAGTATGGTATCTGAAATGTATCGGGATTCAGGTCAAGAGAGGAAAAAGAAGGAAACATATGGCTAAAAATTAAACAATTGGCATTATTAAACTTTAGTTACAGAAGACCTAAGTCCTCGGTCGTGTAGGCATCTAATCTTCCAAACCTGGGAATTGGCCAAAGTCTCAAAGTGAACATACCTGGGAGTTTCTCAACGTCGCCGAAAGTTACTAACCAAACACTTTTTGCTTGTTTTCTGAAGGTCTCTCCATTGATTTTATAGTGTTAAATTTTCCTCTTCACTTAAATGCATTATTATTTTTTAACGGTGTATGCAAAGCATGTCATATAGTAGGTATAAGATCTATCTACAGCATGTCATATAGTCTCACCGTTGATGTTAGAATACGAGACCTCCAAGGCTTCAAGTTGGATCAGCTTTCCAATTGTGGAGGGTATTGGCCCAGAGAAAGTGCAATCATAAATTTTCAAAGAGGTCAACTTTGTAAGATTGCCTATCCATGATGGCATTCTCTGCTCAGCGAAGTCACAGCTCGAGAACTCAAGCTCTGCCAATTTTGTAAGATTTCCAATCTGGTGCGGTATTGGCATGGGGAAATTGCAGTCCCCCATATACAAACTTTCCAGCCTTGTCAATTCGCCAATCCAAGTGGGAACCAATCTAGAGAAGTCGTAACCATCAAGCAGGAGGTGTGTCAATTGGGTAAGATTGCTGACCCAAGATAATCCTCGGTTATCCAAATCTGATCCCACGAGTCGCAGTCGCAGGTCATCCAATGATGAAAGCTTAGATATCAAAGATGGGAGTTCATTGTCAGTGCCCATCGTGTTAAGCCCCAGTGTCTTTAAAGACTCGAGATTGGCAAACGAGGACAACATGTCATAAGAGAAATTTGTCCCTACTAGATCTAGTGTTTCCAAATTATTTACAGCAGGGAAATATGTTAATCTCACAGAAAGCATGGGGTTACCGGACAAATCAAGCGTCCTCAATTTTTTTAGCTGGAAGATTTTTGTTGGAAAATGGCCTTCAAAATGATTTCCTGATATGTCTAAAATTCTCAAGGAAGATAGCTCAGAAAAGTACTCAGGGACTTTGCCGGTGAGCTTCGAATTGTCTCCGAGGTTGATCACTCTAAGTGAGCGAAGCCTTGAGAATGAAGGGTGGATAGAACCTGATATATGACAACCAGACAAGCTAAGAATCTGTAGCTGGGGAACGGAGTCTGCTAAAACGGTAGACCAAGCCGATCCAATGCTCCGTAAACTAACCCCATCAAGATAAAGCTCCCTCAAATTGCTCATGTTTGTCATGAAGGTTTGGAAACTACACCGTTCAAAATACAAGTCATAATTACTAGACAAGTCAATGGTGACTAGGTTCTTGAGGCAGGCAATTCCAATTGGGATCTGACCCCTAAAATTTGTCCATGAGAGGTTGAGGTGGATGATATCCGTGAGCCGCTCAAACCCAAAAACTGGAAGCACTTCATCAAAGTAATTGAATGCAAGGCTCAGGTTCCTGAGAGAGGTGAGGTTGAAGAGCGCAGGATCAAGACGAGGGCTCCTCAGGATAACTCACCCAGGTTAAGAGAAATGACTCTGCCTAAGGCCATGTCGCAGGTGACGTGCTCCCAGTGGCAGCAATCTGTTCCAGCTTGCCATGATGATAAGTTGGCACCGATCAAGGAACCTTTTAGCTGGAGGAGGGAAGAAGCTTGATCCGGGAGGCAAGGTGCTGCGGTGTTAAACATGGCAGTGGCATCTGTGAGGAGGCAGCCTATGAACAAGAGCAGGGCTAGGAGGTTGTGGAGGCGTTCCTTAGCAGGAGCCATTTTCTCTACTAGCTTGCGGTTTTCCAAATTCCAATCCTGGACTGTCTAGATATTATGTTCCCTGGTTGTTCTGAACCATACATTCCGATCGCTGACTTAAGAGGAAGACCAGCAAACCGGTGCCAAAATAAATATTCCATATAGTCAAACTAAATATTCTAAAAGTTATTAACAGTTAGATTTTCAGAGGTTTGATTGAAATCTTGTTCCAAACATTATCTTTTGTAGACAAGGGAGTAATAAATAAGTGAAACTCAGATGATAAAAAATAAAATAAGAGTTTGTACAATTGGACATTCACTCGTAATGGTCCAGGCCGGACTCTTATCCTTAATTAAAAATATACAATTGGAAAGCAGAATAGCAAATAAAGAGTACAGATAAGTATGGCTCAAAAAATTACAGTATATTTTAAAGATAGAGTCCAAATAAAATGAAGTATAATATAAGGATATGAAAAATCCATAACTATAGATGAATTAAATAATCAAATTAATTTCGATAGGAATTTTAAAACAATAAACCATCAGAGTTCATATCAAATTGATTGAAAAAAATTAATCAGTGGATAATTAAAATTCACACATTTCTTTTAAAAATATCCCTTAAACAATCGAGGTTCCTTCGAAAAACAAATGAAGGTTCATATTATGAGTTGTTTTACAATGCTTTAAAAGTACCACGAGGTACCAAGAGATACCTTTCCTATTTTGGTAAAGGTACCTCTTGGTATGGATTTGACACTTTTTGGTACCTCTGTTTAGGTACCTCTATATACTCCCTTTCTTTCCACCGTTCGATTTCTCGAAATGGATGGTTTCTCTCATATTAAATACATTTATGTGCAAGTGCAGACAACGGGAAAGGGAAGGAGCAGAGCAATGGCTGGGTGACTGTCTAAGGTCAACAGTTCGAGAGTGACGTAAGACCGATTTCACTGTAAAGTGGCAATTGTTGTTCCAATGTCGCCGCTGTAGGAATTTATCGCCGTGCAAGTCAGTCAATACGACGCGGATCTAGTAAGCCGCGGTCTACGTCCCCCCTATTTTCGAGCCGACGTGGCGCTGACATCGTGCTGATGTCAGCACGACGTCAGCGCCATGTCGGCTTCTTCAACCTCCAGCCGAGCGCCCGAGATGTCGCCGACCACCCAGCTTCTTCGCGCCCCGCCGCTGGCTCTGCCTGCCGCCAGACCTCCACCACCTGGCCGGCGGCGCCATCGCCGCCCGGCCTCGCCGCCGCCAACCCACCGCCACCCGCCAGTCCCACAGCCGCCGGCGGCCACCACCACCACCCTCTCTAAATCCGGTCGGGGATTCACCCCCTGGAACCCCGAAACCCTAAGGCCGCCGCCTCCCGCCGCCACCCTCGGCCGGCGGTGCCCGCGCCGCCCTCCAACCGCCGCCGGCCGGACCTCCGCCGCTGCCGGCCACCACCACCACCCTCTCTAAATCTAACGGGGATTCATCCCCAAAACCTGGAAACCCTAAGCCCAACACCTCGCGCCGCCGCACCCCCTCTCCCAGAACCCTAACTCTCCTGCTGACGTCAGCATCCACGTCATGGTGACGTCAGCAATCTACTGTGGCGCACGAATCTCAAAGCAAAAATCGAACGGCTGGAAAGAGGGAGGGGATGTAGACAGCTGCTTACCACATCATTTACGCGGTCAATGCCAGTTGTGTGGCTGTTTGCCGAATGCCGTGGACACGATTGAGAAGATCGGGACGGCCTCTCCTCGCGGTCGTAGTGCGGTTTTCCTGTCCGGTCGCCATCGATAACCCACTTTACAATTGTTCTTTGTTTATGGCCAATTGCATCATCTGCACGTACGGAGACTTAAAGCCTTAGTTTTCCTACTTCCAAACTGAACCTGAGTAACGAACGAGCAAAGGAGGGGGGTTACGACATGGAAGGCCATCCGGATTGGGCGCTGAGATCGGCTGTTACCCTGACGCTCCAGCTACGGGTCTCTGAAGAGTAAACGCTTGCCCAAGTGCTGGCCTCCTCATCGTCAGTGCCCACGAAGACTACGAGGATTGGAAGGGGCCAGTGGGCCACCGGTGCAATCGAGACGATCACAGCCTGCTTTTGCGCAAAGCACTGCTCCGGTGTAGTAGGCGTGCGAGTAGGGAGGCAGGGGCTGGTGCTGTTTGTCGCCGGTGGTGGGGTCCCAGACGACGAGATCGAAGGGCCCAAGTCTGTGGATGAGCACCCGGCCGTATATTAAAAAATGCTTAGCTCAAACTAAACCATATATTCAAAAAAATCAACATTTAAATGATTTGCATATGGTTCCAAATGATTAAATTTCACATAGTTCATAGGTGAAGCACGAATTAATAACCATCCGAAGCTCAATAATTCGACAAATTTAGGCAAAATACGTTGGCTGATATATACACAACGTACTTGTTGGTTAAGATCAAAATCTTCATGTGATATTAACAAAAGATAATGTTAACTGCCATTATATTAAGTTGAAAAAAGTTTAAATTACTCTCCTCAAGTATAGCCACAGTTTGAATAACCCACTACTATAACTTGGTTCAATTTACCTCGTAAATTGTATCATTTAATTCTGTTTTTCTCTTTTCACAAGTTGAATTTTGATTTCAAATTTTACAGGGTAATAGTAGACACCACAGTGCATGTTAAAAATATATATTACATTTTTCATTGTTATTTTTATATGATTTTGTAGTCTAATGATTAATTTATTGTTAAATATTCTAACTATCAAAATATTGATAAAAAATTATAATGTATTTTTTCTAACATGGGTTATGATGTGTACTATCGTCTTACAAAATTTCAACTGAAAATTTCACCTATGCATGGAGAGATAAAAAGATAAATTGTATTAGGTGCTAAATTGAACCAAATGGCATAGTTTGAAAGGTAAAATAAACAAAACAATAGTTCAGGGGTTATCCAAACTTTGGCTAGGGGAGTAATTTGAATTTTTTTCTATTAAATTTTTGTAGCGTGCTCCACACTTTTTTTTTTGGTTATTGATCTAACTTCAAATATAAATAATCTATTTACATTGGGTTAAGGATGGCAATAAATCAAACCTTTACTTATTGACAGGAGCCGCGGCTCGGTCAATCTAGACCACCAACAATGAGGTTGTCTTGGATAAATGTCAACCAAAAATTTTTTGTAGGTATTGTTGAAATGAACATATTGGCTTCAGTTTTTGGGCCAAGTTGTGGCAAAGTGAGGATGGCCATGATTTTCTTTGTCGGGCCCACCCACTGTGATGCTGTCTGTTGGCGTTAGGGCATTTTGGGCTCCAGTTGAGCTAACTTAGTATTACTACTAACTGTAGTAAGATTCCATAATCTATTTGCACTGCTGCTGCATCTTTCTTCAGAAGCAGCAGCTAGCTTCGCTCCATCTGTTTTGCAGCTTTCTTTCCAGCCAAGCAGAACCGGACCAAAAATCTCTTTGCTTTGGGACACCTTCCGTGCTGCAAACGCAATCCTCCCCACATACTGAATATCTATCTGGTGGTACTTGTCTATCGCCACTCAATCCGGGCAGTGAAATAAAAATACATTCGCTGAACTAACAGTACTGAGTATATTCTGAAATCTGAATAGTTGTCCCTTTCAGCCAGAGGATTATATGCATTTTTGCGCCAAAATTCAGAGATCGTAGACTTCCTTTACAATATATGAGCCTAGACGGGCGTGTGCGGTAGGGATGGAGTAGCTGCTCCATGCAATGGATGTCTCGTCTGACGACGCTCCCATGATTCCTATCAATGCCACACCTGCCGCTTCGCATCAGGCTGTTGCTTTCTTCCTCCTCGATCGACGGCGCAGCGCATCCCTTCAGTCCATGAAGATAGTGGTGGCCGCGATTCCTCCGCGGGAACGTGTGCGGGCGCCGTGGTTGGAGTTGGAAGCGAGCAGCTCGGCGGCGACCCGGGGCGCCTCGTGACCTCCGCCGCGGGGTACGTGCGCGGGCGGCGGCCCCCGACGCTAGTGAGCGTTCGCCGCGCCACGCTGGCCAGGTCGTCCGCCATGTCCAGCAGCGTCAGGAAGTAAGTGTTCGATCCTCCGGGAAGCACGAGTGCTCCGCCGCCTTCACCGGAAGGAACAGGGCGACGAAGAAGTTGCGCCACAAGCGGCGGCGGTGGCGGCGGCGGCGCTCCCGGCCGGGGCCACGAGCGCAAGGCGTGGCGGGCGCCCTGGAGGTTGCCGACGACGCGCTCTGCCGCCGGGACGTCGTCCGCCACCGCCCGCAGCTCATTGGTCTGGGCATGGCGCGTCGCCCGTTGCCGTGCTCCTCTCCGGCCGACGATCATCGCGCGTCTGCCGCCAGTACGCGAGCACGCAGCCGCGCCCCGGGGTGCCGCGGCGGCGGTGCTCTGGCGAACACAAGGGCGGACGGTGTTTGGAATACCGTCCGGGGTGGACGGTATTTCAAATACCGTCCACCCCTGGGTAACATCTGACCGTTGGAGCCAACTCATACGGCTCTGATCGTGTGTTGACTGCGGTCAGAGGCTGTCAGGAGCCTTTCGTTCTCCTCGTTAGCCAGACAGGGGTGCGGGAGATGGACAGCGCCATGGCGAAGAGCCCCGCCGCCGCCGGTGGGGGTCGCTGGGCCAAATGGCAGCCCTCGTCGTCGCTTTCATCTAGAACGACGGAAGCACCGTGCCGACGGCATCCGCAGCACGCCGCCGAGCCGAGCACCTCGTCGTCGCTTTCATCTAGAACGAAGGAAGCACCGCAGCACGCCGCCGAGCCGAGCACCTCGATGTACCCCTGGGAAGATGGCGCCGCCGCCGCCGCCGGTGGTGGCGGCGCGCGGCGGAGGCGTCGTCGAGCTCCGCGGCCGCCAGCATCCGCCGTGGCCGTGCGGCGGCGAGGAGGCTCGGGTAGGCGCGCCGCGTCGGCTTGGGCGCCGCAACGAACCTGCCCAGAAACGACGGCGTGGCGGGCAGACGCAACGCCACCGCCGCTGAGTCGGCGTCG
Source organism: Urochloa ruziziensis (assembly GCA_015476505.1). Taxonomy (NCBI): domain Eukaryota; kingdom Viridiplantae; phylum Streptophyta; class Magnoliopsida; order Poales; family Poaceae; genus Urochloa; species Urochloa ruziziensis. The sequence goes on along the minus strand of CM027119.1, from coordinate 4,291,497 downwards.
ACGGAGACGGCGAAGAAGGCGCGTCAATCACAGCAGCGGCAACCAGCACCCCCATCAAGCTCGCTCTGGCGACCGCGATTAGCGTGAATTTGTGCGCTGGCCTCAACCTATCAAACTGCCAAGTCTTTCGGTAATTTTTTTAAAGAAAGAGAGAGACAGGCAAACTTGAGCATTGACTGGCACTGAGGAAATCATGGGCTCGGTGACTGCCATCTGTCAATGTCCTAAAGGTCAATAATTCGAGTCAATCGAGACTTTGACTTAAGACCTACTGATCAGTGAAGTGGAAGTATGAAATCAACTAAACCAGTCAATGGTAGCTGTCTGGCTGTTTGCCGTGTGGACAAAATCAAGAGTGCCCAGATTAGCCAGGGACGTACCCATATTTGGCACATCAGGCTCGCTCGAAACCCCGCCGCGAGCAGCGAAGGTCACCATTCAGCACTCGTGAGTGGACGGGAACCGCGTCAATGGCGTTGCGTGTTGGGTGCGCGCCAAACGGACAGTGAGGTAACGGCGAGGTACAGGCACACTCCGAGTCTGTAACGGCAGCTCCGATCCAATCAGGGCCGGCCCTACCGGGGGCGAGAGGTGCAGCCGTTCCAGGCCCCCGATTTTTTGGGCCCCCACCCCATGTATGTATACATATATAGCAGGTATAGGGCGCCGTATGTAGATATATAGGAATAATATGTACACATAACAGGCGCCTGAAACGTCGCGACGAGTCCTCTCCTTTGCAATCTACCATCGTGGCATCGTCAATCGTCTGAGAGAAAATCACATCGCCTGCACGGGCGTACCGGCGTCGCCAGTTAATTTCCCAGAGTTCGACGTGGCGACGTGGCGCGCGGGCTGGCCGACCTCCACGGGCGCTTGTTCGTGCACGGTTACGCGACGTCAAGGCACCCGGGAACGTGGTCATCATATCGGCGTGATCCGAGCAGGGTTTCTTTTCCCGACCGGTGACCCCAAACCGCCGGCCACCGGTAACGGTTAGCCGGACCGGTTTGACCAGAAACCGATAGAAACCGGACAAATTTAAAACCAAATTAAATCCGCAGTTCAACCGGTTTCGAACGGTTAGCCGGCCGTTTTGAGCGGTTTGACAAATTTTCGAATTTTAATTAAAAATTAAAAAAAATTCTAAAAATATCCTAAAAATAGTTTAAGGTGCGTAGAATCTAATGGTGTCAAAAAGAGAGCATTTTAAGAAGTTTAAGTAGCGGTTTAAGGACATTAGAAGTTTAACGTGCTGATTTAGTAGGCTGTTTGAACTTCTAATAAAAAAAAGATACTAAATGAACTAATATTTGAAAATTTTTGACACCGTTACACTCTACTCACCCACGAAAGGCGCGCGCAGCCTCGTGGCGCGCCCGTTCGTCGCCTCCTTCCGCAGCCTGGACGGGCGGCCGGCGAAGTAGGACCTCCCGTCCTGTCCCGTCTAATTCGGGGGGGGGGGGGGATTCGACGAGCGCTGGGTTCGACCTGCAGTACCAGTGTACGACCGCTCAGAAAACTGCTGACGCCGCACCACCGCAGCCGCGGACGTTCCCAGCTAGCGAACTAGCCAAGGGAAAAGGAGAGGGGAACGGAGCAGAGCAAGAAAGCGGCGTTGTCGTACGGTGCGGGAGCAAGAAAGCCAGCGTGGCCGCGCGAGAGGAGTGAGCGTGAAAAAAAGGACCTGCTGGCTAGGTTGGGCTGGAAACTAGCGGAGGGAGCTCGGTTGGGCCTGCTGACCCAAACAGAGAGAGACCGAGCAGAGTGACAAAAAGAAATAGAAAAAAGACCGGACGAACAGAGAGGCCTGGTGGGCCGAGTTGGGCCCGAAGAAGGTGAGAGAAGAAGATTTAGGATTTGATTTAAAATCCTAAATTTCACCAGGATTCTTGGAACCAAATAAAGCCACAGAGAAAATTCACCGCATAAAGAAAATTCAGCAGCCTGTCACTCTATTTTAATTTGATTTGAACCGGGAAAAAAAAAACGCTGCATAACATTCTAGTACCTCTCTTCTCAAGTGAACAGGAAACATTCCAACATTCCCTACCCAGAATCATCTCAAGCAGATGAGTAACCTACCCCTAACACGCTCCGCAAGAGAGATGGTAAGCAACAACCACATTGGAGACATCAATACAGCAGCGCTGACGAGGAGCCGTGTCCCCCAATCAGTTTGTGCTTGCCTCCTGTCCATTGCACAGTCAATTGACCCTCTGACCTGCCAATGCAAAAAAACATTTCTGTCAACCAGACAGCTCTATCTCAAGAGAACTAAGACAGTAACAAGTGCTACCAGTTCAGGGACCATCAGTATGTAGTTCATGTATTGACAAACGAATCGCATAATGTCTCATTGTCTCTAGCTATTAAAAGTCTAATTTCTAATAGGCTAACTACTTCTTCAACTCGTATACTCCTAAATGGTGAGCCAGGAGAATCCACTAGACACCAGTGTGGTCTCCGTCAAGGTGATTCCTTATCCCCCATGCCTTTTATCTTATCATGGATGTGCTCAACAATTTATTCGTCAAGGCTAGAGAAGAAGGGTCACCGCAACCGATGTAACAATCGTGTACAGGACAGCAAGTCTCATTGCATGCAGATGGTGTGGCCCTCTTCATTAGACAAATTGAGGTAGAATTACAGATTACAAAAGAAATCCTAGATTGCTTTGGCAATGCCTCTGGCCTGCAAACCAATCTTCAGAAAAGTTTGTGTGATCCCAGGTGCGGATTTGGTAGAAAGCACTCTTCAGCGTCCACCTGATACTCCTTCAGAGTTTCCAAGTATTTGGCATTACCAATCACTGATAACAGTTGTGCAAGAGGGGCCTGCTACCTTGGATCGAGGAAACTGCAGGACTTGGCAGGCAGAACTATTATATTATGGTCAGATTTATTTATCAGCCATCTTGGTATACTTATTTGATTGCCATGAATGTGCCTAAATGGGTGATTAAATCAATTGATAAGATCAGAATATCCTTCTAATGGATAGGCAGGAAGGAGGTTAATGGTGGACGCTGTTTGTTAGCTTGGGAAAAGGTGGCAAGGCCAATTGGCCTTGGTGGTCAGGGCATTCCACATTTACAAATCATGGGTTGGGCTTACAGATGAGGTGGCTTTGACTGCAACAAAAATCATCAGAGCGCCCTTGGATAGGGCTTGACATTCCAGTCCAGCCGCAAGTCACAGCAACTTTTACGGTATCATTGGTTACTCAAGTTGGGAATGGCACAAACACTCTGTTCTGCACTGACAGATGGCTGCACGGTTGTTCTTTGGCTGATACCCCAGCTGTAGTTGCTTGTGTACCAAAAAGAAGACTGAATAGCAGAACAGTTGTGCGAGCTCTTGGCAACTGAGCATGGGTTGGTGATATCCAGGGAGGGCTGTCTTTGAAAGGCTTACTTCAGTACCTACAGGTTTGGGTTTGGGTTTGGGTTTGGGATGCCTTAGGTGGTTTGGCACTAACCCAAGATGATGACAGACACTCTTGGAGGACATGAGGGGAGTAGATCTTTTTCTTCCAAATCCACTTATATAAGCCCTTTTTCTATGGTGCTATATCCTTTGAACCATGGCAGCGGATCTGGAAATCATGGGCTCCATCCAAGTGCAACGTGTTCTTGTTGCTGGCCATTCAAAACAAGTGCTGGACATCTAATCGTTTAGCACAAACAGGGCTACCTCACTCGCAGCAATGTGCTTTGTGTGATCAAGAGGAAGACAGCGCAACACATACTCATAAATTGTGTCTTCGCTAGACAATTGTGATTAAATCTTTTGGCCTTCTGGGACTGGAAAACACAGCACCTAGACGCACTGAAAAAAGCTTCTGAGTGGTGGAGAAAAGCAAGTAAAAAGGTTTCAATAGTGTTGCGATACTTGTGGACTGGACCCTGTGGATCCATATGAACAAATGTGTTTCTGATGGAGCTTCCCCCTCTTTACAGGCTGCCCAGCATTTCTTCAAAGAAGAGATGATATTATGGTGTTTTGCTGGAGCTCAAAAGCTTGAGGAGTTACGTCGCGTAGAGGGCATATGATAAGCTTTTGTTCCTGTTCGGGTCGTAATCTACGCATAACGGGGTGATTAGTTGATGTGTTATCTTGTAACCTTTCTCTTATCTCCTAGGTGAGATATCAGGGTAGCCTTGTTTGGGACTCTTTCCATCTGTCTCTGTTAAAACAAAGATGTGCAGCTCTCCTATGTGTTCAAGGAAAAAAAATAGAAAATCCTATCAACGAGCACTCGCACCCACTTTGTTGATGAAAATGGGCACACAAGGTAATGGGGTGCTACCATTACTACCCGTTTTTGTCTAAGAAAAAATCAAACGGTCACAAAATCAGTAACAGAGAACTCTAAAACACACGAGCTTATATCCATGCCAGACATAATAGGCAACTAGTATAAATGTTTACGGAAAAGAAGGGACAAAGCAAGCTTAGTACCTGGACCGCAAAAGCTCATGTACGGTAGGACAGCGTAGTAGCCGCCTGTCTCGCCAACCTTCCTCGACTTCTCCGACTTGAGATCAATGGTGAAAACGCCAGCTTTTGGTGTCTCCAGGAATATAATATCCAGGCCTTCAGCAAATCCAATAACTTCATGTGAAAACAAGGGGTTACGGTCTGGGAGCAAACCCTGAAGTCGGATGACCCTGCATCGCTTCCATCCTGCAGTGTTGCCATCACCAGTCCATGACCACAGGTGGAGGTTGTCACCCTCGATGCTGGCAAATCCCAACCCACCATCCTCCGCAGCCATGAAGACACCCGTCTCCATCTCCCCGTCCGTCTCTGGCGCATCAACAGTAGTGAGGCTCCGCTCGGCCAAATCGTACTTCAGCACGGCCTTCCCTAGCTCAAGGGTGAAGTAGAGCGCATCGCCGATAAGAACACTTGGTTTCGCCTCAATGTAGGAATGGAGGTCCACAGCAGTCGAGGCACTGAGATCAGCAATGGCCATTGCGCTCCAGCCACCGGTCTCTGATGAGTACATGCTTGCCCAAGTGCTCCCCTCCTCATCCTCAGTGCCCACGAAGACCACGAGGAAGGGGCCACCAGTGCAGTCGAGATGATCACAGCCTGCCTTCGCGCAAAGGACTGCTCCGGTGTAGTACGCGTGCGGGTAGGGGGGCAGGGGCAGGTGCTGCTGGTCGCCGGTGGTGGGGTCCCAGACGACGAGGTCGGAGGGCCCATGTCTGTGGATGAGCACCCGGCCGTGGCGGGAGTCGAGTGCCCACCAGGTGCGGCAGCCCAGGGGCGGCGGCGAGGAGCAGGGGGAGGCGACGGTGGATACGAAGCGAGGAATCGGCCCCTCGTCGTACAGGTTGTGGACGAACCCGAGCAGGGGCGGCTTCCGGTGGAGCTCGCGGTAGCCGCGGCGGAAGGCGGGATCGGAGACGACGCGGAGCCACGGCTTGGAGACGAGCGCGGCGCGGACGAGGTGCGCCGGTTCCTCCGGCGGGATCCGGAGGAGGATCTCCCCCAGGATCTCCTCCATCAGCTCCAGCGGGGCGGGCCGGCGGCGCGGCGGCGGCGGCGGCGACATCGTTTCGGGAGCCGGCGGGGATGGGGATGGGGATTGGGGAAGAACGAAGAAGAGCGGTTTGGTTGGGGATCGTTTCGGGGGCCGGCAGCGGCGGGTTTTGGTTTGGGTGCCCTTTTGGTTTCGGTCTTTCAGGGGTCGGACTCGGACGGGTCGGTTCGGAGAATTTCGGTTCCACTTTAATCTTAGAAAAACCTATTTGTCCATTGTAAAATATATTTAAGTTTTTTTTCAAAGAGTGAAACCTATGGCCAGTTTGACATAGCTCAAGCTCACAATTTTTTATAACTAAAATAATGTGATTTAAATATAAGTATTCAGTCTGAAATAATTTAAATACTCCTGATATTCCTACCGTCCAGTTGTAGAATTTTTTTCTTGAACCTCTGCAAGCATTAGCGTGAGATTTGGTGGAATATCCCCCCAAAAATGGGAAGAAACAGGTCACATTATACTCTAGAAGTGATTAACTTGAATGAAGGCTATGGCGCCATTTGGTTTGGATTAGCTCTGTGTTCGGACGCCAATTAGGAGGAGTAAGCATAGGCTAATTGGCAAACTAATCGCATAAGTCCGGGCTATTTTATGAGTCCTAATTTATCCATGATTACCCCAAATGATGCTACGGTAACTTCAGCATGATCACAAATAGCTGGCGCGCAATCCCTTTGCTTCTTGTCTCTAAAGACATGCTCTACAAGCACTTTTAACATCACAACCCTCCTATCCTCTATATCTGGCGGAAACTCTTTCTTTCAAAATGTCTTTCAATTCAACTTTGTGCGTCATACGCGATACTTTTATCAACAAACAGGAAGGAAATTGCAGAAATATGAATATACTGCGGCAGAACTTTCAGGATACAAGAGAAATGAGGACACTACGCAAGCAAACTGAATGTACTACTGGAACATGTTGATGACACCAGAGAATTAGGATTGCACCTAGTAAAGCTGCTGTTACAGTGAGCTATTTTTAGTCCATTTACAAGTCTACACCTTTTAACATCAGAATATCAACAGAATAAAGTATGCCACTACATAAATTCCACAAAAGACGATTAGCACAGCACCACCGACAGAAACATGTAGGGATCAATAGCATTACTCGCTGCACATGCTGATAGACATAAAGCTCGATCTAAGCGACCAACACATCACTTGTTATCTAAAAGAGCCAGTGGCAATCAGCAATTACTACAGTCAATCACATCAGATGAACTTGCCAGTATCTCCAGAATCCATGGTGCTTTTCATAGAAGTAAGCTCTTCCTTGTCAAGGAGTTCACCAGGTACAGAAAAACCAAGCCGCAAACAATTGCAATGTTGCTGTCACAGTAGAACTCAGAATGCTGGCATGCTGCAGATTGTGATACGATGAAAATGACAAAAGGTGATGGCGATGTGATGCAATGCGAGTATGAGACAAAACTATTTCCTGGATGTCGGGTCATCTGAGTTAAGATAGCCCATCTTCTCAGACAGCACATTCATGTCATCCTCAACAACAGGGTTGTCATTCTCCTCACAAAGTCCTTCATTCATCAATTGCTCCCAGAAGTTGTCAGTCAAGTCCTCCTGGGGCATGTCTTGCTGCTGCTCAGAGGTACCAAGATCAATGTCCTGTGGCTCAACCAGGCCTTGGCCATCGAGGGCTGGACTTTCAAGGTCAGCTGGGATCCCGTCAACAAGGAATTCAACTGACTCTTGGGGATTGAATAAAACTGGTGAACCTTGCTCTAGGCTGCTACTAGCCCCCAAGTCATCAACTTCGGGACCCTGATCAATGTGACGTCTTCTTTTCTTTGAAATAGCATCTTGGAGCTCCTTTCTCATCTCATTCTGGGAAATCAGGTGCTTTAAGAATTCAGGATTCCGCATAACACGTGCCAAGAATGCCATCATCTGCTGCTGCTTCTGCTCAGTGCCTTGTAGCCTATCCTCCATGGCTTTGAGATTTGCCTTTGTGTTCTGCTGCTCCTGCCTTAGCTTCACCACTTCTGCCATCAATAACTGCTTGTCTCTCTTCAGCCGGTCAATCTCTGCATCATATCCAAAGTGTCCTACCTCAAGATATGGACCAAGAGACTGCTGGTTTGAGGCATTCTGAGCAGGAGGTTTTCGACGCCTAATGTTCTTCAGGAGGTGCGTCTGTCCCCGTAGAAAACTCTCATTCGCAAATTCCCACCTATCAGGGTCCACCTTCCTGAAACCCTGAACAAGCCAACAAACGACATATCAGGATGGTTTAGCTTCAAAAGACCTCAATGCAAAACGACATGACTGCCTTTTTGGTTAATTTTCCATTATATCACAGCATTGACAGATAATCTGTAACTACACGAAGTATGCCACACATCTACCTCACTAGGATATGTTCCAGTTCACTTTGCACAGTGTCAGTTTGCATGTTTCCAGTTCTTTCTTCAGTTCATTTGTTAATCATCTACTGTTTTGAGGGCCAGTCATTTTTTTTATACTTAGGGCCAGTCATTTGTTGTCCCATTCAAAAGCAAACAGGTGGACAATAATAAAGCCTAACAAATTAATGTCATGATTATGAAAATATTGTTTCACTTAAGAAATATTGACTTTATTCAGAGAGAAACCTGCCCAAGAGAGAAAGAATGCGGTAATGCACAGTCCAAGATTGCATGAAGTTTTGCATTTGAAAGCGACACATGACCTAAGATGTCACTGTTGCACCATGCACATGATCACAAATAGCTTCAAAGAGGTGGCACACAACAGTATTCCAGCTGTTCTTAATTCAGGGAAAGGAGCCCTGACAGCAATACATGAAGTACATGCTGCTGACTGCCTTAAGAAAAAGGTCATCCAAAGACAAATTGTTATTTATAGATAAATGTGTGCCCAAAATACAGCAGCAATATTTCCCCAAATGCCAACAAGATTTTCTTCTTCGTTTTCTTCCTTTGAGGACAACTGAGTAAATGTGCCAGACTGTGCATGCATAAGTTCCTCATAATTTTATTTAACTGGTCTGAGAGTTCTATGAAATTGTACACAGAAACCTGAACCTGAATATGATGCATACCATAGTACTAACTTGCATCGTACCTGAAATATGATGTAAGTTAGACCTGCTTGTTTAATTAATTGCCAATGTCATTCTGAAGAACAAAATGTCCTTATCAGGAGAAACAAGAAATAAGATTTCCACAAGGCCACTACTCAATCAGAGAAATTAAAGTCTACCTAGCAATCTTCAATGCTTAAATTGGCCTCTCTGCTGTTCTATTGCTTACCAACAAAATACAAAATGATAATTCCAAGGATTACACCAACTACTTACAAAATAGCCAACAGCATTGCATTTGGAAGCTTTGAGTAAGCAAAAAATAAGCTACATTCATTCCTCTAAAAATTCAAGCGTCACACACCGCTCAGTGCTGAACCGTAAGGGGTAAACAGGCACTTACATAGGTGTTGAGCTGCCTGACGAAGCTGGAGAAGTTGTTGTGCTTGAAGTGCCTGGGCAGCAGCACGGTGGCGAAGGCGTGCGGATCCCATACCACGAAGCTGTTGTTGGTGGCGCTCCATGAAACAATCTGGTTGGTGGCCGGGTCATCGACCATGTCATAGGTCTTGGTCAGGAACGGCGGTGGCCCAGCGTCGTGCAGCCCCTCCATCGGCCTCGGCACCGCAGCCGCGGCAGTGGACGGCCCATCCCCAGCCGCCGCAGCACCCGACACCAAACCACCATCCCCAAGACTCTCCTCCTTCACCGTGTTCAGTACCGGGTCCATAGCCAAATCCTACCCTCACAGCCAAGAAATAACACTAGAATCTCTACTATGACACCGGAATGGTCAGTTGTTCAGAGTGTCAGTAAGCTATAGCTCCCCTCTAAGCCAAGCACAATAACAAGCAGCTGCTCCTAATACGCCGGACACGCGCGCGAGAGCGCATCGATCTAGCACGGGGACGAGGAACAGGATAAGGCGTTATCCTGGGAAGAACACCTTGCCATCTTCCCCACCCAGCAAGCACACATGTACAAAAGGCAGCCGACAAACTGGGGACCAAAGCGCCGGGCCAGGGGGGGAAATGAAATCAAAGTCGCCGGGGAGCCTGAAACGAACACAGCAAGGAGTAGTGAGCTTTTACCGCCGAAACCAGAAGCGCGGGGGAGGAGAAATTTGAGCAGGAAAGGCGGGAGCTTTTGGACGAGACCGACCTCACCTCGCGGTCGCCACCAAGAGGGGACCTTTTCTTCTTGGTGCCCCGAGCGCAGCGGGCGGCGGTGGTCACGAGCGCGCGTGGGGTGGCGGCGGCATGCTAGATGTGGCTCGGGGATGGTGGGTAGGGATGACTATTTCGGGAAAGAAAGGTTCTGGAAGGAGGGGGGCCGGAGGTTGGGACCGGTGGGGAAGGCGACTAGGGTGAGAGAGAGACGAGCTGGTCGGTGCGGTGAGGGAGGGCGGGCCACGTGGCGGTGATGGGCTTGGGCCTGGGCCGTAAATGGGCCACCAGGACACGTGTCGACGCGTCCGAGCTGCTGACGCACGCTCGGCCGAGCGAGCTTGTTGCTTGCTGCTGCTCCGGCGAGGGTGACCGTGTGCCCACTTTTTATACGGTTGATCGAAATTATATACAAATTTGGTCTACAAATGATTAGATCCGAGTTGGATCGTGAAGAGGCATAAGGGCCATGGCTCATTACCATCCCTAAGTGGAAGGTAGTCAAAGGCGTTTGCGAAGGACGATAGAAAAATTTTAGTGTTGAAGTACTTTGGTTGTTTTTTTAATAATAATTTTAAATTTCTATGTTCTTCTAATAAAATCTAGTGATATTTCAATATCATTTTGCAGCCGTGAACAACAAATTTTGGCTCATTTATGGTGAAATTTGTCCACATAGGTTGGAGTTTAAAACTTGGCATGGGATCTTGCGACTTTTAGCTTAGTGTATGCGGAGTAGTGTGTTTCTAAAACATTTGCGTTAACTCCACGGCAAACCTTTTTTTTTATTTGTTTATCTATTTGCAACTCATCAGGCCTGAATGCCTGATCAAATGATCATCGAGCAGAAGACATGCGCATAAGGAATTAAGGACTGACTACAGGTGTGCTTAACTGCTCGGAGGAGGATAAGTTCGCTGGTTGTGGTTAATGTTGGCTGTTTCAATAGTATTTTGTGAGATAAAAGAAGATAAAATAAACCAGAACAAGCTGTCTGTGGCTGGAAAACATAGCTGTTGTACTGTTGTACTGTAACAGCACAGGAAGGTAGATATTCAGATGGATCACAAATCTCTCATGGTTAATTTCAGTAAAAGCTGAATACAGAGAACAGAACCTGGAAATTACATTATGCACGAAAATCACTTTATCAGGATACAGTTCAGTGATTAGCACATTACTTTTACAGAAGCCGCAGGCATCGAGTTTAAAAGCTTTATCAATGCCGGCTCCATAGATCTAGTTCTCTCTCTTTTTTTACTTTCTTGTTGAAGACATCATATTACAGTGATTAATTAAGAATTAAACCAAGAAAAAAATGAATCAGGTCAAGGCTGTCATGTGGCGCACCTACGTGGTATACAATACACAGTATAGCACCACAATGTGTCAGGGCTCTTGGCTGTTCACACGTTTCTGAAGTTCTAGCATTTCCTGGTGATTCGGGTCCAAGGAGAGGGCGGCTCTACAATCACGGAGAGCGCTTGGGACATCCCCGATGTGCTCGTGGAATGCGGCCCGGAGATGCAGCAAGTGAAGGTCAGCTTTGAAGGCGATGGCACGGCTGAGCTCTGTTATTGCATCATTCTCCTTGTGGCTATCCATCAGCACTGTGAAAATCAAAACCAACAAAACGTTTTAATTACATTGATATTCTGTGCAGAGCGATTACATGAAAAGATCAGATGTAGTTTTGCACTGTAGTTTTCACAGAAGTGAATTTTTCTTTACTTCTGTGAGTATTTCACACTAAAACAGAGTGGTTCTTGTTCTAGCAATAGCCTATTCAATTCTTGTTAGCTGCACTCATCAAAGTGCAAACCTAGACCAAATGTTAAGAGGAATTCTGTGAAGTGATACAATCTGGGAAAAGAGTATAGTTACACTTGATGGTGAACAGCAATGAGATATGGCAATCCATCAGGGCAAACAGAGTAATTCAGTACACTGTGCTTAAAACAAAATTTCAGTATAAAGCTGTATTGAACAATGGATATAGTATTGGACATTTTTTAGATAAGAAGAATAGTATTTCCATTTCTGACAATATTGACACCTTAAACCCTAAAACATGGGGTGAAGTAGAAGCAGCTAAAAGTTACTTGAAAACAATGACAGTTAGCGGAAAAAAATGTACACAGAAACACTAATATGGCATAATGTTGCATCTCAAGGCATGATTTACTGGTTTCCAATGCTGAACCCAAAAAAGAAACATGAAGAAAAGTTTCAATTTGATCTAACCTGCTGCTCGATATCTGTACGGATAAACACGTAAAGGATCCAATTGGGTCACTGTTTGCAAATCTGTCATAGTTTGTTCTCGCTCGCAATATTCTGAGCGCTTCTCATAAGCTGAAGCATTGTTTTTAGCTTTCTCTATCAACTTTGTCATTTCCTCATATGCAGCTTCCCTGTTGTTCCTGAGGAAATGAACACGAGCAAGACCTTGATGGGCCCTAGTGTGTCGAATCTTCAGGGCACTTGTATAGCAATCAGCTGCTGAGTCTAATTTTCCACAATCAACATAGACACCACCAAGGTTATTCAAAGCCTGCAGTTGAAATAACACACAGAGGGTGTTAATGGCCCCTGGTACCACAATGAGCAGTACAGACAGACTTTTCTATACACGATACCAGCCACACATGCATAAATCTCAGATGTTCTTGGTACTCTTAAACATTGTGCAACGTTCTGATTGCTACTGTGTGTGTACTTGGTGGATCAATGTCAGTCAAGATGAAAGTAGGAATGCATTCCTTAGCCGCAACTTCATGAATAAGTATATCAACACCTTTCATGTTGTTCAAATTCCTGAAGTTTTTTCAATTCTATTTAAATTCATACACTACATTGCAGTGATCACGTTCGCGCCTCCCTACCAAGGATTTGTGACAGCCATCATAGATAATATAATATTTTTTTGATTTGTGACAGCTACAATAGATACTATAATATTTTTTTCTCCATTTCTCCATGGCAGCTAATACACCAGCAAGCACCATGCTACATGCTTATATCAAGATGTTGAGTGTGTTTGGATCACTTAGTGTCTAGCAAAGGATAGAAAATCTTAAAAAATTCACAACGACATCGGATGAGCCAAGTTTCCCTTGACTTTACCAAGTTTAATATATTGGAGATGCTAGAGTAAAACTCAAATGCAATAAATTACTGAAAGTAAAGAATATCAGGAATCACTTTTGCATTGGTAAAAGGCAGCACGAACCTGACCCTTCCGAAGCCGGTCTGAAGGGCACTTCAATGCATCTTCAAGAAGTGAGATAACAGTCGCAGAATAAGAAGGATCAACTCCTGAGTCAGCCAAAACGTAGGCTTTCAGAAAGAAAGCCTCAAATGACCTTTGAATAGAAATAGATTCTTCTGCTTTTTGTAGGGCCTCCTCACAGTGTCCAGTGTCATACAAAAGCCAGCCCTCATATACTAGCCGTTCATGCTCAGTTGCAGCGTGATGTCTTGCCAATTGCAAACTGCGCATCGCTGCCTCAGGACAGTTCAACCTGGAAGCACAAATATCAAGCACCATCTGTCATAAAATTGGAGACAAAAACAGCCATAACAGAATCACATGAGAGGTGCTAGTAGAATTTACCTAAGGAGCAGCAAAGATTGCCTAAAGTACAGAACACCTTTTGCAGCATCTGATTCAAGCATCCGGTAGATCACTGAAAGGGAACCAATATCATCCACTGATGACCAGCGCTCATACAGTTGGAGCCAACACTCAGCTGTATTCCACTGCTCAACATGTGCGCCAAGAAGAGTGCCAATTTTGAAAGCAGCTACACGTCCTTCCAACATCCGATACTCAGGTGAAAGAGTAAGAATTGCATGGATATCACAGATGGCAGACTTATAGTCTTCTAGAGCTAAGTATAGACAAATCCGAAGCTCCAAGCACTCCAATGCTAGCTTGAAACCCAAGAGTCGGTTAATTTCCTCCAAGGCAAGTTTGGCGTCTTTCTTTCTCATCAAGGATGCAGCTCGATACATGTAAGGGTAAGTAAGTGTAGGATCCAGCTCAGTTGCTTTGTCAAGGTCTGCCAGCTTTCTATCACCTTCAGAATACAAAGATCTCTCCAGATACATCCACCCTAGTGGCAGATTAGATGCTATGACTGAACTGAGTTTCTCATAAGCCAAAGCCTTTTGGCCTTGCAGACCAGCAATTCTAGCAAGACCAGCAATGGAATATACATGACCCGCAGATAAGGCAACCTCAAATCGGCGTTCAGCTTCAGTATATTCCTTTCTCAAAAGTCTAATACATCCAAGCTGATGAAAAGCTATTTGCTTCTGAGCAGGGGTAACTGCTAACTGAACAAGCTTCTCTGATAAGCATGCAGTTGTCTCTGTCCTCGGATCAATGTTCATTGCAACTTCACTAAGCAAGCAGTATAATAAAAAGGAGGCTTGTCCAACCATAATAAGTTGTTGCTGAACAGTCGCACCCAAGAAGAGGCTAATTACTAGATCATCAGTTAGACAATCAGGAAGCTCCTGTAAAAGCATCTGCAAACATGAAGCAGCAAGAACTGGTGCGTCTTCTTCAAATGCCAACGCCATGAGCTCAACAGCATCTTGCCTTGACGAAACAAACGAAGCCAGTTTCCTATCACAGGCATCTTTTAGCGTGTCACAACAAAATGTATTTGCAAACACCAGGATCTCCAACAAGATTTCCAAAGGCAAATCCCCTAAGCTAAAAGTAGAACTGAATTTGGAAACGGCCCTCATGCCCTCCAATGAGATACCATTCTCCGACAAATCAACAAGCTCAAGCTGTGACTCAGTAAATGGTCCATTAAGCATGGAGCAAAATGGGATTGACAGAGATGCAATCTTGCACCTATCACATGTCACTCTACCATCTCGTATTTGAAATGTCACCATGGAAGAAACTCGAGATGAGGAGCCCGTTTCACATGAACCAAATATCTCAAAATTCCCTACAGGCATCTCAGAAGCAATATCCAGTGGGCCAAACTCTCGGCAGCACTTCCTGCATGATGCAAGGACGTCGGAAATGATCTCCTCGCCTCGCTTCTCATACCGCAGCCATGCCCCAAATATGACTTTCTCGTGCACGGTGCTTGCACATCGCCAAGCAGAGTGCAGGCTCCTTTGGCGCAATTTCGCCTCTCCAAGGCCCCTAAACACCTGGGACTGGACCAGATACAGCCCTGGCCGCTCGCTCGGCGTGGATTGCTCGAGTTCTTCGTGGATCCTAGACAGCACCTCGACATAATCCAAAGGCTTATACAATGGCACTACCGGTGGCTCAGCAATCTTGATGAGCGACTCACTGCACATAGCAACGAAGTTAGTCAGGAAATCCAATTCAGCAGAATCACAGTGAACAGTTGAACTGAGCTAAAGAGTGAGCAAAATGTCAGAATGGCGTTGGGCGGGGGCTCACATGGAGGACGGCGAGTAGGATGACTTGGGCAGCTTCCCCCGCTCCACCTGCAGCCACGACTGGGGGTTGAATCCGTAGCCATGGATGTGCGGCTCGTCGCACGGCGACTCCGAAAGGAAGCTGCTCCTCATAGAGCACAGGAGGGAGAAGACCTCCCAAATCTCCACACTCTCAGATTTTCACACAAACCACAGATATAAATCGCGAGGTAAATGGCATAACCAAACCAACCGCGAAGCTCGTGGGGGGAAGCCAAGGACCTACGAATCAAAATCCACACTGATCCCAACTAATTGGGGAAGAAGGTGACTGGGAAAAGATTGGAATTCGATTCCTTTAGCAGCTAACCCGACCACCAACCGATCCGACCACGGGAGCCGGACCAAATCCGGCGAGAACGGGCCAAGCGGCCCGGCGAAATCGCGAGAGGGACGGCCCCGCCGGACCGAATCTTGACCGGGGAAAAGAAATGCTGCCCCGGGGACGCTCCGCAGGAACGAATTCGACGGATCAGGTCGATAACGGGGCAATGGCGGAAGGGGTGAGGGAGCGTAGGGCCCACGGGTAGTGGGCTGCGGGTGAGCTCGGGTTGGGATCCCTGCGGGAGCAGCTTCGCGGAGGGAATGGTAGAGGAGGGAGACGAAGAGGAAGGAGGAAGAGGAGGGGAGCCGGGGAGGAGAGGAAAGGAGAATTTTTATATTTTTATGTTTTGCTAGTGGATGTGGAGAGGAATAAATAAAGTATTGGGCTTTAGCCTGGTAGAGATATTTTAATTTTTGTAGGGTGTTTCTTTTCTGGAAAAAATAATAGGAAATATGTGTGTGCCCTGCACATGAATCTATGCAGAGAATGTGGGGGTGCAGGTCCAATCCTCCCTGGCGGTAGCTTTGATCTGAAAGAAAAAGGCACATCCCTCAAATTTTCAAGAGGGAATGTAGATCAAAATATCCTCTGTCAGCATGTAGATATTTTGCAAAAGGGAATTAGGGATAGCAATTTGTTCAAGAAAACTAGCATGATATTTCTACACTACATATACAATCACAATTTTTTAATCGTGTGGTTAAACTAGAACATGAGAATTCGAAGTTAAAAAAAAACATGTAAGATTTAAATATTTTTACGATTTTCTAGACATCCCGTGCAGAGGATTGTCGAATTTGGATGCCTATTATTTCTTTCTTTGTACGATTTTGTTAAGTCTGGTGCTTGTTGGGTTCAGTTTTCCTGTTACAGTTGTTCCTTTTCTCTAACTAATGATTCTGCATGTCTTGTCAGTTTGGTAATTCCAACTGCTGCTAGTGTAGAGGCAACTTGAATAGCTACCTGTAACCGTACTTACCCAGCCATACCGTTCATGTAATCATGTGTTGTTTGTATGTCTGCTGACACCTACTATATATAGTGTGATGCTAAGTTGGTTACAAACATAGCGTGTTGTTTACTTGTCCTAATCACAACTAAAAAAATATTGTTGCATTGATAGTGAAAGGAGCGCTTAACCAACCCACCTTACATAACGATAATCTGTGCATAAGAAGAAGAAAAACTGCATCCGGTGTTTTTTTTATTACAAACCAAATCATTGAAAGTTTCAAGCCTGTTCCGCTGGTGGATATGTTCGTTCGCTGTAGTTGATTTTGGTTGTTTCAATAGTATTATAGTATTACGTGATGAAGAAGAAGGTAGAATAAGTCGGAACAATCTCGCTATGGTTGAAAAACAGACAAGCATAATTGGCTTAAAGGTAGTTTTCTTCTACAAAATTGTTATACAAAGCTTTTTGAATTCCGTGCAAAACAATTCAATTTCGTTAAACACAGATAATTGCATAATGCCAACAAACACCCAAATGATGGAGCGCTCTTTTTCATCTACTTAGCACACGAATTCAGTTGAGGTGGATGGGCGACCAAGATTTGGATTTAAGGGGTCACGAGAATCGGCACAGAAGCAGTGGCAGTTCTCTCAGGGCGAGTCGGCGAGACCAGGGATTGGTTGGGAAACATGCGTGCGTGCATGCACTCGCATCATCAAAACAAAAGTACAACTAACAAAGTCCCAAGATTAATGAAGACGCCATGGACATTGGACAAAGGTTGTTGAGTGCCATAATGCCTTTGTAGTGCCCGTTGCATACGGTTTTTGAAAAGAACTGGCGTGCAAATGAAATCAAACACACGCACCGGCACGGTATGTGGAGCATACCGACTTACCGAGAGATCTCAGGTCGGCAATTGCACATCTGCGACAAAGGTAGGGCATGGCATGGGGATTATCTTTTTTTTATTTCTATTCTGTTTCTTGAACTTTCGAAAATAAAATCGGAAGAACAGACCTGCGCAATGGCGCAGCATGGGCTGTCACGTGGTAGCCTATTTGGCCATGATCGTGAAGTATAGCTTGGGATATTCTAATTTTTATTTTATTTATGCACCGAGATTTCTAGTAACTTTAATGGAATTTTCTTTTTAAGATGTAAAGATGTTGAATTGATTGTTTTGGTATACCTGAATTCGGGCTATTCATTGGAGGCACGGCAGAAGAAGATGAAAGCGGGAAAAGCAAACGCTTCATCAGCGTAAGGAACAGGAACGTGTGAGTAGTGTGAGTGAGTGAATCTGTACCGTGAGCCCCACGTGGCAGTGTCTTGTGTTGAGGTTTGAGACCATGCTAGGAGTCAAGATCATATTCAGAGCAAGTTTTATGGCTTACTCCCGTAGCGGGCAGAGACAACGCCAGGTCACGCCATGGGAAGCGATTTAATGTTTTGTAGGAACTGTAGCCAATAGAATGCAGGAGAGCGGTGGGGCATCTGCGTATCGCCTGCTTCACTCTCTCTCCTGTTTTCTCTCTTTTTCATGTAGAATTTAGCCTGCTCTCAGCACCTTCGTAATACTTGCTCTCATTCGGCTAGGATAGTCGAGATGAGGAAGCAGAGTAGGAGTGGCAGCAGCGAGTAGTAGCGTTCTCGACAAGCAATGGCCAATGGGCATGAGTTGGAGTGAAACACAAAATGAGTCTTGTTTTGCTGCTCGAGGCATGCACGGTTGCTCGTTGCTCCGTTGATGCCGGCCGGAGCCCGAGCCCGACCAGCGGACCAAAGTGACACCGAGGCCAGTAAAAAGAAAAAAATCAGGGACCCCGCGCTGTGCTGCGCCTCTCGAATGCGTCGCACGCGCACGGCACGACGTGTGCTCCTAGTGTACGTGCCAGCGTTGAAACACTCTTTTTTTCCCTTTTTCTTTTCTCTCGGTGAAGGAAGACAGACACAGTCGAAATAAAGTCTTTTTTTTTTAAAGATTACAGTCGAAATAAGATCGAGACACCACGACACGAAGCATTGTCAGGGACATGGGCTCCGTATGTAACTGGGCTGCGCGGCTGGCTCTGAAGATTTGTGGCCCATGGGCCGGCCCCTCGGCGAGATTCGGCTCGTTCCAAAAAAAAAAAAAAAGACAACGCTCTCTCGCTCGCTCGACGACGGGCTCGGCCACGCTGTCGCGGCTTGTCGGACTCTCGCGGGCGCCAACACGCCAACAACGACAGGTATTGGCGTATTGCCAACGGCTAACAGGTAGTATCTCCAACAATGAAGCCAGCCTACTGTCTACTATAATATGGTTGTGAACAACAGATAGCACACCACGTAACCTTTTTAAAAGCCATACGATGTCTAGCTACAGTGGATCCACAGGCAATAGATGCACCGTTACTAAATGCGCATGAGCATGAATTACTAGAGATAATAATTGTCGCACGCATGTATAAGGCATGATACGCTCCTGATCCGTTTGTCAAGGTAACTACGTGGGTAAGGAAAGCCAATTGGGCACGATCGCGAGGTTTATTAAGATGATGATGAATGTAGTACCAATCTACTACCATTGCCGCCACTTAGGTTATGGCAAGATGTATTTTTACATGACGTTGCCTTCATCGGCTCCAACTTTGACAAAATTAGCAAAGATTTGTTTTGACGGGGTAATCAGCCGGCTTGAGAACCAAACGTGCTTTAGTCTTTTTCTTTGCAGTTTTTATTTAAGATGAACAAACTGAGCTTTAGCTAAAGAACCATACCACAACAAACTCGGAGGCGGCCTCTCTTTCTGCTTTGTTCGCTTGGCTTATCAGTGTAATCCTACAAATTATTTCCTTTACAAAATACTATTAAATTAGCCTAAAATCAATCAAAACCAATAAACTTTTTAGGCTAGTCTCGCCAAACTAACATAGGGGCTTCTCCTAGTTGGTTGTGCACGACTGCACCAATTGGTCCTTGTCCACGGACTAAACGACTGGCCACATGGGCTCGCCCTCTTTCGTCCCGCCCGTTGTTGGGCGTTGACTGACCAGAACAAACTTGTTGACGACTAAAATTGGCACCCGGTTGATTTTGCTGTCAATCTGGGCATGGCGGTTAGACCGGGTCTATAGGGTGGTTAGACCGGCCTGGATAAAGTTCTCAAAAGTGGAATTGGACTGCATCATCATCTTCCTCTCGTCAAGCTGATCGAAATGCATATGTGGATCGCCTTATTTGGAGTCCGGATGAAGGAGATATGACCTCGGGAAGATGTACACCTGCCAGGAGCGGTTGAACCGGGTCCCAGGGGCGGTTTGACCGGGTTTGATAGCCAAATCTGAGTTAGGAGTTGTATTTGAACACGGGATTTGTATTAGTTTCGACTCCTACAGGGGCAAGACCTCCCCACCCTATATTTATGAAGGGTCACAGCCGATTGAGCGAACTCCAATCGAATCAAACACATACATCTACTTTTTATCCTCTTTTCCAACCTCTCTTGCTGTTCATCGTGATCTTCACGACCATTGATGGCGTCTTAGGCTCGCTGGTCGACCTAGGGCACGTCCGGCGACGTCCACACCCTGACGGGGTCCCTCCCGGGTGCGAGCTTCGACGGCCTTTGCTAGTTTGCTCGTAAACTAGTCGTTCTTCGCCACGTAAGTGCGTTGGTTATCCCTTTGCTGGTTTGCTCGTAAACCTAGCCGTCCGCCATCACGTAAGTGTGGTAGTTATACTTCCCGAACGACCGATCTACGCCAAACCCTAGAATACCGGTCTAACCGGGTTTCAGGGGCGGTGTGACCGCCCTTGGCAGCAATCTGCCGATTCGGTCTTTCGCAACCTGCGCGAGCTAGCGTATTCGTGTGTTGGCCAAAAAAGCGTCAACAAAACTTTTTTTCAAACTTAAAAAAAGACAAAACGATTCAAAAAAAAAGACAAAACAAAAGACTTGACTGGTGGATCGAACGCGCCTACGCTCGTGTGGTGCGCGCGCGCGCGGCCGCACTCAACTGGATCCGGTCCACGAGCACGGCGCCCGAACTGCTCGCTAGCCTGGCAGCCTGGCGCCTCCCCCACGCTCGCCGCCTACCGGGACCCACCGCGCAGCCGAGCGGAACCATCGTCACCACAACCTCGAAGCGCACCCGCACACCCGACGCGTGGGCCCAAGGGAACGCCACGGCCCCACGCGTCAGGGCCGTCACGCCTCACGCGCAAGACGCGACGCGGCGAGGTTTACCATCCCATCCCATGCTTTCCGTTTCTTCACACCCCCGCGGCTCGACCCGCCTCGCCGGTGACACGTGGGGCCACATGTTCCGGACCCACTAGTCAGTTGGCGACGAACCCAAACGGCCGCGTGGTGGTATAAGGCGACGACCCCATCCCAACGGACCCAAGGGCCCAACTCGGCTTCGTCTTCTCCCCCCACCACTAGAGACTGCGCCGTCCTCGCCTCCGCCGTCTCCTCCCCTCGCAAACTCCTCCTCCTCGCCTCGCAGCGCCACCCGCGAAACCCTAGCCCCCCCCCCCCCCGGCACCACCCACCCAGCGAGAGAGCGAGAGGGAGGCCTTCGTTGTCGGCTGCGGCGGCGCCAGGATGTCGTCGGCGTTCGCGTACCAGAAGGGCGGCGACCTCGAGGCGGGGACCTCGGGGGCCGCGGGGGCGCGGGTGCTGTACCCGGGGCAGCAGGAGAGCCCGGAGCTGCGCTGGGCGCTCATCCGCAAGATCTACGTCATCCTCTCGCTCCAGTTGCTCCTCACCGCCGCCGTCGCCGCGGTGGTCGTCAAGGTCCGCGCCATCCCGCACTTCTTCACCACCACGAACGCCGGCCTCGGCCTCTACATCTTCCTCATCATCCTGCCCTTCATCGGTGAGTCTGTCCGGCCGGCCCCCTCCTCCCCCGTTCCGTTCGATTTTTTCACCCCTCTCTGTGGTTTTTGGGGTTCTCTTCTTCGGAGAGGAGTTGTTGGTCCGGTTGGTGGGGAAAGTAAGGGTGTTCCCCTCAGTGCGCCGAATGGGTTCCGCAAAATGTGCGGTGCGTGTAGGTTGCGGTTTCAATTAGATGAGGAATACGCGTGAGATTTGAATATCTGAGTCGCAACGTTCTGTGTGGTGAGGTTTCTCTCACCGCTGATTATTTTTCCTCATTTTTGGGGGATTTTTTTTATGATCGGGTAGTTGTGACTTGTGAGAGGGTTAGCTTACTGCTGTTTTTTACCTGACTTTTTAGGGGATTTTTTGATCGGTACTTGCGAGAGGGTTCACCTACTACTGATTTTCCCTCATTTTTTTGGAGGATTTTTTGATCTGATAATTGCGAGAGATTACTACTCTGTATGTTACTTGTGTTTCTCTAATTGTTTTTCGAATATATTCTGCTCAGACGCTTGTTGCAGTTAGAATCCGATTCCGATGCCAAATTCCTAGGGGACTAGATGCTTCTCGTAGCAGTGAAGTGTTGCCAGTTTTTAAATAATTATTTATAGTTTCAAGGGCTTCTGTGAAATCACGACATGGACTTTTGCGTCCTCTCGTGCGTGCACGTATGGGTGCCCTCGCGTGGCCGCAAGTGTATTGGTGGCCATGGTGGGTGCGTGTATGGGTGAGCTGCCACGCTTGCCTTGCTGTGTTTTGCAGAAAGGTCACTTGAAACCAAGTTAATCATGTGTCAACAGGATTGAGGATTGGATTTGATGTATAATAATACTTTTGTTGATTGATTATGGGTTGCTGAAAATGGTTTTATGTTTTGCTGTGCAGTGCTGTGCCCGCTGTACTACTACCACCAGAAGCACCCGGTCAACCTGATTCTGCTCGGCCTCTTCACCGTTGCCATCAGCTTTGCTGTGGGCATGACATGCGCCTTCACCAGTGGTAACCTTCTCAACCTCATTTCTGTTGCTCTTACTGTCGGCTCCCACCATTGCTTTCTGTGCCTCCCTGCATAACTTAGCAATATCTTTTCATCTGCACAACTAGTTTCACTTGGCAGTGTAAATACTATTCGATGACCATGCTAGTTTTTGGGATAGGTTTTTTGTACTACGTGCTTGGGTTACAGAGAAGTTTGAAGGAACTTGTCCTGGAAGCCCATTCCCACTCTTTGTGTGGATCCAGCCTTTTAGGTTTGGTGGCTATATGATATGCTTATCTGAGAACCATGCTTTATGTCTATCACATATCCATGTAAAATTTCTGGCAATGACAACTACTTTTGAATTGCCTACAGCTAGTTTTTGCTTGAGCTATGCAAAGCAACTGGCGTGTAGTGTGCAATAACGTAGCTACTTTTGTTAAGAACTTGACTTTGTTAGGGCTATAGAGAAGTTTCAAGGAACATGTGCTGGCAACCCATGTGATGAGGCATTGCCCAGTCTGTGCATATGGCCGAGTCTTAGGTGTTAGTGGCTTTATGATATGCTTGTCTGAGTCAGAAGCAATTGAAATATCACCTTCTTTTGGACTTTGTCTACTTTTCGTTCTTGTAAAGAATTTAGATTACCATCACCTTGACGCATCTACTTCTGTTTCTCCCTAGTGTTTCTTCTTTTGCCCAGTGTGAAGTTGACCTTTAACCGGGTTGTGTCTTTTGCTTTTAACTTGCAGCACATTAATAAATCATTACTCTTTGATTTTCATAACATTGGTTGAATCATGGAGCTTCAGAAGTTATTTACAATCTGTTTCTGGTTCTGTTTTCATTTTTTAAAATGTTGCATGGTTTTACAATTTAGTAATACTTTGAGCACGACAGTTCTGTTTTCATTTTTTTTAAAATGTTGCATGGTTTTACAATTTAGTAATACTTTGAGTACGGCAGTTATTTGTCCTTGAAACTAAGCTACCGCTTAGTCACAGCTTGCATGATATTACTGTGCAAATCAATTTAAAAGCTTTTTTGGGTCATCCCCAGCTGGTTAAAGCTCATTCTATCTAAGTCATGCTGATTACTGTCTGCAAATCTAAAGGCTACTTTGGTCATTCCCAACTGGATTAAGCTCATTCGATTTCAGTAATGCTGATTTACTAAAGTACTTTGGTAATCCCAACTATATTATGTCTGTGATATGCACTGGCAACCACAACAGTTGGTGCATGATGTGGTTGACTGGCTTTTGGTCTTGTGCATCTGTTTTTTTTTTTTTTGGCCAATAATTTTGGGATGTTGAATTATGTAGTAGCCTTTTTTGTTTCTGGATGCAACATGAACAACAACAGTTGGTGCATCATGTGGTTCACTGGCTTTTAGTCTTGCGCGTCTTATTGTTTTTCTGATCAATAATTAGGATTTTGAATTATGCAATTACCTTTTTTCTGTCTCTGAATGTAACATGCATACATTTTTTTGGATGTCGAAACTACTTGGGAGTTATTTTTGGTGAAGATATGCACAAAGCATGTCTTGAAATTGAATTAAACTTTTAGTTCTTTTACTTGGTAATTTAGCAAATGCTTGTAATTTATCTCTGCCCTGCTCTGCTCTTGGTTCTGTTCCTTTCAGATACACGTCTGATATCAAATATAATTATCTAAGTTGACATTCATAATTGCCCTTTTAACCCCCTGTGCTCTGCTCTTAGTTCTGGTCTATCAATTTCTAATGCAATCTGCTGTGTGAACAGGCAAGGTCATTCTGGAGTCTGCAATTCTGACAACAGTGGTTGTGGTTAGCCTAACTGCTTACACTTTCTGGGCTGTGAGGAGGGGCAAAGACTTCAGCTTCCTGGGTCCTTTCCTGTTCGCCTCCCTCATAGTGCTGATTGTGTTCGCACTCATCCAGGTGAGAGACCTGTCTCTGCAGCATCATTGCAATCTCTATATGACTGATCCAGTGAGAGTATTTGCTTAAAATCTTTTCCATCTGACATGTGATGCTGACGGCTACCTTTTTGTTGCCTAATTCAGATCCTGTTCCCACTGGGCAAGCTCTCTCAGATGATCTATGGTGGGTTGGCCTCACTCATCTTCTGCGGGTACATCGTCTACGACACGGACAACATCATCAAGCGCTACACGTACGACCAGTATGTCTGGGCCGCCGTCTCCCTCTACCTGGACGTCATCAACCTCTTCCTGTCCCTGATGACCCTCTTCAGGGCAGCTGACTAGGCGCGCCGCTCTTGTGCTATCCTACCCTTGGGGTCTCCTGTGTGAATACCTTACGTTGGTCCCTGAATGCTCGCCGGTTAATCTCCTCGCCCGGATTCAGGTCCCGAGAATTGTATAGCTGCATTGCTGGACCACTAGTATGGTCATCTTTGTCGTTGCTGAGTCGAGTCGGTATTATCTACGCAGGGATCACAGATAGACGTGATGGATTTGGGTTGCTTATGACATGGTGGTTACTGGTTGGTTAACCTTGAATGAGTTTGAATGCCTATCTGCTTTATGTTCTTCGTTTGCTGTCTCCTTTTTAAATCATTCCTGTACTTGCTCTGTGTCAACATGCCGTACGCATCTTTTTGACGACATGCACGAGCATGATTAAGCACACACCCTAGAGGGTTAATTTGATTGAGATATCTGGTTTAGCTCAAGTAATCATGTGACGTGTTGGTCGTTGCTGAACTCGGTAGTCCTATAGGAATTTGATGTCGCAAATTCTGATGCGTTTTTTTTATAAAGCTTATCAAAGTTAGACAATCTAACTTCTGGTGAAACTAAAATGAGCAAACCCCCAAACTAGGGAAGAATGTATGTTGAAAATGCTAACAGCTTAAAGTTTAAACCAACTAACGCTCATGTGCCAAGAAAGGAGGTGTGAGCAACAACTGGAAAAACCGCAGAAACCGACTGAGAATAGAAAACCCCGCGCCACCCTTCTCCCTCCCGCCACCATCTCGCCGCCTCCCAGCCGTCCAAACTCCTCAGAACTCCACACATCTCCGATCCCGATCAACCTCCGGCGAGCGCACCTCCACGATGGGCAAGGGCGACCACCGCCACCACGGCCTGGAGGCCGGCGTCTTCCCTCCCTCCGCCGGCGCCGTCGTGTGCCCGTGCATGATCGAGAGCCCGGCGCTCCGGTGGGCCTTCATCCGCAAGGTGTACGCGCTGGTGGCGATGCAGCTGGCGGCGACCGTCGCCGTCGCCTCCGCCGTCTACTTCGTCCCGGACATCGGCCGCTTCTTCGCCGCCCGCACGCCGGCGTCCCTCGCCGCCTTCGTCGCCACCATCGTCGCCCCCCTCATCCGTACGTGAGAGCCACAGCTGCCCCCTCGACCGACCGATAAATCCCATCGTGTTCGTTCGCAGTGTCGATGCTTGTTAATTCGCACGTGCGTTTCGCTGACCGAGATGTACAGTGCTGGTGCCCATGGTGCTCCTCCGGAAGCGGCACCCCCTCAACCTCATCCTACTCGCCCTCTACACCGTCTCCATGAGCTGCGCCGTAGGCTTGGTCTGCCTCTCCAGGAAAGGTGACAAACCGTCTGCTTATACACACACAAGAGATTTCCAGCTTTCCTTTTTTTTTTTCCCTTTTTTTGCGGGGGAGATTTCCAGCTTTCCTACTGATATATTACTAGTCCTGAGATTCTTGCGAATTAAATTTCCTACTAATTCTAAGACTCTTCCAAAATTCCTGTCAATCAATTCATATAACCTAAACTCCTGCAAATTAAATGCCCTGGCATTTCACTTTGACACAGGGATCATCCTAATCGAAGCGGCGGCCCTGACACTGGTGGTGGTGCTGGGCCTGACGCTCTACACGTTCTGGGCGGCCAAGAGGGGCCACGACTTGAGGTTCCTCGGGCCCTTCCTCGCCGCGGCGTGCCTCATCCTCATGCTCTACTGGATCGCCCAGGTCAGGCAACAACGGCCACAAACGCCATGGCATCGATCTCTGCCATTGACGCCGTACGTCTCTGAACTCTGAACTCTGAACCTCGAGTTCCTTGTGTTTCTGTTCCGCAGATGCTGCTGCCGATGGGGAGCGTGGCGACGACGGTGTACGGGTGCCTGGCGGCGCTGGTGTTCTCGGGGTTCCTCATCTACGACACCGACAACCTCATCAAGCGCCACGGCTACGACGAGTACGTCACGGCGGCGATCTGCCTCTACCTCGACACCGTCAACATCTTCATGGCCATCGTCACGTGCCTGCAGGGCTCTTCGGATTCGGATTAGTAGATAATAATTAATTGTACGTACGTGCGCAGATCAGTTGCTGCTGCTGCTGCTGTGTTGAACTTCTAGAACTCATGTAGAAGAATGAAATATGCCAAATTAAGGCATGATGTTCCATGGTTGCAACAATATAAAATGTGTACATTTTGGAGTATGAACAGTTCATGATGTTGATTACACCAACCACATCTCGATCAAAAGGGCTCATCAGATTCTTAACGTGGGAAGTGAAACACCTGAATTGGGGTAAGACCCACACGCAGGGCCGGGCCGGGCCGGCGAAATATGAGGCATGTACCAAACTATTAAGTGGGCCTTTGTTACGAGCCTAAAAATTGTAAAATAACAAAAACCGCGATATCCTTCTAAAGAAACCCACAACAATTCATATGAATTGAAAAAACGTTGAACTACAGAGTTGTAGATCTCGTCGAGATCTACAATTTTCATATAAATTTCATTTACATCCGAGTTCATATGAATCACTTATGATTTTTTGAATGAATGCTGCGCAATTTTTCGGCAGCAAGGTTGCTACAGTACACCTTTCGCCGGTTCATTCGGCTATAGCCGTTTCAAACGGCGATATACGGATAGATCTGAAATTTTTCCGTTTGGACATTTATTTTTAGAAAACTGTAAAATAAAAAATATAAAAATTTCCACACGCGAGAGTGCGAGACGAAGACCGTAACAAAACGCTCTGGGCTTTGAGATTTGGACCAGATATTACAGGCCCCCCTTAAGTAATCCCCGGCCAAGTGCGGACCTTGCATGCAGAGCATGAAATACAGGGCACTTCCATTCTTCCGAGCAATACTGATTTGGTCACCTTTGTGTTTAGAAAGAAATTGATCAATATGCTGCTCGTTTTGCATGACCATTCGTTGCATGCCATCGATAATGAAGAAAAACGAAGACCTCCAGTTCACGGCTAAAGAGAGAGTGCCAAGCTGTCAGATTGCTCATTCTATTCTATTTCTATATACGTTAACTTGCAGCTGTCAGATCCGTTTGTTTGCAGTTTAACACTGCCTGTGCCGGTCCCAAGCCCGGATGAGAAATTGTGGAGGGAAATGCAAGTGGTTTTACAATTTGGTTGCCCACTCTTATAATTTACTTGGCAGTAAACTTTTTGCTTATAGTTCATATGATCCTTGTTTCTTTTCGGTAGGGTAATTGTACTTGCTTTTTTTTGCCTGGTTTGTTTCAGAAAAGATTGCTTAAACTAACAAGGTCGATGAAACTATTCTGGTGGGAAAGGGAAAGATGAGGCAAAAAGGAAACAATTAATTTGGACGCACCGAGAGTTGCTGACAGTACAGAAATTATAATAACGTGATAATGATCTACATACTGCACAACCTGCCACAGTTTGGTCAGTAACTCCTACAACAGTGTTTTAAGCTATGCTTGCTTGGTGACATACATATATTTAGGGCCTGCTCGAAACATGGAAGCCAACTAAAACTGTCAAGCATGGGGCAGGTTTTGACCTTTGCCATGCTTGTACCCTCCAATATCAGGGAGAACATCATTGCAGTGCATTAGCGACACTAGGGCTACATTATCAAGTGATCCTATTTTGGTTTTGTATCCTTCCAAACAACGTTCAGGATCAAGGAAAAGAAAAGGACTGGAGAGCTGGCAACCCAGATTACGGGCCAATCCAGGCACATATGTCCCATGGCTCCTTGTCTGTCAGAGAATTGTCCGATATTCACAACTTGAAAGCTGGTCTTAAAAAAACCAGATTTCAGGCATGAACCAATCCTCACTGCCCACTCTGTCCTATGTGATGGCGCACAGACCCTGTGTATGTGCGTTGAACAGAAAGGTGATTAACCCAGAAAAGGTATTGCAATACTCAAGTGTAAAGTTGAAACAACCAAAAGATAAAAGCACGACTTACCAATCGTGTATACTCATCAAGTACCAACAGGATTGCCTAGTAAGAAACTCTGCCAACTTCCAACTATGTGATACCACGGAAAGGGGGCCCCTTAAGCAAACGACTGCCTGAATGTATTGAACGAAAACAATTCATAAGGCAACAAAAGAGTTTCTTTTCCTCCAAAATTTATAAAATGGACGGACAGCAAAATGTACGCACCATGTTTGTCGACATCGAACAGCCTCTTGACGAACAGCCCTTTTTTTATCATCAAGAGCCTTGATTGCTGCTTGTTGAACCTGCATGAACATATCATTCTGATATGAGTTTTTTTTTTTCCCACAGCAACTTGGTTTCTCATGTAACAACAGCCAGCTATATTAGGACACCCTCAAATCTGTATTACTTCCAGCTATAAATTCTGCCCTAAACTAAACAACATGAACTTATCATGAGATATATTGCATCTCATTTATCCAGCGCTGAAAGTAAACACTGGAAGCATGAAGCCTAACCATCTTCTCAATTAGAGTCTATGAACGACTATAACATGGTGCGGTTTCAAGACTTGGGAAACCTTAAGTCGCTCTATGACCACATTACATACAATTTACCAATAAAAGATGTAGATAAATAGGAAGCTAACCTTTAGCCGCATAGGAAAAATTTTGGAGTGAGGAAAAGTAGAAAATGCTACTAAACATTGTAATGCTGTCTCCCGAACAACCTAAGGGAAAAAGTTTTCAAACATATTAATTTACAAAATATAACAAAAGGACAGTTAGTACAAACACAAAAATACAAATAATACTAACTTACCATCATATGAGGATATGAAACAAGTTGGGTAAGAACACTGATGGTGATGTGAATATTGTCCAGAATGCACTCTTTGCCTGGTTAGTAAAAAAAATGAAGTTAATAAGGTGATCAAATACGTTGCATTAGATCCGTACCAAAATAAACATTGACTGGATCTAAAATTGCAGAAGAAAATAACAAAATGGGAACTTGAAGGACCATATAAAAGAATACATGGCAATTATACATCTGGACGTCACTTACAGTGTTAATATCTAAACACAGAAAGAATGCAAAGATAAAGCAATTAAATGATCTCACCCTTTGCATCGATTAACATTCCAGACAGGACAAGTAACAAATTGTACACCAAATCTTTGTCCTGAATATCCACACTTAATTTAGCTAAGCTATCAACCATCACGAGTAAAATCTGCAAGATGGGAATAAAATGATGGGCCAATTAGTAAGCTCTGACCCAATCAAGACTGTACTTGCTAAATGCTAATTGCGTGGGCATGTGTATCATAATCAAATAGTTGTAACCTGATGAGCTTCAGTTATAACTGCTGGTACTGGAGCATTGGAAATGACATGTCCAAAAGCTCGGTACAGTGCCAATCTGCATTTGGTGGCAATTGTTCTATTATTTCAAGAGATTTAGAATTGGACAAGGCAAAAATGACCCACAAGCAGTTTCTAAATTCATAAGTAAAACATAGAAAATATAGCCATCACCAAGCAATAGCAACCAACATCAATTAAATACATATTTCTTTTAACATATTTCACTTGACGATAGCTCATAAGGAGAAGCACAATTTTTCAAACTATGCAAATAGATGTTTCAGGTTATAAAGTTATATTGCTAAAATTAACATGTCACCATGTCCAGATATGCATGGCATAATGAAGCATGCTTCCATTTCAGGAAGATATATGTTGACATGTGTTCAAACTTGGAAGAATACCAGTAAGAACACATGATACAAATCGGAATAGCAATGATGCACTGGAGCAGATAATGTTTGAGAAGCATGTGACTGGAAAAGAACATAGTAATCATCAAAGGATTTGCAAGAATTGAACAATAGGAATTTCAAATACTTACTTTGTTGTCATTGAAGTTGCTTCCTTGATTTTAGAGAGGAAGATCGGCGTCAATATTGAGAAGAAACGCTGCTTATATAATGGCTTTATTCTTGCATGAAATTTTTTATTTAGGCAGACTTCTGAGTCACTCATCATGACATTGAATGCACCAGCTGCGGAGGTTGAATTAGAAGTATTTGATGAACCACTGCCATAAGATTCTTCCTTGTGGGATGGAGTACCAACCAAAGCTTCGTCTGAGCATAGACACTTAAGCAGAAACATAGAAACGCCCTTCACCTTCTCGTCTCCTCTCATAAGTAATCCTTTGCCAATCCAGGCTAATCCAGACAAGATATCAACCTTAGAAAGTATGTCTCCAGAGGACACATATGAGAAGTTAGCATCATTTGAAGTGTCAGCAGAAGAGTGGGATATCTTTGAGTAGCTGTTGGCTAATACAGTTGAGAAACACCTCTCAAGAATACCATCAAGTATTTTATCCAACTCTTGATCGTGTAGATATTTATTGAAAATAGAAGCTAATGCGTAAGCAGCTGGCAGTTTCCCATTCAGCAGAAAGACCGTAAAGAGGTTAATCATCACTATCATATCTGGGACAGGTGTTTGAGGCCGAAGACCAACTATAACCGATGAAAGCATGCCGACCAGAGCTGTTTCTTGAACAGAATGTGAAGGAACTAACTCATCTACAACCAAAAGACGGTGTGTCATTGATTTCAGTGGGAGTGGGAGCACTGATGATACCATGCTATATGCTTTCTGAACAATCAATGTTTGTTGCTCCTCTGTACAGACTCCAACTAAAAGCTTCATTCCTGTCATCAGTGAGTCTAGGAGGCCCTGAGAGATATAGAGAGAGATTATGATGCAATCCATACATGTAAACACTTTATTTATACAAGATGTTTAACCAAAGCACCAGGTACTTTAAAGCAACTAAATTAACAGAAATGCTAAATTTGATGGAGAATCACCTGTGAACTGATTCTATCTAACATAGTTAAGTCATTTATCTCATCCAAGAGATGCATTGCAAAGCTCAATGCAAGTTCATTGATACCACCAGAAGCAAACAACCTGCCATAAAGGAAATTATTACAGAGAGAATGGATAACTAATCAACATATCGCATGCCAAAAAAATACCTCCAGTCCTAATTATAGGACAGAGGTGCTTTTACGCTTTGATCCCTAGTAAGTAGCTAGCTAATTAAAGGTGCATGAATGCAGCAACTTCAGAAAGGATGCATGCAACAGTTTTTCTTTGTTTCTCGAACACACAGGATACCTGCGTATCTTTGTATTAAAAGGAGAAACAAAGGATCTTAAAGAAAGTACAAAAAACCCAAACATAGGGGACAGACACCAACATATTTTTCTTAATTAGCCAGGGAACCAAGCACACCACGAGGGGGAAAAAAACACGACCACAACCACTAAACTAACTCAGACACAGGGCCCTCAAGCCCTTAGCACCAGATAGACACCGTAGATGTCCTCAGAAATGTCACAAAGGCCATCAGAAAGCTCCAGTTTGGCACGATTAAATAAACTGCAACTTATCTGAGCTTTTCATTCAGGCAATGAGGCAAAGTTGGAACAAAAAAAAAGCTTCAGACATGCAAAACATCAAGTGTTCTTGCCCTATTTCTAAAAGCCCCGGCATCATGTAAACATGACTGGAGTAGCAATTAGACATTTCTTTTTTTTCAGTCCATGTTTGAGGAACCTATCACATGATATGATGGCCCCTAGCACCTATTTAACGATCAAGTTTCTGGAGCATTTTTTTTTAATCTACAGTTAGGTTTTGCAAAATCCCAGCCATGAGTTTTTAGACCTCAGATTTCTCTTAATATAGAATTACATAATAAGAATAAAGTTGTCATACCAAGGAAGGACCCGGCTAGAGTAGCACTCAAATAAATGGGCTACATGTTCAGCACATTCCGTTCCTCCATTAGCCTGCATCTCAGTAAAAACTTTGTTCAGTTGCTTACAAGAATGCAAGTTGCACGAAACAAGAAGACGAGGGCGAGCAGGTCTCAAACCTTAGAAACATTAGTGACAACAGCTTCTTCAAGTGATCTAGCAACCCTTAACATATAGTTCAACCCAGCAGTTCCAACTTCATAAATTGCTTCAAGTCTTAGGCTGAGAGACATTGAACCATCATAAGATTCGACCAAAGAAACAATCTTGTCAACAGCTGTTCTGCAGTAAATCACTTCCCTTTGAGAAGCACTGAACTCGACAATAGATGAACCGATGCTAGTCAACGCTTTTAACGATAATCTCCATAAATCTACATTTTCAAACTTGCTTGTGACTACAGAGGTAAGCATTGCCAGAATATCCTCATAAGCATTTGCCGGTACAGGTGAGCACTGTCCCGGGAATGTTGCTAGTGTTAACAAGCCCTTCACTGCAAACCATTTATAAGTAATCAAATTAGAATAGAGAACTTAATTATCAGTGGCAATAAGTACATTACTGACACAAAAAAGGTAAATGGGAAAAGCGCAGAAAGTTGGACACCACGAGTATTTATTGTTCGTGATTTTGCAAGTTTCACAATTTAAAGTATATGCATGGATCAACATAGTTTAAGGAAATGTGACAATGCCAAACAGGAGCACATCACAAAAAATGGCCTCTGTAAATTCATAATTATAAGACATTAACATACCAGCACATGAGACATATTCTTGTCTGAACATTGACTGCGCCGATCGAGAATCTATAGTTAAAAATGATCCAAGGAGATGGATTAGCTTATCCAACTTTTTCTCTAATATAAGCCACCAGGAGTCCTTTGCTAATTTAATAGAAGAACAATCTGCATAAGATACCAAAGCCACTTCTCTACAGGATGTGAGCATTTGAACAGATAAATAGAGTGCTCCATAGTTGACAGCAGCAGATGATGATCCATTACAAGTATTCAACTGCTGAGATTCGTAGTCAGTTGAGGTTCCCAAAATATCTACAAAGTGTGTAAAATGCTCTTGAAGAACCCTAGTGCAGAAATATGTAGATGACTCAGCAAGGATAGAAATGACACTTCCCAGTGCATGTACTTGGGCCAGATCTTCCGATGAATTCAATGTGGCCAATGCACCTGATATAGAATGGATCTTATTCACAATATCCTCATCCAACAAGATCAAATTGATGAAAAAATCTTTATCTGAAGAATCAATATGCATTATAGCAGTCTTAAAACAATTCAGAGCCTCTGAGACCATTTGGTTCTTATTCTTCTCTGCATCTTTTAGAGACCCTGATGTTAATAAAAGTTGCTCTGGAGAAAGGTTAAAAATCACTTCTTTCAACTTAAACCACACAGCCGATGCATGTTTAACCATTCTATCAGCTCCATAGAAGCGAATGCAGTTGTCCAGATATTTTAAAGATTCAAGCTGTAAAGGAAAGTACAGAGAAGTTTTTAGCAGAGTTTTTGCAATGGTAAATTGCTGAAGGAGCAATACAATAAGTTAAGCAGCTAACCTTTGCTAACGGAAGAGAGGAAGAAAGCTTATCAAGAAGCAAAGGGATGGCAAATGGCTCGAAGTAGGGGGTGGAACAAAAGGCATGCTGCAGGGATTTAAACATATTGTTAGCCAAGAAAATGCTAAGAATTCCTCACCTACAACTACAAAGATGACAAGCAGATCTAGTACCGAAACAGTTCAGTAATGCCAAGGTATATCCTTTGTTAAGAAAAAGAGAGAGGAAATCTTCCTGAATCATAAATCAGGTAAAAAAATAATATTCATACCATCAATGCTCTGGAAAGGTCATCCCTTGTAGCATTCAAATCATCACCCACTCCCTGAATAAATACATGACACATATAATCATGATCCACTTTGGAAAATGGAAGGTCAAGAACTAATTAACAACAGAATAATAGAGCAAAGAAAATGGTTTGGACACCGATCTGGTCCATTAACATACATGTGTGAAGTAGACAGGAAAATACTTGCTCAGAATCTCAAAAAATTCGCTTGCAAATTGTGCTGCCAAACCAGACGGGTCTGGAAATAGCTTCATGACAACTTCCACTACATGAAAAGAAAGCTTCAAGCATTCTGGATCCTTTTCTTCATCAATTGCTTCACAGATCCAGTACAGCTGTTCGCCATCCTACAGATATTAATTAAATTTGTGACTATATTAAATCATCTCTGCATAAACCTAAAGAATAGGAACATGTACTAACAAACTAACAGTGAAACCGAAACTAAAATCTCCATGTCAGAGGCTCATATGTAAAGATACCTAGTCTTATCCAAAATTATTAGCACTTCCAAAAAAAAGTTTATAATTACTTGCCTAGCTGCCTTTTCCCATTCCCATGGTACACTTCACAAGTACCCCTATAACCCTAATAACTCTACCATCTCAACTTACTTTGCTACATTTCTGCTTGCAGCAGGTGTTGTCAAATTTAAATCAAAACAGAAATATATTTCACTTACGAAACATAATCATACAGATATGCATGATTTGAAAAATAAATAAAATCCCACCAGGGACATGTGCATGCTATTAACGAAAAAATGCAAATATATAGAGATAGTCATAACAATAATAAAAAAAAAACAGTTTGCTTTGTTTCTTCTAAAGTAGCTAGTACATGAACTAAAAAGGGGACCAGGTCTTGTGGAATGTAGCATAGACTAAAAGCATGTAGTGGGTTCGTAAAAAGATATAGACCAGAAAGTTATATAATATTTTGATTGACTAACAAAATAAGAAAAACTTTCACTCATAAAACATTTAACAGAAGAACATAGATTTGTAGCATAGAGAGAGCAATACTACTCTAACAGCTAGAAAGCTGTCGGACAGATAGAATTGATAAATATATTGACATCATGATAGTGACTCTGTTGTTCAGATATTGAGTAATCACCACACCATTGTTTTGAAAGCTTCAGGGTATTGATCCAGTATGCAGCTCAGAATTTGGAAGCACAGCTGGAGGCAAATACAACGATGGAAAAGGTATCAGTATATCAGATTAAGATCTAAACTTATCTAAGCATCTTTGTGCTAAAGAATCAAATCAACCTTGCGGTCAGCAGCTGCAAGTGACTGCACTTGAACATTCTGTAAGAAAGACTCAACAAGTCTTTTGACATCAGCAGTCATGATGGAACCAACACCTTGTTTTCTGTGCAATAGTGCCAAGCAA
Organism: Urochloa ruziziensis; assembly: GCA_015476505.1. Classification (NCBI taxonomy): domain Eukaryota; kingdom Viridiplantae; phylum Streptophyta; class Magnoliopsida; order Poales; family Poaceae; genus Urochloa; species Urochloa ruziziensis. The sequence goes on along the minus strand of CM027119.1, from coordinate 4,255,830 downwards.
CCAACAAGTGCTCCCCGTATTGCTTGCCAATCTGACTGATATGAAAAAAGAAAGCTACATCAGTAATCAGCAGCTTGCTGGGTAAAATAATGGCGCAGCTCAGATTATTGCACCCTGCAGAGATGCAAAAGCTTGCTTATGTAAAAATAAATTTATTGTCAGTTTCAACATAACAGCATGCAATGATGCAAGACAAACGATAATTTTCAAAGTACAGATTGTCAGAACCATAATTTTGACAGTTTTTCTATACACATCTTACCTTACAAGCTAAATAAGGTGCCAGGTTTTGACAGTGGTGATTGCAGTCAAGGATTGATAATGTCGAAACAATGATACATTGTAATTTTTTATTAAAATGTAAAGGGACGGTAAACATTTCTAGCCTTCCCTAACTTGCTTGGGACAAAAGACTTTATGTTCAAGGCAAGATAAGCATCTCAGATAAAGAACAATATTTTGTTCTTTTAGATTTTATAAATTAGAAGGCGTTTTGCCATCATCAATATTTTAAAAAACATTTCACTTATCATATTCTCCTTGTTTGCAACTATTCTTGGATTTCACCTCTAGGCTCTAGCTAGCCAACTTGCTTGGGAAAAAGAGGCTTTATTGCTATGCTGTGCTATGCTATATTACAAAATGATGCCTTGGTCCAATAAAAACTTGGATAAGTCTAAAGCCATTAGCTTCATTAATTTGGTTTCCTTGTCATGTATTGATCTTGCTCCATTTTTGCAATAAGAAAGTTGCATGAACAGAAGGTAAAATTTACTACCTTACAATCAGTTGGGAATAAAAATATCTGAAGCTATTGTTCAAGCAATTGTGATCATACATAAAGCATACTTAAATATAACCTTGATTCAGAGTTTTTACTTTCCACCCTTTTAATACTTATAAAGGTTTACTACAATATTTTGAGAGAAAATAATAAAGATCCATATAGTAAAAGTGTCAGACTTACCAATCTTGATATAAAGAAATCTGATAAAGTTGTGATGGTATTGACATCTAACCATTTAACTGAAATTCGAGACAGTATTTCTGCCAGAAGCAGTATTCCTGTACAAATTAAAAACTTAAAAGTAAATAACCAACCAAAAATATGCACATGCCAGTAGAAGATTAAATGATATTAAGTTCAAATCTAACAGGAATGAGTGCCCAAGAAAGAGAAGTTTGGCAGATTGTGTTGAACAGATAATAAAAGAATGAAGTTCACATTATTTTTTCAACATTGCAGTCATTATTAATCCAATAAAGTTGCACGCACGTCCTTGTTGACATTTTCAGTTTCTACTAACAATCAGTGCATGAGCATGCATGCCCCTGCAGCCGATGTGGCTCGTGTTGTTAAATACAGTGCATTTTATTAAATAGGTACAAGTGCAGCAATCTTGACCAAAAAAAAGAGGAACATCTTCTAGAAAATTAACAGTAGGAGTGACTCTAGCACCTTAAATCAAGGCAATTAGGCATAGATAATACTACTCCTACCAAACTCAGAAAGAAGCCCTTCTAACTTTACTTGCATTGTTTGATTGTTTCTCAAGAAAGCATGACAAAATAACATGGATGATAACTGCAACAGAGCAAAGAGATAAAAGGGACCTCTTGATCTCACAATGTGGTCTGTTGTTGTCAAATACATCTCCATCTTGGATACCTGAACGAAATCACCAACGAGAAACACTGCAAATTCAAGCTCCTTTCACCATTTATGGTGGAGCAACTACAAAATGACACTAAAACTTGGAGAGTGGGGCATACCAAATCAAAGAGGGTCAGCTTGTCCTTGTTCACCAGAGCCGCAAGAGCGTCCACACTGGCAGACTGTTGAACAGCCATATCATTCATTACAAATTAGGATGCACACAAAATCATTTATACTAGTCTAACAAAAGTCTCTGTAGTTTCATTATTGTTACAGCATTACAGTCCACATGAAAGCATGAAGCTTGATACTAGCCAAACAAAAGGCACAATTTTTCCAATGAAGCAGCCCATGCATTAACTAAGTATCACGTTGCAACAAACTGCAGCAGGACTACACAGAATCTGAGACTAATTTTTTTCTATCAAACTGCTCCCAATAATCCGAAAGTTTCGTCTAGTAGCCAAAATAACCTGGCATTACAGCTAACGCGACCGAATTGCTCAGAACATAAGCTAACTGAACCAAAGCTGCCAGCACAGAGAATCCAATTGTACAGAGAAGGGAAATCGAGGGGAGAGGAGAGGGGGAAGCCGTACGTGTTGCGCGGCGGGCCGGGAGACGTCGACATAGGCCTCGACATGGGGAACCCACTCGCCGGGAGGGACCCTCGCCATCGCCGCCGCAGGGTACAATAGCAGCGCGGGACCAGGGTTTATCTAGGGTTCTGCCGCTCTGGCGCCGCGTGAGACAGGGAGGGCCTTGGAGGGCGGGAGCCGGGAGGGGAGGTCTTCAGCGGGGGAGCGTGAGGCGGAGGAGGAGGTCGGCCGGAACCCGGAAGGGCGGCAGCGACAGAGGCGGCGGCGGCGGCGGGAGGAGGTGTGGGCGGGCCGGCAGTTTTTTGCACGTGCGTTAAAGAAGAGTACAGTATCCCCCAATTCCGTTCCTGCCCCTGGGTGTCGGAAACTCGAAATTTGGATGTTTTCTTTTTTAAAAAAAGAATTGGGGTCGTTTTCTTTAGAGCTTGCACGAATAAATGTCGTAGTGAGGTTTAAAAGGAGATTTGGGATTTGAATTGAATGTTAACCTTGTGCATAGTGATAATCCTCGTTCGTTGGTTCTCAAAAGAATGAATCGCACATGTAAAGTAGTTGAAGTTTCAGCACGACGGCAGGGAACTTGCAGCATCAACATGAGCTCAGAATACTAGATTCCATGAGGATTACAAATACCATTTCTTGGCACCATAAGCCAGAGTGTTACAGGCTTACAGCTCCGCATAAGCATCGAGCAAAGAACGAAAAAGAAACCGAGAGTAAATTAAGCAGCAGATCGCGGACCTCACAGTAACAAGGCGTCATTTTTCACAAGTTCGTCAGGAAGCAACCATAGGGAGACTGGGACTATCAGAAGCGAGAGCAGATTCACGGCGGAAGTAATCGTGGAGACTGAACACTCTTCTGCTTGATGCAGATGAATCTGTTATCTGGACAGCCTCTGCTAGAATCTTTCAGCTTTAGGCCTGGCCAATAGAAAGGACAAGTAAAGCGTCACTGATAGTGGTAATCGCGAAAAATTTCCTACGTGATGTAACAGGGTGCATAACATTTGTCACCTTAAGTGCTTATCTAAGTATCTAATATTTAATGTACAAATTGCAAAACAGAGGGCGACAAACACCCAACATAGTACTGTCCTCCTATTGGAGTATCTGTAATAGGAGATTGTTGTATCAATGGCAAAGTGACGAGAGCAAAATGTAGCATCGCATAGCAAAGTTGAAGACACAAGTTCTAGCCATATGGGAGCTATATCACCGCAGCAAACCCAGAATCAGCTGAGTAGTAGAAAGAAAGAATCTAGTAATTCAAGGCAAGCAGAAAGGATAAATGCACTGCTAGCAGAGCTATAAGGTACTGCACAGGGAGGGAGAAGCTGAGTGAGGTAGTGCAGTGTACCCCTGGCAAGCAGCACCAAGGTAAGATCACCAGTCTATCAACAAAACAAAAGTCTAAGACACTACAACACTTACAACAGAATATAAGAAAATATCAGAATCAAAAGTTACCCCAATTCTCCAGATGTGCACCCTCTGCCATTCAGGTGCACGTGATCCAGAGCAATATAGGAATCCTTTGTTCCTCCAGTTTAAAATTAAAAGGTACAATGAAAACCCAAGAAACCACGAAAACTAGCATCCTGGAAGGGTGAAACCAAACAATGAGTTCAGAGAAACTGAAGTATAGTGGTAGTCAACTTCTACAGGAGAAAATCACTCTCAAGTCGCTAAACTTGAAATAGGAAGCTCAATTCAAAAGGTAGATTATGTAATTGTAATGTACAAGAAGTGATTTACATCATGTGCTCCCAGTTAAACATTGGTGGTAATCACAGAAATGCTGCCATGAGGTTTTAAGAAAAAATTTCTGAGTTGAATTGAATGTTAATCTTGTGCGATTAGTTGCAGGCAAAATAAGTTTCTAGCCTATTTAGACGCACTTGCATAGTGATAAACCTCGTTCATTGGTTTCATGGGAAGAAAAACCCTCCCAATTTTCCCAAAAGAATGAATAGCACATGTAAAGTTGTTGAAGTTGCAGCACGACGGCAGGGAACTTGCTGCATCAATATTGAGCTGAGAATACAGATTCCATGAGGACTGCGAATACCATATATTGGCACCATCAGCCAGAGAGTTACAGCTCCACATAGGCACTGAGCAAGGGATGAATAAGAAATCGGTCGAGATAAACTAAGCAGCAGATCGTGGACCTCACATTAACAATGTGCCATTTTTCACAAGTTCATCAGGAAGCAACCACAAGGAGACTCAGAGTCTCAGAGGCGAGAGCAGATTCGTGGTGGAGATAAACGCGTATTCTGAACATTTTGCTTCCGCTTGATGCAGTGAATCTGTTATCTGGACAGCCCCCGCTAGAATCTTTTCAGTTTTAGGCCTGGCTGTTGGAGTATAATTGAATTGCCCACCTCTTCCCATCAGCTTAAGATTTTGGGTTGAACTGGTTGGTGCATGCAACTCAATATGGTATCAAAGCCAGAGGTCTCGAGTTCGAATCCTGGTGGGCGCAAATAAATAAAATAATTGCAGCCCACTCCAATTTCCACGTATGCGGCCTGGGGGAGCCTGCACGTGAGGGGGAGTGTTGGAGTATAATTGAATTGCCCACCTCTTCCCATCAGCTTAAGCTTTGGGTTGAACTGGTTGGTGCATGCAACTCAATACTGGCCAATAGAAAGGACAAATTTTTATCATCGATGGTGGTAACCACAGAAATTGAACCTCTATTTGACATAACAGGGTGCATAAGTGCATAACACTTTCAACTTAAGTGCCTATCTAAGTATCTAACGCTTCATGTACAAATTACAAAAACAAGCCCAACATAGTATTGTCCTATTGGACTTCTCCCCCCGTTTCAAAATATCAGCTGTTTTGGCTTTTCTAGATTCATAGCTTTTGCTATCCATATCCACTTAGATATAATGTATGTCTAGATGCATTGTAAAATCTATGAACCTAGAAACGTTAAAACTACCTACATTTTGAAACGGAGGGAGGTAATTGGAGATTGTTGTATGAATGGCAAAGTGAGAAGAGCAAAATGTAGCATCATATAGTGAAGTTAAAGACACAACAGTTCTAGCCATATGTGAGCTATATCACCTCAAGCAAACCCAGATTCAGTTTATTCCAATACTTAAACTATGTTTTTTTTGGCAAAATCAGCTTAGTAGAGAGAAAGAATCCAGTAATTTAGGGCAAGCAGAAAGGATAAATGCACTGCTGGCAGAGCTACAAGGTACTGCACAGGGAGGGAGCAGATGAGTGAGGTACTGCAGTGTACCCCTGGCAAGCAGCAACAAGGTAAGATCGCCAGTCTATGAACAAAAGACACTACTGTCCAAGAGTACAATATAAGAAAGGATCAGAATCAAAACTTACCCCAATTCTCCAGGTCTGCATTCCCTGCCATTCAGGTACACGTGACGCGTTGTAAAACAGGAATCCTTTGTTCCTGCAGTTTAAAATTAAAAGGTACAATAAAAACCAAAGAAACAGCAAAACTAGCATCCTGAAAGGGTGAAACCAAACAATAAGTTTAGATAAACTAAAGTATAGTGGTAGTCAACTTGCACAGGAGAAAATCAGTCTCAAGTCGCTAAACTTGAAATAGGAAACTCAATTCAAAAGGTAGATTATGTAATTGTAATGTACTAGAAGTGATTTACATCATGCACTCCTTGTTAAACATTTGTTAAATTCTTAGACTACCAAATAGTGATAAAAATATTAGTGCAAGACTTCTTAAACACCCAATCCCAGAGTGAATACCTCAGGACTCCAGGTGCTTAAAAAACATTGGCTACTTACTAGAAAAATAGCCCACATAATATGCAGCCAAACAACACTTTAGTAGCTCTGGTCAAATACACAGTTTTATCTGCTAGTATCGAATGATAAAAAACATACTTATATAAACTAAAACAAGCTAAGCTTCTCGCAGTGGACCGGTTAGAGCGTTGAACTCCAGGAGTCATTGAAATGGTCAAATACACAGTTTTATTTGCTAGTATCGAATGATAAAAAACATACTTATATAAACTAAAACAAGCTAAGCTTCTCGCAGTGGACCGGTTAGAGCGTTGAACTCCAGGAGTCATTGAAATTACCCTGAGCACTGCTAGGATGAATTTATTTTTTTCTTGGGTTTAAGGATTATTGAGCCGACTTAAACTAACCCAGTTGTTCGAGATCATTTCAAGCTTCCATTGAACAAAATAAAATTGGTTTCATTACTGCTGTTTAGATCAACAGAGATAATATCAGTTGTGAACAGTGCAGTGGATCCATTAGCAAAGGAACAATATGTGGGGGAGAATGAAGATACTTACCAGAATTGCCGATCGCAACAGGTAAAGATGTGATGAATAAGGCCACAAGGACGTGTTTGGGTGCTAGGCATGAGGTATCCATCGCTGGCCGTCGACCAAGCGCCAGTGACAAGATGGTATTGCATAAGATGCCCGTATCCAGCATGGAAGAATATAACAGAGTTACTGCCGATGGAAGGTAGCCAACTGGATGAGACACAAAGACTCCGTGCACCAGCAAAGATGACATGATCACCTATGCTTGCGACAGGAACAATCCTACCCACGACAAGATCAGCAAGCTTGAGAACCAAAATGCAAGAACAGGAGCTGTTATTGTAGCCAACCAGCATGATCTCTGAGTCCAATTCAACCAGAGATGGCAAGAAGATATGCTCACTTGAACATGTTGCAACTGTCTTTGGTGGAGGCAGCTCTGGCAAAGATACCTGACCCTCGTGCGGTGGTAGCGGCAGGGTGATCAAGGAGATGTGTGTTAATTCGGGTTCCTGTTTCACCGTGTAGAGCTTCCCTTGGTACCCCAATGTCCTGTACAGTCCTCTCACCTTCCAGCTGCTGATAGTCCACTCATCATCTCCGGCCGATGCAAATGCCACACGCCCAAATCGCTCAAGGGCTAGCATCACTGAGACGACCCCTGTGGCTGTGACATTGACGGCAGCGCAAACTTTGCGTACTAACACGCATACGAGATCCGAACCGTTGCCGGGCAAATTGTCCAGGGGGCTCAGCTGCTTGGCGAGGGACCTGATGGACGGGAGCTCCGCGAGATCGCCAGTGAAGGGGTGGAGGAGGCGGACGGCGGTGTCCCCGTCGCGCTGCAGGAGGAGGAGGCCATCGGGAGAGTCGAGGACGCAGTGGTTCTCGAGCTCCGGGATGGGGGCGCGGACGATGGCGCCGGCGGCGGAGAGGTCGAAGAAGCGGGCATGGCCGCCGTGCGCGGGGTGGCCCGGGTACTCGCGGAAGCCCTCCGGGAACAGCATCCAGCGGCGCGGGTGGAGGCGCGGGTCGACCAGACCGCGGCCGCGCGGGGAGGCGGCGGCGGCGCGCCAGTGGGAGCAGACGGCGCGGAAGCGGACGTAGTCCAAGAAATCCCCCGTGGCGAGAACCCGCTCGGCGATGAGATGTGTCATCTCGACCTGCAGCGACGCCCAGTCCGGCGGCACCTCCTTGCCGCCGCCGCCGCTCCGGCGAGAAGGGCCCCCTAGCCGCGGCGCTCCGGCGGCCATCCTAATCCACCAAGAAACCAAACCAGGATTGAGGCGAGGAAGACGAAGACCAATCAAGGAGCTGAGCAAGATCCAAGATTTACAAGAGATCGAGGAGCGGGACAACGCACCTTGCGGATTTGGGGCCGAACGGTCAATGAGATGGGGAGAAATGGGGGCAGCGAGACGTTGCCGCCGCCGATACCCTGACCGGCCGAGCGTGTTCGAGTTGGACGTTGGAGTGGCGCACTCAAGTGGCATCAGTGTAGTTTACTAACTTTCTTGTCTGGAAATTGGAATTGACTCTGCTGCACTGCTGCAGTGCTATGTTTTTTTCTTCCATCTGTCAAATATTTCAGCCCGCTTCGGTAACCCAAGGCTGAAACCCTGAACCTGAAATTCTTTGTCAGCGTCCGCTGCACCGGGCAAGCATCTCAACGTCCCACTGTTGTGCTGCCGAATTCCTCTGTTCCACTTTGGCCGTGTTTAGTTGGCTATGGGAATTTTTTTCACCCATCACATCAAAGAAAATCTTACATGTATGAAGTATTAAATGTAGACGAAAAAAATAATCCATTACATTGATGGAGTGTACGTCGCGAGACGAGTCTAACGAGCCTACTTAATCCACGATTTGCAACATAATGCTACAGTAACCGTCCGCTAATTCTTAATTAATTACCCTCTAATTACCCGTCATTAGATTTGTCTCGCGATTTGCTGGCTAGATCTGTAATTAGTTTTACCAAAAGTTTACGTTTACTACTCCTAAATGGTAAATTTCCTTTTGATGTGACATCAAAAAATTTCACCTCCCATCTAAACACTGCCAGTAAAGTTTGACTTAGAAAAATACGCCTTGGAGTACATCATAAAGCATTCAGATATGGTTTGGGTTGCAGTGGCTGAACGTGACATAAACTAGGAGGGCTACCGATTACCGTGGTTCAATAACACACAAAGCATATGGTTTTAAAATTACCTTTGGAAGGCCATCCCATGCATCTCAAGTTCTTTATACTGCCGTTTGTTAGGTGCATGCTATACATAGCATTCCGATTTGCACTGTGTGCATGCCTAAGCAGGCAAGTAGCTGAGGACATCAGATTTCCCGTGTGCATTTTGATGATTTGATCCCTACATAGACGAGGACAAAACGTTTGTTTGAAAGATATATTATGGTGCTTGAAAATAATTACAGCCATCCGTTGGCTTAAATCTACCAGCTTAATATTGAAAGGTTACCTGTTACAAGGAACTCAAAATGTGGGCCGACACTTCAATTTTCTGAGCTAGGAACTATTTTTACAAACTAATCTAAGGGTGTTTTTTCTTTTTTTTTTTCCCAACGCCGTCGGCGTGCTCCGACCGGCTCGCCTTGCTGCCTCGCTGGCTTCAGCCGCCCCATCCCCTACCTACCAGTATGTCACCCGAGCACCAGGCGCTCATCGGCGTGGTCGCCTGCCTCGACGGCGTCGGCGAGCTCTTGCCACTCATTGACATCGACACGGCCGACCTCCGCCAGTACTCTCCCAACTTCAGCGAGTGGGTAGAGACTCATGAAGCGTTGCCGTGTTGGCCTCTAGCGTTGCTCTGCACGCTTGTGGTCTTCATCGTCCCTGGCCCAAGCCTGCACTTGAGTGTAAGAAGGCCTTGTGTGCTCGTCCAGAAATTGATATGTAAACATAGAATGAATTCAATTATTTCCGTTCACAGAATTGCAGAGTGCCGCATATTTTGGGATAAAGTGGCACATGAAATTCAGATGGCACCAATTAGCACTTGAAATTCTGAAATTCAGAGTTTCATCGGCCAGCAGTTATTTGCATGGGAGGAACCACCTTTCAAGCACCGTAACAAAACTTTGTATTAAAATGTTATTTCTATGGGTTGTAAATGCCATCATATCCTGCCATTTTAAAATTATGATACATGCATGATGTATTGCAAAGGGCACCACAAAACCCACAATGCATGGTATCTGGTTCTTCCAAAAGGTAAATTACACGAACACCACGCGAGCACCGGAAGAAACTCCGTCCATCAACTTGGAGAGAACTAACTGGTTGTCTCTAGGGCTGAATTCCACGGCTTTAAGCCAATCAGGGGGTTGTAGGTACCGGCAGTGATCCTCAGCTTCACGCAGACCTTGCCTGAAAACAATGCGTCTCATACTTGGAGCTCCACGAAGCAAAAGCCTAGCAAAGCCTATCTCGTTGTCCCTTCCCTTGAAATTGTACATCTATACTTCCTTCAAACTGTTGTGCTCAAAGTTGGAATCATCCCACACAACACCATTACGAGATTCAAGAGACGGTAAATAGCGCACCTGCAATAATGGAAAAAAGGTCAAAACGTGCATGTATATGAGCTAAGTCATTCCCTCCAAATGACAAGTAGTAGTATTTGAAACAAGATAATGTAGAAAATGCATGAACAAAAATCAAGAATACTTAGGAGACCTCTAGAGCATGAAAAAAACAACTTCCTCACATTAGTTTGTAGGGTCACCAAGTAAGGTGCAGCAACTACAAACATAGCCATCGAAAGAAGGTCATCCGAAGGCTTTGTTTCGATGCTTAGAGTTAGGACTGTGAGCTTAGAGAAAATGGCCGGCGTTCCCGGTCTGACGATGAGCTGCAAAGAATCCAAACTGGTTAATAAATAACGGTGAAACAACAAATTTTCTTAAAACATATTCCAAGACAATGTTAATCGAATCCCCGGCTCAGATCACCTTGGGCATTCGATACCGGAGGTGCAGGCTCTTAACATGAGGAAACCGAGTAGCGATGGTCAGTAGGTACTCAGCATCGCGATCAGGAAGGTCGTAACCATAGACAACATGCTTCAGAGACACATGTTCAAGGCACGGCAAGGATTGAGACGTCGACGCCGGGAGAATCTCGCCGGCGCCGCAGTACTCCAGCCTCCGCAACGCCGGCGCGTCGATCTTGAGCTCATTATTACCGGGCCACCGCCACACCAGCTCCTCGAGCTTCGGATGCTGCAGGGCCCTGACACCAACCATGTCGTTCAGGTACAGGATCTTCAGGCTCTCGCAGCTCGCCAGGAGAGCCTGCGTGTCCTCGGCGCTCATGTGCATCGCGACGAGGACGAGCTTTGTCAGAGCGGAGAATCCTCTGAATCCGGTGGGGATCGAGAGCTTACAATTCGTCACGCACAAGCTGTCCAGCGATGATGAATATGTGTATTGTTATCTCCATCAGATTCAGAGAACGGCGATGAAGGGAACTCGTAATCTGTCCATGTAGTCCGAACAACCTCCACGTGGATGTCCCTCACGCCATGCTTGGCCGCGGCGGCAATGGCGGCATTGACGGCGCCGGCGGACTTGGCGCTGCCGGAGAACACGATGGACAGCCTCGTCAGAGCCGCGTCATCGCCGCCGCCGTCGACGCCGTCGCTTCTCCTCTTGATCATCTCCGTGAACCACCGCAGGGAGGGGACGAATTGCCATAACCTGTTGGCCTTGATGTACTTACTCCCTCCGCATCGGGCCGAGGCGGATCACCCATAAGGAGTCGGCCGGGGGCGCGACCTCGCTGAAGCGGAGGGATCTGAGGGAGGCCCAGAGCCGCCGCCACCGCCGGGAGAGGACGCTCGTGCTCACGGCCGTCTTGGCGTCGAGATCCCCGAGGATGGCGAGCAGGATTTCGTTGGGCAGGGCGCTGATGCGATCGAGATTCTTCTCGGAGTTGGAGCGGCGCTGCGGCTTGTGGGATCTCGGCCCCGTCTCGTCGTGGTGATCAACGTGGCTAGGCGCCGCCGCCGCGGATTCGCGCGGGGATCTCCCCATCTTGATCGGGATTCCACGGACGACGCGGTGGTATGATTTGTCCGGCGAGGCGGCGGAGGAAGACGACTTGGAAACCGCAATATTTTCACCCGAGGGGACCTGAGATTTTGTGGGGTGGGCTGTGCAGACAATGAGCCCAGGTTATTTGGGCCTAACGAACGTCCATTAACTCCAATGAGGCGGCGGAGGGAAGACGGACGACACGGAAACCGCAAGATTTTCACCCGAGGAGGCCTGAGATTTTGTGGGGTGGGCCGTGCAGACAATGAGCCCAGGTTATTTGGGCCTAAGGTACGTCCATTTTCTTTAGCGTCGAAGAAATTGATAAGAATTCAAATAGGCGCCGCCGGTGTCCGGTTCTTCTTCCTTCTCGTTCTTTCCCTGCTACAGTTGAGAGAGCGCGATAAGGAGGCGACAGCCGTCCGGCGTCGATTTCCGTCGTTCCCCTTCCACTCCGGCGGCCGGATCGGTGCCGGAGAGGATGGGGAACGAGGATTGAGACAGCCGTTATGTGTATACCTATATACTATAGGTAGTTTGAAGCCAAGCAGATCTCATGAGGGGGAGGCGGATCTGCAGGAGTGGAATAAAAGTCGCCGGCGTCTTCTCCGCCTCGCTGGTAGGCTCTCTCTGACCAGCGGTGACCCGGTGAGCTGTGTGTACCCTGGATCTGGAGGTCGAGGGCTCTTTTGTTGCTCCTTTGCTCCCGTCCGAGTTCGTTTCTGCGTTGAGCTTGGGAGTCCGGTTTCCCTGCTGTGGTCTCCAGCAGGTTTCTTTTGCTTCCTTCCTAGCCTCTCCGTGGTACTCGTTAGTGGCTTCTCCATGGTGTTTGTTGGGGGGATGGAGCACTACAGCGTCTTTTACTGGCGATTGGGCGATGACGATGTCTTCATTGCTTTTGTTGATTGCGTCGTCGGCCAAATCGGCCATATGCTTTCCTGTGCTGGATGTATCCATGCCACCCAAGGCGCTACTGGACTTGCAGCTGCTGACAAGTCTGCTGGAGGTAGGAGGAAGATGTCTTGCCAACTCGCTACTGAGAAATCGGGTTGGATTTTGGTTCCCACCATTGTTGGTGGTTTGTTTACCCTCTGGGTTGTGCTGTACTCCGGTGAATCAGAGGTTCTGGCGGATCTTGAGGCGCCAGAGCTCTGGTCTTCCGGCGAGGAGATGGCTGATGGCCATCTGAAGCCTGAGCGTTCAGCGTGGTTACGGTGTGTCGATGCATTCGACAGACTCCTCAAGGTGGCAACTAAAAATTGTATTGTTCCATCGTCGGGAAGGGGATCGGCCTCAAGCTGCAGATGGAAGCTCCGATCGCCGGTGACGAGGACAACCGGGAGGATGTGCTTGCAAGGATTGTACTGTAATTTTCGTTTCCTTAGAGGGTGTCTTTGCAAGTTTTGTGATGTAAACCTTATGAATATATGAATATAAGCCCGGTTTCTCAAAAAAAAAAATTGATAATCAAGCTCCGGCAAATTTTTAAATACAACTTGTATTATGTTATAAACAGCGAGTTTGTTTTGGATCCATTTAAATTTGATGTTCCTTAGAATTAATGTGAGATCGGGCATAGCTTCCTTTGAAAATGTTGCCTTATAGTTTCGGAAATGTTGGACCAAGTCTTTTATGAGTGTTGATTTCATATGATGAGAGGTACAAATCATATCATGTAAAAGTGATGAATTTATCTATCTATACTATAAAGGACGATGAAATTTTCGTACCAAATCTTACGGGTTACTATTACCCGTTCAACACCGTTGGATCTTATGATGATGATCAGACGCTCTAAATTAATCTAAAAAGTCCATGCTGACTACATCACTCCAACACCGTCGGATTTTATGATGATCGAATGCTCTAGATTAATCTAAAGAGTCCATGTTGACTACATCACTAATTTTGTAAATTTTTTTAAAACACATGCCTGTGGCACGTGCCCTTTTGCTAGTGAAATTAAAATTACGTGAGGTTCATATTTATGACTCGGTCGCTCCCTCACTGTATTTAGATATGCGTTCTGCTGCCTTCAAGGCCCTGCTAATCTCCCTCAACGTATCTACTATACCTACATAGGAGATCTCCACTAGCAGATTTCTCTGCAATTTAGTTAAGCCACGTCATTAGAAAGTTGGTTACTATAATCTTACCTCGCACCCCGTCCCTACCCGGTGGCTCGTACCCTCCGTCGCTTCTATTCCTCAGGCCCCTTCGAGGCCCACGATAAAACCCCAAGCTGCCTGCTGGAGCGCAACCGCCAGAAGTAGAGGTAGACGAGGGTGACGAGCGCGTCATTTGCGGCGACAAGACAGGGCAGGCCGTCATGCGCGTGGCCGTGCAGCGCCCTGCCGTTGGTGGTTCTTCCTCAAGATCCCGTGTCCACCTAGCACGCCTAGCCACCCTTCAGCCTGTGGTAGTTCGGACTCCACACGCACCAAATCAACTTCAATTGCTCCAGATCCAAATATAATTCCAAATCTATGTCCAAATCGCACACCAAATAGACTCCAATCGCTCCAAATGTGTTGGGGTTGGGGCTCAGGCCGTTTTGTCCCCGAAAGATTAGCCTGTTCTGCCGCCGGCCATCCATCCAGGTAAATTCGAGTTGTACTCCTCTGCGAGCGAACTATTTTATTTAGCAAGCCTCACATCTGTCCCAGAAAAATACAACAGTTTTCTCCTTGGTGCAAGGGCTGCAGCAGCGAGCGCATTCCTGAAATCAGAGATAATAATTTTTGGTCAGATCTTTAGCTAAGATTTGTGAAGTTTAATAGTTCAATCGAGGTGCATGTTGTTTGTCAATTTGGCCGTCTGATCAATCTGGTTATCACGGGTCAAAAATTGCAGGGCTTCCTCCTGTTTTCTTGGGGATATTTCAGAGTCAAATCTTCTGATTGCTTTTGAACATTTCTCTAAGTATTTGCTAAATTGCTAATGGCTAGATCAACATATCTGTATAAATGGATACAAAGATATACACCACAACAGTTCCTGTGTATATCAAAGCATTAATTACATGTATTTTCAATCCAGCCAACCTCTTAGCCAACCCGTTATATGTGCGCTCTAAATTATCAGCTTCTGATGACATGGTAGTTCTATACAACCAGCAACGGGCTATATCATTAACCTTACTGTTACAAGTATGTATTTTGCTGAATTCGAATGGGTGCCATGCCGCGCTTGGGTGAAATCGAGATGCACCCAGAGCTGTTGGGACATGCACCAATCGCGGCATCCTAGATGCTTGAGCATAAATATAAATTTGACCCTCACATTGTAGCTTGATTCTATTTTCATTTGTTGAATCTGAGCTCACACCCAAAAAGTTGCGGTGTAAAGCCTATGTACACAGATGGTGTGCCATTGTTATTTTTTTAATCTCTGTGCATTGCTTCCAATTTTATATTAACAACACATCTACGTCTTTATTTTAGTTTTATTACGTCGCATCTCCAATAGCAACAACAAAAAACTATTTTTGTTTAAAATGGCACATAAACCCTTATAAGCATTTTTATTCACTCTTCATACAGTTATTCCAAGAAGATGCAAGATAGATGTGTCCAAGCAATGAATAAACTCAAGGATGATGCATACCTTAAAGTTTGTGTCAATCTCAAAGGCAACTTAATTTTTTTTTACATAATGCATCAAATAATCATAAAAATTATGTAAAATATTTCGCGGCAACGCGCGAGGAACCACTTAGTTTTTCTCAAGAGGAGAACTGGGAGTAAGTCGTATATGATTTCTCTGTTTTTTCCTTTATCTCACGGCTAATAGAACCGAGTAGAGTTTGAGATAGGAAGCATGAACAAGGAAGGGGAACAAAGCAGAGCAATCAGGATACGGAAGTCTGGCTCATTCATTCTCACCGTTTCTCTCCACGCAGGGAGCTCTTTAACGACTCGGTCACAAGCCGACCGGTTAGCATAACACGCGATAAAGGTGGATGGGCTTTTAGCCCAGCCCACGATGATAACACAACCCATTAATTAGGCCCAGTAACGGTCTAGTGCTTAACAGGCAATAGCGCAGCCCATGACACTATCCTATGGGCCAGCGCCAGTGAGAGCAGATGGCGCGGAAGCGGACGTAGTCCAGGTCCAGGAAATCCCCAGTGGCGAGCACCCGCTCGACAATGAGCTCTATCACGTCGACCATGCAGCGACGCCTGCTTACCGCCGCCGCCGCCGCTCTGGTGAGAAGGGTCCCCTTGCCGCGGTGCTCCGGCGGCCCCTGACGGCCGAGGCCCGAGGCGTGTTCGTGTTGGAGTGGCGCACTAAAGTGGCATCAGTGTAATTTACAAGAACTTTCTTCTCTGGAAATTGAAATTTTTTCTTCCATCTGCCAAGTTTTTGTAAAGTTTGACTTAGAAAAATGCGCCTTGGAGTACATCATAAAACATTCAAATTAAGGCATATGGTTTGGGTTGCAGTGGCTGAACGCCACATAAACAGAGGGACACTTCCGTTGTTCAATAATACACAAAGCAGATGGTTTTAAAATTACCTTTGGAAGGCCATCCCATGCACCTCAAGTTCTTTAAAAGCTATAGAAGATTTTCTCAGTTAGCTGCATGCTATATACAGCATTCCTATTTGCACTGTGTAGAAGTAGCTGAGGACATCACATTTTCCGTGTGCATTTTGATCCCTATATAGCTGAGGACAAAACGTTTGTTTGAAAGATCACATTTTGATCACAATCTATGGGTTGTAAATGCCATCATATTCATATCCAAACATTGTGATGTGATTTTCCCTCTCCAATAACTTATTTGCCATTTTATGACGTATTGCACAAGGGCACCACAAATCCACAATGGTATCTGGTTCTTTCAAAGGTAATTTTTTACATGAACACAACGCGAGCACCGGAACAAACTCCGTCCAGTAACTTGGAGAGAACTAACTGATTGTCTCTAGGGCTGAATTCCTTAGCTTTGGGCCAGTCAGGGGGTAGTATACACCGGTACTGATCCTCAGCTTCACGCAGACGACCTTGCCTGAAAGCAATGCGTCTCATACTTGGAGCTCTACGAAGCAACAGCCTAGCAAAGCCTATCTCGTTGTCTCTTCCCTTGAAATTGTACATCTCTACTTCCTTCAAACTATTGTGCTCAAAGTTAAAATCATCCCACACAACACCATCACGAGATTCAAGAAATGGTAAATAGCGCACCTGCAATAATGGAAAGAAAAGGTCAAAATGTGCATGTATATGAGCTACAAATCATTATTCCCTCCAAATGAGTAGTAGTATTTGAAACAAGATAATGCAGAAAATGCATGAAAAAAATCGAGAATACTTAGATCTCTAGAGCATGAAAAAACAATCTTGCTTACATTAGTTTGTAGGGTCCCCAAGTAAGGTGCAGCAACTAGAAACATAGCCATCCAAAGAAGGTCATCCGAAGGCTTTGTTTCGATGCTTAAAGTTAGGACTGTGAGCTTAGAGAAAATGGCTGGCGTTCCCGGTCTGACAACGAGCTGCAAAGAATCCAAACTGGTTAATAAATTGCGGTGAAACAACAAATTTTCTTAAAACATACACCAAGACAATGTTAATTCGATTCCCCATCTCAGATCACCTTGGGGACTCGATACCGGAGGTGCAGACTCTTAACATGAGGAAACCGAGCAGCGATGGTCTGTAGGTTCTCAGCATGGCGATCAGGAAGCAGGTAACCATAGACAACATGCTGCAGAGACACATGCTCAAGGCAGGGCAAGGACCGGCGCGTCGACGCCGGCAGAACCTCGCCGGCGCCGCAGTACTCCAGCCTCCGCAACGCCGGCGCGTCGATCTTGAGCTTATTACCGGACGACGGAGGAGGCGGCCACAGCCACACCAGCTCCTCGAGATTCTGATGCTGCAGGGCCCTGACACCAACCATGTCGATCAGGTACAGGATCTTCAGGCTCTCGCAGCTCCCGAGAAGAAGCTGCATATCGTTGGCGCTCATGTGCATCGCAACGAGGACGAGCTTCGTCAGAGCAGAGAATCCTCTGAAGCCGACGGGGATCGAGAGCTTGCAATTGTTCAGGCACAAAGTGTCCAGCGATGATGAACATGCATTATCATTATCGCCACCATCAGATTCAGAGAACGGCAATGAAGGGAACTCGTACTTTGTCCATGTATTCCGAACGACCGCCACATCGATGTGCCTCACGCCATGCTCGGCCGCGGCAGCAATGGCGGAATTGACGGCGCCGGCGCACTTGGCGCTGCCGGAGAACACAATGGAGAGTCTCGTCAGAGCCGCGTCATTGCCGGCGGCGGCGGCGTCGCTTCTCTTCTTGACCATCTCCGTGAACCACCGCAGGGAGGGGACGAAGAGTCTGAACCTGTTCGCTTTGATGTACTCCCTCCGCATCGGGCCGAGGCGGACCCAGGAGGAGTCGCGGGGCAGGGAGACCTCGCTGAAGCGGAGGGATCGGAGGGAGGCCCAGAGGCGCCGCCACCGCCGGGAGAGGGCGCTCGTGCTCACGGCCGTCTTGGCGTCGAGGTCCTCGAGTATGGCGAGCAGGATCTCGTCGGGGAGGGCGCTGATGTGGTCGGACTCGTCGGAGGGGGGATCGAGATTCTTCTTGGAGTTGGAGCGTCGCCGCCGCTTGTGGGATCTTGGCCCCGTCTCGTCGTGGTGATCAACGTGGCTAGGCGGCGCCGCCGCGGGTTCGCGCGGCGGTTTCCCCATCTCGATCGGGATTCCGCTTCGCCGGGGACGGGGACGACGCGGTATGGATTTGTCCGGCGGGGCGACGGAAGAAGGAAGGCGACTCGGACTCATCAGAGGATTTTACACCTTTTTTTTCTTTTTTTTCCACCTGTGAACCCGCAAGATTTACACGTGAGGAAGCCTGAGAGATTTTGCGGGGTGGGCCGTGCCCATAAAGAGCCCATCTTATTTGGGCCTAAGCTCCGTCCATTAAATATACTTGGCCACCGAAATATGCCTGGGCCACCAGGCATTTTTTAGCGTCGACGAAAATTGATCGTCGTCTCTTGTGTGGGTCTGTATGGGCCGACTCAGGCCAGGTGGCCCAAGCTCAACTTCTCCTTCTAGTCTTTCCTCTTCTTCCTGAATCGCAACTAGTCCTGCCCTCAAAAAAAAAAAAAAAAAAAAAAAAAAAAGAAAAGAATCGCAACTCGTCCTCTCCTCGTGTTCCACGCCGCTGCCCCAATCTCCGGCCACCTCGCCGGCAGAAGGTTCGACCCCGTCCTCTCCCTCCCCTCGCCTCCCGTCTCGCTTCCAGTTTTGAGATTTCTTTCTTGCTATCGTCAGATTTCGGATTGGGGGCCTCTAGGGTACGCGCTTTGACACCGCCGTCGAGCCGGTCATGGCTCCTCTGGCCCCACCCTCCTCGCCGCGGATGCAGAACTCCAAGACGACGTCGACATGGAACTCCGGGGTGGAGCAAGGCAGCCATGTCTTCCACATCCGCGGGTACAGCCATCACAGGAGCACCGCCGCCGGCGCAGAAAAGAAAACATTATTATACAGCAGGTTCACTGTTGGCGGCCACAAGTGGTCCATTCTCTTCCATCCCAATGGATTCAACTCCGGCGACGAAACCGCGGCTGGACTTGTGCTCGGGACCAAACACGCCAAGGTGAGGGCGTCCTATGATCTGCAATTGGTCGACCAGAGCACCGGTTGTTGGTTTCAGTACACAAGGAAGCACCGAGGGACTTCCACTTCAACGACAAACATCCTGCAAGCCTTATTTCTCGCTTTATGGAAAAACGGAATCTGTTCGAATCGCCTACTTACCTTCGGGATGATTGCCTCACAATGGAATGCACTGTCACTGTCTTCAAGGAGCCATGGAAGAGTGAAACCAAACCATTTCCCAAAATTGAGGTGCCGCAGTCTGATATGGGAGGGCAGTATGCCAAGCTGTTGGAAGAGAAGGTGGGGGTGGATGTTACTTACAGTGTAGGGGGACAGGAATTCACAGCGCACAAGGTTGTCCTTGCCACGCGCTCGCCTGTCTTCAAAGCACAGCTGTATGGGCCTTTGAGGGAAGCAGGAATAGCACGCATAACCATCGAGGATAGGCTGCCTGATGTTTTCAAGGAGCTGCTCAATTTCATCTACACAGATTCTTTGCCCCCTTTGGATTATCTTAAGGCAGATGATCGTACTGATATGATCTGTTGCTTGCTTATGGCTGCGGATCGGTATGGCATGGAGAGGCTGAGTCTGATGTGTCAAAGCATTCTTTGTGAGAATCTCAGTGTGCATACTGTGGCAACCACATTTGCTTTAGCTGATCAGCATCAATGTGACATGCTTAAGGATGCTTGCTTAGAATTTATCACGTGTTCAACTGCTATGGATGCTGTTAAGAGAAGCCAAGGTTACAAGAATCGGAGAAGAACTTGCCCACCTGATGTAAGTGAAGAGTGTGGGAAGGCATCTAAGTTTCATAAAGCATAAGCACATCATCTTAAGTTGAGTTCTTTGATAGTTTGACAACTTTTTTTGCTTGATCAGCTCATCCTAACTTGAATATATTTCGACAAACAACTTACTGTTGAATGAATGTAAAGGTGGATTATAGTTGATAAGCTGAATTCCGTGGATGCAGAACTCCAAGACGATGTCGACGTGGAATTCCGGTGTGGAGCAAGGCACCCATGTCTTCCAAATCCGTGGATACAGCCATCACTGGAGCACCGCTGCCGGCGCAAGAATGAAAAGCATCTTTGAGGGAGGCAGGAGCAGCGCCCATAACCATCGAGGATATGCAGCCTGATGTTTTCAAGGAGCTGCTCCATTTCATCTACACCGACTCTTTGCCCCCTTTGGATTATCTTAATGCAGATGATCGTACTGATATGATCCGTCACTTGCTTGTGGCTGCAGACAGATATGGCATGGAGAGGCTAAGTCTGATGTGTCAAAGCATTCTTTGTGAGAATCTCAGTGTGCAGACCGTGGCAACCACATTTGCTTTAGCTGATCAGCTTCAATGTGACATGCTTAAGGATGCTCGCTTGGAATTTATCGCCTGTTCAACTGCTATGAATGCTGTGAAGAGAAGCCAAGGCTATAAAATCTGAAAGAACTTGTCCACCTGATGTAATTGAAGAGTTCGAGAAGGCATCTAAGTTTCGTAAAGCATGAATGCAACGTCTTTAGTAGCTTGCCAGCTTTTGCTTAGTCAGCTCATCCAACTTGAATATATGGACAAGCAGCTCACTGTTGAATGAATGTAAGGGTGTGAATTCTAGTTCATAAGTTGTATGACTAGCATCTAGTTTTTGCTATATCGTCTCGTCCTAAGGTAGTAGTGGTCAATATGCATTTTTTCCTGAGGTACTACTGATGAAGGAGAACTCAACTCTGCTGATGACCGTCAAAGAAATGCAACCTTGTCTTTAAGGCCCTTCTTATTTCATTTACATGGATCCATAGCCTACTGTCATTGATATCAAGTGAAATGATTTGGAACATACTTGTGGGCTGCTGCAGTGGATTGGCTAAAGCCGGTGTGCCAAATCATACTTTGTGAGGATCTTGATGTGCAAACTGTGGCGACTATGTTGGTTGTAGCCAATCAACCTCATTGCAATATAATGGATGATTTAGTGGCATCCCAAGGGTTTGCAGCGAGAGAAAAAAATTTACTTACTACTTTAATTGTTACTTTATAGTTTAGTTTCCCCTATATCATCTCTGAAGGTAATAGTGGTTATTTTGCCTTATTAGTTAGTATACTCTTGAACAGCTTGCTGAATCTACCTGTTCAGTTGTTGAAGACATGAATTGGATCCTTGTCTACAGTGTTCTCAATAACTCTTTCCAAGAAAACAGTATAAAGTACAGCATGTGATTGAGGAATACTCCTATAAACAAGTGAAGGGCCAAACTGTCACGGTTTATGAGGTAGCCGAACCATAAAAATGGAAGAAATTGTGAATGGCATGTACAAAAAGTGAAATTCATTCCGTTTAAAAGGAAAACAATCACTCGGTTGAGTGGTTAGTTTGAAGCATCTTTTTCCCCCATTTGTAACAGCAAATGTTTCAGTAGAACTGGCAAATGTTTCAGGAAAGAGTTTAAGATTCTCCACAGTCCTACTCCTACAGAACAATGGATGCTATTCAGATTTTGAGATTTCAGAACAGAGGGAGGTCATACAGATTACAGAGCATACGGAGATCGGAGACACCTGTCGGGCAATACGAGCACACCGGGATTTTTTTTAATCGGAAACACCTACTCTGACAGTCCGACCCCATTCGACCATTAAGCGAGAGGCATCAAATTATCAGAAAGCGTCCAACCTTTTCGGTCCCAAATCCGCAGCGTGCGTTGCCTCTTCTTTGATCTCTCAAAAAGCCTAATCCTTTTCGGTTTTCTTGATTGATCTCTGTCTTCCTCGCCGCGATCTCGATTTGGGAACGCAGGCGGCGTAGGATGGCCGCCGCCGCCGCCGGACCACTGCGGCAAGGCGCCCCCTTGCGCGCCGGTGGCGGGGGCCGCGTGGAGGCGGCGCCGGACTGGGCGTCGCTGCACGTCGACCTGACGCAGCTCATCGCGGCGCGGGTGCTCGCCACAGGGGGCTTCCCTGACTACGTCCGCTTCCGCGCGGTCTGCTCCCACTGGCGCGCCGCCGCTGCCTCCCCGCGCGGCCGCTCCCTGCTCGACCCGCGCTTCCACCCGCGCCGCTGGATGCTCTTCCCGGAGGGCTTCGGCCGGTTCCCGGGCCACCGCGCGGACGGCGGCCACGCCCGCTTCTTCGACCTCTCCGCCGCCGTCGCCGGCGCCGGCGGCTTCGTCCGCGTCCCCCTTCCGGAGCTCAAGACCCACTGCGTCCTCGACTCCCCCGACGGCCTCCTCCTCCTGCAGCGCGACGCGTACACCGCCGTCCGCCTCCTCCACCCCTTCACCCGCGACGTCGCCGATTTCCCGGACATCGATTCCCTCCCCCAACAGCTGCACGAACTGGAGTTCGAGCTCACCGTCGACCCCGTGTATAATTTCACGAGCTGGCTGCAGAATACCAGTCGATACTTGTATCTGGCTCGCAAGCTTTCTGCTGCCGTCAATGTCACGGCCAAGGGGGCCGTCACGGTGATGCTAGCACTTCATAACATCGGGCGTGTGGCATTTGCTTCATCTGGTGATGATTGTTGGACTATCAGCAGCTGGAAGATGAACCAACTGGACAGGGCCCTGTCTTACCAGGGGAAGCTATATGTGGTGAATTGGGAAGATGGGCTAACAAGTGTGTCGGTGATCGATCCACCGTCACCGGTAACATCGTGCTTGGGTGAGGAATCGTCAGTGCCAGAGCTGCCGCCTCCAAAGACAATTGCGACATGTTCAAGCGACGAAATCCACCAACCTTATTTGGTTGAATTGGACTCAGAGATCATGATTGTGGGCTACAATGACAGCTCCTTTTCGCGCATAGTGATTCTCAAGCTTGCTGATCTTGTGTTCGGTAGAACTGTGCCTGTGACAAGCATCGGTGATCATGTCCTTTTTGCTGGTGCCCGGAGCCTGTGTGTCTCATCCAGTTGGCTGCCTTCCATTGGTGGAAATTCTGTTGTGTGCTTCCATGCTGGAGAGGACTATCTTGCGCAATACCATCTCAGCAGCGGCACTTGGTCAGTAGCCAGCGATGGACACCTCATGCTTAGCCCCCCACAACGTCCATGTGGCCTCATACATCACATCTTTACCTGTTGTGATCGGCAATCCTGGTGAGCATCTTCATTTCTTTTGACATGTTATCTTTGTTCTTGTTTAGGCGTATACTGCCTCTGGTTCAGCTAAAAAACCGTAAGTATATATGCTTATTGAAAGTAAACTTAGATGATGTCTGTGGTATGGGAGCTTATCTATCTCTATATAGTGACATTCAGGATATTTAGTGATATTTCAGTTACAAAAATCAGCGAGGGAAGTTTTTGGTGAGGCATTAGGATGTCTACATTTTAAGCCACTTGCATTGGACCTGTACATGTATAGAAGTAGGAATGCTCCATGAAAATTCCATTCAAAAATCAGAATCTTTTCAATTTATTTTTCATCTCCGATATATTCAAACCCAACTAGTTGACAGTTCCTTCCTCTGTAAGTTAGCTAGTGCCGTGTTTAAAATTTATCACCAATTAATATTGTGTATGGCATCAATTTGAACTGATTACTTGGCCGTTAACATTTTTTCTTGAATAAACATGCTACTTTTGACTATTTCTTAGTTCTTCGTTAGCTTTGATCTTCTTTGCCTGTAGGAACAAAGGACTCATGTTTTGCTTCAAGACAGAACCCAAGTGGTGGGCTCTACAGAGGTGGAGAAATGGGGTAAGTCGCTTTTGCTTACTTTAATTTCTACTGTAAGCAACTGTAGTGTCATTTCTTTTCTAGGCTTGTTTTTTTCTGATAAATTGGTTATATTAGCTCTAGCATGGTTGCCAGCAGAACAAAAGCTCTGAGCTACACTGCATTAGTCCTTTAGTCAGATACAACATTGACAGATACTGTAATGGTACATATTGGTATTGGAAGCACATAATAACAAATTCAACTTGCTGTTCAATTTAACTGTGTTCTACGTGCTGGCTGCTGCTGTTTCTGTTTGCCCTGAATAACTGGATGGAGTAGCATTTCTTGGTGCAAATACATCTATCTGTAGTCAACCGAGCATGGAGTTGGTTCTGGGTAATATTCACATACGGTTCAATCCATAGCTGGCTATAAAATTGCTCTTCCCAAACTGTCATAGATAGAGCAATCTCCTATTGCAAATACTTGAATAGGAGAGAGATGTCATCTCTATACATCTGGAAGGAAATAAAAGTACTGAGTTGGTACAACAAGTGCTACAAAAATCAGCTGCATTTACAGCCACTACGGGTGTGTTTGGTTCATGGGCCAACTGTAATTTACAGCTAGAGCTGATGATTTTTCCTCCCATTTTCTAGGCCTGAAGACTCTTTTTGCTGCGAAGATCGTCCAGATAACTTCATTTGCATCAAGCAGAAGGAAGCATGATTTCCAGCCTATGTGCGTCTCTACGACAGCGAATCTACTCTTACTTGCATCTCTGCATCTTCCGGTGGCTGCTCTCGGATGAATTTACAGCATAGCAATGTCGCCTTAAATGTAACCGTGAGGCTCGACTTTTGCATAGTAGTCACATTTTTGTCCTTGAGTATGTTTACATGTTTTGTATATTTTGCTCGTATGCACGCTATACTGGTACCGCACAAGGAGTCATACTCACAGCGTATTTTGTACGCTGCCATCTTCAAGTTATAGTATTTCAGCTTGTGCATAATTTGCCGCTTACTCGCTGTCTTTGCCATGCAATCGTACTTAATACTGTTCGTATTGGGTACCTTTGCTCACGATCGTGTGTACTCGTTGCATGCATGCGGTATATATATATATAGGATAAAAAAGGGCGTACCCAGTGTCATAGGCTCCCACACTATGCGGAGTCAAGGAGCAGATTGTTAGCGCACAACCATTCCCGCACATAAATGTGCAGAGGCTGGAGCTTAAACCCTCGACCTTCCGGTCACAGGCGGTGAAGCTCTACCACTGCACCAAAGGCCGCCCATTTTGCGGTATATATAGGATCCAAACCAAAATCTCTCTTCACTAGTAGCTGCTTTACCATCTAATCTTACTTATTAAGTGATGACATTCATTTGATGATATTATTTTACTTCACTGCTTCAAATCTGTTTTGCATATTCGTCACTTTCTTTTGGTGCACAATACAATTTGGTAGTGTCCAATGCATTATGTTTTTATTAAAACCATTACTTACATGCGATCCAATTTCTCTCTTCATGGTGGCCTCTCTCATTTAATGTAGTATCACATCACATCATCAGTCTTCCTATAAAAAACATCACATCATGTAAAATCCCCATGTAACACTACAATTAATGCTAACGGAACAATTTTAATTTGGTAACTGAGACTACTCTAATCTATACTAAAAAGCAAGACGAATTTGACGGTCAAATCTTACATCTTACTCTGACAATGCCTACACCGTCGGATTTTATGATGATCGAACGCTCTAGATTAATCTATACTAAAAAGCATGACGAATTTGACAGTCAAACTTACATCTTACTCTAACAATGCCTATACCGTCGGATTTTATGATGATCGAACGCTCTAGATTAATCTAAAGAGTCCATGTTGACTACATCTCTAATTTAGTAAAACTTTTAAAACATGTGCGTGTAGCAGGTGCCCTTCTGCTAGTTTTATAAAAAAATGCATCGACATCTACATCATTCAATGCACAAAGGCATAGAATCTCTTGGGTGCATTTATTTAATATTGTAGATGTTAATATATTTTCTATACATCACTTAGAGAAAAGTTGATAAGTTAGAATTAAAATAAAATTAAATAACTCATATCCATGAAAATATCGATATTATAACGGATTAGATAATATTAATTTTACATCATAAATATTACTATTCTTCTTTAGTTATAAACTCATGTAAATTGAGGACGATTTAACTTATGGGTAACACTAGAAATGTTTGTATATTAGACAGAGGATGTATGGTATTTGGAACGGAGTGAATGGGATATCTTGTAAATACTAGAAGGAAGGTTGTCAAACAAAAAGGATACTCTCTTCCAATGCATACTTTGATAATGTCTTAAGCATTTATTTTCTTCTTGACACCATTCCTTGCAGGCACGGAGCCAGCGGTGGGGCGGGTGGGGCTCCAGCCCCCCCTACCGCTGCGGTTCCAAAGGAAACCCTTTAATTCTCTATCCAATTTCAGAGAAAATATGTACACTAGGAAGGGCTAAAGTTTATTAGACCAGCAATCCAATAATATAGAAGCATAAAGCCTAACTATTACTTTTATTCAGTCCCTCCTAATTTTTTTCCTGGCTTCGTCCCTGATTCCTTGCATGAGATGGGTTCCTCCTATCCTCATTCCCTCTCTGTCTCATTAATATAGCCTCACAAAACTAAAAGTCATATGTGACACTGCAATTAGCGTTAAAATAAAGCATCCAAGTTTGAAGATTTGTAACCATCCTTAGTTCATAGAAAATGTATCAATATGTACATCATTAAATTTGTTTTATTGGATACACCATAATGTGGAATTTATTTTGGCATTGCATTTATTTAATACAGTAGTAGATATTAATATATTTTTGTATACACTTACTCAAAATTAGTTAGATAAGTTTGAATTAAGACAAAAGTTAAGCATACTCCTATTGTAAATTATATGATTTTTATTGTTTTAATTTATCCCAAGTAAAAATATATTAAACTCAAGAAAGTTTGTCTAAAGAATATCAACATTTACTATATATATGAAAGATGAATATTATGTAAAAACATATATCATAATAATGAATCTAGTAATATTCTATTAATTTTATATCATAAATGTTGTAAGTTTTTTATAATAACGTATTTGAAATGTACGTACTTTAGAAGAGTGAGTACTGATGAGTCGGCATCTCTAGTGTTAAGACGGGAAGGTTCTTCGATGAAAGAGCAAGAGAAATACACGAGTTTCTTTACCAAGTTCTAGAAGTTTAATGATGACACCACTCTCGCTCATCTTTCAGAAAAAAATATATGTACGTATATGTCATTCGTTAAAACCATATGAAAACTACAAAATTTCATTAGGCACACACACGTTCGACGGACACTGAGACGCCCTCCCTTTGTCGTCTTCTTCCGTGTGTCGTCTCCCGCGCTCCCTGCATGGTGTTCTGGAATCTTCCGCCACTTTTCCAGGACTGCGCGGCGGCCCACCGTCCACGTCGACGGCGACGTGGCCGCCGGGCTCCCCGTGATCCTGCCTCCGTCCACGTCGCGCGTGCATGTGTACAACCCCCTCGTGTACTCTCTCTCACCTGCGTTTACGGCCGTGAACCTCCCGCCGACGTGGCCCCTGCCGGCCACCGCCGCCCACCCCGTCACGGGCGGCCTATCCACGCGCCGGCTCGCCTACAATAAAAGCCGCCACCTCGCTCGCAAACCAGGGATTTTTTTTTATTTTAATCCTTTTTAATCTAATATTTTAATAATAACCTATTGTGCATCGTTGGTGCATGCGACACTTTGCTGCCAACATTTGGCGTAGACAGAATAGAAAGTGATAAAACAACTGAAATTGTTGTGCGCTTCAAAGGCGGAGACAACATTTGACATTAGGCTGACTAAGCTCAAATTAATGATGAATGAAGATGCCACCGAGTGGTTGGAAGAGCAGATGGTTACAAGAGCAAGTGGGCCGCTGCCTTTGACGATGGATCAAGGTACGGAGTAAACAACACCAATATATCAGAAGTGTTAAACAAAGTCTTGAAAGGCATTCGTGCTATGCCTGTGTCTGCCATTATGAGTTCACCTTTTGCAAGGTTAATTCATACTTTGTACATCGATGGATGAAAGCAAATGATCAGATAGCTAGAGGCCTAACCAGTTGTGTGGGAAAAGGTGCAAGACTTCACCTAAACAAGCATGGAAACAAACTGCGAGTATGTCTGCTGAGTTGTTTGATCCAACGTCTTAGTGTATTCAGTTCGGACAGCGACTGCTCTGAACGTAGGAGGAGAGATGACAGGGGACGCATATACAAGGTTGACCTGACGGCCGCAACTTGCACTTGTTGTGTTCCACAATTGTTACACTTGCCATGCTCGCACATGATGGCTGCTTGTCAAGTCCGAGGGTCTCTCACCTGTCTCCGATTATATGTCACAATTTTATTCCAAGGCGACCGTTCTTAACTTGGGAATCTCGATTCGAGCCGATACTAGATCAGTCACACTGGCCAGAGTACACTGGCCCCATATACGTCCCAGACAAAGACAAGAAAAAAGATAAGGTGGGTAGGCGGAAGAAGAAACGGCTCCGCAATGAGATGGATGGGTCAAACGGGTATGGCGATGATATGTATTTTTGGTGAGTTCGACCAAGAACCTAGCAAGAACCGTTGTAGTGTTTGCCATATGGAAGGCCATCGGAAGGAGCAACATAAACCAGGACGTACAAATGTTAGAGGTAGAGGCACAAATGGAAGAGGTAGAGGCACAAATGGAAGAGGTAGAGGCACAAATGTTAGAGGTAGGGGCACAAATGTGTGACCCAATGACATCTGCATCGTAGCTTGGATCATTTTCCTCTGAATCGATGCTTTCATTACTTTCCTCCTCGTCAACATCGGAGTCATGTACGGCGGCTTCCTTTCCCCTCGAGGATCCGGAAAGAGCACGTGAAGCCCCACTGGTCCGTGGAGAACCAATAGAAATGCCGCGCCCTGGACGTCCACCTAAACATGTCCGTAACTCGACGAGTTAGGATATGTAAGACATCAAATAATCTTAAACAAAATTGAGAGAAATGTAGAGAATGCTTACCAGGACTTCTGCTCCTAGAAGCTGATCTTGCAACATTCGTCTCTCTAGAGGACCGTGAACGTGCAGCAGAGATTGAACCACCACCACCACCACCGTCACCGCCAACAAAGGCCTCGTCGGGAGCAGCCATGCAATTCATTTTGCGGGCCATCCTACGAGCCCCTCGACGGACCCTCTGCAACAAAGATCAAAGTAAAAAAATGTAAACTAAACATATGACGAATTTTAAAATTTATGGACACCACAATATAGTCAATACCTCTATGAATCCCCTAAGCGCGGACGACTCTCCCTGTGACCCATATGGCACACCTAAAGCCTGTCCAGCCTCATTTGCTATGCGACTAAGCTGCTGGCCCTATAAGTTCAAATGGGAAAACATTGTAAAGTGGTTGGACGATGCATGGAGATATATGGTTAAGGTACACATTTTTCTTACTAAATAGTCTTCAATGGGTCCTCGCTGCGGCTGTGTACCACCCCGTGTAAGGTCATCGTACGCGTCACTATCTTCAGATTCGGAGGGCAAGTCCTCGATGTGGCGTGGGTCCATGGCCACCTTGAGCTTCACCTGCTGTACGCTTCAACCATTGCAAGTAGTCTTCTCTATAAGAACGCTCGCGGTGAATGGCACCCCGTGCACAATGAATCCGTGGCGGTTGTTCCATTGGTTTATGTAAGCCACGTGCTTCTGCTCCCAATTCTTCGACCCCCGCTGTGATCGGCGGTCAATGCTGCATCAAGTTCAAGCCCCTTTCATATTGAACATAATCACTACAAAAGCTGAATGAGAAAGGTGGACACAAGTTCAAGGTACGTACTTGTGAAGCTCCTGACTTGTAGACACATGCTCTACTGGGCAAGCCTGAAGGTAGCCAAATTGGCGCATCACACGACACGGTAGGTGGTACTCGACCAAGAAGAAGCAAATAAGTGGCAAATTTGCACGCCATAATTCACTGTGCTCCGTGCACACAGGGCTCAGCTCCATCTCATCAATCTCATCCCTCCGATACGGTGTCCAGTCACCTATCACATACAATCACAATTTATGAGGCTCAAACTTTTATAGTACACAATCAGATAAAAATTACTGTTTTCTGATTTCTGAACAGCCAGCCAAAAGATTCATACGCAACTAATTACTTGTCAAAATGAGCTCAAATTGTGATATGACATGCATAACATTGGTTAAACCAGATCCTCACATATGAGGCTGAAACTTTTGATATTGCACAATCAGCCAAAAATTACCAAATCACTTACATGTGATTTTCGAACAGGCATAACAAAGTTACAAACAAATTTGAATGACAGGCATACAAAGATTCAACTTGTGCAAGAACTAAGTTTCAAACTAAAACAATGATCAGCATACATCACTAGAAAGCTAGCAATTTTAAATGGAGCAGAAAACATGATGTATTGACAATTTACTCACATGGCTATCCAACAAACAGTCCAACTCATTGCTATAATCGATGTACCGCCGCATTGGGTTCCCATAAACATTTAGAATATTTTTCCAAAGGAAAGCGACAGTCGGTAAGAGCCCTCATCATTGAATCCCCAATCCTGCACAGCAATACAGATTCATTTCAAAATATTACCTACATGGCTTTCTATCCAAACATATAACATCAAACAAACAAGTACATGTAACTTACGCCAGGTGGTCCACGGTCTGGCCGCCCAACCGGTATACGCTCCCACATCCAAACCTGAAGCAAGTAACAGCATCCGCCGAGGCTTGAGGAGTCACCAGTGCGCCGGCAAGCTTCACACATTTGACGATACACCAAGCTAGTTGTAGCTGAACCCCAACTGTATGCAGCCACAACCTCCCACTGCTGGCTTAGGATATCCACCACATCCAAGACAATGTGCTTCCACTCCCATCCGGAAACAAAAACCTCCACCAAATGCCACAGCCACGCACGAGCATGCCTCTGCATACACCATCTGCGCGCCAGGAGGTGGTGGATGGCCGAAGTGCTGGATATCCAACCAAAGCTGACTCCGGTAGTCTTTCCTATCCTTTGTACCTTCAGGCGGGTCCGGTGGACGAACTCCCAACAGCAACCCAACTCTATCTCGCCAACCAGCAGGGGAGATGTTTCCCCGTGACCGCACGTCCGTCTATAGGCAGACCCCAATACATGCAACATCTTCAAGGTCACAGTCATCTCACCGGCGGGAGGTGGAAGCTGTGAGTCTCCGGCCTCCAGCGATCCACCAGAGCTGTCAGCGCAGCACATCCATCATTGGAAGCCTCCCTTGCACAAGCCTTGCCAAAGGAAGGAACCCCGACCGCCGAATGAACTCGGTGTACCTATCATCCCACACCAACGGGCTGTGTGTACGGGGACGAAGAGGCCTCAAGATCTGCAAAGACCAAACATGAAATGCACAATATGTTAGCTACATTACTATAACATGAAACCGAATTAAAAGGTTACTTCAAACTTTAACACCTGTGTGCGTTCCTCCAGAATCTTCCCGCGGTGCCCATCATCGTAAAAGTCTCAAGCAAGGGGTATTGCGGGTTGACCGCCATTTTCCTAAAAATTACACAAAGTAATGCACGGCGTAAATTAAATATAAATGAATTATCTACAGCAAACTATATTTCTAAGAACAAAATTCCACATTATCTCAGATCTTTGCTACTGATACATGGCAAACAAATTATATACGTTGTACAGTAATAAACTAACATGATATACAATGGGAAATTTGTATATACATAAGGTACACATGTTTTTCGCGCTATAAACATCCCACATTGTCTCAACTACACCAACACCACAACATAGTACAAACGATTCCTACATACCAATCAATATTCATACTCATATACAACATCAATATCTACATGCCAATAGCACAACGAAATCCGTCCATGCAAGACAATCCATACGATAGGAAGGCGTCACCAACGATACAATCCACGATCTAACACAAGTAACCGTGGCCGTTTCGTACTAATTTACCATGGGAACTCAATACTAACCCTAACCCTAGCACCTCCACACGGCCAAACCAAGGGCAAAAAAACAGATCCAAGTGGATAGGATGGAGGAGTTACCTTCCTGGAGCAAAATCCACGGATCCCCCCCTTGATTTGGTGGACAAACGGTCCGATCTAAAGGGGGGGCGGCGCGGTCGCCATGGGCGCGGTCGCCCTCAGCTTCGGTCTGGAGAAAGAAAGAAAGGGAGGAGGAAGAAGGAGAGGGGCGCGCGGCGGCCCTGTGAAGGGTTTAGTCGCGCCAACAACATTGGACGACTAAGAGCTCAGTCCGCTCCAAAGCGTGTGGCGCAGCTAAATCCACCAAACGGCACCTCCGAGCGCCCACGCTGGCACTACGCGCTCGGTGGGTTGGGGCGGCCGAGTGCCAGCGTGGATGGTTTAGTCCGAGCCACATGCTTTGGGAGCGCTGAAGTATAGTCGCTCCAATTTGTTAGCCGCGACCCAAAAGGGCTACTTCTTGGAAATTTAGTTTGGGACAGGTTATTATTAAAATATTAGATTAAAAGGATTAAAATAAAAAAAATTCCAAACCAACCAGCACAGCACACAGCAGCAGCAGCAGCAGCAACAGAGCCATATCGACACTCGTGTCGTGTCCCGCAGCAAAGCCACTTTCTGCTACAGCTCGATCTCGACTGCCCCGTGCACATCAACTCCGATGGCAACCACGGTGATGGCCTCCCTCGCCTTCCCCCCCCGGCCACCTTTCCGTCCGCGTCCCGGCTTCACCCGCTCTCGCGCCGCGGCGACGCGCCCTGTCTCGTCAGGCCCAGGCCGACGACGACGCTGAGCCATCAACTAACGAGCCGGCCGCGGCGGCGCCATCCTCCTCCCGTCTCCGCCACCACCCCGACCCCACGCGGCGGTCGGCGGACGGCGGCGAAGAAGCCATAGAGCCCTGGTCCTCTGGGACTCGCGTGCTGTTCACTGCCCAGCACCCGAGCGGATCAACTGGCCGCCTCGCCATGGTGGGCTTCGTGTCGGCGCTCGCCGTCGAGGCGTCCGTCCCGGGCAGCGGCCTCCGCTCGCAGGCGGGAGCGGGTCCTGGCTGGCATGGTTCTCGCACCACAGCGCCGTTCTCTCGGTGGCTCGCTGGTGCCGGTCCTCAAGGGGAGACAGCGCCGAGGCGAGGAGCGGCGGCGTCATGATCGCCGACGCCGAGCTCTGGAACGGGCGGTTCGCCATGCTCGGCCTCGTCTCGCTCGCGTTCACCGAGTACCTCACCGGCGCGCCCTTCATCAACGCCTAGAGCTGCCGCCGCCGGCGATCGTGCGATGGAGTAGAACCCCGGCCGTGTTGTCTCTTCATTGAATTTGTGTGCCTGTAACTGTACACGTAGCTTGGTAGGAGGGCTGCGGCGTCTGCTGAATTGCTTATACAGTAGTGATACCACTTCTTCTGTACTGTCCTCATGCACCAATTAGCTAGGAAACATATTATTTCAAAACAATATTGCAGGGATGAAATACCGCTGATACTTTTAATGATACCTTTTATAGATCATAAATAGTAATATTTTTTTATATAATCAGGTCAAACTTTACAAGTTTGACTTAAAAAAATGATGATGATTTATTTTGAGATGGAGGGTGTACTCTGCGAGCACGTAGGCCGTACCAGCGGTGCTCAGGGAAAAAGAGAAAAGAGAAACAAGAGAGAAAGCCAAGACAGGATTATATTTTGTCTTTTTTGAAAATTTATATAGGGCACTTCAAGTTTCCTCGTGCGGTTTGGGAGCTTCCACCACATGGTTCTCCAGCAGCGGCTGGTCCCCCGCGCCCCCACTGACCTACCGCCATGTGGTCCGCCCGTCAGCAGCCGGTTCCATCCCCGCCCCGACCTCACCACTATGCGTTCCACAGCAACCTCACTCGACATGTGCACACACAATAAAAAAGAAAAAGTTCGGAACACAATTTCAGATAAAAAATTGAAACAAAATTTATGAATCAAAATTTTCAAAACAAAATTTAAATAAAACAAAAGTTTCTGAAAGCAAAACTTTTTGAAGAAAAGTTTTGAACGAATAGAAGTTTCTCAACGAAAAGTTTGGGAGCACAAAATATGAAATAAAAAAATTTAAAAGCAAAAAGTTATGACACATTTTTAAAAAGTTCAAAAAACTATTTTGAAAAAAAATCGAGCAAAGATTTGTGAAAAAATCGAACAAAAAATTCCAAGAGAGAGAAAGAGGCGGATGTGGAGCCGGCCGCTCTGACGGTTGCCAAGCAACGCAGCCGCCGTAGGCCGCAAGAGACGACAACCCCTGGATAGTACGAAAGCCGCGAACACCTCCACTCGAGCTTAGCAACCCCAATGAAGCTCACCAATCTGCACCAAGCCGCATCACCACTACAAAAGTTTCCTCCCATGGCCCTTCGTCACTAGGAATGCCAAAGCTGAGTTGGTCTCAAGAGACGACGCCTCCAAGGAGGTTGCGACGCCAAAGACGTCGCCGCCGCTCGTCCAGGAACTGAACTGGGTTTACACCCTGAGCCTCGTGCTGCAGGGAGGGATCTCCGAGATGACGCCCCAACAGGGAGAGCGACGCCCAAGGGCGCCGCCGCCATCGACACCAGTAAGAATGCTAGCAAAGGCTTTCGTCCGGAGTATCCCCTAGCCCAACACATACTCAGCCTAGCACTCCCTGTACTAGAAACCATGGGAATCGACTCACGTAAGGCGACATCGTGTAAGGATCTAGATGTCGCCTAGAGGGGGGGTGAATAGGCGAAATGACCAATTTTAACTTCTAATCCAATACTCTGCCTGCTGTCAGCTCCAGGCGGTTAAACCGCCCCTGCTAGGCGGTTAAACCGCCCCCTGGCAGTGAACTATCCAAATAATTGCTAGAACCCCCTCTTGCTTTTCTAGCACCAAATGCACTTAGAGTACTTCTTGTACAGGTATCTGATCATATATTTAAGCTCCGAAGTTCAGACCCGCTGCAAGCACCAAGCAAGTTCAGCGGTTCCTAGTCTCCGTTTGAGGAACCCCGCAAGGTAACCTCGCCAAGGTGTATACACGCCACACCTTAGCCCTTCACTAAAGATGGTCCTTTTCCACGAAGGAGGCAAGACCAGCCCTTACAAACTTCCGGTCGCTCACCACACGAATGGGAGCTTACCGGCAACGCCTAGCCGTCTAGGAGCCAAGCTCCAAGAGTAACAAATGCACAAAGAAATTTGACGCTAACCACGAGTGCTCAAGCTATGGTTTGCTCTCTAATGCTCTCACAAGATCTCTGAGCTATCAAAGCTCTCAAGCTCACACCCAAAAGCTTCACTCAACCCCAACTCAAAAATTTCAACCAAAACAAGCAAACTCACAAAGAGTGATTGGGGGAAGCTCCTCTGCTATTAGAATGTGTCAAGAAGGCTTAGGAATCACACAGAACCAGCAGCCCTCAAAGGAGAGGGCTAAGGGGTATAAATACCCCATCCAACAAAAACTAGCCGTTGGAGTTTTTGTCATGGCCGGTTAAACCGCCCCCTGAGGCCGGTTAAACCGCCTGTTCAAAAATACTAGCCGTTGGAGCTGTCAGAGGTCAGGGGCGGTTAAACCGGCCCCTTGGGGCGGTTAAACCGCCCTGGGTCAGTGAGCACCCACTTGCTCAAAATTCTTCTCAACTCTCAAGGCTATCTCTCTTAGGTTGTGTTTTGAGCACTAATGTGGTGTTAAGTCAAATATTCAATGTGACATCCCTCTTGATAGTACGGCATACCTATACTCAAGAATAAATATAAATCCAATTACTTGCTTGAGCTTGAATGCCTTCAATTGTGCCGCACATACTCATTTCTTCCTTTGAGGTCTGTCCACATTGCTTATGCTTGAGCAAAAACCAACTTGAGCTAGTGACTTGAAATTTTGACATAGAATGAAATCCACTTCTAGTTCAAGTCACCTTTCTTCTATAGATATTGATACTAGCTTATATGAAGTCCACATATGATCATGAAACATCCAGTTGATCCGTAGAAAGTTTCGTCACCCTTAGCAAAGAATCCATGACTCAAGCCGCAACTTGATCACACATTGCTTGGTCCTTAGAAACACTATCCCGAAATCCAACCTTTCTTCCATGCTTCACATATAGCCACATATACACTTGTATCATTCATAAAATTCATCCATTTGCTTTGACCATAGAACATTATCCAATATATCCATGTCTTCTAATGCAAGTCATACACCAAGTGTATAGAGTCTTGATGTCCCATACCACCATTTCTCTAGCATATATTTCTTAACTTGCATTTCTCAATTTTATCCAACCTTGATCATGATGTCTCATTTGAGTCAACAAGTCTTCACTTGGTTAAGAGACCAAGTCTCTTTTCATGTTTCACACTTACTTGTTGTATACCATATTATATTACTATGAGAGCCATCAATTCTTCCTTTGTGAGCAAAACATTTATGTATTCAACCAATGAATACACACGAATCATGAATATTCGAATTAAATCCTGCTCATAATCTTTACAAGACATGTTAGTCCTTTAATCGTTTTGTCACTCAATTCACCAAAACCCTCTTAAGGGACTAGATGCACTTTCACATCGCTGTCGTGCCTCCTCCTGCTGCGAGTAGACCATTGCAAGCAGTCCAACACCATCGACGACACGCCGGCGTCAGCCGTGCACTGTCGCCGCCGCCCTTGACCCACGCCTGACGCCGCCTTCGCGTCACCCTCATGCCGAACTATTGCGACCTTGTCGTCGCCGCGTGCAGCCCCCCACTGCCACGCGACCTCCACACCACGGCACGCACCTCCACCTGTGTCGGCCCCGCGCCTCCCCCTTGCTGCGCCTCCATGGCGCCGCCACCGAAGGTGAGGGGCCTATGGCCGGAGCAAGCAGGGCCAACGAGCAATGGAGGGCACCTGAAGCGCTGCCATGGACCCGAGGCGTCGCCGCTCCGGTCGCCGTCGTCCGCCACCGGCGTCCTCGTCGCCAACCGAGCGCTCTGGCCGTGTGAGCACCAGATCTGGCCGGCGCCTTGCCGGATCTGCCGCCGCCGAGCCCCGCCGTCCCGGGCTGAAGCCCCACCGGTGAGCATGCACTAGGCGGCCCGGGAGGCCGCGCCCTCCCAGATCCGCCAGGAAGAGGGGGAAGGAGCCTCGCTGCCGCCGTCATTGCGAACTGCACGGGCTTCCGGCGGCTCCCTCGGGCTGCAGCACGGCGTAGGAAGGCGGTGGGGGCTGGGCGGCGGCTAGGTTTCGGGGCTCCGCCCGCTCCCCAGCGCGGGGGCGACGGAGCGGTCTTTTTCGTGGTAGAGCATACAAATTTGAAACCAAATTCTATAGATGCTCTTAATTTTAGACTAGACTACTTTGGGTTAACACTTAACATTGACTAATGTGTTGTTCAGAAGAAGAAAGAAACTGCTGAAAGTTATTCAGTTGCATATTAAAAATTGACATTAAAGATCTCACCCAAATGCGAAAACCAGTATATTTGGTGTCTAGATTGAACAGAGTACCTGAAGGGCTACTGTGCTCTGGTATTCAGATTTTCTGCACAAGCACACAGCCTCGATTTGTCTTGTCATTAGCTATTCTCCATCTTGGGCGAGCCAACCACTTCGACCAATGCAACAATGTCTTGTCATTGCTTCGCTAGCATGATGGACCTCCGCCAGCATGCCGCTGCGTGGGAGGTTTAGCTGATAGCACAGCACTCTTTGTGGATCATATATGAAGTTGAGTACAGTAGAAAACTTCTGTAACCTAATTACAACTGAGTGGATCTCAGCTGTCTCGTCTAATAATGAGTACAACATAAACATGCATGATTATTCTCGTTGAAAACTTGTACTACTAATACATATGCTTCCAATTGCAAAGCCACCCTTCAATGTGGTAAAAAGGTCCGAATATGATTGCCAATGCAAAACCCATGCCAAAGCCCAAGCCAACACAGATGAACAAAATGATGGCATCAAATCTGTCCTGCCACAAAGTATTGTGCTCTGGAGCCAATGTGCTTCGAGTGGTTGAATCTGGACCTTGAGTGCCACATTCCTTAGAAAGCTGAATTCCACATAGGTCAGCATTGCCTTCAAACGAACTGTTGGGAAATGTTAAGAATTGGTTTCCCTGCGGTATTCTTCCGCTCAAGTTGTTGTGTGAAAGGTTCAACCAAGAAAGAGAAGTAAGAGAAGTAAACTCCTGTGGAATTTCTCCTGAGAGATAGTTGCAAGAGAGATCCATTGATTCCAACCTCATCAAGTTACCAAGTTGTGATGGAATTTGTCCCGTGAAGTTATTGTGTGACATGTTAAGTCCGCGAAGTGAAACAAGCCTTCCAATTGAACCCGGAATGGAAGTATGGAACCCTCAAACGAGTTATTTGAGAAATCAATTACTTTGAAAGCAGTTAGGATTCTTGTGACACTTAAAGTGGCTTCTTTGAATGTGAGAATAACATTGTCTTGATAGATTGATTTATTCAGTGATATATTTATATAATGCCCTAATATTTGCCCCTCATCGTTACTGTTATTCCTCATTGCTCTCAAATTATCAAACCATTCTAAATGCAAATCGCCAGAAAAATGGTTGGAGGACAAATCAATTATTTGCAAACTTGTGAAGTGTTGGTGACCACTGCGAAAATCCCTTATAGTACCATAGAGTTGGTTAGATCTCAAGAGAAGAATTCGAAGATTTGGAAGAGTGCCCATCCATGATGGAAATGAATCAACAATCAGATTATTACCAACATCAAGAACCTCTAAATCCTGGCAATTTGCTAGAGATCTAGGTAGTGCACCTTCAATTCGATTTCCATTCAAATCCATCGTCTGAAGCTTACATCCTTCTCTGATATTTTCAGGTAGAACACCATATAATTTGTTTTCTCTTAACTTGAATATGCTCAGGTTACCTCTTTCCATAAGACATGGTGGAATCGGTCCACTAAAGCAATTGTAAGATAAGTCCACGATCTGAAGGTTGTTTAAACTACAAATTGAAAGTGGTATGTGGCCGTTTAATTTGTTTTTTGACAAATTGATGTAGATGGCGTTTCTAACATACTTACCAAAGTTAGGTTCAATAGAAGAGAAGTTATTATTTGAATAATCCAAGGCAAACAGCTGGTTGGATGAAATTAGTGGTATTGGTATGCTTCCTTGAAGTCTATTAAAACTGAGATCAAGAAAAATTAAATATGACATCTGGCACTACGGGGGCTGCGCCGTTTGCCGTGTGCCTACGGCGCACGGCAAAACGAAAAACCCACACGGCAAAAGTACAGCTTTGCCGTGTGCCCGTGTGTTGGCGCACGGCAAACGTAGGAGCACACGGCAAACGGACGTTTTCCCGTAGTGTGGACAATAGGAGACCTATCTAAAGTAGTAAACCTGTTGTATGAGAGGTCCAAAGAAACAAGGCGTCTCTCCCACAACCAACTTGGTATGGCCCCTTCAATTTGGTTATTCGAAAGGTCGAGACCTTGAATAGTGTCAAGATATTTTAACGATGCCGGAAATTCTGTAAGGTTGCAAGATGAAAGGTATAAGGCCTGGATTTTAAGGGAATTAGGGAGTATTGTATTACCTTCTTTTTCTAGGACTGATATCATATTGTTACCTAGGTTAAGATAAGTGAGACTTTTCAGCCTCCAGATAGAGCCAAGTTCTATTGTGTCTGATAATTTATTTGAGTCAAGATCGAGATAATCAAGATTCGTGAGCTGAAAAAATGATTTGGGTATTGGGCCTGTCAATTGATTACCTCGTAAATCGATCTCGAACAAAGGTGACAATAAAGGAGCAGGAATGTCTTCCAGTGAGCCAACAAGCTGATTCTCAGTTAGAAGAAGACGCTGCAGGACTCGAAGGGCAAACAAAGACTTCGGAATATTTCCTGCATGTGAAGGTAGAAAATACAATACCAGTCAGAATGCTGGTGACTTTCTTAATGGTTTTTCACAATGAAAGCGACAGAACGAACTTGAACCAAATTAGCATCTCACTACGTTCAAGCTAAACACATCCGATCGGTTTCCACAGCGTGAAGAGCAGCTTTGGAACGAGGTGCTCCACTGATGGATGCACTCCACCACGGATTGAAATCCGAGCTCGTGGCTTGGACTCTACCATGGCAGCGTCTCCATCCATGTCCAATGTGTCTGCTGGCTGTGACGGAAGCGGGAGTGATACAAGGAGAAAGCGAGAGGCGCAGAAGGTATCTTACATTACTCTGTTTGGCCACCTTATTCCTACCTTATTATTCCTATATTTTTGTAGTCCTTACATTTATTGTTCCTTTGTTTCAAAGAGTATTTCGGTGCTACAAATGATATATACTAAAGTTGATTTCTCATCGAGAGAACATTAACATGTAAATCTGGTCAAAATAATAAAAAAAATCTGACAAAAAATTAATGTTCTTTGGTATATCTTTTATTGGAGTTGGACCAATAATGTAGTATGGTATCTGAAATGTATCGGGATTCAGGTCAAGAGAGGAAAAAGAAGGAAACATATGGCTAAAAATTAAACAATTGGCATTATTAAACTTTAGTTACAGAAGACCTAAGTCCTCGGTCGTGTAGGCATCTAATCTTCCAAACCTGGGAATTGGCCAAAGTCTCAAAGTGAACATACCTGGGAGTTTCTCAACGTCGCCGAAAGTTACTAACCAAACACTTTTTGCTTGTTTTCTGAAGGTCTCTCCATTGATTTTATAGTGTTAAATTTTCCTCTTCACTTAAATGCATTATTATTTTTTAACGGTGTATGCAAAGCATGTCATATAGTAGGTGTAAGATCTATCTACAGCATGTCATATAGTCTCACCGTTGATGTTAGAATACGAGACCTCCAAGGCTTCAAGTTGGATCAGCTTTCCAATTGTGGAGGGTATTGGCCCAGAGAAAGTGCAATCATAAATTTTCAAAGAGGTCAACTTTGTAAGATTGCCTATCCATGATGGCATTCTCTGCTCAGCGAAGTCACAGCTCGAGAACTCAAGCTCTGCCAACTTTGTAAGATTTCCAATCTGGTGCGGTATTGGCATGGGGAAATTGCAGTCCCCCATATACAAACTTTCCAGCCTTGTCAATTCGCCAATCCAAGTGGGAACCAATCTAGAGAAGTCGTAACCATCAAGCAGGAGGTGTGTCAATTGGGTAAGATTGCTGACCCAAGATAATCCTCGGTTATCCAAATCTGATCCCACGAGTCGCAGTCGCAGGTCATCCAATGATGAAAGCTTAGATATCAAAGATGGGAGTTCATTGTCAGTGCCCATCGTGTTAAGCCCCAGTGTCTTTAAAGACTCGAGATTGGCAAACGAGGACAACATGTCATAAGAGAAATTTGTCCCTACTAGATCTAGTGTTTCCAAATTATTTACAGCAGGGAAATATGTTAATCTCACAGAAAGCATGGGGTTACCGGACAAATCAAGCGTCCTCAATTTTTTTAGCTGGAAGATTTTTGTTGGAAAATGGCCTTCAAAATGATTTCCTGATATGTCTAAAATTCTCAGGAAGATAGCTCAGAAAAGTACTCAGGGACTTTGCCGGTGAGCTTCGAATTGTCTCCGAGGTTGATCACTCTAAGTGAGCGAAGCCTTGAGAATGAAGGGTGGATAGAACCTGATATATGACAACCAGACAAGCTAAGAATCTGTAGCTGGGGAACGGAGTCTGCTAAAACGGTAGACCAAGCCGATCCAATGCTCCGTAAACTAACCCCATCAAGATAAAGCTCCCTCAAATTGCTCATGTTTGTCATGAAGGTTTGGAAACTACGCCGTTCAAAATACAAGCCATAATTACTAGACAAGTCAATGGTGACTAGGTTCTTGAGGCAGGCAATTCCAATTGGGATCTGACCCCTAAAATTTGTCCATGAGAGGTTGAGGTGGATGATATCCGTGAGCCGCTCAAACCCAAAAACTGGAAGCACTTCATCAAAGTAATTGAATGCAAGGCTCAGGTTCCTGAGAGAGGTGAGGTTGAAGAGCGCAGGATCAAGACGAGGGCTCCTCAG
This sequence comes from Urochloa ruziziensis, assembly GCA_015476505.1. Taxonomy (NCBI): domain Eukaryota; kingdom Viridiplantae; phylum Streptophyta; class Magnoliopsida; order Poales; family Poaceae; genus Urochloa; species Urochloa ruziziensis. The sequence goes on along the minus strand of CM027119.1, from coordinate 4,213,770 downwards.
GAATAACTCACCCAGGTTAAGAGAAATGACTCTGCCTAAGGCCATGTCGCAGGTGACGTGCTCCCAGTGGCAGCAATCTGTTCCAGCTTGCCATGATGATAAGTTGGCACCGATCAAGGAACCTTTTAGCTGGAGGAGGGAAGAAGCTTGATCCGGGAGGCAAGGTGCTGCGGTGTTAAACATGGCAGTGGCATCTGTGAGGAGGCAGCCTATGAACAAGAGCAGGGCTAGGAGGTTGTGGAGGCGTTCCTTAGCAGGAGCCATTTTCTCTACTAGCTTGCGGTTTTCCAAATTCCAATCCTGGACTGTCTAGATATTATGTTCCCTGGTTGTTCTGAACCATACATTCCGATCGCTGACTTAAGAGGAAGACCAGCAAACCGGTGCCAAAATAAATATTCCATATAGTCAAACTAAATATTCTAAAAGTTATTAACAGTTAGATTTTCAGAGGTTTGATTGAAATCTTGTTCCAAACATTATCTTTTGTAGACAAGGGAGTAATAAATAAGTGAAACTCAGATGATAAAAAAATAAAATAAGAGTTTGTACAATTGGACATTCACTCGTAATGGTCCAGGCCGGACTCTTATCCTTAATTAAAAATATACAATTGGAAAGCAGAATAGCAAATAAAGAGTACAGATAAGTATGGCTCAAAAAATTACAGTATATTTTAAAGATAGAGTCCAAATAAAATGAAGTATAATATAAGGATATGAAAAATCCATAACTATAGATGAATTAAATAATCAAATTAATTTCGATAGGAATTTTAAAACAATAAACCATCAGAGTTCATATCAAATTGATTGAAAAAAATTAATCAGTGGATAATTAAAATTCACACATTTCTTTTAAAAATATCCCTTAAACAATCGAGGTTCCTTCGAAAAACAAATGAAGGTTCATATTATGAGTTGTTTTACAATGCTTTAAAAGTACCACGATGTACCAAGAGATACCTTTCCTATTTTGGTAAAGGTACCTCTTGGTATGGATTTGACACTTTTTGGTACCTCTGTTTAGGTACCTCTATATACTCCCTTTCTTTCCACCGTCCGATTTCTCGAAATGGATGGTTTCTCTCATATTAAATACATTTATGTGCAAGTGCAGACAACGGGAAAGGGAAGGAGCAGAGCAATGGCTGGGTGACTGTCTAAGGTCAACAGTTCGAGAGTGACGTAAGACCGATTTCACTGTAAAGTGGCAATTATTGTTCCAATGTCGCCGCTGTAGGAATTTATCGCCGTGCAAGTCAGTCAATGCGACGCGGATCTAGTAAGCCGCGGTCTACGTCCCCCCTATTTCCGAGCCGACGTGGCGCTGACATCATGCTGATGTCAGCACGACGTCAGCGCCATGTCGGCTTCTTCAACCTCCAGCCGAGCGCCCGAGATGTCGCCGACCACCCAGCTTCTTCGCGCCCCGCCGCCGGCTCTGCCTGCCGCCAGACCTCCACCACCTGGCCGGCGGCGCCATCGCCGCCCGGCCTCGCCGCCGCCAACCCACCGCCACCGCCGGTCCCACAGCCGCCGGCGGCCACCACCACCACCCTCTCTAAATCCGGTCGGGGATTCACCCCCTGGAACCCCGAAACCCTAAGGCCGCCGCCTCCCGCCGCCACCCTCGGCCGGCGGTGCCCGCGCCGCCCTCCAACCGCCGCCGGCCGGACCTCCGCCGCTGCCGGCCACCACCACCACCCTCTCTAAATCTAACGGGGATTCATCCCCAAAACCTGGAAACCCTAAGCCCAACACCTCGCGCCGCCGCACCCCCTCTCCCAGAACCCTAACTCTCCTGCTGACATCAGCATCCACGTCATGGTGACGTCAGCAATCTACTGTGGCGCACGAATCTCAAAGCAAAAATCGAACGGCTGGAAAGAGGGAGGGGATGTAGACAGCTGCTTACCACATCATTTACGCGGTCTATGCCAGTTGTGTGGCCGTTTGCCGAATGCCGTGGACACGATTGAGAAGATCGGGACGGCCTCTCCTCGCGGTCGTAGTGCGGTTTTCCTGTCCGGTCGCCATCGATAACCCACTTTACAATTGTTCTTTGTTTATGGCCAATTGCATCATCTGCACGTACGGAGACTTAAAGCCTTACTTTTCCTACTTCCAAACTGAACCTGGGTTACGACATGGAAGGCCATCCGGATTGGGCGCTGAGATCGGCTGTTACCCTGACGCTCCAGCTACGGGTCTCTGAAGAGTAAACGCTTGCCCAAGTGCTGGCCTCCTCATCGTCAGTGCCCACGAAGACTACGAGGATTGGAAGGGGCCAGTGGGCCACCGGTGCAATCGAGACGATCACAGCCTGCTTTTGCGCAAAGCACTGCTCCGGTGTAGTAGGCGTGCGAGTAGGGAGGCAGGGGCTGGTGCTGTTTGTCGCCGGTGGTGGGGTCCCAGACGACGAGATCGAAGGGCCCAAGTCTGTGGATGAGCACCCGGCCGTATATTAAAAAATGCTTAGCTCAAACTAAACCATATATTCAAAAAAATCAACATTTAAATGATTTGCATATGGTTCCAAATGATTAAATTTCACATAGTTCATAGGTGAAGCACGAATTAATAACCATCCGAAGCTCAATAATTCGACAAATTTAGGCAAAATACGTTGGCTGATATATACACAACGTACTTGTTGGTTAAGATCAAAATCTTCATGTGATATTAACAAAAGATAATGTTAACTGCCATTATATTAAGTTGAAAAAAGTTTAAATTAGTCTCCTCAAGTATAGCCACAGTTTGAATAACCCACTACTATAACTTGGTTCAATTTACCTCGTAAATTGTATCATTTAATTCTGTTTTTCTCTTTTCACAAGTTGAATTTTGATTTCAAATTTTACAGGGTAATAGTAGACACCACAGTGCATGTTAAAAATATATATTATATTTTTCATTGTTATGTTTATATGATTTTGTAGTCTAATGATTAATTTATTGTTAAATATTCTAACTATCAAAATATTGATAAAAAATTATAATTTATTTTTTCTAACATGGGTTATGATGTGTACTATCGTCTTACAAAATTTCAACTGAAAATAGGTTTTCACCTATGCATGGAGAGATAAAAAGATAAATTGTATTAGGTGCTAAATTGAACCAAATGGCATAGTTTGAAAGGTAAAATAAACCAAACAGTAGTTCAGGGGTTATCCAAACTTTGGCTAGGGGAGTACTTTGAATTTTTTTTCTATTAAATTTTTGTAGCGTGCTCCACACATTTTTTTTTTTGGTTATTGATCTAACTTCAAATATAAATAATCTATTTACATTGGGTTAAATAGGATGGCAATAAATCAAACCTTTACTTATTGACAGGAGCTGCGGCTCGGTCAATCTAGACCACCAACAATGAGGTTGTCTTGGATAAATGTCAACCAAAAATTTTTTGTAGGTATTGTTCAAATGAACACATTGGCTTCAGTTTTTGGGCCAAGTTGTGGCAAAGTGAGGATGGCCATGATTTTCTTTGTCGGGCCCACCCACTGTGATGCTGTCTGTTGGCGTTAGGGCATTTTGGGCTCCAATTGAGCTAACTTCGTATTACTACTAACTATAGTAAGATTCCATAATCTATTTGCACTGCCGCTGCATCTTTCTTCAGAAGCAGCAACTAGCTTCGCTCCATCTGTTTTGCAGCTTTCTTTCCAGCCAAGCAGAACCGGACCAAAAATCTCTTTGCTTTGGGACACCTTCCGTGCTGCAAACGCAATCCTCCCCACATACTGAATATCTATCTGGTGGTACTTGTCTATCGCCACTCAATCCGGGCAGTGAAATAAAAATACATTCGCTGAACTAACAGTACTGAGTATATTCTGAAATCTGAATAGTTGTCCCTTTCAGCCAGAGGATTATATGCATTTTTGCGCCAAAATTCAGAGATCGTAGACTTCCTTTACAATATATGAGCCTAGACGGGCGTGTGCGGTAGGGATGGAGTAGCTGCTCCATGCAATGGATGTCTCGTCTGACGACGCTCCCATGATTCCTATCAATGCCACACCTGCCGCTTCGCATCAGGCTGTTGCTTTCTTCCTCCTCGATCGACGGCGCAGCGCATCCCTTCAGTCCATGAAGATAGTGGTGGCCGCGATTCCTCCGCGGGAACGTGTGCGGGCGCCGTGGTTGGAGTTGGAAGCGAGCAGCTCGGCGGCGACCCGGGGCGCCTCGTGACCTCCGCCGCGGGGTACGTGCGCGGGCGGCGGCCCCCGACGCTAGTGAGCGTTCGCCGCGCCACGCTGGCCAGGTCGTCCGCCATGTCCAGCAGCGTCAGGAAGTAAGTGTTCGATCCTCCGGGAAGCACGAGTGCTCCGCCGCCTTCACCGGAAGGAACAGGGCGACGAAGAAGTTGCGCCACAAGCTGCGGCGGCGGCGCTCCCGGCCGGGGCCACGAGCGCAAGGCGTGGCGGGCGCCCTGGAGGTTGCCGACGACGCGCTCTGCCCCCGGGACGTCGTCCGCCACCGCCCGCAGCTCATTGGTCTGGGCATGGCGCGTCGCCCGTTGCCGTGCTCCTCTCCGGCCGACGATCATCGCGCGTCTGCCGCCAGTACGCGAGCACGCAGCCGCGCCCCGGGGTGCCGCGGCGGCGGTGCTCTGGCGAACACAAGGGCGGACGGTGTTTGGAATACCGTCCGGGGTGGACGGTATTTCAAATACCGTCCACCCCTGGGTAACATCTGACCGTTGGAGCCAACTCGTACGGCTCTGATCGTGTGTTGACTGCGGTCAGAGGCTGTCAGGAGCCTTTCGTTCTCCTCGTTAGCCAGACAGGGGTGCGGGAGATGGACAGCGCCATGGCGAAGAGCCCCGCCGCCGCCGGTGGGGGTCGCTGGGCCAAATGGCAGCCCTCGTCGTCGCTTTCATCTAGAACGACGGAAGCACCGTGCCGACGGCATCCGCGGCACGCCGCCGAGCCGAGCACCTCGATGTACCCCTGGGAAGATGGCGCCGCCGCCGCTGCCGGTGGTGGCGGCGCGCGGCGGAGGCGTCGTCGAGCTCCGCGGCCGCCAGCATCCGCCGTGTCCGTGCGGCGGCGATGAGGCTCGGGTAGGCGCGCCGCGTCGGCTTGGGCGCCGCAACGAACCTGCCGAGAAACGACGGCGTGGCGGGCAGACGCAACGCCACCGCCGCTGAGTCGGCGTCGACGGAGACGGCGAAGAAGGCGCGTCAATCACAGCAGCGGCAACCAGCACCCCCATCAAGCTCGCTCTGGCGACCGCGATTAGCGTGAATTTGTGCGCTGGCCTCAACCTATCAAACTGCCAAGTCTTTCGGTAATTTTTTCAAAGAAAGAGAGAGACAGGCAAACTTGAGCATTGACTGGCACTGAGGAAATCATGGGCTCGGTGACTGCCATCTGTCAATGTCCTAAAGGTCAATAATTCGAGTCAATCGAGACTTTGACTTAAGACCTACTGATCAGTGAAGTGGAAGTATGAAATCAACTAAACCAGTCAATGGTAGCTGTCTGGCTGTCTGCCGTGTGGACAAAATCAAGAGTGCCCAGATTAGCCAGGGACGTACCCATATTTGGCACATCAGGCTCGCTCGAAACCCCGCCGCGAGCAGCGAAGGTCACCATTCAGCACTCGTGAGTGGACGGGAACCGCGTCAATGGCGTTGCGTGTTGGGTGCGCGCCAAACGGACAGTGAGGTAACGGCGAGGTACGGGCACACTCCGAGTCTGTAACGGCAGCTCCGATCCAATCAGGGCCGGCCCTACCGGGGGCGAGAGGTGCAGCCGTTCCAGGCCCCCGATTTTTTGGGCCCCCACCCCATGTATGTATACATAGCAGGTATAGGGCGCCGTATGTAGATATATAGGAATAATATATGTACACATAACAGGCGCCTGAAACGTCGCGACGAGTCCTCTCCTTTCCGATCGTCAATCGTCTGAGAGAATCACATCGCCTGCACGGCGGCCGGCGGCGGCGCGGCACATCGCATTCACATCATCGAGCAGACGGCGACGGCTGACGGCAGCAGTCACCAGTGCCGTGCGCCGCCGTCCAGTTCGACGGGCCCCCGACGCCGGCGATAGTCACGGCCACGACAGTCACCCAGCGTGGCCGCGCGAGAGGAGTGAGCGTGAAAAAAAGACCTGGTGGCTAGGTTGGGCTGGAAACTAGCGGAGGGAGCTCGGTTGGGCCTGCTGACCCAAACAGAGAGAGACCGAGCAGAGTGACAAAAAGAAATAGAAAAAAGACCGGACGAACAGAGAGGCCTGGTGGGCCGAGTTGGGCCCAGAAGAAGGTGAGAGAAGAAGATTTAGGATTTGATTTAAAATCCTAAATTTCACCAGGATTCTTGGAACCAAATAAAGCCACAGAGAAAATTCACCGCATAAAGAAAATTCAGCAGCCTGTCACTCTATTTTAATTTGATTTGAACCGGGAAAAAAAAACGCTGCATAACATTCTAGTACCTCTCTTCTCAAGTGAACAGGAAACATTCCAACATTCCCTACCCAGAATCATCTGAAGCAGATGAGTAACCTACCCCTAACACGCTCCGCGAGAGAGATGGTAAGCAACAACCACATTGGAGACATCAATACAGCAGTGCTGACGAGGAGTCGTGTCCCCCAATCAGTTTGTGCTTGCCTCCTGTCCATTGCACAGTCAATTGGCCCTCTGACCTGCCAATGCAAAAAAACATTTCTGTCAACCAGACAGCTCTATCTCAAGAGAACTAAGACAGTAACAAGTGCTACCGGTTCAGGGACCATCAGTATGTAGTTCATGTATTGACAAACGAATCGCATAATGTCTCATTGTCTCTAGCTATTAAAAGTCTAATTTCTAATAGGCTAACTACTTCTTCAACTCGTATACTCCTAAATGGTGAGCCAGGAGAATCCACTAGACACCAGTGTGGTCTCCGTCAAGGTGATTCCTTATCCCCCATGCCTTTTATCCTTATCATGGATGTGCTCAACAATTTATTCGTCAAGGCTAGAGAAGAAGGGTCACCGCAACCGATGTAACAATCGTGTACAGGACAGCAAGTCTCATTGCATGCAGATGGTGTGGCCCTCTTCATTAGACAAATTGGGGTAGAATTACAGATTACAAAAGAAATCCTAGATTGCTTTGGCAATGCCTCAGGCCTGCAAACCAATCTTCAGAAAAGTTTGTGTGATCCCAGGTGCGGATTTGGTAGAAAGCACTCTTCAGCGTCCACCTGATACTCCTTCAGAGTTTCCAAGTATTTGGCATTACCAATCACTGATAACAGTTGTGCAAGAGGGGCCTGCTACCTTGGATCGAGGAAACTGCAGGACTTGGCAGGCAGAACTATTATATTATGGTCAGATTTATTTATCAGCCATCTTGGTGTACTTATTTGATTGCCATGAATGTGCCTAAATGGGTGATTAAATCAATTGATAAGATCAGAATATCCTTCTAATGGATAGGCAGGAAGGAGGTTAATGGTGGACGCTGTTTGTTAGCTTGGGAAAAGGTGGCAAGGCCAATTGGCCTTGGTGGTCAGGGCATTCCACATTTACAAATCATGGGTTGGGCTTACAGATGAGGTGGCTTTGACTGCAACAAAACTCATCAGAGCGCCCTTGGATAGGGCTTGACATTCCAGTCCAGCCGCAAGTCACAGCAACTTTTACGGTATCATTGGTTACTCAAGTTGGGAATGGCACAAACACTCTGTTCTGCACTGACAGATGGCTGCACGGTTGTTCTTTGGCTGATACCCCAGCTGTAGTTGCTTGTGTACCAAAAAGAAGACTGAATAGCAGAACAGTTGTGCGAGCTCTTGGCAACTGAGCATGGGTTGGTGATATCCAGGGAGGGCTGTCTTTGAAAGGCTTACTTCAGTACCTACAGGTTTGGGTTTGGGTTTGGGTTTGGGATGCCTTAGGTGGTTTGGCACTAACCCAAGATGATGACAGACACTCTTGGAGGACATGAGGGGAGTAGATCTTTTTCTTCCAAATCCACTTATATAAGCCCTTTTTCTATGGTGCTATATCCTTTGAACCATGGCAGCGGATCTGGAAATCATGGGCTCCATCCAAGTGCAACGTGTTCTTGTTGCTGGCCATTCAAAACAAGTGCTGGACATCTAATCGTTTAGCACAAACAGGGCTACCTCACTCGCAGCAATGTGCTTTGTGTGATCAAGAGGAAGACAGCGCAACACATACTCATAAATTGTGTCTTCGCTAGACAATTGTGGTTAAATCTTTTGGCCTTCTGGGACTGGAAAACACAGCACCTAGACGCACTGAAAAAAGCTTCTGAGTGGTGGAGAAAAGCAAGTAAAAAGGTTTCAATAGTGTTGCGATACTTGTGGACTGGACCCTGTGGATCCATATGAACAAATGTGTTTCTGATGGAGCTTCCCCCTCTTTACAGGCTGCCCAGCATTTCTTCAAAGAAGAGATGATATTATGGTGTTTTGCTGGAGCTCAAAAGCTTGAGGAGTTACGTCGCGTAGAGGGCCTATGATAAGCTTTTGTTCCTGTTCGGGTCGTAATCTACGCATAACGGGGTGATTAGTTGATGTGTTATCTTGTAACCTTTCTCTTATCTCCTAGGTGAGATATCAGGGTAGCCTTGTTTGGGACTCTTTCCATCTGTCTCTGTTAAAACAAAGATGTGCAGCTCTCCTATGTGTTCAAGGAAAAAAAATAGAAAATCCTATCAACGAGCACTCGCACCCACTTTGTTGATGAAAATGGGCACACAAGGTAATGGGGTGCTACCATTACTACCCGTTTTTGTCTAAGAAAAAATCAAACGGTCACAAAATCAGTAACAGAGAACTCTAAAACACACGAGCTTATATCCATGGCAGACATAATAGGCAACTAGTATAAATGTTTACGGAAAAGAAGGGACAAAGCAAGCTTAGTACCTGGACCGCAAAAGCTCATGTACGGTAGGACAGCGTAGTAGCCGCCTGTCTCGCCAACCTTCCTCGACTTCTCCGACTTGAGATCAATGGTGAAAACGCCAGCTTTTGGTGTCTCCAGGAATATAATATCCAGGCCTTCAGCAAATCCAATAACTTCATGTGAAAACAAGGGGTTACGGTCCGGGAGCAAACCCTGAAGTCGGATGACCCTGCATCGCTTCCATCCTGCAGTGTTGCCATCACCAGTCCATGACCACAGGTGGAGGTTGTCACCCTCGATGCTGGCAAATCCCAACCCACCATCCTCCGCAGCCATGAAGACACCCGTCTCCATCTCCCCGTCCGTCTCTGGCGCATCAACAGTAGTGAGGCTCCGCTCGGCCAAATCGTACTTCAGCACGGCCTTCCCTAGCTCAAGGGTGAAGTAGAGCGCATCGCCGATAAGAACACTTGGTTTCGCCTCAATGTAGGAATGGAGGTCCACAGCAGTCGAGGCACTGAGATCAGCAATGGCCATTGCGCTCCAGCCACCGGTCTCTGATGAGTACATGCTTGCCCAAGTGCTCCCCTCCTCATCCTCAGTGCCCACGAAGACCACGAGGAAGGGGCCACCAGTGCAGTCGAGATGATCACAGCCTGCCTTCGCGCAAAGGACTGCTCCGGTGTAGTACGCGTGCGGGTAGGGGGGCAGGGGCAGGTGCTGCTGGTCGCCGGTGGTGGGGTCCCAGACGACGAGGTCGGAGGGCCCATGTCTGTGGATGAGCACCCGGCCGTGGCGGGAGTCGAGCGCCCACCAGGTGCGGCAGCCCAGGGGCGGCGGCGAGGAGCAGGGGGAGGCGACGGTGGATACGAAGCGAGGAATCGGCCCCTCGTCGTACAGGTTGTGGACGAACCCGAGCAGGGGCGGCTTCCGGTGGAGCTCGCGGTAGCCGCGGCGGAAGGCGGGATCGGAGACGACGCGGAGCCACGGCTTGGAGACGAGCGCGGCGCGGACGAGGTGCGCCGGTTCCTCCGGCGGGATCCGGAGGAGGATCTCCCCCAGGATCTCCTCCATCAGCTCCAGCGGGGCGGGCGGGCGGCGAAGCGGCGGCGGCGGCGGCGGCGACATCGTTTCGGGAGCCGGCGGGGATGGGGATGGGGATTGGGGAAGAACGAAGAAGAGCGGTTTGGTTGGGGATCGTTTCGGGGGCCGGCAGCGGCGGGTTTTGGTTTGGGTGCCCTTTTGGTTTCGGTCTTTCAGGGGTCGGACTCGGACGGGTCGGTTCGGAGAATTTCGGTTCCACTTTAATCTTAGAAAAACCTATTTGTCCATTGTAAAATATATTTAAGTTTTTTTTCAAAGAGTGAAACCTATGGCCAGTTTGACATAGCTCAAGCTCACAATTTTTTATAACTAAAATAATGTGATTTAAATATAAGTATTCAGTCTGAAATAATTTAAATACTCCTGATATTCCTACCGTCCAGTTGTAGAATTTTTTCTTGAACCTCTGCAAGCATTAGTGTGAGATTTGGTGGAATATCCCCCAAAAATGGGAAGAAACAGGTCACATTATACTCTAGAAGTGATTAACTTGAATGAAGCCTATGGCGCCATTTGGTTTGGATTAGCTCTGTGTTCGGACGCCAATTAGGAGGAGTAAGCATAGGCTAATTGGCAAACTAATCGCATAAGTCCGGGCTATTTTATGAGTCCTAATTTATCCATGATTACCCCAAATAATGCTACGGTAACTTCAGCATGATCACAAATAGCTGGCGCGCAACAGTATTCCTGCTGCTCTTTAATTCAGGGAAAGAATCCCTTTGCTTCTTGTCTCTAAAGACATGCTCTACAAGCACTTTTAACATCACAACCCTCCAATCCTCTATATCTGGCGGCAACTCTTTCTTTCAAAATGTCTTTCAATTCAACTTTGTGCGTCATACGCGATACTTTTATCAACAAACAAGAAGGAAATTGCAGAAATATGAATATACTGCGGCAGAACTTTCAAGATACAAGAGAAATGAGGACACTACGCAAGCAAACTGAATGTACTACTGGAACATGTTGATGACACCAGAGAATTAGGATTGCACCTAGTAAAGCTGCTGTTACAGTGAGCTATTTTTAGTCCATTTACAAGTCTACACCTTTTAACATCAGAATATCAACAGAATAAAGTATGCCACTACATAAATTCCACAAAAGACGATTAGCACAGCACCACCGACAGAAACATGTAGGGATCAATAGCATTACTCGCTGCACATGCTGATAGACATAAAGCTCGATCTAAGCGACCAACACATCACTTGTTATCTAAAAGAGCCAGTGGCAATCAGCAATTACTACAGTCAATCACATCAGATGAACTTGCCAGTATCTCCAGAATCCATGGTGCTTTTCATAGAAGTAAGCTCTTCCTTGTCAAGGAGTTCACCAGGTACAGAAAAACCAAGCCGCAAACAATTGCAATGTTGCTGTCACAGTAGAACTCAGAATGCTGGCATGCTGCAGATTGTGATACGATGAAAATGACAAAAGGTGATGGCGATGTGATGCAATGCGAGTATGAGACAAAACTATTTCCTGGATGTCGGGTCATCTGAGTTAAGATAGCCCATCTTCTCAGACAGCACATTCATATCATCCTCAACAACAGGGTTGTCATTCTCCTCACAAAGTCCTTCATTCAGCAGTTGCTCCCAGAAGTTGTCAGTCAAGTCCTCCTGGGGCATGTCTTGCTGCTGCTCAGAGGTACCAAGATCAATGTCCTGTGGCTCAACCAGGCCTTGGCCATCGAGGGCTGGACTCTCAAGGTCAGCTGGGATCCCGTCAACAAGGAATTCAACTGACTCTTGGGGATTGAATAAAACTGGTGAACCTTGCTCTAGGCTGCTACTAGCCCCCAAGTCATCAACTTCGGGACCCTGATCAATGTGACGTCTTCTTTTCTTTGAAATAGCATCTTGGAGCTCCTTTCTCATCTCATTCTGGGAAATCAGGTGCTTTAAGAATTCAGGATTCCGCATAACACGTGCCAAGAATGCCATCATCTGCTGCTGCTTCTGCTCAGTGCCTTGTAGCCTATCCTCCATGGCTTTGAGATTTGCCTTTGTGTTCTGCTGCTCCTGCCTTAGCTTCACCACTTCTGCCATCAATAACTGCTTGTCTCTCTTCAGCCGGTCAATCTCTGCATCATATCCAAAGTGTCCTACCTCAAGATATGGACCAAGAGACTGCTGGTTTGAGGCATTCTGAGCAGGAGGTTTTCGACGCCTAATGTTCTTCAGGAGGTGCGTCTGTCCCCGTAGAAAACTCTCATTCGCAAATTCCCACCTATCAGGGTCCACCTTCCTGAAACCCTGAACAAGCCAACAAACAACATATCAGGATGGTTTAGCTTCAAAAGACCTCAATGCAAAACGACATGACTGCCTTTTTGGTTAATTTTCCATTATATCACAGCATTGACAGATAATCTGTAACTACACAAAGTATGCCACACATCTACCTCACTAGGATATGTTCCAGTTCACTTTGCACAGTGTCAGTTTGCATGTTTCCAGTTCTTTCTTCAGTTCATTTGTTAATCATCTACTGTTTTGAGGGCCAGTCATTTTTTTTATACTTAGGGCCAGTCATTTGTTGTCCCATTCAAAAGCAAACAGGTGGACAATAATAAAGCCTAACAAATTAATGTCATGATTATGAAAATATTGTTTCACTTAAGAAATATTGACTTTATTCAGAGAGAAACCTGCCCAAGAGAGAAAGAATGCGGTAATGCACAGTCCAAGATTGCATGAAGTTTTGCATTTGAAAGCGACACATGACCTAAGATGTCACTGTTGCACCATGCACATGATCACAAATAGCTTCAAAGAGGTGGCACACAACAGTATTCCAGCTGTTCTTAATTCAGGGAAAGGAGCCCTGACAGCAATACATGAAGTACATGCTGCTGACTGCCTTAAGAAAAAGGTCATCCAAAGACAAATTGTTATTTATAGATAAATGTGTGCCCAAAATACAGCAGCAATATTTCCCCAAATGCCAACAAGATTTTCTTCTTCGTTTTCTTCCTTTGAGGACAACAGAGTAAATGTGCCGGACTGTGCATGCATAAGTTCCTCATAATTTTATTTAACTGGTCTGAGAGTTCTATGAAATTGTACACAGAAACCTGAACCTGAATATGATGCATACCATAGTACTAACTTGCATCATACCTGAAATATGATGTAAGTTAGACCTGCTTGTTTAATTAATTGCCAATGTCATTCTGAAGAACAAAATGTCCTTATCAGGAGAAACAAGAAATAAGATTTCCACAAGGCCACTACTCAATCAGAGAAGTTAAAGTCTACCTAGCAATCTTCAATGCTTAAATTGGCCTCTCTGCTGTTCTATTGCTTACCAACAAAATACAAAATGATAATTCCAAGGATTATACCAACTACTTACAAAATAGCCAACAGCATTGCATTTGGAAGCTTTGAGTAAGCAAAAAATAAGCTACATTCATTCCTCTAAAAATTCAAGCGTCACACACCGCTCAGTGCTGAACCGTAAGGGGTAAACAGGCACTTACATAGGTGTTGAGCTGCCTGACGAAGCTGGAGAAGTTGTTGTGCTTGAAGTGCCTGGGCAGCAGCACGGTGGCGAAGGCGTGCGGATCCCATACCACGAAGCTGTTGTTGGTGGCGCTCCATGAAACAATCTGGTTGGTGGCCGGGTCATCGACCATGTCATAGGTCTTGGTCAGGAACGGCGGTGGCCCATTATCGTGCAGCCCCTCCATCGGCCTCGGCACCGCAGCCGCAGCAGTGGACGGCCCATCCCCAGCCGCCGCTGCACCCGACACCGAACCACCATCCCCATGGCTCTCCTCCTTCACCGTGTTCAACACTGGGTCCATAGCCAAATCCTAACCTCCCAGCCAAGAAACAACACTAGAATCTCTACTCTGACGCCGAAATGGTCAGTTGGTCAGAGTGTCAGTAAGCTAGCTCCCTTCTAAGCCAAGCACAATAACAAGCAGCTGCTCCTAATACGCCGGACACGCGCGCGAGAGCGCATCGATCTAGCACGGGGATGGGGAACAGGATAAGGCGTTATCCTGGCAAGAACACCTCACCATCTTCCCCACCCAGCAAGCACACATGTACAAAAGGCAGCCGACAAACTGGGTACCAAAGCGCCAAGCTAGGGGGGAAATGAAATCAAAGTCGCCGAGGAGCCTGAAACGAACACACCAAGGAGTAGTGAGCTTTTTACCGCCGAAACCAGAAGCGCGGGGAAGGATAAATTTGAGCAGGAAAGGCGGGAGCTTTTGGGCGAGACCGACCTCACCTCGCGGTCCGCCACCAAGAGGGGATCTTTTCTTCTTGGTGCCCCGAGCGCAGCGGGCGGCGGTGGTCACGAGCGCGCGTGGGGTGGCGGCGGCATGCTAGATGTGGCTCGGGGATGGTGGGTAGGGATAACTATTTCGGGAAAGGAAGGTTCTGGAAGGAGGGGGGCCGGAGGTTGGGACCGGTGGGGAAGGCGACTAGGGTGAGAGAGAGACGAGAGCTGGTCGGTGCGGTGAGGGAGGGCGGGCCACGTGGCGGTGATGGGCTTGGGCCTGGGCCGTAAATGGGCCACAGGACACGTGTCGACGCGTCCGAGCTGCTGACGCACGCTCGGGCGAGCGAGCTTGTTGCTTGCTAAACGGATTCTAAACGGATCGAATCAAAATTATATATAAATTTGGCCTACAAATGATTAGAGCCGAGTTGGATCGTGAAGAGGGCATAAGGGTCATGGCCCATTACCACCCCTAAGTGGAAGGTAGTCAAAGGCGTTTGCGAAGGACGATAGAAAAATTTTAGTGTTGAAGTACTTTGGTTGTTTTTTTAATAATAATTTTAAATTTCTATGTTCTTCTAATAAAATCTAGTGATATTTCAATATCATTTTGCAGCCGTGAACAACAAATTTTGGCTTGTTCATTTATGGTGAAATTTGTCCACATAGGTTGGAGTTTAAAACTTGGCATGGGATCTTGCGACTTTTAGCTTAGTGTATGCGGAGTAGTGTGTTTCTAAAACATCAAGTGCGTTAACTCCACGGCAAACCTTTTTTTTTATTTGTTTATCTATTTGCAACTCATCAGGCCTGAATGCCTGATCAAATGATCATCGAGCAGAAGACATGCGCATAAGGAATTAAGGACTGACTACAGTCTACAGCCTACAGGTGTGCTTAACTGCTCGGAGGCGGTTGCAGCTGATGTTTCGGTGACACACCCTGCAAACCTGAAACCAGCCACAAAAACATTAACAAGATTATCATGAAACTCTTGCTGTTTAACACTGTCATCGGCTAGACAGGCAGACAAAGACCTGCTAAACAGTAGCATACCACTGCACGGCTGCGTGGTCAGCACGACATCTCCATCATTCACAGCGTGCGTGTAGGCTGTTGCATCGCCATCAAACAGTTCGACACAGCAGCTACTCCGTAGAAAACAAGTGGTTGGAAGGTGTCAGAAACACTATCAAATGTACTAACAGTATACTAACCATGTCAGAAGATCCTATCGTCGGTCAAATGCACGAAGGTGCCCGAAGACCTATCCTGACATCATCAGGTCACCTTTTGAAACAGCTTTCTGAATAATTTTGTTCACGGAAGCTGTATTTACCTATTCTGATAAAGTTGTGTAGAACATGTTGTCTATGTACAGGACAGCTGTAGTTACAATGGTTATGTAACAGGGAGAGCGTAGCTACGTGTACCTGTTCCGCTGGTAGATAAGTTCGCTGGTTGTGGCTAATATTGGCTGTTTCAATAGTATTCTGTGAGATAAAAGAAGATAAAATAAACCAAAACAAGCTGTATGTGGCTGGAAAACATAGCTGCTGTACTGTTGTACTGTAACAGCACAGGAAGGTAGATCTTCAGATGGATCACAAATCTCTCATGGTTAATTTCAGTAAAAGCTGAATACAGAGAACAGAACCTGGAAATTACATTATGCACGAAAATCACTTTATCAGGATACAGTTCAGTGATTAGCACATTACTTTTACAGAAGCCGCAGGCATCGAGTTTAAAAGCTTTATCAATGCCGGCTCCATAGATCTAGTTCTCTCTCTTTTTTACTTTCTTGTTGAAGACATCATATTACAGTGATTAATTAAGAATTAAACCAAGAAAAAAATGAATCAGGTCAAGGCTGTCATGTGGCGCACCTACGTGGTATACAATACACAGTATAGCACCACAATGTGTCAGGGCTCTTGGCTGTTCACACGTTTCTGAAGTTCTAGCATTTCCTGGTGATTCGGGTCCAAGGAGAGGGCGGCTCTACAATCACGGAGAGCGCTTGGGACATCCCCGATGTGCTCGTGGAATGCGGCCCGGAGATGCAGCAAGTGAAGGTCAGCTTTGAAGGCGATGGCACGGCTGAGCTCTGTTATTGCATCATTCTCCTTGTGGCTATCCATCAGCACTGTGAAAATCAAAACCAACAAAACGTTTTAATTACATTGATATTCTGTGCAGAGCGATTACATGAAAAGATCAGATGTAGTTTTGCACTGTAGTTTTCACAGAAGTGAATTTTTCTTTACTTCTGTGAGTATTTCACACTAAAAAAGAGTGGTTCTTGTTCTAGTAATAGCCTATTCAATTCTTGTTAGCTGCACTCATCAAAGTGCAAACCTAGACCAAATGTTAAGAGGAATTCTGTGAAGTGATACAATCTGGGAAAAGAGTATAGTTACACTTGATGGTGAACAGCAATGAGATATGGCAATCCATCAGGGCAAACAGAGTAATTCAGTACACTGTGCTTAAAACAAAATTTCAGTATAAAGCTGTATTGAACAATGGATACAGTATTGGACATTTTAGATAAGAAGAATAGTATTTCCATTTCTGACAATATTGACACCTTAAACCCTAAAACATGGGGTGAAGTAGAAGCAGCTAAAAGTTACTTGAAAACAATGACAGTTAGCGGAAAAAATGTACACAGAAACACTAATATGGCATAATGTTGCATCTCAAGGCATGATTTACTGGTTTCCAATGCTGAACCCAAAAAAGAAACATGAAGAAAAGTTTCAATTTGATCTAACCTGCTGCTCGATATCTGTACGGATAAACACGTAAAGGATCCAATTGGGTCACTGTTTGCAAATCTGTCATAGTTTGTTCTCGCTCGCAATATTCTGAGCGCTTCTCATAAGCTGAAGCATTGTTTTTAGCTTTCTCTATCAACTTTGTCATTTCCTCATATGCAGCTTCCCTGTTGTTCCTGAGGAAATGAACACGAGCAAGACCTTGATGGGCCCTAGTGTGTCGAATCTTCAGGGCACTTGTATAGCAATCAGCTGCTGAGTCTAATTTTCCACAATCAACATAGACACCACCAAGGTTATTCAAAGCCTGCAGTTGAAATAACACACAGAGGGTGTTAATGGCCCCTGGTACCACAATGAGCAATACAGACAGACTTTTCTATACACGATACCAGCCACACATGCATAAATCTCAGATGTTCTTGGTACTCTTAAACATTGTGCAACGTTCTGGTTGCTACTGTGTGTGTACTTGGTGGATCAATGTCAGTCAAGATGAAAGTAGGAATGCATTCCTTAGCCGCAACTTCATGAATAAGTATATCAACACCTTTCATGTTGTTCAAATTCCTGAAGTTTTTTCAATTCTATTTAAATTCATACACTACATTGCAGTGATCACGTTCGCGCCTCCCTACCAAGGATTTGTGACAGCCATCATAGATAATATAATATTTTTTTGATTTGTGACAGCTACAATAGATACTATAATATTTTTTTCTCCATTTCTCCATGGCAGCTAATACACCAGCAAGCACCATGCTACATGCTTATATCAAGATGTTGAGTGTGTTTGGATCACTTAGTGTCTAGCAAAGGATAGAAAATCTTAAAAAATTCACAACGACATCGGATGAGCCAAGTTTCCCTTGACTTTACCGAGTTTAATATATTGGAGATGCTAGAGTAAAACTCAAATGCAATAAGTTACTGAAAGTAAAGAATATCAGGAATCACTTTTGCATTGGTAAAAGGCAGCACGAACCTGACCCTTCCGAAGCCGGTCTGAAGGGCACTTCAATGCATCTTCAAGAAGTGAGATAACAGTCGCAGAATAAGAAGGATCAACTCCCTGAGTCAGCCAAAACGTAGGCTTTCAGAAAGAAAGCCTCAAATGACCTTTGAATAGAAATAGATTCTTCTGCTTTTTGTAGGGCCTCCTCACAGTGTCCAGTGTCATACAAAAGCCAGCCCTCATATACTAGCCGTTCATGCTCAGTTGCAGCGTGATGTCTTGCCAATTGCAAGCTGTGCATCGCTGCCTCAGGACAGTTCAACCTGGAAGCACAAATATCAAGCACCATCTGTCATAAAATTGGAGACAAAAACAGCCATAACAGAATCACATGAGAGGTGCTAGTAGAATTTACCTAAGGAGCAGCAAAGATTGCCTAAAGTACAGAACACCTTTTGCAGCATCTGATTCAAGCATCCGGTAGATCACTGAAAGGGAACCAATATCATCCACTGATGACCAGCGCTCATACAGTTGGAGCCAACACTCAGCTGTATTCCACTGCTCAACATGTGCGCCAAGAAGAGTGCCAATTTTGGAAGCAGCTACACGTCCTTCCAACATCCGATACTCAGGTGAAAGAGTAAGAATTGCATGGATATCACAGATGGCAGACTTATAGTCTTCTAGAGCTAAGTATAGACAAATCCGAAGCTCCAAGCACTCCAATGCTAGCTTGAAACCCAAGAGTCGGTTAATTTCCTCCAAGGCAAGTTTGGCGTCTTTCTTTCTCATCAAGGATGCAGCTCGATACATGTAAGGGTAAGTAAGTGTAGGATCCAGCTCAGTTGCTTTGTCAAGGTCTGCCAGCTTTCTATCACCTTCAGAATACAAAGATCTCTCCAGATACATCCACCCTAGTGGCAGATTAGATGCTATGACTGAACTGAGTTTCTCATAAGCCAAAGCCTTTTGGCCTTGCAGACCAGCAATTCTAGCAAGACCAGCAATGGAATATACATGACCCGCAGATAAGGCAACCTCAAATCGGCGTTCAGCTTCAGTATATTCCTTTCTCAAAAGTCTAATACATCCAAGCTGATGAAAAGCTATTTGCTTCTGAGCAGGGGTAACTGCTAACTGAACAAGCTTCTCTGATAAGCATGCAGTTGTCTCTGTCCTCGGATCAATGTTCATTGCAACTTCACTAAGCAAGCAGTATAATAAAAAGGAGGCTTGTCCAACCATAATAAGTTGTTGCTGAACAGTCGCACCCAAGAAGAGGCTAATTACTAGATCATCAGTTAGACAATCAGGAAGCTCCTGTAAAAGCATCTGCAAACATGAAGCAGCAAGAACTGGTGCGTCTTCTTCAAATGCCAACGCCATGAGCTCAACAGCATCTTGCCTTGACGAAACAAACGAAGCCAGTTTCCTATCACAGGCATCTTTTAGCGTGTCACAACAAAATGTATTTGCAAACACCAGGATCTCCAACAAGATTTCCAAAGGCAAATCCCCTAAGCTAAAAGTAGAACTGAATTTGGAAACGGCCCTCATGCCCTCCAATGAGATACCATTCTCCGACAAATCAACAAGCTCAAGCTGTGACTCAGTAAATGGTCCATTAAGCATGGAGCAAAATGGGATTGACAGAGATGCAATCTTGCACCTATCACATGTCACTCTACCATCTCGTATTTGAAATGTCACCATGGAAGAAACTCGAGATGAGGAGCCCGTTTCACATGAACCAAATATCTCAAAATTCCCTACAGGCATCTCAGAAGCAATATCCAGTGGGCCAAACTCTCGGCAGCACTTCCTGCATGATGCAAGGACGTCGGAAATGATCTCCTCGCCTCGCTTCTCATACCGCAGCCATGCCCCAAATATGACTTTCTCGTGCACGGTGCTTGCACATCGCCAAGCAGAGTGCAGGCTCCTTTGGCGCAATTTCGCCTCTCCAAGGCCCCTAAACACCTGGGACTGGACCAGATACAGCCCTGGCCGCTCGCTCGGCGTGGATTGCTCGAGTTCTTCAGTGGATCCTAGACAGCACCTCGACATAATCCAAAGGCTTATACAATGGCACTACCGGTGGCTCAGCAATCTTGATGAGCGACTCACTGCACATAGCAACGAAGTAAGTAGTCAGGAAATCCAATTCAGCAGAATCACAGTGAACAGTTGAACTGAGCTAAAGAGTGAGCAAAATGTCAGAATGGCGTTGGGCGGGGGCTCACAATGGAGGACGGCGAGTAGGATGACTTGGGCAGCTTCCCCCGCTCCACCTGCAGCCACGACTGGGGGTTGAATCCGTAGCCATGGATGTGCGGCTCGTCGCACGGCGACTCCGAAAGGAAGCTGCTCCTCATAGAGCACAGGAGGGAGAAGACCTCCCAAATCTCCACACTCTCAGATTTTCACACAAACCACAGATATAAATCGCGAGGTAAATGGCATAACCAAACCAACCGCGAAGCTCGTGGGGGGAAGCCAAGGACCTACGAATCAAAATCCACACTGATCCCAACTAATTGGGGAAGAAGGTGACTGGGAAAAGATTGGAATTTGATTCCTTTAGCAGCTAACCCGACCACCAACCGATCCGACCACGGGAGCCGGACCAAATCCGGCGAGAACGGGCCAAGCGGCCCGGCGAAATCGCGAGAGGGACGGCCCCGCCGGACCGAATCTTGACCGGGGAAAAGAAATGCTGCCCCGGGGACGCTCCGCAGGAACGAATTCGACGGATCAGGTCGATAACGGGGCAATGGCGGAAGGGGTGAGGGAGCGTAGGGCCCACGGGTAGTGGGCTGCGGGTGAGCTCGGGTTGGGATCCCTGCGGGAGCAGCTTCGCGGAGGGAATGGTAGAGGAGGGAGACGAAGAGGAAGGAGGAAGAGGAGGGGAGCCGGGGAGGAGAGGAAAGGAGAATTTTTATATTTTTATGATTTGCTAGTGGATGTGGAGAGGAATAAATAAAGTATTGGGCTTTAGCCTGGTAGAGATATTTTAATTTTTGTAGGGTGTTTCTTTTCTGGAAAAAATAATAGGAAATATGTGTGTGCCCTGCACATGAATCTATGCAGAGAATGTGGGGGTGCAGGTCCAATCCTCCCTGGCGGTAGCTTTGATCTGAAAGAAAAAGGCACATCCCTAGTCAAATTTTCAAGAGGGAATGTAGATCAAAATATCCTTCTGT
Organism: Urochloa ruziziensis; assembly: GCA_015476505.1. Lineage (NCBI taxonomy): Eukaryota > Viridiplantae > Streptophyta > Magnoliopsida > Poales > Poaceae > Urochloa > Urochloa ruziziensis. The sequence continues at coordinate 4,192,581 of CM027119.1, read as the reverse complement.
CAGCATGTAGATATTTTGCAAAAGGGAATTAGGGATAGTAATTTGTTCAAGAAAACTAGCATGATATTTCTACACTACATATACAATCACAATTTTTTAATCGTGTGGTTAAACTAGAACATGAGAATTCGAAGTTAAAAAAAAACATGTAAGATTTAAATATTTTTACGATTTTCTAGACATCCCGTGCAGAGGATTGTCGAATTTTGATGCCTATTATTTCTTTCTTTGTACGATTTTGTTAAGTCTGGTGCTTGTAGGGTTCAGTTTTCCTGTTACAGTTGTTCCTTTTCTCTAACTAATGATTCTGCATGTCTTGGTCAGTTTGGTAATTCCAACTGCTGCTAGTGTAGAGGCAACTTGAATAGCTACCTGTAACCGTACTTACACAGCCATACCGTTCATGTAATCATGTGTTGTTTGTATGTCTGCTGACACCTACTATATATAGTGTGATGCTAAGTTGGTTACAAACATAGCGTGTTGTTTACTTGTCCTAATCACAACTAAAAAAATATTGTTGCATTGATAGTGAAAGGAGCGCTTAACCAACCCACCTTGGAGCAACTCCAAGAGACTCTTTAAATCCTTCTTGATTGCTATTTTTAGAGATTTTGATTAAAAATGTACCTTCCAACAGTCTCTCTATTTGGTTATTCAAACATAATCACTCTCTATTCCGGATTTCTCGCTAGCAAAATATAGAAAAGAGAATAGCTCTCTAGAGTGCATGCAAGATATAAAGAAGCTGTTGGAAAATATGAAGATATAGAAAACGATTTTTATTCAAATGACTCTTTAAATGATGATTTAGAGAATGATTTTTAGAGAGACTCTTGGAGATGCTTACATAATCTGTGCATAAGAAGAAGAAAAACTGCATCCGGTGTTTTTTTATTACAAACCAAATCACTGAAAGTTTCAAGCCTGTTCCGCTGGTGGATATGTTCGTTCGCTGTAGTTGATTTGGTTGTTTCAATAGTATTATAGTATTACGTGAGTAAGAAGAAGGTAGAATAAGTCGGAACAATCTCGCTATGGTTGAAAAACAGACAAGCATAACTGGATTAAAGGTAGTTTTCTTCTACAAAATTGTTACACAGAGCTTTTGAATTCCGTGCAAAACAATTCAATTTCGTTAAACACAGATAATTGCATAATGCCAACAAACACCCAAATGATGGAGCGCTCTTTTTCATCTACTTAGCACACGAATTCAGTTGAGGTGGATGGGCGACCAAGATTTGGATTTAAGGGGTCACGAGAATCGGCACAGAAGCAGCGGCAGTTCTCTCAGGGCGAGTCGGCGAGACCAGGGATTGGTTGGGAAACATGCGTGCGTGCATGCACTCGCATCATCAAAACAAAAGTACAACTAACAAAGTCCCAAGATTAATGAAGACGCCATGGACATTGGACAAAGGTTGTTGAGTGCCATAATGCTTTTGTAGTGCCCGTTGCATACGGTTTTTGAAAAGAACTGGCGTGCAAATGAAATCAAACACACGCACCGGCACGGTATGTGGAGCATACCGACTTACCGAGAGATCTCAGGTCGGCAATTGCACATCTGCGACAAAGGTAGGGCATGGCATGGGGATTATCTTTTTTTTTATTTCTATTCTGTTTCTTGAACTTTCGAAAATAAAATCGGAAGAACAGACCTGCGCAATGGCGCAGCATGGGCTGTCACGTGGTAGCCTATTTGGCCATGATCGTGAAGTATAGCTTGGGAGATTCTAATTTTTATTTTATTTATGCACCGAGATTTCTAGTAACTTTAACGGAATTTTCTTTTTAAGATGTAAAGATGTTGAATTGATTGTTTTGGTATACCTGAATTCGGGCTATTCATTGGAGGCACGACAGAAGAAGATGAAAGCGGGAAAAGCAAACGCTTCATCAGCGTAAGGAACAGGAACGTGTGAGTAGTGTGAGTGAGTGAATCTGTACCGTGAGCCCCACGTGGCAGTGTCTTGTGTTGAGGTTTGAGACCATGCTAGGAGTCAAGATCATATTCAGAGCAAGTTTTATGGCTTACTCCCGTAGCGGGCAGAGACAACGCCAGATCACGTCATGGGGAGCGATTTAATGTTTTGTAGGAACTGTAGCCAATAGAATGCAGGAGAGCGGTGGGGCATCTGCGTATCACCCGCTTCACTCTCTCTCCTGTTTTCTCCGTTTTTCATGTAGAATTTAGCCTGCTCTCAGCACCTTCGTAATACTTGCTCTCATTCGGCTAGGATAGTCGAGGTGAGGAAGCAGAGTAGGAGTGGCAGCAGCGAGTAGTAGCGTTCTCGACAAGCAATGGCCAATGGGCATGAGTTGGAGTGAAACACAAAAAGGAGTCTTGTTTTGCTGCTCGAGGCATGCACGGTTGCTCGTTGCTCCGTTGATGCCGGCCGGAGTTACTTCGAAAAAAAAAAAGATGCCGGCCGGAGCCCGAGCCCGACCAGCGGACCAAAGTGACACCGAGGCCAGTAAAAAAAAGGAAAAAAATCAGGGACCCCGCGCTGTGCTGCGCCTCTCGAATGCGTCGCACGCGCACGGCACGACGTGTGCTCCTAGTGTACGTGCCAGCGTTGAAACACTCTTTTTTTTCCCTTTTTTTCTCTCGGTGAAGGAAGACAGACACAGTCGAAATAAAGTCTTTTTTTTTTTGAAAGATTACAGTCGAAATAAGATCGAGACACCACGACACGAAGCATTGTCAGGGACATGGGCTCCGTATGTAACTGGGCTGCGCGGCTGGCTCTGAAGATTTGTGGCCCATGGGCCGGCCCCTCGGCGAGATTCGGCTCGTTCCAAAAAAGAAAAAGAAAAAGAAAAAAAGACAACGCTCTCTCGCTCGCTCGACGACGGGCTCGGCCACGCTGTCGCGGCTTGTCGGACTCTCGCGGGCGCCAACACGCCAACAACGACAGGCATTGGCGTATTGCCAACGGCTAACAGGTAGTATCTCCAACAATGAAGCCATCCTACTGTCTATAATATGGTTGTGAACAACAGATAGCACACCACGTAACCTTTTTAAAAGCCATACGATGTCTAGCTACAGTGGATCCACAGGCAATAGATGCACCGTTACTAAATGCGCATGAGCATGAATTACTAGAGATAATAATTGTCGCACACATGTATAAGGCATGATACGCTCCTGATCCGTTTGTCAAGGTAACTACGTGGGTAAGGAAAGCCAATTGGGCACGATCGCGAGGTTTATTAAGATGATGATGAATGTAAGTACCAATCTACTACATTCATCATCATCCTTGCTTTCATCGGCTCCAACTTTGACAAAATTAGCAAAGATTTGTTTTGACGGGGTAATCAGCCGGCTTGAGAACCAAACGTGCTTTAGTCTTTTTCTTTGCAGATTTATTTAAGATGAACAAACCGAGCTTTAGCTAAAGAACCATACCACAACAAACTCGGAGGCGGCCTCTCTTTCTGCTTTGTTCACTTGGCTTATCCGTCTAACCTACAAATTATTTCATTTACAAAATACTATTAAATTAGCCTTAAATCAATTAAACCAATAAACTTTTTAGGCTAGTCTTGCCAAACTAACATAGGGGCTTCTCCTAGTTGGTTGTGCACGACTGCACCAATTGGTCCTTGTCCACGGACTAAACGACTGGCCACATGGGTTCGCCCTCTTTCGTCCCGCCCGTTGTTGGGGCGTTGACTGACCGGAACAAACTTTTTTTTCAAACTAAAAAAAAAAGACAAAACGATTCAAAAAAAAAAGACAAAACAAAAGACTTGACTGGTGGATCGAACGCGCGCGCGCTGCAGAACCAATCGGACGCGCCTACGCTCGTGTGGTGCGCGCGCGCGCGGCCGCACTCAACTGGATCCGGTCCACGAGCACGGCGCCCGAACTGCTCGCCAGCCTGGCAGCCTGGCGCCTCCCCCACGCTCGCCGCCTCCCGGGACCCACCGCGCAGCCGCGCGCAACCATCGTCACCACAACCTCGAAGCGCACCCGCACACCCGACGCGTGGGCCCAAGGGAACGCCACGGCCCCACGCGTCAGGGCCGTCACGCCTCACGCGCAAGACGCGACGCGGCGAGGTTACCATCCGGCCATCCCATCCCACGCTTTCCGTTTCTTCACACCCCGCGGCTCGACCCGCCTCGCCCGTGACACGTGGGGTCACATGTTCCGGACCCACTAGTCAGTTGGCGACGAACCCAAACGGCCGCGTGGTGGTATAAAGCGACGACCCCATCCCAACGGACCCAAGGGCCCAACTCGGCTTCGTCTTCTCCCCCCACCACTAGAGACTGCGCCGTCCTCGCCTCCGCCGTCTCCTCCCCTCGCAAACTCCTCCTCCTCGCCTCGCAGCGCCACCCGCGAAACCCTAGCCCCCCCCCCCGGCACCACCCACCCAGCGAGAGAGCGAGAGGGAGGCCTTCGTTGTCGGCTGCGGCGGCGCCAGGATGTCGTCGGCGTTCGCGTACCAGAAGGGCGGCGACCTCGAGGCGGGGACCTCGGGGGCCGCGGGGGCGCGGGTGCTGTACCCGGGGCAGCAGGAGAGCCCGGAGCTGCGCTGGGCGCTCATCCGCAAGATCTACGTCATCCTCTCGCTCCAGCTGCTCCTCACCGCCGCCGTCGCCGCGGTCGTCGTCAAGGTCCGCGCCATCCCGCACTTCTTCACCACCACGAACGCCGGCCTCGGCCTCTACATCTTCCTCATCATCCTGCCCTTCATCGGTGAGTCTGTCCGGCCCCCTCCTCCCCCGTTCCGTTCGATTTTTTCACCCCCCTCTGTGGTTTTTGGGGTTCTCTTCTTCGGAGAGGAGTTGTTGGTCCGGTTGGTGGGGAAAGTAAGGGCGTTCCCCTCAGTGCGCCGAATGGGTTCCGCAAAATGTGCGGTGCGTGTAGGTTGCGGTTTCAATTAGATGAGGAATACGCGTGAGATTTGAATATCTGAGTCGCAACGTTCTGTGTGGTGAGGTTTCTCTCACCGCTGATTATTTTCCTCATTTTTGGGGGATTTTTTTTATGATCGGGTAGTTGTGACTTGTGAGAGGGTTAGCTTACTGCTGTTTTTTACCTGACTTTTTAGGGGATTTTTTGATCGGTACTTGCGAGAGGGTTCACCTACTACTGATTTTCCCTCATTTTTTGGGAGGATTTTTTGATCTGATAATTGCGAGAGATTACTACTCTGTATGTTACTTGTGTTTCTCTAATTGTTTTTCGAATATATTCTGCTCAGACGCTTGTTGCAGTTAGAATCCGATTCCGATGCCAAATTCCTAGGGGACTAGATGCTTCTCGTAGCAGTGAAGTGTTGCCAGTTTTTAAATAATTATTTATAGTTTCAAGGGCTTCTGTGAAATCACGACATGGACTTTTGCGTCCTCTCGTGCGTGCACGTATGGGTGCCCTCGCGTGGCCGCAAGTGTATTGGTGGCCATGGTGGGTGCGTGTATGGGTGAGCTGCCACGCTTGCCTTGCTGTGTTTTGCAGAAAGGTCACTTGAAACCAAGTTAATCATGTGTCAACAGGAATGAGGATTGGATTTGATGTATAATAATACTTTTGTTGATTGATTATGGGTTGCTGAAAATGGTTTTATGTTTTGCTGTGCAGTGCTGTGCCCGCTGTACTACTACCACCAGAAGCACCCGGTCAACCTGATTCTGCTTGGCCTCTTCACCGTTGCCATCAGCTTTGCTGTGGGCATGACATGCGCCTTCACCAGTGGTAACCTTCTCAACCTCATTTCTGTTGCTCTTACTGTCGGCTCCCACCATTGCTTTCTGTGCCTCCCTGCATAACTTAGCAATATCTTTTCATCTGCACAACTAGTTTCACTTGGCAGTGTAAATACTATTCGATGACCATGCTAGTTTTTGGGATAGGTTTTTTGTACTTGGGTTACAGAGAAGTTTGAAGGAACTTGTCCTGGAAGCCCATTCCCACTCTTTGTGTGGATCCAACCTTTTAGGTTTGGTGGCTATATGATATGCTTATCTGAGAACCATGCTTTATGTCTATCACATATCCATGTAAAATTTCTGGCAATGACAACTACTTTTGAATTGCCTACAGCCAGTTTTTGCTTGAGCTATGCAAAGCAGCTGGCGTGTAGTGTGCAATAGTGTAGCTACTTTTGTTAAGAACTTGACTTTGTTAGGGCTATAGAGAAGTTTCAAGGAACATGTGCTGGCAACCCATGTGATGAGGCATTGCCCAGTCTGTGCATATGGCCGAGTCTTAGGTGTTAGTGGCTTTATGATATGCTTGTCTGAGTCAGAAGCAATTGAAATATCACCTTCTTTTGGACTTTGTCTACTTTTCGTTCTTGTAAAGAATTTAGATTACCATCACCTTGACGCATCTACTTCTGTTTCTCCCTAGTGTTTCTTCTTTTGCCCAGTGTGAAGTTGACCTTTAACCGGGTTGTGTCTTTTGCTTTTAACTTGCAGCACATTAATAAATCATTACTCTTTGGTTTTCATAACATTGGTTGAATCATGGAGCTTGAGAAGTTATTTACAATCTGTTTCTGGTTCTGTTTTCATTTTTTAAAATGTTGCATGGTTTTACAATTTAGTAATACTTTGAGCACGACAGTTGTGTTTTCATTTTTTAAAATGTTGCATGGTTTTACAATTTAGTAATACTTTGAGTACGGCAGTTATTTGTCCTTGAAACTAAGCTACTGCTTAGTCACAGCTTGCATGATATTACTGTCTGCAAATCAATTTAAAAGCTTTTTTCGGTCATCCCCAGCTGGTTAAAGCTCATTCTATCTAAGTCATGCTGATTACTGCCTGCAAATCTAAAGGCTACTTTGGTCATTCCCAACTGGATTAAGCTCATTCGATTTCAGTAATGCTGATTTACTAAAGTACTTTGGTAATCCCAACTATATTATGTCTGTGATATGCACTGGCAACCACAACAGTTGGTGCATGATGTGGTTGACTGGCTTTTGGTCTTGTGCATTTTTTTTTGGCCAATAATTTTGGGATGTTGAATTATGTAGTAGCCTTTTTTGTTTCTGGATGCAACATGAACCACAACAGTTGGTGCATCATGTGGTTCACTGGCTTTTAGTCTTGCGCGTCTTATTGTTTTTCTGATCAATAGTTAGGATTTTGAATTATGCAATCACCTTTTTTCTGTCTCTGAATGTAACATGCATACATTTTTTTTGGATGTCGAAACTACTTGGGAGTTATTTTTGGTGAAGGTATGCACAAAGCATGTCTTGAAATTGAATTAAACTTTTAGTTCTTTTACTTGGTAATTTAGCAAATGCTTGTAATTTATCTCTGCCCTGCTCTGCTCTTGGTTCTGTTCCTTTCAGATACACGTCTGATATCAAATATAATTATCTAAGTTGACATTCATAATTGCCCTTTTAACCCCCTGTGCTCTGCTCTTAGTTCTGGTCTATCAATTTCTAATGCAATCTGCTGTGTGAACAGGCAAGGTCATTCTGGAGTCTGCAATTCTGACAACAGTGGTTGTGGTTAGCCTAACTGCTTACACTTTCTGGGCTGTGAGGAGGGGCAAAGACTTCAGCTTCCTGGGTCCTTTCCTGTTCGCCTCCCTCATAGTGCTGATTGTGTTCGCACTCATCCAGGTGAGAGACCTGTCTCTGCGGCATCATTGCAATCTCTATATGACTGATCCAGTGAGAGTATTTGCTTAAAATCTTTTCCATCTGACATGTGATGCTGACGGCTACCTTTTTGTTGCCTAATTCAGATCCTGTTCCCACTGGGCAAGCTCTCTCAGATGATCTATGGTGGGTTGGCCTCACTCATCTTCTGCGGGTACATCGTCTACGACACGGACAACATCATCAAGCGCTACACGTACGACCAGTATGTCTGGGCCGCCGTCTCCCTCTACCTGGACGTCATCAACCTCTTCCTGTCCCTGATGACCCTCTTCAGGGCAGCTGACTAGGCGTGTCGCTCTTGTGCTATCCTACCCTTGGGGTCTCCTGTGTGAATACCTTACGTTGGTCCCTGAATGCTCGCCGGTTAATGTCCTCGCCCGAATTCAGGTCCCGAGAATTGTATAGCTGCATTGCTGGACCACTAGTATGGTCATCTTTGTCGTTGCTGAGTCGAGTCGGTATTATCTACGCACAGATAGACGTGATGGATTTGGGTTGCTTATGACATGGTGGTTACTGGTTGGTTAACCTTGAATGAGTTTGAATGCCTATCTGCTTTATGTTCTTCGTTTGCTGTCTCCTTTTTAAATCATTCCTGTACTTGCTCTGTGTCAACATGCCGTACGCATCTTTTTGACGACATGCACGAGCATGATTAAGCACACACCCTAGAGGGTTAATTTGATTGAGATATGTGGTTTAGCCCAAGTAATCATGTGACATGTTGGTCGTTGCTGAACTCGGTAGTCCTATAGGAATTCGATGTCGCAAATGCTGATGCGTTTTTTTATAGAGCTTATCAAAATTAGACAATCTAACTTCTGGTGAAACTAGAATGAGCAAACCCCCAAACTAGGGAAGAATGTATGTTGAAAATGCTGACAGCTTAAAGTTTAAACCAACTAACGCTCATGTGCCAAGAAAGGAGGTGTGAGCAACCACTGGAAAAACCGCAGAAACCGACTGAGAATAGAAAACCCCGCGCCACCCTTCTCCCTCCCGCCACCATCTCGCCGCCTCCCAGCCGTCCAAACTCCTCAGAACTCGACACATCTCCGATCCCGATCAACCTCCGGCGAGCGCACCTCCACGATGGGCAAGGGCGACCGCCGCCACCACGGCCTGGAGGCCGGCGTCTTCCCTCCCTCCGCCGGCGCCGTCGTGTGCCCGTACATGATCGAGAGCCCGGCGCTCCGGTGGGCCTTCATCCGCAAGGTGTACGCGCTGGTGGCGATGCAGCTGGCGGCGACCGTCGCCGTCGCCTCCGCCGTCTACTTCGTCCCGGACATCGGCCGCTTCTTCGCCGCCCGCACGCCGGCGTCCCTCGCCGCCTTCGTCGCCATCATCGTCGCCCCCCTCATCCGTACGTGAGAGCCACAGCTACCCCCTCGACCGACCGATAAATCCCATCGTGTTCGTTCGCGGTGTCGATGCTTGTTAATTCGCACGTGCGTTTCGCTGACACCGAGATGTACAGTGCTGGTGCCCATGGTGCTCCTCCGGAAGCGGCACCCCCTCAACCTCATCCTACTCGCCCTCTACACCGTCTCCATGAGCTGCGCCATCGGCTTGGTCTGCCTCTCCAGGAAAGGTGACAAACCGTCTGCTTATACACACACAAGAGATTTCCAGCTTTCCTTTTTCTTTTTTTTTTGCGGGGGAGATTTCCAGCTTTCCTACTGATATACTCCCTCCGGTTTGATAAAGGAAGTCCTTTTGGATAAGATTTGAGTCAAACATTGGGAATATAAATCGTGAATAACTTTTAAGTCGTTGAGTTTAGAAATGTGAAAACTACATGAATAGATTTGTCTTGCAAAATACTTTCATAAAAGTATACATATGTTAGTTTTTAATAAATATCTTTATAAAAATAAGAAGTCAAAGTTGTACTTTGAAGACCGTGTCGCTGTCCTAAAGGATTTCCTTTGCCAAACTGGAGGGAGTATACTACTAGTCCTGAGATTCTTGCGAATTAAATTTGCTACTAATTCTAAGACTCTTCCAAAATTCCTGTCAATCAATTCATATAACCTAAACTCCTGCAAATTAAATGCCCTGGCATTTCACTTTGACACAGGGATCATCCTAATCGAAGCGGCGGCCCTGACACTGGTGGTGGTGCTGGGCCTGACGCTCTACACGTTCTGGGCGGCCAAGAGGGGCCACGACTTGAGGTTCCTCGGGCCCTTCCTCGCCGCGGCGTGCCTCATCCTCATGCTCTACTGGATCGCCCAGGTCATCAGGCCATTGGCACGGCGGCTCGGTCTCTGAACCTGAAGCTTCGTCTTAGAACGAGACCTGAAGCTCTTCTTCTGTGTTCAACCTGCAGACGCTGCTGCCGATGGGGAGCGTGGCGACGACGGTGTACGGGTGCCTGGCGGCGCTGGTGTTCTCGGGGTTCCTCATCTACGACACCGACAGCCTCATCAAGCGCCACGGCTACGACGAGTACGTCACGGCGGCGATCTGCCTCTACCTCGACACCGTCAACATCTTCATGGCCATCGTCACGTGCCTGCAGGGCTCTTCGGATTCGGATTAGTAGATAATAATTAATTGTACGTACGTGCGCAGGTCAGCTGCTGCTGCTGCTGCTGTGTTGAACTTCTAGAACTCATGTAGAAGAATGAAATATGCCAAATTAAGGCATGATGTTCCATGGTTGCAACAATATAAAATGTGTACATTTTGGAGTATGAACAGTTCATGATGTTGATTACACCAACCACATCTCGATCAAAAGCCAAAAGGGGTCATCAGATTCTTAACGTGGGAAGTGAAACACCTGAATTGGGGTAAGACCCACACGCAGGGCCGGGCCGGGCCGGCGAAATATGAGGCATGTACCAAACTATTAAGTGGGCCTTTGTTACGAGCCTAAAAATTGTAAAATAACAAAAACCGCAATATCCTTCTAAAGAAACCCACAACAATTCATATGAATTGAAAAAACGTTGAACTACAGAGTTGTAGACCTCGTCGAGATCTACAATTTTCATATAAATTTCATTTACATTCGAGTTCATATGAATTACTTATGATTTTTTGAATGAATGCTGCGCAATTTTTCGGCAGCAAGGTTGCTACAGTACACCTTTCGCCGGTTCATTCGGCTATAGCCGTTTCAAACGGCGATATACGGATAGTTCTGAAATTTTTTCGTTTGGACATTTATTTTTAGAAAACTGTAAAACAAAAAATATAAAAATTTCCACACGCGAGAGTGCGAGACGAAGACCGTAACAAAACACTTTGGGCTTTGAGATTTGGACCAGATATTACAGGGCCCCCTTAAGTAATCCCCGGCCAAGTGCGGACCTTGCATGCAGAGCATGAAATACAGGGCACTTCCATTCTTCCGAGCAATACTGATTTGGTCACCTTTGTGTTTAGAAAGAAATTGATCAATATGCTGCTCGTTTTGCATGACCATTCGTTGCATGCCATCGATAATGAAGAAAAACGAAGACCTCCAGTTCACGGCTAAGAGAGAGTGCCAAGCTGTCAGATTGCTCATTCTATTCTATTTCTATATACGTAACTTGCAGCTGTCAGATCCGTTTGTTTGCAGTTTAACACTGCCTGTGCCGGTCCCAAGCCCGGATGAGAAATTGTGGAGGGAAATGCAAGTGGTTTTACAATTTGGTTGCCCACTCTTATAATTTACTTGGCAGTAAAATTTTTTGCTTATAGTTCATATGATCCTTGTTTCTTTTCGGTAGGGTAATTGTACTTGCTTTTTTTTTGCCTGGTTTGTTTCAGAAAAGATTGCTTAAACTAACAAGGTCGATGATACTATTCTGGTGGGAAAGGGAAAGATGAGGCAAAAAGGAAACAATTAATTTGGACGCACCGAGAGTTGCTGACAGTACATAAATTATAATAACGCGATAATGATCTACATACTGCACAACCTGCCACAGTTTGGTCAGTAACTCCTACAACAGTGTTTTAAGCCATGCTTGCTTGGTGACATACATATATTTAGGGCCTGCTCGAAACATGGAAGCCCACTAAAACTGTCAAGCATGGGGCAGGTTTTGACCTTTGCCATGCTTGTACCCTCCAATATCAGGGAGAACATCATTGCAGTGCATTAGCGACACTAGGGCTACATTATCAAGTGATCCTATTTTGGTTTTGTATCCTTCCAAACAACGTTCAGGATCAAGGAAAATAAAAGGACTGAAGAGCTGGCAACCCAGATTACGGGCCAATCCAGGCACATATGTCCCATGGTTCCTTGTTTGTCAGAGAATTGTCCGATATTCACAACTTGAAAGCTGGTCTTAAAAAACCAGATTTCAGGCATGAACCAATCCTCACTGCCCACTCTGTCCTATGTGATGGCGCACAGACCCTGTGTATGTGCGTTGAACAGAAAGGTGATTAACCCAGAAAAGGTATTGCAATACTCAAGTGTAAAGTTGAAACAACCAAAAGATAAAAGCACGACTTACCAATCGTGTATACTCATCAAGTACCAACAGGATTGCCTAGTAAGAAACTCTGCCAACTTCCAACTATGTGATACCACGGAAAGGGGGCCCCTTAAGCAAACGACTGCCTGAATGTATTGAACGAAAACAATTCATAAGGCAACAAAAGAGTTTTTTTTCTCCAAAATTTATAAAATGGACGGACAGCAAAATGTACGCACCATGTTTGTCGACATCGAACAGCCTCTTGACGAACAGCCCTTTTTTTATCATCAAGAGCCTTGATTGTTGCTTGTTGAACCTGCATGAACATATCATTCTGATATGAGTTTTTTTTTTCCACAGCAACTTGGTTTCTCATGTAACAACAGCCAGCTATATTAGGACACCCTCAAATCTGTATTACTTCCAGCTATAAGTTCTGCCCTAAACTAAACAACATGAACTTATCATGAGATATATTGCATCTCATTTATCCAGCGCTGAAAGTAAACACTGGAAGCATGAAGCCTAACCATCTTCTCAATTAGAGTCTATGAACAACTATAACATGGTGCGGTTTCAAGACTTGGGAAACCTTAAGTCGCTCTATGACCACATTACATACAATTTACCAATAAAAGATGTAGATAAATAGAAAGCTAACCTTTAGCCGCATAGGAAAAATTTTGGAGTGAGGAAAAGTAGAAAATGCTACTAAACATTGTAATGCTGTCTCCCGAACAACCTAAGGGAAAAAGTTTTCAAACATATTAATTTACAAAATATAACAAAAGGACAGTTAGTACAAACACAAAAATACAAATAATACTAACTTACCATCATATGAGGATATGAAACAAGTTGGGTAAGAACACTGATGGTGATGTGAATATTGTCCAGAATGCGCTCTTTGCCTGGTTAGTAAAAAAAATGAAGTTAATAAGGTGATCAAATACGTTGCATTAGATCCGTACCAAAATAAACATTGACTGGATCTAAAATTGCAGAAGAAAATAACAAAATGGGAACTTGAAGGACCATATAAAAGAATACATGGCAATTATACATCTGGACGTCACTTACAGTGTTAATATCTAAACACAGAAAGAATGCAAAGATAAAGCAATATAAATGATCTCACCCTTTTCATCGATTAACATTCCAGACAAGACAAGTAACAAATTGTACACCAAATCTTTGTCCTGAATATCCACACTTAATTTAGCTAAGCTATCAACCATCACGAGTAAAATCTGCAAGATGGGAATAAAATGATGGGCCAATTAGTAAGCTCTGACCCAATCAAGACTGTACTTGCTAAATGCTAATTGCATGGGCATGTGTATCATAATCAAATAGTTGTAACCTGATGAGCTTCAGTTATAACTGCTGGTACTGGAGCATTGGAAATGACATGTCCAAAAGCTCGGTACAGTGCCAATCTGCATTTGGTGGCAATTTGTTCTATTATTTCAAGAGATTTAGAATTGGACAAGGCAAAAATGACCCACAAGCAGTTTCTAAATTCATAAGTAAAACATAGAAAATATAGCCATCACCAAGCAATAGCAACCAACATCAATTAAATACATATTTCTTTTAACATATTTCACTTGACGATAGCTCATAAGGAGAAGCACAATTTTTCAAATTATGCAAACAGATGTTTCAGGTTATAAAGTTATATTGCTAAAATTAACATGTCACCATGTCCAGATGTGCATGGCATAATGAAGCATGCTTCCATTTCAGGAAGATATATGTTGGCATGTGTTCAAACTTGGAAGAATACCAGTAAGAACACATGATACAAATCGGAATAGCAATGATGCACTGGAGCAGATAATGTTTGAGAAGCATGTGACTGGAAAAGAACATAGTAATCATCAAAGGATTTGCAAGAATTGAACAATAGGAATTTCAAATACTTACTTTGTTGTCATTGAAGTTGCTTCCTTGATTTTAGAGAGGAAGATCGGCGTCAATATTGAGAAGAAACGCTGCTTATATAATGGCTTTATTCTTGCATGAAATTTTTTATTTAGGCAGACTTCTGAGTCACTCATCATGACATTGAATGCACCAGCTGCGGAGGTTGAAATAGAAGTATTTGATGAACCACTGCCATAATATTCTTCCTTGTGGGATGGAGTACCAACCAAAGCTTCGTCTGAGCATAGACACTTAAGCAGAAACATAGAAACGCCCTTCACCTTCTCGTCTCCTCTCATAAGTAATCCTTTGCCAATCCAGGCTAATCCAGACAAGATATCAACCTTAGAAAGTATGTCTCCAGAGGACACATATGAGAAGTTAGCATCATTTGAAGTGTCAGCAGAAGAGTGGGATATCTTTGAGTAGCTGTTGGCTAATACAGTTGAGAAACACCTCTCAAGAATACCATCAAGTATTTTATCCAACTCTTGATCGTGTAGATATTTATTGAAAATAGAAGCTAATGCGTAAGCAGCTGGCAGTTTCCCATTCAGCAGAAAGACCGTAAAGAGGTTAATCATCACTATCATATCTGGGACAGGTGTTTGAGGCCGAAGACCAACTATAACCGATGAAAGCATGCCGACCAGAGCTGTTTCTTGAACAGAATGTGAAGGAACTAACTCATCTACAACCAAAAGACGGTGTGTCATTGATTTCAGTGGGAGTGGGAGCACTGATGATACCATGCTATATGCTTTCTGAACAATCAATGTTTGTTGCTCCTCTGTACAGACTCCAACTAAAAGCTTCATTCCTGTCATCAGTGAGTCTAGGAGGCCCTGAGAGATATAGAGAGAGATTATGATGCAATCCATACATGTAAACACTTTATTTATACAAGATGTTTAACCAAAGCACCAGGTACTTTAAAGCAACTAAATTAACAGAAATGCTAAATTTGATGGAGAATCACCTGTGAACTGATTCTATCTAACATAGTTAAGTCATTTATCTCATCCAAGAGATGCATTGCAAAGCTCAATGCAAGTTCATTGATACCACCAGAAGCAAACAACCTGCCATAAAGGAAATTATTACAGAGAGAATGGATAACTAATCAACATATCGCATGCCAAAAAAATACCTCCAGTCCTAATTATAGGACAGAGGTGCCTTTACGCTTTGATCCCTAGTAAGTAGCTAGCTAATTAAAGGTGCATGAATGCAGCAACTTCAGAAAGGATGCATGCAACAGTTTTTTCTTTGTTTCTCGAACACACAGGATACCTGCGTATCTTTGTATTAAAAGGAGAAACAAAGGATCTTAAAGAAAGTACAAAAAACCCAAACTTAGGGGACGAACACCAACATATTTTTCTTAATTAGCCAGGGAACCAAGCACACCACGAGGGGAAAAAAACACGACCACAACCACTAAACTAACTCAGATATAGGGCCCTCAAGCCCTTAGCACCAGATAGACACCGTAGATGTCCTCAGAAATGTCACAAAGGCCATCAGAAAGCCCCAGTTTGGCACGATTAAATAAACTGCAACTTATCTGAGCTTTTCATTCAGGCAATGAGGCAAAGTTGGAACGAAAAAAAAAGCTTCAGACATGCAAAACATCAAGTGTTCTTGCCCTATTTCTAAAAGCCCCGGCATCATGTAAACATGACTGGAGTAGCAATTAGACATTTCTTTTTTTTTTCAGTCCATGTTTGAGGAACCTATCACATGATATGATGGCCCCTAGCACCTATTTAACGATCAAGTTTCTGGAGCATTTTTTTTAATCTACAGTTAGGTTTTGCAAAATCCCAGGCATGAGTTTTTAGACCTCAGATTTCTCTTAATATAGAATTACATAATAAGAATAAAGTTGTCATACCAAGGAAGGACCCGGCTAGAGTAGCACTCAAATAAATGGGCTACATGTTCAGCACATTCCGTTCCTCCATTAGCCTGCATCTCAGTAAAAACTTTGTTCAGTTGCTTACAAGAATGCAAGTTGCACGAAACAAGAAGACAAGAGGGCGAGCAGGTCTCAAACCTTAGAAACATTAGTGACAACAGCTCCTTCAAGTGATCTAGCAACCCTTAACATATAGTTCAACCCAGCAGTTCCAACTTCATAACTTGCTTCAAGTCTTAGGCTGAGAGGCATTGAACCATCATAAGATTCGACCAAAGAAACAATCTTGTCAACAGCTGTTCTGCAGTAAATCACTTCCCTTTGAGAAGCACTGAACTCGACAATAGATGAACCGATGCTAGTCAACGCTTTTAACGATAATCTCCATAAATCTACATTTTCAAACTTGCTTGTAACTACAGAGGTAAGCATTGCCAGAATATCCTCATAAGCATTTGCCGGTACAGGTGAGCACTGTCCCGGGAATGTTGCTAGTGTTAACAAGCCCTTCACTGCAAACCATTTATAAGTAATCAAATTAGAATAGAGAACTTAATTATCAGTGGCAATAAGTACATTACTGACACAAAAAAGGTATATGGGAAAAGCGCAGAAAGTTGGACACCACGAGTATTTATTGTTCGTGATTCTGCAAGTTTCACAATTTAAAGTATATGCATGGATCAACATAGTTTAAGGAAATGTGACAATGCCAAACAGGAGCACGTCACAAAAAATGGCCTCTGTAAATTCATAATTATAAGACATTAACATACCAGCACATGAGACATATTCTTGTCTGAACATTGACTGCGCCGATCGAGAATCTATAGTTAAAAATGATCCAAGGAGATGGATTAGCTGATCCAACTTTTTCTCTAATATAAGCCACCAGGAGTCCTTTGCTAATTTAATAGAAGAACAATCTGCATAAGATACCAAAGCCACTTCTCTACAGGATGTGAGCATTTGAACAGATAAATAGAGTGCCCCATAGTTGACAGCAGCAGATGATGATCCATTACAAGTATTCAACTGCCGAGATTCGTAGTCAGTTGAGGTTCCCAAAATATCTACAAAGTGTGTAAAATGCTCTTGAAGAACCCTAGTGCAGAAATATGTAGATGACTCAGCAAGGATAGAAATGACACTTCCCAGTGCATGTACTTGGGCCAGATCTTCCGATGAATTCAATGTGGACAATGCACCTGACATAGAATGGATCTTATTCACAATATCCTCATCCAACAAGATCAAATTGATGAAAAAATCTTTATCTGAAGAATCAATATGCATTATAGCAGTCTTCAAACAATTCAGAGCCTCTGAGACCATTTGGTTCTTATTCTTCTCTGCATCTTTTGGAGACCCTGATGTTAATAAAAGTTGCTCTGGAGAAAGGCTAAAAATCACTTCTTTCAACTTAAACCACACAGCCGATGCATGTGTAACCATTCTATCAGCTCCATAGAAGCGAATGCAATTGTCCAGATATTTTAAAGATTCAAGCTGTAAAGGAAAGTACAGAGAAGTTTTTAGCAGAGTTTTCACAATGGTAAATTGCTGAAGGAGCAATACAATAAGTCAAGCAGCTTACCTTTGCTAACGGAAGAGAGGAAGAAAGCTTATCAAGAAGCAAAGGGATGGCAAATGGCTCGAAGTAGGGGGTGGAACAAAAGGCATGCTGCAGGGATTTAAACATATTGTTAGCCAAGAAAATGCTAAGAATTCCTCACCTACAACTACAAAGATGACAAGCAGATCTAGTACCGAAACAGTTCAGTAATGCCAAGGTATATCCTTTGTTAAGAAAAAGAGAGAGGATATCTTCCTGAATCATAAATCAGGTAAAAAATAATATTCATACCATCAATGCTCTGGAAAGGTCATCCCTTGTAGCATTCAAATCATCACCCAGTCCCTGAGTAAATACATGACACATATAATCATGATCCACTTTGGAAAATGGAAGGTCAAGAACTAATTAACAACAGAATAATAGAGCAAAGAAAATGGTTTGGACACCGATCTGGTCCATTAACATACATGTGTGAAGTAGACAGGAAAATACTTGCTCAGAATCTCAAAAAATTCGCTTGCAAATTGTGCTGTCAAACCAGACGGATCTGGAAATAGCTTCATGACAACTTCCACTACATGAAAAGAAAGCTTCAAGCATTCTGGATCCTTTTCTTCATCAATTGCTTCACAGATCCAGTACAGCTGTTCGCCATCCTACAGATATTAATTAAATTTGTGACTATATTAAATCATCTCTGCATAAACCTAAAGAATAGGAACATGCACTAACAAACTAACAGTGAAACCGAAACTAAAATCTCCATGTCAGAGGCTCATATGTAAAGATACCTAGTCTTCTCCAAAATAATTAGCACTTCCAAAAAAAAGTTTATAATTACTTGCCTACCTGCCTTTTCCCATTCCCATGGTACACTTCACAAGTACCCCTATAACCCTAATAACTCTACCATCTCAACTTACTTTGCTACATTTCTGCTTGCAGCAGGTGTTGTCAAATTTAAATCAAAACAGAACTATATTTCACTTACGAAACATAATCATACAGATATGCATGATTTGAAAAATAAATAAAATCCCACCGTTGAGAACATAAGGGGACATGTGCATGCTATTAACGAAAAAATGCAAATATATAGAGATAGTCATAACAATAATAAAAAAACAGTTTGCTTTGTTTCTTCTAAAGTAGCTAGTACATGAACTAAAAAGGGGACCAGGTCTTGTGGAATGTAGCATAGACTAAAAGCATGTAGTGGGTTCGTAAAAAGATATAGACCAGAAAGTTATATAATATTTTGATTGACTAACAAAATAAGAAAAACTTTCACTCATAAAACATTTAACAGAAGAACATAGATTTGTAGCATAGAGAGAGCAATACTACTCTAACAGCTAGAAAGCTGTGGGACAGATAGAATTGATAAATATATTGACATCATGATAGTGACTCTGTTGTTCAGATATTGAGTAATCACCACACCATTGTTTTGAAAGCTTCAGGGTATTGATCCAGTATGCAGCTCAGAATTTGGAAGCACAGCTGGAGGCAAATACAACGATGGAAAAGGTATCAGTATATCAGATTAAGATCTAAACTTATCTAAGCATCTTTGTGCTAAAGAATCAAATCAACCTTGCGGTCAGCAGCTGCAAGTGACTGCACTTGAACATTCTGTAAGAAAGACTCAACAAGTCTTTTGACATCAGCAGTCATGATGGAACCAACACCTTGTTTTCTGTGCAATAGTGCCAAGCAACCAACAAGTGCTCCCCGTATTGCTTGCCAATCTGACTGATATGAAAAAAGAAAGCTACATCAGTAATCAGCAGCTTGCTGGGTAAGATAATGGCGCAGCTCAGATTATTGCACCCTGAGAGATGCAAAAGCTTGCTTATGTAAAAAATAAATTTATTGTCAGTTTCACCATAACAGCATGCAATGATGCAAGACAAACGATAATTTTCAAAGTACAGATTGTCAGAACCATAATTTTGACAGTTTTTCTATACACATCTTACCTTACAAGCTAAATAAGGTGTCAGGTTTTGACAGTGGTGATTGCAGTCAAGGATTGATAATGTCGAAACAATGATACATTGTAATTTTTTATTAAAATGTAAAGGGACGGTAAACATTTCTAGCCTTCCCTAACTTGCTTGGGACAAAAGACTTTATGTTCAAGGCAAGATAAGCATCTCAGATAAAGAACAATATTTTGTTCTTTCAGATTTTATAAATTAGAAGGCGTTTTGCCATCATCAAAATTTTAAAAAACATTTCACTTATCATATTCTCCTTGTTTGCAACTATTCTTGGATTTCACCTCTAGGCTCTAGCTAGCCAACTTGCTTGGGAAAAAGAGGCTTTATTGCTATGCTGTGCTATGCTATATTACAAAATGATGCCTTGGTCCAATAAAAACTTGGATAAGTCTAAAGCCATTAGCTTCATTAATTTGGTTTCCTTGTCATGTATTGATCTTGCTCCATTTTTGCAACAAGAAAGTTGCATGAACAGAAGGTAAAATTTACTACCTTACAATCAGTTGGGAATAAAAATATCTGAAGCTATTGTTCAAGCAATTGTGATCATACATAAAGCATACTTAAATATAACCTTGATTCAGAGTTTTTTCTTTCCACCCTTTTAATACTTATAAAGGTTTACTACAATATTTTGAGAGAAAATAATAAAGATCCACATAGTAAAAGTGTCAGACTTACCAATCTTGATATAAAGAAATCTGATAAAGTTGTGATGGTATTGACATCTAACCATTTAACTGAAATTCGAGACAGTATTTCTGCCAGAAGCAGTATTCCTGTATAAATTAAAAACTTAAAAGTAAATAACCAACCAACAATATGCACATGCCAGTAGAAGATTAAATGATATTAAGTTCAAATCTAACAGGAATGAGTGCCCAAGAAAGAGAAGTTTGGCAGGTTGTGTTGAACAGATAATAAAAGAATGAAGTTCACATTATTTTTTCAACATTGCAGTCATTATTAATCCAATAAAGTTGCACGCACGTCCTTGTTGACATTTTCAGTTTCTACTAACAATCAGTGCATGAGCATGCATGCCCCTGCAGCCGATGTGGCTCGTGTTGTTAAATACAGTGCATTTTATTAAATAGGTACAAGTGCAGCAATCTTGACCAAAAAAAAACGAGGAACACAGGCTTATTCATCTTCTAGAAAATTAACAGTAGGAGTGATTCTAGCACCTTAAATGAAGGCAATTAGGCATAGATAATACTCCTCCTACCAAACTCAGAAAGAAGCCCTTCTAACTTTACTTGCATTGTTTGATTGTTTCTCGAGAAAGCATGACAAAATAACATGGATGATAACTGCAACAGAGCAAAGAGATAAAAGGGACCTCTTGATCTCACAATGTGGTCTGTTGTTGTCAAATACATCTCCATCTTGGATACCTGAACGAAATCACCAACGAGAAACACTGCAAATTCAAGCTCCTTTCACCATTTATGGTGGAGCAACTACAAAATGACACTAAAACTTGGAGAGTGGGGCATACCAAATCAAAGAGGGTCAGCTTGTCCTTGTTCACCAGAGCCGCAAGAGCGTCCACACTGGCAGACTGTTGAACAGCCATATCGTTCATTACAAATTAGGATGCACACAAAATCATTTATACTAGTCTAACAAAAGTCTCTGTAGTTTCATTATTGTTACAGCATTACAGTCCACATGAAAGCATGAAGCTTGATACTAGCCAAACAAAAGGCACAATTTTTCCAATGAAGCAGCCCATGCATTAACTAAGTACCACATTGCAACAAACTGCAGCAGGACTACACAGAATCTGAGACTAATTTTTTCCTATCAAACTGCTCCCAATAATCCGAAAGTTTCGTCTAGTAGCCAAAATAACCTCGCATTACAGCTAACGCGACCGAATTGCTCAGAACATAAGCTAACTGAACCAAAGCTGCCAGCACAGAGAATCCAATTGTACAGAGAAGGGAAATCGAGGGGAGAGGAGAGGGGGGAGACCGTACGTGTTGCGCGGCGGGCCGGGAGACGTCGACATAGGCCTCGACGTGGGGAACCCACTCGCCGGGAGGAACCCTCGCCATCGCCGCCGCAGGGTACAATAGCAGCGCGGGACCAGGGTTTATCTAGGGTTCTGCCGCTCTGGCGCCGCGTGGGACAGGGAGGGCCTTGGAGGGCGGGAGCCGGGAGGGGAGGCCTTCAGCGGGGGAGCGTGAGGCGGAGGAGGAGGTCGGCCGGAACCCGGAAGGGCGGCAGCGACAGAGGCGGCGGCGGCGGCGGGAGGAGGTGTGGGCGGGCCGGCAGTTTTTTGCACGTGCGTTAAAGAAGAGTACTCCGTACAGTGTACAGTATCCCCCAATTCCGTTCCTGCCCCTGGGTGTCGGAAACTCGAAATTTGGATGTTTTCTTAAAAAAAAAAAAGAATTGGGGTCGTTTTCTTTAGAGCTTGCACGAATAAATGTCGTAGTGAGGTTTAAAAGGAGATTTGGGATTTGAATTGAATGTTAACCTTGTGCATAGTGATAATCCTCGTTCGTTGGTTCTCAAAAGAATGAATCGCACATGTAAAGTAGTTGAAGTTTCAGCACGACGGCAGGGAACTTGCAGCATCAACATGAGCTCAGAATACTAGATTCCATGAGGATTACAAATGCCATTTCTTGGCACCATAAGCCAGAGTGTTACAGGCTTACAGCTCCGCATAAGCATTGAGCAAAGAACGAAAAAGAAACCGAGAGTAAACTAAGCAGCAGATCGCGGACCTCACAGTAACAAGGCGTCATTTTTCACAAGTTCGTCAGGAAGCAACCATAGGGAGACTGGGACTATCAGAAGCGAGAGCAGATTCACCGCGGAAGTAATCGTGGAGACTGAACACTCTTCTGCTTGATGCAGATGAATCTGTTATCTGGACAGCCTCTGCTAGAATCTTTCAGCTTTAGGCCTGGCCAATAGAAAGGACAAGTAAAGCGTCACTGATAGTGGTAATCGCGAAAAATTTCCTACGTGATGTAACAGGGTGCATAACATTTGTCACCTTAAGTGCTTATATAAGTATCTAATATTTAATGTACAAATTGCAAAACAGAGGGCGACAAACACCCAACATAGTACTGTCCTCCTATTGGAGTATCTGTAATAGGAGATTGTTGTATCAATGGCAAAGTGACGAGAGCAAAATGTAGCATCGCATAGCAAAGTTGAAGACACAAGTTCTAGCCATATGGGAGCTATATCACCGCAGCAAACCCAGAATCAGCTGAGTAGTAGAAAGAAAGAATCTAGTAATTCAGGGCAAGCGGAAAGGATAAATGCACTGCTAGCAGAGCTATAAGGTACTGCACAGGGAGGGAGAAGCTGAGTGAGGTAGTGCAGTGTACCCCTGGCAAGCAGCACCAAGGTAAGATCACCAGTCTATCAACAAAACAAAAGTCTAAGACACTACAACACTTACAACAGAATATAAGAAAATATCAGAATCAAAAGTTACCCCAATTCTCCAGATGTGCACCCTCTGCCATTCAGGTGCACGTGATCCAGAGCAATATAGGAATCCTTTGTTCCTCCAGTTTAAAATTAAAAGGTACAATGAAAACCCAAGAAACCACGAAAACTAGCATCCTGGAAGGGTGAAACCAAACAATGAGTTCTGAGAAACTGAAGTATAGTGGTAGTCAACTTCTACAGGAGAAAATCACTCTCAAGTCGCTAAACTTGAAATAGGAAGCTCAATTCAAAAGGTAGATTATGTAATTGTAATGTACAAGAAGTGATTTACATCATGTGCTCCCAGTTAAACATTGGTGGTAATCACAGAAATGCTGCCATGAAGTTTTAAGAAAAAATTTCTGAGTTGAATTGAATGCTAATCTTGTGCGATTAGTTGCAGGCAAAATAAGTTTCTAGCCTATTTAGACGCACTTGCATAGTGATAAACCTCGTTCATTGGTTTCATGGGAAGAAAAACCCTCCCAATTTTCCCAAAAGAATGAATAGCACATGTAAAGTTGTTGAAGTTGCAGCATGACGGCAGGGAACTTGCTGCATCAATATTGAGCTGAGAATACAGATTCCATGAGGACTGCGAATACCATATATTGGCACCATCAGCCAGAGAGTTACAGCTCCACATAGGCACTGAGCAAGGGATGAATAAGAAATCGGTCGAGATAAACTACGCAGCAGATCGTGGACCTCACATTAACAAGGTGCCATTTTTCACAAGTTCATCAGGAAGCAACCACAAGGAGACTCAGAGTCTCAGAGGCGAGAGCAGATTCGTGGTGGAGATAAACGCGTATTCTGAACATTCTGCTTCCGCTTGATGCAGTGAATCTGTTATCTGGACAGCCCCCGCTAGAATCTTTTCAGTTTTAGGCCTGGCCAATAGAAAGGACAAATTTTTATCATCGATGGTGGTAACCACAGAAATTGAACCTCTATTTGACATAACAGGGTGCATAAGTGCATAACACTTTCAACTTAAGTGCCTATCTAAGTATCTAACGCTTCATGTACAAATTACAAAAACAAGCCCAACATAGTACTGTCCTATTGGACTTCTCCCCCCGTTTCAAAATATCAGCTGTTTTGGCTTTTCTAGATTCATAGCTTTTGCTATCCATATCCACTTAGATATAATGTATGTCTAGATGCATTGTAAAATCTATGAACCTAGAAAAGTTAAAACTACCTACATTTGAAACGGAGGGAGGTAATTGGAGATTGTTGTATGAATGGCAAAGTGAGAAGAGCAAAATGTAGCATCATATAGTGAAGTTAAAGACACAACAGTTCTAGCCATATGTGAGCTATATCACCTCAAGCAAACCCAGATTCAGTTTATTCCAATACTTAAACTATGTTTTTTTTTGGCAAAATCAGCTGAGTAGTAGAGAGAAAGAATCCAGTAATTTAGGGCAAGCAGAAAGGATAAATGCACTGCTGGCAGAGCTACAAGGTACTGCACAGGGAGGGAGCAGATGAGTGAGGTACTGCAGTGTACCCCTGGCAAGCAGCAACAAGGTAAGATCGCCAGTCTATGAACAAAAGACACTACTGTCCAAGAGTACAATATAAGAAAGGATCAGAATCAAAACTTACCCCAATTCTCCAGGTCTGCATTCCCTGCCATTCAGGTACACGTGACGCGTTGTAAAACAGGAATCCTTTGTTCCTGCAGTTTAAAATTAAAAGGTACAATAAAAACCAAAGAAACAGCAAAACTAGCATCCTGAAAGGGTGAAACCAAACAATAAGTTTAGATAAACTAAAGTATAGTGGTAGTCAACTTGCACAGGAGAAAATCAGTCTCAAGTCGCTAAACTTGAAATAGGAAACTCAATTCAAAAGGTAGATTATGTAATTGTAATGTACTAGAAGTGATTTACATCATGCACTCCTTGTTAAACATTTGTTAAATTCTTAGACTACCAAATAGTGATAAAAAATATTAGTGCAAGACTTCTTAAACACCCAATCCCAGAGTGAATACCTCAGGACTCCAGGTGCTTAAAAAACATTGGCTACTTACTAGAAAAATAGCCCACATAATATGCAGCCAAACAACACTTTAGTAGCTCTGGTCAAATACACAGTTTTATCTGCTAGTATCGAATGATAAAAAACATACTTATATAAACTAAAACAAGCTAAGCTTCTCGCAGTGGACCGGTTAGAGCGTTGAACTCCAGGAGTCATTGAAATGGTCAAATACACAGTTTTATTTGCTAGTATCGAATGATAAAAAACATACTTATATAAACTAAAACAAGCTAAGCTTCTCGCAGTGGACCGGTTAGAGCGTTGAACTCCAGGAGTCATTGAAATTACCCTGAGCACTGCTAGGATGAATTTATTTTTTTCTTGGGTTTAAGGATTATTGAGCCGCCTTAAACTAACCCAGTTGTTCGAGATCATTTCAAGCTTCCATTGAACAAAATAAAATTGGTTTCATTACTGCTGTTTAGATCAACAGAGATAATATCAGTTGTGAACAGTGCAGTGGATCCATTAGCAAAGGAACAATATGTGGGGGAGAATGAAGATACTTACCAGAATTGCCGATCGCAACAGGTAAAGATGTGATGAATAAGGCCACAAGGACGTGTTTGGGTGCTAGGCATGAGGTATCCATCGCTGGCCGTCGACCAAGCGCCAGTGACAAGATGGTATTGCATAAGATGCCCGTATCCAGCATGGAAGAATATAACAGAGTTACTGCCGATGGAAGGTAGCCAACTGGATGAGACACAAAGACTCCGTGCACCAGCAAAGATGACATGATCACCTATGCTTGCGACAGGAACAATCCTACCCACGACAAGATCAGCAAGCTTGAGAACCAAAATGCAAGAACAGGAGCTGTTATTGTAGCCAACCAGCATGATCTCTGAGTCCAATTCAACCAGAGATGGCAAGAAGATATGCTCACTTGAACATGTTGCAACTGTCTTTGGTGGAGGCAGCTCTGGCAAAGATACCTGACCCTCGTGCGGTGGTAGCGGCAGGGTGATCAAGGAGATGTGTGTTAATTCGGGTTCCTGTTTCACCGTGTAGAGCTTCCCTTGGTACCCCAATGTCCTGTACAGTCCTCTCACCTTCCAGCTGCTGATAGTCCACTCATCATCTCCGGCCGATGCAAATGCCACACGCCCAAATCGCTCAAGGGCTAGCATCACTGAGACGACCCCTGTGGCTGTGACATTGACGGCAGCGCAAACTTTGCGTACTAACACGCATACGAGATCCGAACCGTTGCCGGGCAAATTGTCCAGGGGGCTCAGCTGCTTGGCGAGGGACCTGATGGACGGGAGCTCCGCGAGATCGCCAGTGAAGGGGTGGAGGAGGCGGACGGCGGTGTCCCCGTCGCGCTGCAGGAGGAGGAGGCCATCGGGAGAGTCGAGGACGCAGTGGTTCTCGAGCTCCGGGATGGGGGCGCGGACGATGGCGCCGGCGGCGGAGAGGTCGAAGAAGCGGGCATGGCCGCCGTGCGCGGGGTGGCCCGGGTACTCGCGGAAGCCCTCCGGGAACAGCATCCAGCGGCGCGGGTGGAGGCGCGGGTCGACCAGACCGCGGCCGCGCGGGGAGGCGGCGGCGGCGCGCCAGTGGGAGCAGACGGCGCGGAAGCGGACGTAGTCCAAGAAATCCCCCGTGGCGAGAACCCGCTCGGCGATGAGATGTGTCATCTCGACCTGCAGCGACGCCCAGTCCGGCGGCACCTCCTTGCCGCCGCCGCCGCTCCGGCGAGAAGGGCCCCCTAGCCGCGGCGCTCCGGCGGCCATCCTAATCCACCAAGAAACCAAACCAGGATTGAGGCGAGGAAGACGAAGACCAATCAAGGAGCTGAGCAAGATCCAAGATTTACAAGAGATCGAGGAGCGGGACAACGCACCTTGCGGATTTGGGGCCGAACGGTCAATGAGATGGGGAGAAATGGGGGCAGCGAGACGTTGCCGCCGCCGATACCCTGACCGGCCGAGCGTGTTCGAGTTGGACCTTGGACGTTGGAGTGGCGCACTCAAGTGGCATCAGTGACTTTCTTGTCTGGAAATTGGAATCGACTCTGCTGCACTGCTGCAGTGCTATGTTTTTTTTCTTCCATCTGTCAAATATTTCAGCCCGCTTCGGTAACCCAAGGCTGAAACCCTGAACCTGAAATTCTTTGTCAGCGTCCGCTGCACCGGGCAAGCATCTCAACGTCCCACTGTTGTGCTGCCGAATTCCTCTGTTCCACTTTGGCCGTGTTTAGTTGGGTATGGGAATTTTTTTCACCCATCACATCAAAGAGAATCTTACATGCATGAAGTATTAAATGTAGACGAAAAAATAATCCATTACATTGATGGAGTGTATGTCGCGAGACGAGTCTAACGAGCCTACTTAATCCACGATTTGCAACATTAATGCTAAAGTAACCGTCCGCTAATTCTTAATTAATTACCCTCTAATTACCCGTCATTAGATTTGCCTCGCGATTTGCTGGCTAAATCTGTAATTAGTTTTACCAAAAGTTTACGTTTACTACTCCTAAATGGTAAATTTCCTTTTGATGTGACATCAAAAAAATTTCACCTCCCATCTAAACACTGCGAGTAAAGTTTGACTTAGAAAAATACGCCTTGGAGTACATCATAAAGCATTCAGATATGGTTTGGGTTGCAGTGGCTGAACGTGACATAAACTAGGAGGGCTACCGATTACCGTGGTTCAATAACACACAAAGCATATTGTTTTAAAATTACCTTTGGAAGGCCATCCCATGCATCTCAAGTTCTTTATACTGCCGTTTGTTAGGTGCATGCTATACATAGCATTCCGATTTGCACTGTGTGCATGCCTAAGCAGGCAAGTAGCTGAGGACATCAGATTTCGCGCGTGCTTTTGATGATTTGATCCCTACATAGACGAGGACAAAACGTTTGTTTGAAAGATATATTATGGTGCTTGAAAATAATTACAGCCATCCGTTGGCTTAAATCTAACAGCTTAATATTGAAAGGTTACCTGTTACAAAGAACTCAAAATGTGGGCCGACACTTCAATTTTGTGAGCCAGGAACTATTTTTACAAACTAATCTAAGGGTGTTTTTTTTTCCCAACGCCGCCGGCGCGCTCCGACCGGCTCGCCTTGCTGCCTCGCTAGCTTCAGCCGCCCCATCCCCTACCTACCATTCTGTCACCCGAGCACCAGGCGCTCATCGGCGTGGTCGCCTGCCTCGACGGCGTCGGCGAGCTCTTGCCACTCATTGACATCGACACGACCGACCTCCGCCAGTACTCTCCCAACTTCAGCGAGTGGGTAGAGACTCATGAAGCGTTGCCGTGTTGGCCTCTAGCGTTGCTCTGTACGCTTGTGGTCTGCATCGTCCCTGGCCCAAGCCTACACTTGAGTGTAAGAAGGCCTTGTGTGCTCGTCCAAAAATTGATATGTAAACATAGAATGAATTCAATTATTTCCGTTCACAGAATTGCAGAGTGCCGCATATTTTGGGATAAAGTGGCACATGAAATTCAGATGGCACCAATTAGCACTTGAAATTCTGAAATTCAGAGTTTCATCGGCCAGCAGTTATTTGCATGGGAGGAACCACCTTTCAAGCACCGTAACAAAACTTTGTATTAAAATGTTATTTCTATGGGTTGTAAATGCCATCATATCCTGCCATTTTAAAATTATGATACATGCATGATGTATTGCAAAGGGCACCACAAAACCCACAATGCATGGTATCTGGTTCTTCCAAAAGGTAAATTACACGAACACCACGCGAGCACCGGAAGAAACTCCGTCCAGCAACTTGGAGAGAACTAACTGGTTGTCTCTAGGGCTGAATTCCACGGCTTTAAGCCAATCAGGGGGTTGTAGGTACCGGCAGTGATCCTCAGCTTCACGCAGACCTTGCCTGAAAACAATGCGTCTCATACTTGGAGCTCCACGAAGCAAAAGCCTAGCAAAGCCTATCTCGTTGTCCCTTCCCTTGAAATTGTACATCTCTACTTCCTTCAAACTGTTGTGCTCAAAGTTGGAATCATCCCACACAACACCATTACGAGATTCAAGAGACGGTAAATAGCGCACCTGCAATAATGGAAAAAAGGTCAAAACGTGCATGTATATGAGCTAAGTCATTCCCTCCAAATGACAAGTAGTAGTATTTGAAACAACTCAACAAGATAACGCAGAAAATGCATGAACAAAATCAAGAATACTTAGGAGATTTCTAGAGCATGAAAAAAAAAAACTTGCTCACATTAGTTTGTAGGGTCACCAAGTAAGGTGCAGCAACTACAAACATAGCCATCGAAAGAAGGTCATCCGAAGGCTTTGTTTCGATGCTTAGAGTTAGGACTGTGAGCTTAGAGAAAATGGCCGGCGTTCCCGGTCTGACGATGAGCTGCAAAGAATCCAAACTGGTTAATAAATAGCGGTGAAACAACAAATTTTCTTAAAACATATTCCAAGACAATGTTAATCGAATCCCCGGCTCAGATCACCTTGGGCATTCGATACCGGAGGTGCAGGCTCTTAACATGAGGAAACCGAGTAGCGATGGTCAGTAGGTACTCAGCATCGCGATCAGGAAGGTCGTAACCATAGACAACATGCTTCAGAGACACATGTTCAAGGCACGGCAAGGATTGAGACGTCGACGCCGGGAGAATCTCGCCGGCGCCGCAGTACTCCAGCCTCCGCAACGCCGGC
Source organism: Urochloa ruziziensis (assembly GCA_015476505.1). Lineage (NCBI taxonomy): Eukaryota > Viridiplantae > Streptophyta > Magnoliopsida > Poales > Poaceae > Urochloa > Urochloa ruziziensis. The sequence goes on along the minus strand of CM027119.1, from coordinate 4,162,884 downwards.
GCGTCGATCTTGAGCTCATTATTACCGGGCCACCGCCACACCAGCTCCTCGAGCTTCGGATGCTGCAGGGCCCTGACACCAACCATGTCGTTCAGGTACAGGATCTTCAGGCTCTCGCAGCTCGCCAGGAGAGCCTGCGTGTCCTCGGCGCTCATGTGCATCGCGACGAGGACGAGCTTTGTCAGAGCGGAGAATCCTCTGAATCCGGTGGGGATCGAGAGCTTACAATTCGTCACGCACAAGCTGTCCAGCGATGATGAATATGTATTGTTATCTCCATCAGATTCAGAGAACGGCGATGAAGGGAACTCGTAATCTGTCCATGTAGTCCGAACAACCTCCACGTGGATGTCCCTCACGCCATGCTTGGCCGCGGCGGCAATGGCGGCATTGACGGCGCCGGCGGACTTGGCGCTGCCGGAGAACACGATGGACAGCCTCGTCAGAGCCGCGTCATCGCCGCCGCCGTCGACGCCGTCGCTTCTCCTCTTGATCATCTCCGTGAACCACCGCAGGGAGGGGACGAATTGCCATAACCTGTTGGCCTTGATGTACTTACTCCCTCCGCATCGGGCCGAGGCGGATCACCCATAAGGAGTCGGCCGGGGGCGCGACCTCGCTGAAGCGGAGGGATCTGAGGGAGGCCCAGAGCCGCCGCCACCGCCGGGAGAGGACGCTCGTGCTCACGGCCGTCTTGGCGTCGAGATCCCCGAGGATGGCGAGCAGGATTTCGTTGGGCAGGGCGCTGATGTGATCGAGATTCTTCTTGGAGTTGGAGCGGCGCCGCGGCTTGTGGGATCTCGGCCCCGTCTCGTCGTGGTGATCAACGTGGCTAGGCGCCGCCGCCGCGGATTCGCGCGGGGATCTCCCCATCTTGATCGGGATTCCACGGACGACGCGGTGGTATGATTTGTCCGGCGAGGCGGCGGAGGAAGACGACTTGGAAACCGCAATATTTTCACCCGAGGGGACCTGAGAGTTTGTGGGGTGGGCTGTGCAGACAATGAGCCCACGTTATTTGGGCCTAACGAACGTCCATTAACTCCAATGAGGCGGCGGAGGGAAGACGGACGACACGGAAACCGCAAGATTTTCACCCGAGGAGGCCTGAGATTTTGTGGGGTGGGCCGTGCAGACAATGAGCCCAGGTTATTTGGGCCTAAGGTACGTCCATTTTCTTTAGCGTCGAAGAAATTGATAATCAAGCTCCGGCAAATTTTTAAATACAACTTGTATTATGTTATAAACAGCGAGTTTGTTTTTGGATCCATTTAAATTTGATGTTCCTTAGAATTAATGTGAGATCGGGCATAGCTTCCTTTGAAAATGTTGCCTTATAGTTTCGGAAATGTTGGACCAAGTCTTTTATGAGTGTTGATTTCATATGATGAAAGGTACAAATCATATCATGTAAAAGTGATGAATTTATCTATCTATACTATAAAGGACGACGAAATTTTCGTACCAAATCTTACGGGTTACTATTACCCGTTCAACACCGTTGGATCTTACGATGATGATCAGACGCTCTAAATTAATCTAAAAAGTCCATGCTGACTACATCACTCCAACACCGTCGGATTTTATGATAATCGAATGCTCTAGATTAATCTAAAGAGTCCATGTTGACTACATCACTAATTTTGTAAATTTTTTTAAAACACATGCCTGTGACACGTGCCCTTTTGCTAGTGAAATTAAAATTACGTGAGGTTCATATTTATGACTCGGTCGCTCCCTCACTGTATTTAGATATGCGTTCTGCTGCCTTCAAGGCCCTGCTAATCTCCCTCAACGTATCTACTATACCTACATAGGAGATCTCCACTAGCAGATTTCTCTGCAATTTAGTTAAGCCACGTCATTAGAAAGTTCGTTGCTATAATCTTACCTCGCACCCCGTCCCTACCCGGTGGCTCGTACCCTCCGTCGCTTCTATTCCTCAGGCCCCTTCGAGGCCCACGATAAAACCCCAAGCTGCCTGCTGGAGCGCAACCGCCAGAAGTAGAGGTAGACGAGGGTGACGAGCGCGTCATTTGCGGCGACAAGACAGGGCAGGCCGTCATGCGCGTGGCCGTGCAGCGCCCTGCTGTTGGCGGTTCTTCCTCGAGATCCCGTGTCCACCTAGCACGCCTAGCCACCCTTCAGCCTGTGGTAGTTCGGACTCCACACGCACCAAATCAACTTCAATTGCTCCAGATCGAAATATAATTCCAAATCTATGTCCAAATCGCACACCAAATCGACTCCAATCGCTCCAAATGTGTTGGGGTTGGGGCTCAGGCCGTTTTGTCCCCGAAAGATTAGCCTGTTCTGCCGCCGGGCATCCATCCAGGTAAATTCGAGTTTTACTCCTCTGCGAGCGAACTATTTTATTTAGCAAGCCTCACATCTGTCCCAGAAAAATACAACAGTTTTCTCCTTGGTGCAAGGGCTGCAGCAGCGAGCGCATTCCTGAAATCAGAGATAATAATTTTTGGTCAGATCTTTAGCTAAGATTTGTGAAGTTTAATAATTCAATCGAGGTGCATGTTGTTTGTCAATTTGGCCGTCTGATCAATCTGGTTATCACGGGTCAAAAATTGCAGGGCTTCCTCCTGTTTTCTTGGGGATATTTCAGAGTCAAATCTTCTGATTGCTTTTGAACATTTTTCTAAGTATTTGCTAAATTGCTAATGGCTAGATCAACATATCTGTATAAATGGATACAAAGATATACACCACAACAGTTCCTGTGTATATCAAAGCATTAATTACATGTATTTTCAATCCAGCCAACCTCTTAGCCAACCCATTATATGTGCGCGCTAAATTATCAGCTTCTGATGACATGGTAGTTCTATGCAACCAGCAACGGGCTATATCATTAACCTTATAGTATATGTTTTGCTGAATTCGGATGGGTACCATGCCGCGCTTGGGTGAAATCGAGATGCACCCAGAGCTGTTGGGACATGCACCAATCGCGGCATCCTAGATGCTTAGCATAAATATAAATTTGACCCTCACATTGTAGCTTGATTCTATTTTCATTTGTTGAATCTGAGCTCACACCCAAAAAGTTGCGGTGTAAAGCCTATGTACACAGATGATGTGCCATTGTTCTTTTCTTTAATCTCTGTGCATTGCTCCAATTTTATATTAACAACATATCTACGTCTTTGTTTTAGTTTTATTACGTCGCATCTCCAATAGCAACAACCAAAAAACTATTTTTGTTCAAAATGGCACATAAACCCTTATAAGCATCTTTATTCACTCTTCATACAGTTATTCGAAGAAGATGCAAGATAGATGTGTCCAAGCAATGAATAAACTCAAGGATGATGCAAACCTTAAAGTTTGTGTCAATCTCAAAGGCAACTTAATTTTTTTTTGCATAATGTATCAAATAATCATAAAAATTATGTAAAATATTTCGCGGCAACGCGCGAGGAACCACTTAGTTTTTCTCAAGAGGAGAACTGGGAGTAAGTCGTATATGATTTCTCTGTTTTTTTCTTTATCTCACGGCTAATAGAACCGAGTAGAATTTGAGATAGGAAGCATGAACAAGGAAGGGGAACAAAGCAGAGCAATCAGGATACGGAAGTCTGGCTCATTCATTCTCACCGTTTCTCTCCACGCAGGGAGCTCTTTAACGACACTCGGTCACAAGCCGACCGGTTAGCATAACACGCGATACAGGTGGATGGGCTTTCAGCCCAGCCCACGATGATAACACAACCCATTAGGCCCAGTAACGGTCTAGTGCTTAACAGGCAATAGCGCAGCCCATGACACTATCCTATGGGCCAGCGCCAGTGAGAGCAGATGGCGCGGAAGCGGACGTAGTCCAGGTCCAGGAAATCCCCAGTGGCGAGCACCCCGCTCGACAATGAGCTCTATCATGTCGACCATGCAGCGACGCCTGCTTACCGCCGCCGCCGCCGCTCTGGTGAGAAGGGTCCCCTTGCCGCGGTGCTCCGGCGGCCCCTGACGGCCGAGGCCCGAGGCGTGTTCGTGTTGGAGTGGCGCACTAAAGTGGCATCAGTGTAATTTACAAGAACTTTCTTCTCTGGAAATTGAAATTTTTTCTTCCATCTGCCAAGTTTTTGTAAAGTTTGACTTCGAAAAATACGCCTTGGAGTACATCATAAAACATTCAAATTAAGGCATATGGTTTGGGTTGCAGTGGCTGAACGCCACATAAACAGAGGGACACTTTCGTTGTTCAATAATACACAAAGCAGATGGTTTTAAAATTACCTTTGGAAGGCCATCCCATGCATCTCAAGTTCTTTAAAAGCTATAGAAGATTTTCTCAGTTAGCTGCATGCTATATACAGCATTCCGATTTGCACTGTGTAGAAGTAGCTGAGGACATCACATTTTCCGTGTGCATTTTGATCCCTATATAGCTGAGGACAAAACGTTTGTTTGAAAGATCACATTTTGATCACAATCTATGGGTTGTAAATGCCATCATATTCATATCCAAACATTGTGATGTGATTTTCCCTCTCCAATAACTTATTTGCCATTTTACAATCATGATACATGTATGACGTATTGCACAAGGGCACCACAAATCCACAATGGTATCTGGTTCTTTCAAAGGTAATTTTTTACATGAACACAACGCGAGCACCGGAACAAACTCCGTCCAGTAACTTGGAGAGAACTAACTGATTGTCTCTAGGGCTGAATTCCTTAGCTTTGGGCCAGTCAGGGGGTAGTATACACCGGTACTGATCCTCAGCTTCACGCAGACGACCTTGCCTGAAAGCAATGCGTCTCATACTTGGAGCTCTACGAAGCAACAGCCTAGCAAAGCCTATCTCGTTGTCTCTTCCCTTGAAATTGTACATCTCTACTTCCTTCAAACTGTTGTGCTCAAAGTTAAAATCATCCCACACAACACCATCACGAGATTCAAGAAATGGTAAATAGCGCACCTGCAATAATGGAAAGAAAAGGTCAAAATGTGCATGTATATGAGCTACAAATCATTATTCCCTCCAAATGAGTAGTAGTATTTGAAACAAGATAATGCAGAAAATGCATGAAAAAAATCGAGAATGCTTAGATCTCTAGAGCATGAAAAAACAATCTTGCTTACATTAGTTTGTAGGGTCTCCAAGTAAGGTGCAGCAACTAGAAACATAGCCATCCAAAGAAGGTCATCCGAAGGCTTTGTTTCGATGCTTAAAGTTAGGACTGTGAGCTTAGAGAAAATGGCTGGCGTTCCCGGTCTGACAACGAGCTGCAAAGAATCCAAACTGGTTAATAAATTGCGGTGAAACAACAAATTTTCTTAAAACATACACCAAGACAATGTTAATTCGATTCCCCATCTCAGATCACCTTGGGGACTCGATACCGGAGGTGCAGACTCTTAACATGAGGAAACCGAGCAGCGATGGTCTGTAGGTTCTCAGCATGGCGATCAGGAAGCAGGTAACCATAGACAACATGCTGCAGAGACACATGCTCAAGGCAGGGCAAGGACCGGCGCGTCGACGCCGGCAGAACCTCGCCGGCGCCGCAGTACTCCAGCCTCCGCAACGCCGGCGCGTCGATCTTGAGCTTATTACCGGACGACGGAGGAGGCGGCCACAGCCACACCAGCTCCTCGAGATTCTGATGCTGCAGGGCCCTGACACCAACCATGTCGATCAGGTACAGGATCTTCAGGCTCTCGCAGCTCCCGAGAAGAAGCTGCATATCGTTGGCGCTCATGTGCATCGCAACGAGGACGAGCTTCGTCAGAGCAGAGAATCCTCTGAAGCCGACGGGGATCGAGAGCTTGCAATTGTTCAGGCACAAAGTGTCCAGCGATGATGAACATGCATTATCATTATCGCCACCATCAGATTCAGAGAACGGCAATGAAGGGAACTCGTACTTTGTCCATGTATTCCGAACGACCGCCACATCGATGTGCCTCACGCCATGCTCGGCCGCGGCAGCAATGGCGGAATTGACGGCGCCGGCGCACTTGGCGCTGCCGGAGAACACAATGGAGAGTCTCGTCAGAGCCGCGTCATTGCCGCCGGCGGCGGCGTCGCTTCTCTTCTTGACCATCTCCGTGAACCACCGCAGGGAGGGGACGAAGAGTCTGAACCTGTTCGCTTTGATGTACTCCCTCCGCATCGGGCCGAGGCGGACCCAGGAGGAGTCGCGGGGCAGGGAGACCTCGCTGAAGCGGAGGGATCGGAGGGAGGCCCAGAGGCGCCGCCACCGCCGGGAGAGGGCGCTCGTGCTCACGGCCGTCTTGGCGTCGAGGTCCTCGAGTATGGCGAGCAGGATCTCGTCGGGGAGGGCGCTGATGTGGTCGGACTCGTCGGAGGGGGGATCGAGATTCTTCTTGGAGTTGGAGCGTCGCCGCCGCTTGTGGGATCTTGGCCCCGTCTCGTCGTGGTGATCAACGTGGCTAGGCGGCGCCGCCGCGGGTTCACGCGGCGGTTTCCCCATCTCGATCGGGATTCCGCTTCGCCGGGGACGGGGACGACGCGGTATGGATTTGTCCGGCGGGGCGACGGAAGAAGGAAGGCGACTCGGACTCATCAGAGGATTTTACACCTTTTTTTTCTTTTTTTCCCCCTGTGAACCCGCAAGATTTACACGTGAGGAAGCCTGAGAGATTTTGCGGGGTGGGCCGTGCCCATAAAGAGCCCGTCTTATTTAGGCCTAAGCTCCGTCCATTAAATATACTCGGCCACCGAAATATGCCTGGGCCACCAGGCATTTTTTAGCGTCGACGAAAATTGATCGTCGTTTCTTGTGTGGGTCTGTATGGGCCGACTCAGACCAGGTGGCCCAAGCCCAACTTCTCCTTCTAGTCTTTCCTCTTCTTCCTGAATCGCAACTAGTCCTGCCCTAAAAAAAAGAAAAAAAAAGAATCGCAACTCGTCCTCCCCTCGTGTTCCACGCCGCTGCCCCAATCTCCGGCCACCTCGCCGGCAGAAGGTTCGACCCCGTCCTCTCCCTCCCCTCGCCTCCCGTCTCGCTTCCAGTTTTGAGATTTCTTTCTTGCTATCGTCAGATTTCGGATTGGGGGCCTCTAGGGTACGCGCTTTGACACCGCCGTCGAGCCGGTCATGGCTCCTCTGGCCCCACCCTCCTCGCCGCGGATGCAGAACTCCAAGACGACGTCGACATGGAACTCCGGGGTGGAGCAAGGCAGCCATGTCTTCCACATCCGCGGGTACAGCCATCACAGGAGCACCGCCGCCGGCGCAGAAAAGAAAACATTATTATACAGCAGGTTCACTGTTGGCGGCCACAAGTGGTCCATTCTCTTCCATCCCAATGGATTCAACTCCGGCGACGAAACCGCGGCTGGACTTGTGCTCGGGACCAAACACGCCAAGGTGAGGGCGTCCTATGATCTGCAATTGGTCGACCAGAGCACCGGTTGTTGGTTTCAGTACACAAGGAAGCACCGAGGGACTTCCACTTCAACGACAAACATCCTGCAAGCCTTATTTCTCGCTTTATGGAAAAACGGAATCTGTTCGAATCGCCTACTTACCTTCGGGATGATTGCCTCACAATGGAATGCACTGTCACTGTCTTCAAGGAGCCATGGAAGAGTGAAACCAAACCATTTCCCAAAATTGAGGTGCCGCAGTCTGATATGGGAGGGCAGTATGCCAAGCTGTTGGAAGAGAAGGTGGGGGTGGATGTTACTTACAGTGTAGGGGGACAGGAATTCACAGCGCACAAGGTTGTCCTTGCCACGCGCTCGCCTGTCTTCAAAGCACAGTTGTATGGGCCTTTGAGGGAAGCAGGAATAGCACGCATAACCATCGAGGATAGGCAGCCTGATGTTTTCAAGGAGCTGCTCAATTTCATCTACACAGATTCTTTGCCCCCTTTGGATTATCTTAAGGCAGATGATCGTACTGATATGATCTGTTGCTTGCTTATGGCTGCGGATCGGTATGGCATGGAGAGGCTGAGTCTGATGTGTCAAAGCATTCTTTGTGAGAATCTCAGTGTGCATACTGTGGCAACCACATTTGCTTTAGCTGATCAGCATCAATGTGACATGCTTAAGGATGCTTGCTTAGAATTTATCACGTGTTCAACTGCTATGGATGCTGTTAAGAGAAGCCAAGGTTACAAGAATCGGAGAAGAACTTGCCCACCTGATGTAAGTAAAGAGTGTGAGAAGGCATCTAAGTTTCATAAAGCATAAGCACATCATCTTAAGTTGAGTTCTTTGATGGTTTGACAACTTTTTTTGCTTGATCAGCTCATCCTAACTTGAATATATTTCAACAAACAACTTACTGTTGAATGAATGTAAAGGTGGATTATAGTTGATAAGCTGAATTCCGTGGATGCAGAACTCCAAGACGATGTCGACGTGGAATTCCGGTGTGGAGCAAGGCACCCATGTCTTCCAAATCCGTGGATACAGCCATCACTGGAGCACCGCTGCCGGCGCAAGAATGAAAATCATCTTTGAGGGAGGCAGGAGCAGCGCCCATAACCATCGAGGATATGCAGCCTGATGTTTTCAAGGAGCTGCTCCATTTCATCTACACCGACTCTTTGCCCCCTTTGGATTATCTTAATGCAGATGATCGTACTGATATGATCCGTCACTTGCTTGTGGCTGCAGACAGATATGGCATGGAGAGGCTAAGTCTGATGTGTCAAAGCATTCTTTGTGAGAATCTCAGTGTGCAGACCGTGGCAACCACATTTGCTTTAGCTGATCAGCTTCAATGTGACATGCTTAAGGATGCTCGCTTGGAATTTATCGCCTGTTCAACTGCTATGAATGCTGTGAAGAGAAGCCAAGGCTATAAAATCTGAAAGAACTTGTCCACCTGATGTAATTGAAGAGTTCGAGAAGGCATCTAAGTTTCGTAAAGCATGAATGCAACGTCTTTAGTAGCTTGCCAGCTTTTGCTTAGTCAGCTCATCCAACTTGAATATATGGACAAGCAGCTCACTGTTGAATGAATGTAAGGGTGTGAATTCTAGTTCATAAGTTGTATGACTAGCATCTAGTTTTTGCTATATCGTCTCGTCCTAAGGTAGTAGTGGTCAATATGCATTTTTTCCTGAGGTACTACTGATGAAGGAGAACTCAACTCTGCTGATGACCGTCAAAGAAATGCAACCTTGTCTTTAAGGCCCTTCTTATTTCATTTACATGGATCCATAGCCTACTGTCATTGATATCAAGTGAAATGATTTCAAGAAAGCTTTAGCAAGAGGGGGAATATACATCTCGCTCCTTCTCCCCCTTTCCTCTGCTACAGTTGACCGGGGCGAGCAGGAGGCGATCTGCAGTGCCGGCGCCGATTCCATCGGCTCTTTCCCTCTCCGGCGGCCGGTTAGGCGTCGGAGATGGAGGAGAACCGAGGAATCGGCGTGCAGGTGTATATAGCGTAGCTAGGGTTTGCTTGCCAGCGGAGTTCGTTGGCGAAGCTTGTGTTTGCCGGGGGGATGGTGGTCCTCTGCGGTGTGTGTTTCCAGGCGGCGACGTCGAGGCGAAGGCGACGGCGACGCGGCGGAATAAAGCTGCTCCAACTCTTCCTCGCCCCGTTGGTGCTCTGCTCCGGCGCCAGTGGCGAGTATGGGAGCCCTTGTATAGGAGTCACCGGCCGGCGGCGCATCGATCCCCCTGGGAGGTGCGCTTCCTGGCCTTTTGGTTCAAGGTTCGGGAGGCAACTGTGGGTCTCGTGGACGGCTGGAGAGTGGACAAGGCTCGAGCGTTCCGCGGCGGCGCCTGCTGTCGACGGCGGGTCTCTGTCCAAGGTCGATGGAGCTCGGGGTGTGTCCCCGGCCGATGCGATTTCAGCGAAGGCTTCATCAACTGCGGCCATCTTCAAAGCCTTGCGGCGATAGGGCTTCTTCTGGCCTGGGATCTGAGGCGAAGAGCCTCCGGCGGCGGCCGGCGGCAATGGAGTTCGGCGGATCTGACCGGCAGAGCGTCCAGGGACTTGGATGTAATTTCTTTGTTTTTTAGGGACCTCTGTGTAAATGGTCAAGATAGCTGTCTTCCTTATCCTTCTGGAATGTACCTGTATGACTACGTGTCTTTGTACTGTCCTTAACGTTTAATACAGGTATGTTTGATCAAAAAAAAAAAAAAGTGAAATGATTTGGAACATACTTGTGGGCTGCTGCAGTGGATTGGCTAAAGCCGGTGTGCCAAATCATACTTTGTGAGGATCTTGATGTGCAAACTGTGGCGACTATGTTGGTTGTAGCCAATCAACCTCATTGCAATATGCTTAAGGATGTCTGCATTGAGTTTATGTCGTCTTCAATGAGTATAATGGATGATTTAGTGGCATCCCAAGGGTTTGCAGCGAGAGAAAAAAATTTACTTACTACTTTAATTGTTACTTTATAGTTTAGTTTCCCCTATATCATCTCTGAAGGTAATAGTGGTTATTTTGCCTTATTAGTTAGTATACTCTTGAACAGCTTGCTGAATCTACCTGTTCAGTTGTTGAAGACATGAATTGGATCCTTGTCTACAGTGTTCTCAATAACTCTTTCCAAGAAAACAGTATAAAGTACAGCATGTGATTGAGGAATACTCCTATAAACAAGTGAAGGGCCAAACTGTCACAGTTTATGAGGTAGCCGAACCATAAAAATGGAAGAAATTGTGAATGGCATGTACAAAAAGTGAAATTCATTCCGTTTAAAAGGAAAACAATCACTCGGTTGAGTGGTTAGTTTGAAGCATCTTTTTCCCCCATTTGTAACAGCAAATGTTTCAGTAGAACTGGCAAATGTTTCAGGAAAGAGTTTAAGATTCTCCACAGTCCTACTCCTACAGAACAATGGATGCTATTCAGATTTTGAGATTTCAGAACAGAGGGAGGTCATACAGATTACAGAGCATACGGAGATCGGAGACACCTGTCGGGCAATACGAGCACACCGGGATTTTTTTTAATCGGAGACACCTACGCTGACAGTCCGACCCCATTCGACCATTACGCAATCGAAGCGAGAGGCATCAAATTATCAGAAAGCGTCCAACCTTTTCGGTCCCAAATCCGCAGCGTGCGTTGCCTCTTCTTTGATCTCTCAAAAAGCCTAATCCTTTTCGGTTTTCTTGATTGATCTCTGTCTTCCTCGCCGCGATCTCGATTTGGGAACGCAGGCGGCGTAGGATGGCCGCCGCCGCCGCCGGACCACTGCGGCAAGGCGCCCCCTTGCGCGCCGGTGGCGGGGGCCGCGTGGAGGCGGCGCCGGACTGGGCGTCGCTGCACGTCGACCTGACGCAGCTCATCGCGGCGCGGGTGCTCGCCACAGGGGGCTTCCCTGACTACGTCCGCTTCCGCGCGGTCTGCTCCCACTGGCGCGCCGCCGCCGCCTCCCCGCGCGGCCGCTCCCTGCTCGACCCGCGCTTCCACCCGCGCCGCTGGATGCTCTTCCCGGAGGGCTTCGGCCGGTTCCCGGGCCACCGCGCGGACGGCGGCCACGCCCGCTTCTTCGACCTCTCCGCCGCCGTCGCCGGCGCCGGCGGCTTCGTCCGCGTCCCCCTTCCGGAGCTCAAGACCCACTGCGTCCTCGACTCCCCCGACGGCCTCCTCCTCCTGCAGCGCGACGCGTACACCGCCGTCCGCCTCCTCCACCCCTTCACCCGCGACGTCGCCGATTTCCCGGACATCGATTCCCTCCCCCAACAGCTGCACGAACTGGAGTTCGAGCTCACCGTCGACCCCGTGTATAATTTCACGAGCTGGCTGCAGAATACCAGTCGATACTTGTATCTGGCTCGCAAGCTTTCTGCTGCCGTCAATGTCACGGCCAAGGGGGCCGTCACGGTGATGCTAGCACTTCATAACATCAGGCGTGTGGCATTTGCTTCATCTGGTGATGATTGTTGGACTATCAGCAGCTGGAAGATGAACCAACTGGACAGGGCCCTGTCTTACCAGGGGAAGCTATATGTGGTGAATTGGGAAGATGGGCTAACAAGTGTGTCGGTGATCGATCCACCGTCACCGGTAACATCGTGCGAGGGTGAGGAATCGTCAGTGCCAGAGCTGCCGCCTCCAAAGACAATTGCGACATGTTCAAGCGACGAAATCCACCAACCTTATTTGGTTGAATTGGACTCAGAGATCATGCTTGTGGGCTACAATGACAGCTCCTTTTCGCGCATAGTGATTCTCAAGCTTGCTGATCTTGTGTTGGGTAGAACTGTGCCTGTGACAAGCATCGGTGATCATGTCCTTTTTGCTGGTGCCCGGAGCCTGTGTGTCTCATCCAGTTGGCTGCCTTCCATTGGTGGAAATTCTGTTGTGTGCTTCCATGCTGGAGAGGACTATCTTGCGCAATACCATCTCAGCAGCGGCACTTGGTCAGTAGCCAGCGATGGACACCTCATGCTTAGCCCCCCACAACGTCCATGTGGCCTCATACATCACATCTTTACCTGTTGTGATCGGCAATTCTGGTGAGCATCTTCATTTCTTTTGACATGTTATCTTTGTTCTTGTTTAGGCGTATACTGCCTCTGGTTCAGCTAAAAAACCGTAAGTATATATGCTTATTGAAAGTAAACTTAGATGATGTCTGTGGTATGGGAGCTTATCTATCTCTATATAGTGACATTCAGGATATTTAGTGATATTTCAGTTACAAAAATCAGCGAGGGAAGTTTTTGGTGAGGCATTAGGATGTCTACATTTTAAGCCACTTGCATTGGACCTGTACATGTATAAAAGTAGGAATGCTCCATGAAAATTCCATTCAAAAATCAGAATCTTTTCAATTTACTTTTCATCTCCGATATATTCAAACCCAACTAGTTGACAGTTCCTTCCTCTGTAAGTTAGCTAGTGCCGTGTTTAAAATTTATCACCAATTAATATTGTGTATGGCATCAATTTGAACTGATTACTTGGCCGTTAACATTTTTTCTTGAATAAACATGCTACTTTTGACTATTTCTTAGTTCTTCATTAGCTTTGATCTTCTTTGCCTGTAGGAACAAAGGACTCATGTTTTGCTTCAAGACAGAACCCAAGTGGTGGGCTCTACAGAGGTGGAGAAATGGGGTAAGTCGCTTTTGCTTACTTTAATTTCTACTGTAAGCAACTGTAGTGTCATTTCTTTTCTAGGCTTGTTTTTTTCTGATAAATTGGTTATATTAGCTCTAGCATGGTTGCCAGCAGAACAAAAGCTCTGAGCTACACTGCATTAGTCCTTTAGTCAGATACAACATTGACAGATACTGTAATGGTACATATTGGTATTGGAAGCACATAATAACAAATTCAACTTGCTGTTCAATTTAACTGTGTTCTACGTGCTGGCTGCTGCTGTTTCTGTTTGCCCTGAATAACTGAATGGAGTAGCATTTCTTGGTGCAAATACATCTATCTGTAGTCAACCGAGCATGGAGTTGGTTCTGGGTAATATTCACATACGGTTCAATCCATAGCTGGCTATAAAATTGCTCTTCCCAAACTGTCATAGATAGAGCAATCTCCTATTGCAAATACTTGAATAGGAGAGAGATGGCATCTCTATACATCTGGAAGGAAATAAAAGTACTGAGTTGGTACAACAAGTGCTACAAAAATCAGCTGCATTTACAGCCACTACGGCTGTGTTTGGTTCATGGGCCAACTGTAATTTACAGCTAGAGCTGATGATTTTTCCTCCCATTTTCTAGGCCTGAAGACTCTTTTTGCTGCGAAGATCGTCCAGATAACTTCATTTGCATCAAGCAGAAGGAAGCATGATTTCCAGCCTATGTGCGTCTCTACGACAGCGAATCTACTCTTACTTGCATCTCTGCATCTTCCGGTGGCTGCTCTCGGATGAATTTACAGCATAGCAATGTCGCCTTAAATGTAACCGTGAGGCTCGATATGTTCATTGGTGGTAATAGGGGGACCATCTGCTTGATTTCCCTAGATTTTTTGTTGTTCCCTCCTGTCCTTCAAGCAAATGCTTTTGCGGAGCTATGACTCCCCCTGTGAATTATGATGGTCATTAAGCTATGTCGTTGCAGCTTTTCCTGATGCTGAAAATTTTCCTAGTTCTCCTGCATCTTTCAATTTGCGCCTGGTTTATCATGTTTGACGAAAATTCATGGTTGCACGCGGCACCTGACACTCCGGAGTTTCACTAATGTCCGCCGCTTCTGGTGGGATCTCGGTCCCGCCTCGTCGTGGTGTTCAACGCGGGTAGGCGGCGCCGGGGATTCCATCTCGATCGGGATTCGCTTCGCCGGGGTCGGGGACGACGCGGTGTGATTTGTCCGGCGAGGCGACAGAAGGCGACTCGGACTTGTCAGAGGATTTACACCTTTTTTTCTGGGAAAACCGATAGATTTTGTTGGGTGGGCCGTGCCGAGAAAGAGCCCAACTTATTTGTGGGACTAAAGGTCCGTCCAATAACTATACTGGGCCAGCAAAATGGGGTCCAGTATGTATGGGCCTCCAGGCAGAAATTGGTCATCGTGACTTGTGGCCTAAGCCCAACTTCTCCTCCTCGTCTTTCTTCTTCGTGTAAAGTTGAAACGCAAGACCGGCTTTAGCCTCTAGCCAGCAGTGGCGGAGCTACATGTAGTCATTGGTGTCAGCTGACACCGATAAGTTTGTGAAAATCAGTACTAAATCACTGTTCTATACAACTAATCTACTGAGCTGACACAGGTGCGCAAAGAGGGGTGACACCGGTGGCTCCGCCGGCTAGCCAATCAACCTCATTGCAATATGCTTAATGATATTTGCATTGAGTTTATGTCGACTTTAGTGATGTATGATTTAGTGGCATCTCAAGGTTTGCAGCGAGAGGGGAAAAAATCTAAAAGTTGCTACTTATAATTACTATATTTTAAAAAATAAACGTTATTTACTATATTTATTTTGACAGATTTAGAAAGGTTATTTCAGTTTTTTAAATGCCATCATCTCCAAACATTGTTCTACGATTGTATTCTCCAATAACGTTAGTTAACTTACTTGCCATTTACAATCATGATACGGGATTTGCTAAGGTACTCCCAAATCGTTGTGAACCGTAGATCTAATCACATATTACCTCCTAGGAGGTAATACATTTAATAGTTATTATATGTATTTTTAAATCCTAAAATAGAATTAATATTTTTCTTGGATCTACCTGCCCTGCATTCAGATCTAGCTTCCTCTTCTCTCTCACGTAACACAGAAAATAGAAGAACGTGTCGGTTATCTATTTGTTCCTTCTCTCACGTATCACACAAACGTGTCGGTACGGTACATTCTTTTTTTCATACGTTATATAGAAAAAAAATGTGTCGCTGCCTTTTGGTTTTTGACGGCAAACGTGTCAATGTTATTTTTTTCATTACACCAACCATTTTTTTATGACAAACGTGTCATCTGTTTTTTTTTTCTCGCCAACTATCTTTCACATGTCGTGTTGCTGCATTTTTTTTACGCCAGTAGATGTTACATGCAACGTGACATGATAATATTTTGTTACCTTTCTGGCTGATCGATGGGCTAAAAGATGAGGTGCTGTGTTCATCGACTCATGTACGCCGCGTATACGAATTTTGGAGGTCCTTCAAGTACACAAACATGCACGTACTCTACCTTGTCTTCTAACGTACACCCGTACATGAATGCAATTGCAATTCATAATGGCTGTTGCATTGATTTATGTTTCCACTGTTTTCGATCTCAGCTACCTGCTCTAGAGAACACTTAAACGAACATGCATGTACACCTGAGTTAGCTTGTCACGTTCGTAATGCCTAGGCTAGATTTAGCTTTGTGTCTCATGAAATTCACAAACAAAATTCAGGTGCGTGCCGGTAGTGCCATGATGTCAAACGGAAAAGGAGAGGGTAACCGCCTAGCTGGGATTTTCTCCGTCCATGCGGAATTATCGGGGCAGATTTCCTTTTATTTTTCCCATTTTATTAATTATCTTTGTTTTATATATACCTCAGAAATTGATATTTGTGATTTCTTTGAACTCTTACCTCATAGGAGGTAATTGGAGTACCGTAGCAAGGCCCTCATGATACACGACGAATTATATCGCACCAAGGTAGCCAGAAGTGAAGTGGTATGTGGTTCTTCCAAAGGAAAATTGCATGAACAACACGTGAACACTAGAAGAAACACCATCCAAAGGTAACGAAGAACTGATTGTCTCTAGGGCTGAATTCCTCAGCCTTAGGCCTATGGTACATGCTTTTCCAGAGGTACTAGTGTACTACTGATGGAGAACCGAACTCAGTTGATAACCGAACTCAATTGATAACCACAAAGAATCCAACTGAAGTCTAACTAAGACCTTGTTCAATTTGAGGGGTGTGAAGGGGATTGGGACACACAAAATTATATAAAAAATCAAAATATCATTTAATACACTCTAATACCTACATTTGAAAAGAGAATTAACTGAACAAGCCCTAAAGTCCTAAAAATCAGCGTCGAGGCCTGCTCGTTAACTCGGTCAACAAAATTGATACGGTGGACAAGTTCCGGCACATTTTAATTACAACTTGCTCTTAAAACTGTGAGTTCGTTTTCGAATCTGTTGAAATCATCTTAGATTTAATATCCATTATCTTGGAAGTCAATATTTTTCATCACATAGATGATGGCATAGTTTCCTGAAAAATTTGCCCTACATTGTGGAAATGATGAACTAAATCATTAAGACATTTTGTTGCATATAAACTATATACTACATACAAATCATAATAAAATAGCAGCGTGACTATTTTAAGTGCTTTGAGGCTCATCATGTGCTAGACATTCGACTGCCTTCAAGAGCTAGGGAAGACTGTGTGGTGTGGCACTATGAGAAAAGTGGAGTGTTTTCTGTCCGCATCGCCTACAGACTTGCACGAAACCTGCAGGAGCTGGAACAAGGGACACATACCTCGACGTCCATGCTACTGGAAGGAGTATTGGAAACTTCCCATCCCGCACAAAATCCTGGTGTTTGGGTGGAAGGTAATGCACCATGGATTAGCGACGCAATGTAATAAACGAAGCAGAAAGATTATTACTAACGTCGCTGTGAGACATGTGGGATGGAAGCATAGTACAAAATAGCCGGCTATAGCTCCGCTATCTCCCGCTATAGCTGATTTTAGAGAGCTGCCGCTATTTGCTTCTACGTGCAATTTAGCCGCTATTTGACGCTATAGCTCCATTTAGCCCGCTATTAGCTGTTTTTGGAGGCCTCCCGCTAAATGCCTTAGCCCGCTATTTTGTACCATGGATGGAAGATGAGTCAGAAATGCACTCGCTTGTACGATGCCAACATGCCAAGATGTTGAGGGGGGCGATGAGAAGGCACTAGTCTGTCCTTGATGAGGAACAGTGCTACAAACTGACGCTGGAAAACCTCCTGGACACCATATTACGGTTGGGAGTGAATGAGGGAGCACATCTGTTGATCCTGCTATGGCGTGTATGGCAAGTGAGGAATAATATAACCCACGAATTCGAGAGATTTATCAGTGGAAGGTTCCGTTCGTTTCCTACTGAAATATTGGGGGGAACTGTGCTCGATCCGACAACAGAAGGGTAGTGAGGATCCCAAAGGTAAAAGACCAATTGCTGACTCCCTGAATGCAGGTACAGGGAAGAAAAGGCTGCGGGAGAAAGGGAGATGGCGATCGCCGGAGGCAGGATGGATCAAGATTAATGTAGATGGCTCCTTCGACAACACTACAGGGGAAGGTGGACTAGGTGTGGTAGCCAGAAATAGTGAAGGTGTGCTTTTATTCTCCTCATGGCAATATGTTCAGAAGGGGACAGGCGGAGGAGATGGAAGCGTTGGCGGTGAGGGAGGGCCTGCTACTTGATGCGGAGAATCCGCCGGGCAAAACTGTGTTGGAGATGGACTCTAGTGTGGTAGTATGTGCTCTGAAGAGGAAAGGGGGCTTAGCAAATGTGAAGTTCATCCTAAGGAGGCTTTGGAAGCAGCGAATCAATGGAGCGGCGCATGAGCTTGCGCAGCTAGCTAGGCGTACGAAGCATTCAGCCCTTTGCGCATGGGCCCGCATGTAAGTGAGTACTCCGTAGTTAATTCCAAGCCGCTGGCGCTCGTCTCCGACTCGGCCCAGGTGGCCCAAGCCCAACTTGTCCTTATCGTCTCTTCTTTCCTCCTGAAACGCAAGCGCTCTTCTCTCTGTCGTCGTCATCCGCGTCGCTGTCGGCTGCCCCAATCTCCGGCCACCCCGCCTGCACAAGGTTCGACTGTGACCCCCTCCGCAACCTCCTCTTCTCTCCATCTCTCCCACTTCCAATTTTTGAGATTTCTTTTTCGCTATCGTCAGATTTCGGATTGGTTGTGGGGGGTGCTGGGGCCTAGGGTACGCGCTTGACACCGCCGCCGAGCCGGTCCTGCCTCCTCCGGCCCATCCTCCTCGCCGCGGATGCAGAACTCCAAGACGACGTCGAAGTGGAATTCCGGGATGGAGCAAGGCACCCATGTCTTCCACATCCATGGGTACAGCCATCACAGGAGCACCGCCGCCGGCGGGGAAAGGAAAATCATCGTATCCAGCAGGTTCACTGTTGGCGGCCACAAGTGGGTCGTTTTCTTCCGTCACAATGCATTTAACTCCGGCGACAAAATCGGAGCTGGACTTGTGCTCGTGACCAAACACGCCAAAGTGAGGGCGTCCTATGAGATGGGATTGGTCGACCAGAGCACTGGGTTGTTGGTTTCAGTACATAAGGAAGCACCGAGGGAATTCCACTTCGACGATGAAGATCCTATAAGCTTTGGTTCTTTCTTTATTGAGAAACGGAGTCTTTTCGAATCGCCTACTTACCTTCATGATGATTGCCTGACAATGGAATGCACTGTCACTGTGATCAAGGAGCCATGGACGACTAAAACCAAACCATTTCCCAAAATTGAGGTGCCGCAGTCTGATATGGCAGGGCAGTATGCCGAGCTGTTGGAAGAGAAGGTGGGGGTGGATGTTACTTTCAGTGTAGGAGGAGAGGAATTCACAGCCCACAAGGTTGTGCTCGCTACACGCTCTCCTGTCTTCAAAGCGCAGCTCTATGGCCCTTTGAGGGAGGCAGGAGCAGCGCCCATAACCATCGAGGATATACAGCCTGCTGTTTTCAGGGAGCTGCTCCATTTCATCTACACTGATTCTTTGCCTCCTTTGGATTACCTTAAGGCAGATGCTCATACTGATATGATCCGTCACCTGCTTGTGGCTGCTGATCGATATGGCATGGAGAGGCTAAATCTGATGTGTCAAAGCTATCTTTGTGAGAAGCTCAGTGTGCAGACTGTGGCAACCACATTTGCTTTAGCTGATCAGCATCAATGTGATATGCTTAAGGATGCTTGCTTGGAATTTATCACCTGTTCAACTGCTATGGATGTTGTGAAGAGAACCCAAGCTTACAAGAATCTGAAAAGAACTTGTCCACCTGATGCAATTGAAGCATTCGAGACGGCATCTAGGTTTCGTAAAGCATGAGCACATGTTGACTTCTTTAGTAGCTTCCCAGCTTTTGCTTAATCAGATCATCCTAACTTGAATGTATGGACAAACAGCTCACTTTTGAATTAATGTAAGGGTGGATTGTATAATTCATAAGTTGTATGATTAGCATCTAGTTTTTGCTGAAGACATGAATTGGACCTTTGTCTACATTATTCTCATTAACTCTTTGCAAGAAAACAGTGTATAAAGTATAAATAAAGCATGTGATTGAGGAATATAAAACTGTGAATGGCAAAACTGTCACAGTTTATGAGCCAGCCGAACCATAAAAATGGAAGTATATGTAGTAAAATGCAAGAAATTGTGGATGGCGTCAATAAATAAAGAAATTCACTCTGTAAAATGCAAGAAAAGAACAAGACGGAAACGGTTCATATCAGTTTAAAAGAGAAAAAAAAAACCACTCGGTTGAGTGGTTAGTTTGAAGCATCTTTGTTTCCCATCTGTAACAGCAAATGTTTCACTAGAAGTCTAGAACTGGCAAATGTTCCTAAACATCTTTGCTAATTTCATTTACATGGATCCATTGCCTGCTGCCTTTGTTGATAGCAAGTTACATGTTTTGGAACGTACTTGTGGTATGAAGACAGATATGCCTTGGATCGGCTAAGGCTGGTGTTTGCATTGAGTTTATGTCCACTTCAGTGATGAATGATTTAGTTGCATCAGCGAGAGGAAAAAAAATCTAAAAGCGGCTACTTAGTTACTATATTTTTAAAAAATAAACGTTATTTACTATATTTATTTTTGAAACATTTACGAAGGTTATTTCAGTTTTTTAAATGCCATCATCTGCAAGCATTGTTCTACAATTGTCTTCTCCTATAACATTAGTTAACTTACTTGCCATTTATACACGACGAATTATATCGCACCAAGGTAGCCAGAAGTGGTATGTGGTTCTTCCAAAGGTAAATTACACGAACAACACGCGAACACTAGAAGAAACACCATGCAACAATTTGGATATAACTAACTGATTGTCTCTAGGGCTGAATTCCTCAGCCTTAGGCCAGTCAGGAGGGGTGCATTGGTGATCCACAGCTTCCCGCAGACGAGCTTGGCTCAAAGCAATGCGTCTAATGTTTGGAGCTCTATGAAGCAGTAGTCTTGCAAAGCCTATCTCATTATCTCTTCCCTTGAAATTGTACATCTCTACTTCCTTCAAATTGTTGTGCTGAAAGTCAGAATCATCCCACATGACACCATTACAAGATTCAAGAAATGATAAATAGCGCACCTGGAATAATGGAATAAGGTCAGAACATGTATTCATTCATTCCATCCAAATGACAAAAGTACTATCTGAAACAAGATAATAGAAAAAAAATGCATGAAAAAACAATCTTACATTAGTTTGTAGGGTCACCAAAAAGGTGCAGCAACTACAAACATAGTCATCCAAAAAAGATCATCCGAAGGTTTTGTAGCGATGCTTAAAGTTAGGACTCTGAGCTTAGAGAAAATGGCAGGAGTTCCTGGTTTGACGAACTGCAAAAAATGAACCATTAGCCAATGATGCAACAGCAACACATTAAAGAACATCATGACAGTGTTCCCTGACTCACCTTGGGGACTTCATATCGCAGGTGTAGGCTCTTAACATGAGGAAAGCAAGTAGAGATGGTCCGCAACCGCAACTTTTCAGCATGACAGTCAGGATGATCACCGCGAAGATACTGCAACGAAACATGTTCAAGACATGGCAAGGACTGAAACGTAGATGCTGGGAGAACAACACCACAGTACTCCAGTCTTCGCAAAGCTAGTGTATCAATCTTGAATGCACCACAGGGAAAAGAACAGAGCCACACTAATTCCTCGAGCTTTGGGAGCTGGATGACTCTGATATCAATCATTTCAATCAGATATAGACTCTTCAGGCTTTTACAGTTCATGAGGAGAACCTGTGTATCTTTCAGGGTCATGTCCATCGCGACGAGAACAAGTTGTGAGAGCAGAGAATCCTTTAAAGCTGAGGCTGACAGAAAGCTTGCAATGGTTCAGGCTTAGACTGGCCAGCGATGAGCATGTAGCACCAGAGAACAACCATGATGGGAACTCGTAATTTGGCCTTGTTTAGTTCCAAAATCCAAAATCCAAAATGAATGTTTAGACACATGTATGGCGTACTAAATGTAGGTAAAAAACAAATCGCATTATATAGATGGACTGAAATTTGCGAGACGAATCCAATGAGTCTAATTAGGACGTGATTAGACACTAAATTGCTACAGTAATGCTACAGTAAACATATGCTAATGACAGATTAATTAGGTTCATTAGGTTCGTCTCGCGAATTCCAAACGTAATCTGCAATTAGTTTTTTAATTAGTCTATGTTTAATACTTCAAATGTGAAAAGATTCCTTTCCAAAATCTTTTCACCGCGGAACTAAACACGGCCTTTGTCAGCCCGACAACTGCCACGTCAATGTCCTTCACACCCTGCTCGACTGCAGAAGCTATTGCGCCATCGATGGCATCAGTGCACTCGGCACTGTCGGAGAACACAAGAGAAAGTCTTCTCAACGCTGTGTTCCCTCTCTTAATCCCTGTGAACCATCGCAGGGATGGGATAAAGTGGTGGATCTTATTTGTGTTGAGGTACTCTTCTTGCATATGTCAGTGAGGTGTGAGGGTGCATTATTCATATTAGCAATCGCTGAAAAAAGGAGAAGTGAATATGTGTCTACTTTTAGGAATGTTTCCAGGTGAATGGCTTTCTTTCTTTCTTTTGAAGCAGCAGGAAGGTTAATGCTTTCTTGTATTAGGTCAGTAAGAATGACAGATAGCATAGATTAAATGATAAACGAGGGAAGTTGTAGATTGTACTATTTATTTATAATTTCTGGTAGAGCTGCTACTGATTTATTTTTTTTCTATCTTGCAAAAACAAAAACTCCAATAGAACCGGGAAATTTCTAACTAAATTGACGGCAACTATAAACAGACAAACCACAACAAAAAAAAAAAATCATTTAGCATATTCAGAATCAGCATATATGATAGAAAGAAACCCGATTCAGAGAAATATGCTGCCTTCTCCATGACCACGTCCAAAACGGCTCTCGGTTTTACCTTGGATCTCTAGGGCTGGACAAAAAGCTCGAAGCTCGTTAGCTCGCTCGGCTCGTGGCTGGCTTGGCTCGGCTCGGCTCAGCTCGTTAGTATAATGAGCCGAGCCGAGCCGAGCCTAGATTTTAGCTCGTTAGTTATAACGAGCCAACTCGAGCTAACTCGCAAGCCGCTCACGAGCCAAACGAGCTAACTCTAAAAGGCAGCCAGAAGCCCAGAACCCCCCTTCGAAGGCTTGGCCCATGGACCAATGCAGCCCAGCCCACAGGCCGACGCCAGTAAAAAATCCCACGGCCTCACCCCCTGTCCGCCGTCGGTGCCGTGACTTCATCTTCCGCTCGATCTGAGAGTTCCCTCTCCCCTCGATCTGACCTGGCCGCCAACTCGCACACATCTGGCCGCCGCCGCTCGCCAGCTTGCGTCGCCACCTCGTGCGTGGCTGCGCCTCCGGCGGCCTCTCCCTCCGTGAGTTCCCTGGCCTCCTCTATCCTTTTTCCCTCAGAATCTCAAAAATCGATCGCCAAACTACTACTGAGTAGTGAGTACTGACCTACTGTGTCTGTGTGCCGTGTGCGTGCGTGTGCTGCAGGCCATGGAGGACGATAATGATGCATCCCGTCCTGCAAGTTTGGAGTCAAGGAGTAAGCTCCGTAAACGAGGAACTAGCACTAGGTCTTAAACATGGACCTAACATGTTTGGCTCGCGAGCAGCTCGAGTTTGGAACGAGCCGAGCCGAGCTAGAGTTTTAGCTCGCTAAGATAACGAGCCGAGCCGAGCTAGCTCGTTATCCTAACGACCTGGAGCGAGCCGAGCCGAGCCGAGCCAGCTCTTATCCAGCCTCAGATCTCTCCATCTTGATCGAGATTTATTGGCGCCTTCCGGCGGGGGCGGATCAGTAAGACAATAGAAGAGCCGGAATCGCATTCAGGCTACAGCTTCGGTCCCGTGCCCGATCCGGTGACGCATTGGCCGTGTTTAGATGCCATGAAAAATTTTTTGCAAAAGAGAATCTTACACGCATGAAGCATTAAATGTAGACGGAAAAAATAATTCATTACATGGATAGAGCGTATGTCGCGAGGCGAATCTAACGAGCCTACTTAATCCAAGATTTGCAACAGTAATGCTACAGCAACCGTATAGTAATTGTTAATTAATTACCCTCTAGTTACCTGTCATTAGATTTGTTTCGCGATTTGCTGGCTAGATCTGTAATTAGTTTTACCAATATTTTACATTTACTAATCCTAAATGATAAATTTTTTTTGATGTGACGTCTCGAAAACTTTTCACACTCCCATCTAAACACGGCCATTGGGAATAATTCAGAGAGTTGAAACCACACCAGGCGATCACACTGCCACCGATTCCAGAACGTTTCTGGCTCACGCAAGGAGTTTTCAAAAGGAAAAAACTAGAGGAGAAAAATATGACTACCAACGTCGTCGTCGCCCTTGGAGCCTCCGGCGATGAGATTGGACGCCGTCGAAACCCTTCGTCACCTCGATCCCGCGGGTCTTGGAGGTTGGACGGCTGTCGGCTATAGGCGTGCAATTTTAAGCTTACATAAAAACTTTAAGCGAAGAGGAAAAAGCCCTAAAATGGTTAAATTGGTGTAAAAGTAGGATATTGGTTTCGGGTCTTAAATTCATGAAAAAAATTGGATGCGCACGGCGCGCATCCAAGCCACCGTGCACACCCCGCCCCTGTGTGCCTGCGACGTGGGCCTGAGCGAGGGAGGAGAGCCGAGCGCATGGACTTTATGATGCGGAGCCGATGTGAGCGAGGGAGGGGAGCCGAGCAGGCCCACGTCGCAGACACACAAGGGCGGGGGTGCGCACGGTGGCCGCGGTGCGCACCGTGCGCATCCAATTTTTTTTCTAAATTCATGACCACTTGGCCAGACATACCTTTGGACAGTGTTGGGCTGGCTCGGGCTTATCTTTCTCTTCAGTAAAAAAAACTTAAATAAATTGTTCCGACCAGCCCAAAAAGTTTTTATAACGTTTTTCAGAGGTACTACGATGTAGGAGAACCGAACTCAGCTGATAACCTTCGAAGAAATGCAACCCTGTCTTTAAGGCCCTGTTAATTTCATTTACCCTCCATTGCCTGCTGCCATTGGTATCAAGTGAAATGATATGGAGCATACTTGTGGGCTCCAGAGTCCAGCTATCTCTTCGGATTGGCTAAATCGGTGTGCCATACTTCATGAGGATCTTGACGTCGGCTCTAGCCAATCACCTCATTGCTATATGCTTGTTGATGCGAAAACGTGCCGCGCCAAACACCGAGTACTGAACGTGCACCCGCAACCCTCCAGTTTTAAAACTAGAACCTCCGGTTTTATTGGTGAACCCGACGAAGAACCAACGAAACCGGAGGTTCTAGTTTTAAAACTGGAGGGTTGCGGGAGGGACCCGTCGAGGCAAGCGCACCTTGGATTTCCCTAGACTTGGCAGACCCGCAAAGACGCGCCTTGCTACGTCGCTACGGAAACCAAACCCTTCAGTTTTAAAACTAGAGCCACCGGTTTTGTTGGTGAATCCGATGAAGAACCAAGGAACACTTTCTCGGGAGGGACCCCGTCGGGGCAAGCGCACCTTAGGTTTCCGTAGGCTCGGCAGGCCAGCTAGGGTGCCTCCTCATGCCATGAAGACGTGAGAAGAACATTACATGAGGTTGGAAAAGTAAGGTAAAGAGAAAAAAAAAGTAAAAGATAGATTGATTTGTGTCGATTGGATCATCTCAATCGGCCGTGACCCTTCATATTTATAGGGTGGGAAGGTCTTGCCCCGAATACAAATCAAGTAAAGTACAAAATCGTGTTGAACTTGGACTTACTCCAAAACTGGACCCTTTGATTTCTAAAAATCGGACCCTCCGGTTTTGGAAGACTCATGCTAATTTTGGTCATCAACATATGCCCCTTGTTTTTTATGAAGCTTGCACACCAGAAAACATTGACATGACCAAAATTGCCTCAAGGCGATGATAGTCACTTCATCGGCTATATTTTTTTTTCTAAGGACGGTAATATCTTATCGGCCATATGTCTTCATTGTTTCAAGTTGGGGTTGAATCCACTTGCTTTGGTCTCCACTCTTTCTTGATGACTTGTGTAGACTTTGCTGGTTTCACCTTAACTCGTTGCTCTATTCCTCGTTTGCGCATCTGTTGTAACCTCCTCTTTTGAGTGCAAGACAAGCCTAAAAGGCATCATCTTTGTTGTAAATACTTAGAGTCTTGTTCGTTGCCTTTCTCACACTTTAAAGAGTTAGTAGATACATCTTTAACTAGACCATTATCAACAACAGTCGGTGTTTCCGATGTTCCCCAATAAGGATAT
Source organism: Urochloa ruziziensis (assembly GCA_015476505.1). Lineage (NCBI taxonomy): Eukaryota > Viridiplantae > Streptophyta > Magnoliopsida > Poales > Poaceae > Urochloa > Urochloa ruziziensis. Next base: position 4,136,980 of record CM027119.1, on the reverse strand, counting down.
GAAATAGGAAATTGAGTAGCATAGTATTGCATCCATAAGTGTAGTGTCCTACAAATTACATGAATGACACGAGCACACTAGAAGAAACACCATCCAATAATTTAGAGAGAACTAACTGATTATCTCTCGGACTGAATTCTTCAGCTCTAGGCCAGTCAGGGGGCATGAACTGGCGATCCACAGCTTCATGCAGAGGAGCTTGGCTGAAAGCAACGCGTCTCATGTTTGGAGCTCTACGAAGCAGTAGTCTACTGAAGTCTATCTCGTTGTCTCTTCCCTTAAAATTGTACATCTCTACTTCCTTCAAACTGTTGTGCTCAAAGTTGGAATCATCCCACACGACACCATTACAAGATTCAAGTGACAAATAACGCACCTGTGATGGAAAAGGTCAGAATATGTGTTCGAGTTCCCATAAAAGAAAAATTCATGGGAAAGTATTCTTACATTAGTTTGTAGCGTCACCAAATAAGGAGCAGCAACTACAAACATAGCCATCCAAAAAAGATCATCGGAAGGTTTTGTATTGATGCTTAAAGTTAGCACTCTGAGTTTAGAGAAAATGGCAGGCGTTCTCAGTCTGACAAACTGCAAAAAAAAAAAAAAAAAAAAAAAAAAAAAAAAAAAAAACTGGTTAGCGGTGGAACAACACATAAGAGCATACCGATTACCAAGACAATGTTACCAGCTGGCTCACCTTGGGGACTTGAAACCGTAGGTGTAGGCTCTTAACATGAGGAAATCGAGTAGAGATGGTCCGTAACTTTTCAGCATGACAGTCAGGATTATCACCGTAAACATATTGCAGAGAAACATGTTGAAGACATGGCAAGGACTGAAACGTAGATGCTGGGAGAATTTCTCCACAGTAATCCAGCATTCGCAAAGCTGGCGTATCAATCTTGAATGCGCCACCTGATTGATTCGTCGGACAGTTGCCGCGCGCGGTTCCTCCCCCGCGGCCACCAGGCACCATGGCGTCCGCCGCGCGGGCTCTGGGGGCGCTCCTTCGCACTGCCTCGTCCCTTTCCTCCTCCGCCTCCGCTCTCCGGAGAGCCTCGCTCCTCCTCCGCCTCCTCCTCCGCCTCCGCTCTCCGGAACTCTGATATCAGACATATCAATCAGGTGTAAACTTTGCAGGTTTGTGCAGTTCCTAAGGAGGACCTGTGTTTCCCTCAGATTCATGTGCATCGTGACTAAAACAAGTTTTGTGAGAGAAGAGAATCCTCTGAAGTTGATGGGGACAGAAAGCTTGCAACGATTCAGGCATAAAGTTATCAGCGATGAGCATGTATCACCAGAAAACAACCATGAAGGGAATTCATACTTTGTATGCCCGACAATTGCCACGTCAATGTCCATGACACTCCGCTCAGTTGCAGAAGCTATGGCACAGTTGACAGCATCAGTGCACTCGGCACTGCCTGAGAATACTAGAGACAGTTTTCTCAAAGTTGTTTCCCCTCTCTTAATCTCTGCAAACGATCGCAGAGATTGAATAAAGTGGTTAGCCTTGTTGGCGTTGAGGTACTATTTTTGCCATGGTCCAAGACGTACCCAGCAGTAGTTGCTGGGCAAAGAAACCTCACTGAAATGAACGGACTGCAGGAAAGTCCACAAGTACTTCCAACGACGTGAGAGGAGGCTGGTGCTGATGGCGGTTTTGGTGTCCAACTTGTGAAGGATGGTGACCAGAATCTCATTTGGCAAAGTACTAATCCGATCGCAATGATCTTGATCCTTGGATAACTGCAGTTTATAGGATGGATGTGGCATAAAAAACAAGTACATATGTAGCAAATATTACCATGTATAAACCTTGCTAGATAAAAGTGCAGTCAATAAAAAAAAGCAAAGAGGATGCATTCGTAGAAACACCAATGCATTCATAGAAAGCAAAGAGGATGAATTTCTAGGTAATGTTTTTTATCCAATAGCTCAGTAACAATGAAAATATATCATAGAAACACAAACAACAGGGCGAATACTCTTAGGCTACCGTTTGTGTGTCGAAGTTGTAGATTGAAAATGAATTATTGAAGAAAAAGGAGAGACGCTGAGGCTCTATTCAGCATTGGTGTTGTGGTGGCCTTTCAAAAGTTCAAAGGAACCTATAGTTTTGGATAGAGTTGTTGTTTTGAAATTTGAAACATCTTTTTCCGTCTGTGACAGCAAAAGTTCCATTAGGGTTGACAAATAATCCTAAATAGGTTCCACAGCAACCGTAAACAGACAAAAACACCAGAAGGGTACAGAGCATATGCAGTGAAGTTGCTACAGATTTCAGAGAAAAAAAATGGGATGTTACCATGACGACGCCAAGTCGGCTCCTGATTTTGCCGTGGATTTCTCCATCTCAACAAGGATTTGTTGGTTCCACCTTCCGGCGGGTTGGAGCAAGAAAGGGTCCGGTCCGGTGACGTATTGGGAATTTAGGGAGTCGATCCGACTCCAATTCTCCAAACCTTTCAAGACCCCCGGCAACCGTGCAGCCGCGCAAGGTCGGCGAGAGTCCAGGGCTCCAGGCGACGGCGCTCCCCTGCCCTCTTCCAGAACGAATCAAGACCCTGAATCGAGGATCCTGTTCCCAAATATACTAAAATTTATAGCTCTATTAGCACTAATATAATTAAACATTATATATCAGGAGCAGCAACAACAGTAGATAGCATAGCAATAAAAGGCATCAAGATTTTTCCTTAAACTTTGGTTTTTGTCAAACGGTCCATGGGTTTTAAATGGTTGATGGTTACTGGAAATTAATTGTATGATTAATTTAAAAGATAGTTAAGTATGATTTAGAAAGTAATTGAAACCATGCATTTACTTTGTTAAGTATGATTCAAAATATGACTCACAAAAATAAGTTATTATATCTAAAATTGGAATGCGTGCATGGAGAACGGTTCAAGTGCTACCGTGGGTTGTGTTGCTATCGTGCACCCAACCTGCGGCATAAAAAATTTATTAAAAAAATGAATGGATACTCATTGTCATTTTCTACCGTCATGCACAAATTGGATATGAACAGGCACATTGCACGGCATAAATTACATCTGGGGGCATGAGCTACTGCAGGGAGAAAACAAACAGGGCAACGAGGATGAATTTCTAATTCATTAACCATCGTGTGGGCCAAGCGAGCGAGCAAACATTAGTCGGCCCAATTAATCTACCGAGCGCTTCACCATCCAACGAAACCTGCACGAATCGTAATACAATCAGAGCCATAGAAAAGTTATTGAAATTTGAAAACTGAGATGAAAATCAACCGAGCGTTATTTAGAAATCTCGTTCTTATCTGAACGCCATTTCGCAGACGATTTTTGTTTTTTGTTATTATAGGAAAGGCAGCCCAGACTCCACCCCTTTCATTTCTCTGTAGGCCTAAAAAAAAACTCACGTCCTTTTCCGTGACCAGCACGTCTTGCTGCACCACGGCCCACCACAGGCACAGCCCGCGTTCTTCCCCTCTCTACATATAACGGGCCCGGCTTAACCAAATTCTGTTACATTTTTATTTTCTCCCAGCTTCCCCCCCTCCCCATTCCCTCCCTCAGTCCCTCCCCAAAGCCCCCAAACTCCCGCCTACAGCTACTCCACCGACCCGAGACCGAGCTGCTCCCATGGAGGCCGCCGGCGGCCGCAGCGGCGGGGGAGGCCGAGGAGGAGGCGATGGAGGCGAGAAGCGTGGGGGGACCTCCGCCGACCATAGCCCGGTGAGTAATTAGGTTCTGGTTCTGAGTTCCTGTGGTCCGATTTCGAGTTCGTGCGAGCATATGTGTTCTGTTCCTCATTTTTGCGGCTGGGGCAGTAACGCCATTGTGTAGGCGTGATTTGTGAATGTGATCTCGTGGGTATGCTATTTCGTTAAGGGGGCGCGCGATTTGAAGGTTCGGCGTGTGCGATTTGGGTTTCATGGCCGCGCGCGTCGGTTTGTGCCCGCCATATCCGTGCGTTGCGGGTTTGGAGGGTTGAGGCGTGGGCGCGTGCAGCGTGCTTGGAGTTCGTGGGGTATGCGCGCGAAAAATGGTTTCGAACTGGCCAATTTCTGCGAAACCGTTCGGTTGAATTTTGTTGCCCAAGTTTAATTCGACCTGTCAAATTGTTCGTAGAAAATCCGATTTGTGAATGGAATTTCGTGTGAGGAAATCATGGAAAGCTGAACCCGTACTGTTACAATTTACATAGCATTCTGAATTTAAACTGTTTGTTTATCCGAAAGTAAAGGGATAATTTCACATCACTGCTGTCTGTGTGTTGATGGGCGTGATCATGGTCATGGAACTTTTTAGGCGAGTTAATCTGTATAACAGAGCATTTTTGTTGTCAAAGTTATTGCCAAAGGTCAATTGAATTTTATTGCCAAAGTTGAATTCGAACTGTTAAATTGTTCGTAGAAAATCCGATCTGTGAATGAAATTTCGTGTGAGGGAATAAGGAAAGTTCAACCCGTACTGTTAGAATTTACATAACATTCTGAATTTAAACTGTCTGTTTGTCCGAAAGTAAAGGGATAATTTCACATTACTACTGGGCGTGATCGTAGTCATGGGAGTTTCGATGTTTCCGTTTTCACCTGTTATCCTTTATCTGAAGTTGCAAGAGGGAATCGGGAATTGGGGGGGGGGGGGGGGGGCCCTTTTTAATCTGAAAAGTGAAGTTATTACTGCTCATACCTGCAATAATTGATTCATGGAACTTTTTTGGCGAGTTAATATGTATATCAGAGCATTTTGTTGTTGTTAATAATAGATGAATACAGCAATTCGTGCTTTGAACTGAAAAGTTTAAAAGGCAATGAATTAGAAATTATGTGTATATGTGCACTATCTGGGTTACCAAGCAGTTCTGTTGTTGATGCCAATTACAAGGTCATGCTCATTCTGAGAACATGTAGGTGCTAGTGTAGTGTTGTCATGATTAGTCGATTACTGGTGGTTACTGCCTCTGTTGTATTTACGTAGTTAATGCTATTCAGGAAACTGAAATAAGCACCTGGTAGATTGCTTACTGTGGCTTTGGTATTTACTGTTTAAAGTTCTAATTGCCCACAAACAGAAGCGTTATCAGCTAATTGCTGTTGACAGCACTGATATTAAGTGTTGCATTCCAAGGAAAGACTAACTTGCTATTGTGCTATGTGCTGTGTAGTCCAATATGTTAATATTGTTTAGATTCTAAGTAATATATTTTCATATGTTAACAGGTATGTGCCGTGATTTAGCATAGTAGAGTAATAATTTCTGTTTAGCAGTGACTTAAAAAATGTGTTCAGCTGCAACTTGTGTTCAACTATGGACTAGTCAATATTTTTATTTTCCTGCAGCACTTCCCTGTGTACTTATATCAATGTATTTACTGAATTCAAACTTCCACTTCTTTTTTATCATTTTATTAATTCCTACAATACGTCTTAGTTATATGGTACAAACTGATTTGTCAACTACAATGCAGGACGCTAAGGAATGTGAAAACCTTAAGGATTGGACTACTGTTCGAGACCTGAAGAACACAATCAGGCCTTTTCAAGCTCGGTTAGCCCAGGTTGTTACTAGTTTTGTCTTTACAAAAGGCAATATTAGTTTTCAGTTAGCCTTTTCAATATTAATTTGCTCTCTTCATTTTGTCTCAGATTGAAATGGAGATAGGCACTAACAGCATTAAGCAAATGAAAGTTGAAGAGCTTATGACATTTAAGAAAAGGGATCTTGAAATAAATGAACACCATTATGAGTTCTGGCCCAGAGTTGTAAGTGCTATTTTCCCCCTTTTTAATAAATTTATTTAATCAGCACTGCTTTCTATTATTCAGCTTATTTATGAGTTTTATTGCTGCAGCTCTCTGTCCCCTGGCCTTAAAGAACACTATCTAACTGCAGACAAGCAAATGTTTCAGGAAATAACAAATGTTGCAGTAACTGAGAATGATTCAGCTATATCAATTCAGTTTGTAAGTACAATTCAATTCTGCTAACAATTCCATAAATTCTAGGAGTTGATGTTATTTAGATTTCTCTTTGAATATAGGATGTGAAGAAAAATGACTATTTTGAGAACACAGTATTCCACAAGTTCTACCCTCTGGGGGGGAATGGTCAGGTCTTAGGCACAAAAGTAATTTGGAAGCCCGGAATGGTTAGTATTAGTATACTTTTTTACCTGATTATGTTCCTCAGTTTTTTCTTTGATGGTTTATCTAACTGTGCAAAATGTTGTCTGCACTATGTATTCTAGAATCCATTGGAATGGCTTCTCCGAAAGAGTTTTTTCGAGTGGTTTTCTGGTCTAACACCATTTCATGATGATTTAGTAAGTCAATTCCATTCCTACCATATGTTTTTATTACAAATTTGAAATTGTTGCTAATGTAAGTCTACTTGCAGATAGCCCAAGAAATTGTGAGACTTTACAAGCAGCCGCTTCAGGACGTGCTGTCAGACGAGGACGATTGGATTGGAAAGGACACACAACCAACAGAGAATGATCTTGCAGGTGAAGATAAGATGGGAAACGGAGAATCACAGATGTAGGAGCATGGCAACCTGTCAGAAGATAATGAATGGGATGCCAAGGGAGCTGATGTACAGGCGTACAGCAAATGTGAACTTCGTACTATGCGATTCCTTATATTCTGGATGTTTGTGTGATGTTCGTAGGTCACGACAGGAATAATTGGTTAGAGATGTAATTGCCTATAATATACACTCTGATAGGTGGTACAAGACCATGCCTAGGCCGAATGCCTGTTGAGGAGATAACTGCTAGCAGCACATTTGGTGAATTGTATAAAGGTGCATGTGTTTGGTTGGACCTTAAGCATTTCTGATATATTAGCATACGCCGCAGTTGAAAACATATAGTTACAAAATCAACATGTTGCTCAATTTGATTTTGTGCAGCTTGCTGGCTGCTGCTTTTTTTGGTGCCGTGAATAATTGGATCTTTTATGTCTGCTTATACAAGGACATTTAATTGTGCAAATACTTGTTGTTGTAATCAGCTGAACCTGTCCTTGACTGTGGCAATAGTTGATGTGAACTTGTGGGTGCTAGAATTTGTCTTCCCAAATTGTTATTGATACAACACTCTATTACTACCTCGGTAGAGTACTAAAATAGGAGAAGGGTAGTATCTTGTTCGTTATTTGTAATCATATATTCGTTATGCATTTCAAAGGAAAAGTCCAAAAATGTTGAACAATTGTTATCTAAGCAGTTGAATTTACATCAATTGTTACATATCTTATCACATCACATGCTGTTTTCTGTATTTACTGCTAGTGCTGAAGGAATCTTTCGTTTTCTTTATGTTGATTAACTACTGTACTTGATTTCCCTATATTTTTGTAACGTTGTCTATTTCTTTCCTGAATTAATGGATAATTTCTGTCTATAATTGATAACATTTCGTTGTGGAAACACACCTTATTGTAATCAACTGCACCTGGAGATGAATCTAGAGCAATAAAACTTCACTGTGGCTTGAACTTATGTCAGTTTTATATGGATACCAAAATTGGTCTTCCAAAGTTTCATTGATGCTGCAATATACTTATTGCAAATACTCAAATAGGAGAAGGATGTATCTTGTTATCTGTTTGTAGTCCTCTCCGTTATACATTTCAAAGGAAAAGTATGCACAAAATTGTTATAACAACTGTGAAGCAAGCAGTTGCATTACTGCTGGTAATACATCCAGTTGTGTCACTATATCATTTTCGGTAATTTACAACAATCTGTGGTGGCCTTTTCGCTTTCCCATTTGCTAGGCGCAAAGAGAAATGAAATGCCTGATGTAAATGTCACTAAAAAACCAGTTCCACCTTTCAATTGATTTTCATCTCCAATGTATTTCAAAAAATTCAAATCCTGAGAGTGCTGTATTTAAGATTTTTATCACCAGTTTCTTGCATGGCATCAATTTGAACTGATTGCTTGGTTGCTAACTTTCTAGTTTTGACTTTTGACTATTCTGTTTCTTCAGTCTTTCATTGATGACTCCCATCTTCTATGCCTGTAGGAACAAAGGAGTTCTGCTCAGAGCAAATGGTAGGCGATGGAGAGATTGGAAAATGGGGGTAAGCCTTGCTTTCAATTTGTTTAGTTTCTGTTGTACGCAACTGCATTGTATTTTTTTTTTTTTTGACAGGCTGCTGTTTTGCTGATAAATTGGCGATAGTATTAGCTCACCGTTGTTGGCAGGGGTGCAAAAACTCCGGACATCAATGCATTAATCCATTTATTCAGATATATATAAATGTCGAAATATACTGGTATGTTTCCTATTTAAAGCATATAGTAACCAACTTCCTGTTTTTTTTTTTTTTTTTTTGAGGGACCGGGTTGCTGACTGCTGACACAGGAAGAAGGGTCTAGCGTTTCGATGGGCCAGACCTTCTAGGCCCAAAGGCACGCGCCCAGGGCCCATACCAACCCCGCCGGATCCTGACACCCCCACCAAGGGCCCAACGCGGACCTTCTCCTTCCTTCCGTCTCCCTCTTTCCTCCACCGGATCGGATCCTCCCACCCGACGCCGCAGCGCCGCCCCTCCCTCGAGCCTCGCCGCAGCGGCCGCCGTGCTGCTCCACCTATTCTCTCGCCGGTACGTGTTCCTAGCTCGGTTGCTCGGATGGATCGATCCCCCTCGTCCTGCGATCTGTTTTTTTTTGTTCGCAGCACTCGTGCGCTACTGACGATGGAGTAACGTGCTGGAGCGCATAGGGTTCCATGCTAGTCTGCGCTTATATGGGCGTGCGACCGTGCGTCGCGTGTGGTTTGTTGCTGCTGGTGGAGTGATAGGCGCCCCCGCCAGGGCCGCGTGCCTCTTCGTAGAGTATGATCTCCGTGTGTGCCTGCCCCTTTTGTGTGATTTTCTGCTGATAGGCGCCGTGTTGATTCCAAGCTGCTGTATATTTGATTTCTGGTGAGACGGAGGATCAGTGTAACAAGCAAATTGCTGATTCGACTGTTCATCATACTGGCTGCAGCATAGTATAGGAGCTTCAGATCAGTGTCTGTATCTGTAGGAGAAGCAAGCTCTTAACTCAGCTGTTCACTGCAAATACTACATGTCTTCAATAAAATAAAATGAAACTGTGTTTGGGCTGTTTATTTCTATCTTTGCTAAAGGGGTATATTCAATGCTAATGTTGGCAGCTCTTTTAAAAATAGTAGCTCCTCCTCCCATATGTAGGTGCTGAATATAATTGAGATCAGCACAAACGGCTGCTGTCAGTCCAAAGTCTAAAGCACCAATTTTTTCCATAAGATTCGTTTTAGCAACATCAAGAAATATTTTGAGATGTCTACATGGGCATTGTTTAAATAGAAGTATCACAATAAATGAATGTATAAGTGATTCCAAAATTGGCATTATGATAGTCTGTTGCTATACAACTACTGCAAGGTTGCTATGGTTGATATAGTGTTCCTACTACAAGGTTGCTATGGTTGCTCGGTGGCTATTGTTGATACAGGTTGCTATGGTTTTTTAGCGCATCAACACGAAAAAAAACCATCACTGTAACAAACTAGAAATATCACAAGCAAATGCAATGTTGTGGACTTGCAATGTTGTGATATTCCAAAAGATTCGTTTCAGCAACACTGTATCTTTAAGTTTATAGTCTGTTGTAGTTGCCAGGATGCTGCTGCCTTTCGATATGCCGAATTTGTGCATATGGAGTAATCTGTTACCTTTACAATGATGCTTAGTGACCTGCATATGTAAAGAAGAACATCTAACTGACAGAAGTCTGGTATGCAGGAATGGGCCTGTGGACGTTGCTGGAGGGCTTTTTGCTTCTCGCAAATGCATTGGCGATACTGAATGAAGATCGTTTTCTTGCCCCCAGGGGATGGAGCATGTCCGAAGTGTCAGGAAATGGCCAAACAAAGTCGTTGAAGGGCCAGATCGTGGGGCTTATCTATGCTACGCAATTTCTGAGGATGCCCTTGATAGCTCTTAATGTTCTTATCATTGTTGTGAAGTTGGTGTCAGGCTGAGCCTCTGGTTTTCGCTGTTGGATTGGATCGTTACCACTTCCAGCATTATGTAAAAGTTAATTATACTCAAAGTTGCTGGAGATATGTTCATGTTGACTGTAATGTGGATCCTGTTACTGTTCTGGTAAATTAATTCCAGTCAGAGAATGGTTTTTTGTCAATGTCTATACTGTCAAAGTGTGTGTCGTGTGCCTAGTGCCCCAGTGTGATCAATTTGTTTGAAATGTGTCTTATACTGTCAAAATTTTCGCTTATGAGCGTGCTTTATGGTTTGCCTCTTGCTTTCAATTTGTTTAGTTTATATTGTAAGCAACTGTAGTGTCATTTCTTTTGTTAGACTGCTGCATTGCTGATAAATTGGTGATAGAATGTCAGGGGCACAAAAGCTCTGAGCAGCACTGCATTAATCCTTAAGCCAGATACAATGTCCAAATATATTGGTATATGTTGTTACTGAAAGCATATAATTGCAAATTTAACATTCTGTTCAGTTCAGCCGTGTTCTACTTGCTGGCTGCTGTTTCTGTTTGTCCTGACTAACTTGATCATTTGTTCTACTTGGTAACATTTGATTGTGCTCTTGAATCTCACTGTAGGCTACTAAGCCTTGGAGTTGTTCTGGGCAATATAGCTTCACAGATGCCTATAACTCATGTCAATTTTGTTATGGATGCCAAAATTGCTCTTCCCAAATTAGCATAGATACGACAATCTCATTTTGCAAATACTTGAGATGGATCACTATTCTTGTCTACTCGTCTCTGCTCAGTTCTTCGGTTTTTCCGGATGCCACGTTTGTCAGGCTTTGTTTGGTGGGTCCAACGCTCCAACGGGCCCGGCTTGACAATCATCCAAGGCCCAAGCCCACGAAATCTGTCTCTCTAAAGGCCCAACCTAACTCGACCCCTCTTCGGCTCCTCCCCACTGCTCTTTCCTTCGCCGGATTCCTCCACCCGCCGCCGCAGCGCCGCCCCTCCTTCGGCCTCGCCGAGGCGGCCGCCCTGCTCCATCTCTTCTTCCACTGGTACGTGATCCTCTTTCGGCTGCTACGGTGAATCGCCCCCATGGTTTTTTGCGTGTCGCACACATGCGCTACTGAATATTGATGGTGGCATCGCGTACTAGAGCTAGTAGTTCTGCTGTGGTCTGTGCTCGTGTGGATCTCGTAGGTTTTGGTCCTGTACCGATCTGAGATATCGCTTCCGACATGCTCGCCCGCGCGTAGATGTCGGCGCGTGTGTGGTTTGTTGCTCCTGCTAGGCGCCCCACAGTGAGCCCTCGTAGAATCTGAATTTCGAGTATGCGCCTTCTGTGTGATTTATTCTGATATAGGCGCTGTGTTGATTCCAAGCCGCTGTCGATTTGATTTCTGGTGGAGTGGAGTACAACCCGCGTATGAAGTGTGTTGTCGATTCGACAGTTTTGACTGTTCTTTCACATTTTTTTTTTTGAGCAAAGACTGTTCTTTCACATTGATAGCAGCATTATGTGGTACTAGCTGTATAGCAGCTTGTATCTGTGAGAGAAGGGAACCGTTAATGCAATAGTTTAAGTCAGTGCTGCACGCCTTACCAACGTTACAGTTACAGTAGTCATTTTTTCATTTCTGATAGTACAATTAGTGTGTTATGCCAGGGCATATGGTTTGAGTAGCATAGTAACATCTTGGCACTACACACATTTTTACTAATTTTTACTCAAACTGTATTGTGGATTGCAATCCTGCCTTCCTGTGGCGAAAGAAGAAATACCCTTATGGTGGGGAGAGCTTGTTGCTCTTAATGCTACCCCCACAGTGTGCTGAATCTCTTCTTTGTGGAAGGACTTAACACTACGGTCGGATGGTTAGTAGTTGATGTGATTCTAATAATTCTTCAGTATACTGATTTCAAAGTTGAAAACTGGCCACAACATTTTAGTAACGACCTTCTAATATTGTTGAAGCAATATGCATTATCAATGTTGCCATGCCTTGTAGATCACTTCTTCTTTCTGCCAACTGGAATTTCATCACTTTTTTAATCGCTATTTTAGCATCAATTCTGTCAGTAGGTTGTAAGATGAGAATCTTCAGATTACAGAAAACGATAAGTTTAGTGGTAGCATGCAGTAATGATGATACTTAGAGCGGTCCTTCTGGCACTTATATAGGATATTTTGGTGGTTTTATTAAAGAAAATATGCATGCTTTTGTTAGAGTCAAACACATTCAGGCTGGCAGCATCAGCAGAATATAAAAGGAACCTAATGGTAGAGTGACAAAAAAAACAGCAAAACCTTGTCTTATTGATATCAATGTAAACAAAAAAATTTGTCTATTGCTATCAACATAAACAAACAAATTGTATCGACGAATTGCTTTGCATGGAGATGTCCCACTCTACTATCAATATGTTTTCCTTTCTGTTTTTTTTGGTAACTTGGCGAATTATGGTTTCTCAGGTTTGCGTCCGACAGTCATGGCGAAGCACCACCCCGATCTCATCATGTGCCGGAAGCAGCCCGGCATCGCCATTGGGCGGCTGTGCGAGAAGTGTGATGGCAAGTGCGTGGTCTGTGACTCGTACGTGCGGCCGTGCACGCTGGTCCGCGTCTGCGACGAGTGCAACTACGGGTCGTTCCAGGGGCGTTGCGTCATCTGCGGTGGCGTGGGCATCTCGGACGCCTACTACTGCAAGGAGTGCACTCAGCAGGAGAAGGATCGGGATGGGTGCCCCAAGATCGTCAACCTTGGTAGTGCCAAGACTGATCTGTTCTACGAGCGCAAGAAGTATGGGTTCAAGAAGAGGTGATGGGAGAAGATGCTGCTGTCAGGTTCGCTTGGCCTCTTGATGAGTTGTGTTCGTCGATACTGGGAGTAGGATGTAGTGGCAGATGTCTTTGTTTTCGCATTATGTTAATGGTTGTGATGGATGGTGGTTCCAAATGTGAATTGAGATGTGTCTTTTCTTCCCCATAATTTGCATATGATTTGGATACTCATGTATATGGATTGCAGTTGAGCATGCCTGATGTGCTTGACACGGTGCTATCAGCTGTGGAGGACCTGATTAATGAATGAGAATATGGGCTCAAAATGTACCATGTCTATATGTTGAGACACCTGACCAGTTGCACAAGTCTCATTGTTCTTGGATTCCCTTATCAACCCCTGAATCCCTGGTGCAGGAAATGGAGAGTCAGTGAATTGAACAGTTTGGCATTGCAAAGATTTTTAGAGGGAATCCATTGCAAGGCAAATCTGGAGGTACAGCTGAAGATCTGTAACAACTTCGGTATAGTAGCAATTTCTAGGATTTAGTTCAAATTTGTGGCAGATTCAAGTTGGTTTTTGGTCGTGTTTATTCAGATCGTGCAACAGTCTGTCTTTCTGTAAACGAGGCAGCACGTCTTATGGCAAAATGTTTAGACTGCTGCTGTTGGTTCAGTTTGTCATTGCAGAGGTTTTAGAGGCCAGAGGGAATGCAACAGAAGCCGTCATTTTCAAATGGCCCATTCACGTTTGAGACCGACTAAACAAAGCCGATCAGTCGCGCCCTAGCCACACCCTTCCACGGACGGAGCCGAGCCACCACCAAGCAAAAACTGACGGATGCAGAGTTACTGTCATGTGCTACTGTTCCATTTGTTGGCTTGTGAACAAAATGATGCCCAACGACACTTTGTCATTCCATTGTTTGGCCGCACACGGTGCTGAATGTTCCTTGTCTATCGGTGCAAACTGAACTGGCGAAACGAGACATGCAGCAGCATTTTGTTTCGTAGTGACCCTGAAACGTCTTTTTGACATTTTGTTTCAGCTCATGTAGGCGACGTCAGATTTCTTAGTGGGTCTCAAACGCCAATGGGCTCAGTCAATTTCATGCCATGTAGGACAATTAGCGCTTGGAATCTCGCTTAGGGGGTTTAAATGATCCAATATTAATAGGGCACATCCAGCTAATCCATTAGCTGGTTAGCTGTAAATTCATTGGGTTAAGCTAGCTATTTTGGAAGGGAATTAGTTGGTCCATAGGTTTGAGCCAATACATAATTTTTTTAAAAGAATGAACAAAGTAAATTGAGCCAATATTAATAGGTTTAAATGAACTTTATCTAGTGACAAAAAAAATACTGAAAAGCCCTGGCCTTCCAAGTCACCACCAACCCCAACCTCTGACGATCACCATCGCCGCCACCAGCACAAGGTCCACCAACTTCCCATCGCCTCGCCTCCTCCTCTCCTTAACACCACCCTCCCCTCCGAGCTCCACCCACAACCATGGCCGCCACCGCCATATCCGTCCGCTTCCACCCGGCCGCCGCCGGCGCCGCGGGGCGCCACTTCACCGCCACCGCGGCGCGCCGCGCCCGCCTCGGGACCGTCCGGGCGCAGTCCTTGCCGGCGTCGGCGGCGGCGGCGGCGGCGCTGACGCAGGACGACCTGAAGCGGCTGGCGGCGGTGCGCGCCGTGGAGCAGGTGCAGAGCGGGATGGTGCTGGGGCTCGGGACCGGGTCCACGGCCGCCTTCGCCGTCGCCGAGATCGGGGCGCTCCTCGCCTCAGGAAAGCTCGAGAAGATCGTCGGCGTGCCCACATCCAAGCGCACCTTCGAGCAGGCGCAGTCGCTCGGCATCCCGCTCTCCACGCTTGACGACCACCCGCACATCGACCTCGCCATCGACGGCGCCGACGAGGTCCGCCGGCCCCGCTTTCCCTCGTTTTTGCCTCTTTCTCGTTGGGTATATAGTACAAGCCAATCAAATCGTTCGATGATTCCTTGGAATTTTCGCTCGAAATGAATCATCTGCTTGCAATTGGTAGTAACACCTGGCGAGCTAGAATAGCTGTCCTGTAAGAATTTTGGGCATGGAAGGTTTGACTTTTGCACATACTTTCTTCTGTTGCTGATGCTGCATCATAGAGCCTGTCTGTTATGTCATCTTGCTAGTGGCCAAGTGCAATTTATGGGAGAAAACGGCCCTTTCGTCTTTATCTAGCTACTAGGTACCTTTCCCCTCAGTGAAAAGATGAAGTTGTGATGATTCTTGGGGCCTTTCGGAGAGGAAAAAAAGGTCTCATTTTAGATGTCGTCCTAGAATTGGCATGCTATCATAACGTTTACTGATTACACACTCCAAGGAGAATCCAAGGAGAGAGTGGGTGTTTGGCTGAGTGGCATTTGTTGGAAAGTATTGTAGTTATTCTAAAAGTTTGAACTGCATCCCATACCATACCACCAAATGAAATGTCATCAATCTGAACATGGCCTTATGGTGAATATTGTCCCAACTTTATGTAATTGTTTCTCCAAATACTTTGTGTTGATATTTGATCCTTTTGTTCCTGTTGCATTCAAAACTGCTACTTTTTAACTGATTAAATTCATTTGGTCTTAAAACAGGTTGACCCAGACCTTAACCTTGTGAAAGGGCGGGGTGGTGCGCTTCTCCGTGAGAAGATGGTTGAAGCTGCATCAGAAAAGTTTATTGTTATTGTTGATGAGACGAAACTAGTTGATGGATTAGGAGGAAGTGGACTAGCCATGCCAGTGGAAGTTGTGCAGTTCTGCTGGAAGTACAACCTCGTTAGATTGCAGGAATTGTTTAAGGAGGAAGGAGTCGAGGCAAAGCTGAGACTGGAAGGAGACAAACCCTATGTTACTGACAACTCAAACTACATTGTTGACTTATACTTCACGACTCCAATCAAGGACGCATTGGCAGCAGGGGAGGCAATTGCAGCTCTGGAAGGAGTTGTTGACCATGGGTTGTTCTTGAACATGGCGAGTTCAGTTATCATTGCAGGATCAGACGGTGTCAGTGTCAAAACGAAGTGAGTTTTTGGGTTACTTGTATTTTGGTGTTGAATTTATGATTTTTCGCTTGTATAAGCTATTGGTGTAAAAGCAGTCAATAAGATGCTTCAAATAAATATGTTTCCCCAATGTTCCACTGGTTCACATCCCTGTGTTTAGGTTGTATTCTTGAAGATCATCTGTTGTGGTATTGTGACACAAAAGCCTGTTTTATTAGGTTGTAACTTCTGTCAGGTTATTCAAGTAACATTTCAGATAATCCATATATGTTCTCCTGCAATCATATTCCAAATAGGGACCTGTCAGACTAATCATTTTTGACATCCTGTGCATTATTAAATTCTGAATAAACTTGGGTTCCTTATGCATATATGTAAAATCAGAGTATGCCCCAAACTAGCATTCAAATTGATTGTGAAATGATCATTTGACACACAAGATGTTTCTTGTAACAACTGGAAAATTGAGATGCTGTTGGTAAGGAAACAAATTGAAATAAGCTGCTAATCTTGCCACTTGAAATGCTGAACTTGGTATATAAAGTGAGCATGAATGTTGCGAGAAATTTTAAGGAGCAATTTTATGTATACTGCAAACTTGCCTAAAATATTTTGATGCAGAGAAGAAATATTTGTGTATATTAGCTGGTTAAACTAGAACTTATGCTGTATATGTGACACTTAAAGCAATTAATTCTGGTGTCTCCATATTATGTTGCTTGAGTCTCATATCTTTTTGTGAAACTTGAGTTGTGAAAGGATCAATAATCCTGCTTTATTTTGACAATGTGATGTTCAATGCTTGTCAATATCCATCAGTAGAACTTGGATGCAACTGACTAACAACAAGACATGAATTTTCTCATCCTAATGACAAGATTGGAGGATTTAATCAGAATTTACTGGTCTAGTATCCTCGCAGCTTGAACTGAATAACAAGGGCACAAAGAAAGAAGTAAGAGTGGTAGCAAGGATATTCTGATGTTTCTGCTGTGACTAGTGGCATAACGAGCAGCAAAAACAGGCAAATGCACATTGAGCCCAGGAAACACAGGTAGGCAGGCTACTATAACATGCTTTACACTCTCACACCAACCGTTGCTTATAGTAAAAGGACATGCCTAGAGCTTTGGTGTAGTTGTGAAAAGCTGAATGGTTAAAATCTGGAGAAGAAATATTAATTGGTTATCTATGGGTCGTGCAGAGCAGCAAGGGGCAACTGTGACCCAGTTTTTAATAGAAAATATATAGATTAAGAACAGAAGTGAAGAATCATAATCCTTTTCAGGATATCAGGGAAGATTTACAAAATGCAATGGCAGTGAACAATGTCCAGCCACACCATAGAGATGGCATCTCTAGATGTCAACTTGCTAGCCACACAGTTTCGGGATACAATATCACAGGCATCAAGGTATTTTCATCTGACTGATGAGTTCATCTAATATGTCATTACAGGTCAATAGAAAGAGAGCTAATAGCATGTATCTAGGGTTCCACAAAGACCAGTTCAGGGAAAAAAACACAGAGATCACAAAATTGAACTGTACAGGGTAGCCTGAAGCTTGTTACAGTACAAACTTGTCGCAGGTGTCTTGCACTTACAGGCTCTGGTTATAATCCAACTTCTTTCAGACTCCTGGACAACCATATGGCTGTCTCTCTTGGAGACGCCTTACCAGGTCCAAAAGGCTTGAGCAAGATCCCAAGCTCCTCAAACCTCTCCTGCTGCAGTAGCTGTGCACTGAACTCAAGCAGGCCCTCCAGAGCCTCAGCCCTCTGCTGGTAAGACCTCGTGTTGAACCTCTTCTGTCTCCAATCTGATGAGCTTCTGGGTGAATTGTCAGCACCAAGAAGGTCAATATCAGGAGAGTCAGAGTAGTTTTCACTGTCACTTCGAAGCACTTGGAAAGTGCACTTGTCCTTGGTGATAGACTGATCGATGATAGATGGCGATGGCAGCTTTGTGATGCGATGTAATGGGTTTTCAAAGGATGCCATTGGGAATTCAGCAATTCTATCAATTCGAGGAGAGTTTACTGAAACCTCAGGAGATTTCAATCTGGTGAGAATGCTGGTGGCCTGCCGTTTTTCAGGAGTTTTGATCATACGCAAGGGTAGTGATTCACGCCGTGTAGCCTGTCCTGCTTTGTCTGCTGAAGACCCTGATGGTGGAGGCTTCTGATATCAAAAGTCAAAACAGCACATCAGGATTCAAATGTTAGATAAATAATATTTTCTTCACTTATACAACATACTTCAAAGTTATAAACTGTTATTAAAAGAACAATGGGAGGTCAGAACTCAAAACTTAGATGAATGATATTTTCTTCACCTATGCAAAATCAATACTTTCAGTTAACACTCTGTCATCAAAACATCTTCAGACATGCACCTACAGAGGACAGTTTAGTTTGACAAACTAATGTTTAGTTTGGTGAAATATTATGCATTTTTCGAAGTATTGGTTGGTGGGACTGTGTGGTGAAAACCTGAATGGGTGTTAAGGCTACCAACACCATGTTACATTTCAAATAGTCAGGTACTTCGTACCTCATTGTGAGCAGTTCTAGCATGAAATGTCTTTGAAAGTTCTAGTCTTCTTCTTGGTGTCGATGATGACCTTCTTGGACAAGGAGCAGGAGGTCTCACAGCTTTTGGGTACTTCTCATGTATCACTTCATTGATGACATTCTTGGTAACTTGGATTGACAATCCCTCCATTTGTCCACTTAGCAATTCTGGATAATCCTTCCCAGTTCTAGTAGAACTAGGAGGACCATGAGTATCAGTGTCTCGGTCAAGTTTTACAGCCCTCTCTAGTTTAAATGAATGGCTCTTTCTGTATTGGAGTTTGCAATTGTCTTCGGTATCGGAAAGCGCAGCCTTATTTGTGTTGTGTTTAGTAGGGAGCTTAGCAGAGAACAAATTGCGAGGAAGAGTCGACTTCAATTGGAGTTCGAACACGTAATGCTGAAGGTGCGGATGCTTAAGCAGTTCTGCAGCCTGAAACAAAGGAAATGGAATGCATAGATAAGTTCAGAATTCAGGGTGAGAGGCAAGTTGCAATGATGCGGTGATGATGAACGAACACATACACTTGGTCTGTGATCTGGACTTCTACGCAGCATGCTTTTGACGAGTCCCCTACTGTATGTCCACAAATAAAGATTTTATGAACATTTCGTACTAAAGCCAACAATATATTATATCCTGGATTGTCAACTGTATGTAAGTTTCATAAGGCAAGGACTTACAATGCACCAGAGTACATAGTTGGTAGAGGAGCTACAACAGACTTGTTAATCTTGTTTATCAGTGCTTGCATATCCTGTAAGAGTTGAAAATCTCCAATCAAGAATCAAGATACAGCTTACAGTAAAATTAGTTTTCTTGAAGCATGAGATGCTACTCACAAATGCTTTAAATGCAGGCTTTAAAGCAGCCATCTCATAGATACAGCAGCCTGGAGAATGGACATTGCAGGAGGTTATCAAGACAATAGACTCTCAGTGTTCAGAAGAATAGATGCAACTGAATATTGTTGTATATTACCAAGGGACCATATATCAGACTTAGAACCATACGGAATGTCAGCAAGAAGTTCAGGGCACATGTAACTTGGAGTTCCCACAACCTTCAGGGGCAGCATATAACCAAAATCAGAAGCAAAATTGACAGAGAAATGGGTTAAACACCTAACCATAGAGCAAGGAAACTCACTGAACAAGCTAAATCGTCAGATGTCAATACTTTAGCAAGCCCGAAGTCACCTGTTTCAAACCATATGTTCAAAAAAGAAGGGTGTTACATTACCATCATTTATATGAAGAACTTTATAGTACATGGTACTTTCCAAAAACATGCTTGACAACAGGATTCTTACCTAGCCGTATGTTTTGGTCCTTTGTGAGAAATATATTTGAGCACTGAAGCAGTTATAAGACAGATGATGAGTATCACTCAAGCAGCATGAATCCATTGCAAGGATAGCATAAAGGTTATTAAAAAATATAACAACCTTGACATCACGATGAAGGATATGATTGACATGTAAGTAATCAAGTGCCATCAGGAGCTGCACAAGCCACATACACAGCCTCTGAATCCAGAAAAAATTAACACAACAAAGGTGCAAAATTCAGTAAGCAGAATTCGTGGATATAGAACAAGCTACGCCACAAAACTCAGACTATTTAACCACCTCTTCTGAAAAATGGTTGCTTTTGGCCTTCTTAACGGCTTCTGACCTGCACAAACCAAAAAAAAATGATCAGAGCTATAGTACATATTCCAGGTGCATTTCAGAGATAGACTTCCACAATCAGACATACATGTCCCCTCCCTCGCAGTAACCGATGACAATACACACGTAGCAACCCTGATAACAACAAAAAAATCGTTCTTTTTCAAGCAATTATGAACATGTACATCCTTCATCAGGACCATTTAAACATTAAGGAAAGGAACAAGACAGAAGATTGCCCTTAGGATGCTGCCACTGTCCACAGCAAGGATAGGGGACCATGCTCACCTTCTCTACCCAAGCCTCTTTGTACTCCACAATGTAAGGGTTCCTTACTTTTGCAATGAGCTCCATCTGTATGAAAATTCGACAAGCTGGTGAATGTTTTAGGTTTATGCACATGCAAGATCGTGAAAAACAGAGCAAACTCTGTTTTAGAGAGCACTCAAGCATGCCCTACAAAGAAAAAAAAAAGACATTTGACCCGTTCAAGAGTTCAAATTCTCGCCCTTTTACAAATTCATCAGAAATGGGCCCACAAGGAATGTTGCTAGACCATGAAGAGCTTCAAGAGGGTACGATGTCCAATTCAGCATCAATATTGAAACCTCCTTTTTTTAAACAAGGAACTAATTGCATAGTTAACCAAGCTCAAATTATGACAAAATTACTATTCTTAAAAAATTATGACAACACTGGGCACAATGGGATGAGATTGTAAGCATACCTCCTGGTGTGCTGATCGGCGGCACCGGTCGGTCTGGCGGGCAAGGCGGATCTTCTTCAAGACATACCTGAAATGTAATGAACCGGGTTTCAGAGTAGTGACACCATGGAAAGAATGCATATCAGTCTAGAGAATGCACAGGACTTCATTAAAAAAAATAGAGAATGCACATGACGGTGTCACCATCTGCCGGCCGCCTCACCTCTTCTTCTCAACTTTGTGTCTCACCAGGAGCGCAGAGCCGAATGAACCCTTCCCAATCTGCTCCAACACCTCGTACTGCTCCATTTCTGTGGCGCCCCTGATTCAGAAATCACCTGCAGAGCAGAAGACGTTTCTTGAGGAGAAATCACAAGAATTTTGTCGAGGGAGTCAACTGTTCAGGGAATGGAAATGTCGTCCGAATTCAAAAAGAGAAGTTATCTGACGGAGATGTCCCAATCAAATTAAGAACCGCTTCAAATTTTGGGACGTACGGTTTTGAACAGTGGCTCAAGAACCTATGAAATTCCCAATCCAAAACAAAATGGAGAGAGCATTTCATAAAGAAAATTTGAAGAGCGGGAAGCAAGAACTGATCACATGGAGGACTGAAATTGCAATGGATCAAATTGACGATGATCGAATCTGTTCTTGATAAATGTGAATCAAATTTGGCGCTTAAAGTGGAGGAAAGGGGATGGGTTCCTTACCTCGTCGGCTAGCTATTGGATGATGAAGGGCGCCTGGTTCCTGTTCTTCGTCCTCACTGCTCGGCTCCCATTTTTAGAGCGAGAAGTATGGCTGATGGAGTGCTCGGGAGAAAGAAAGAGAGAGAGAGAGAGGGTTGACATGCCGACAACGAAATGGAGGGCTGGCTGTGCTTGCGAGAGGCTTTCAAAGTTTTCAAAGTGCAGAGAGAGAAAGTGGTGGGAGCCAAGCACACACTCTAGAGAGAGAGAGAGAGAGAGAGAGATTTGACTAAAAAAAATGCTTGGATTAGTGCTCCGTGTACTGGATCATTCTTTATGTGCTGATTCGTATCGCCGCCCCGTGATAGCGGAATTCATACGCGTTTCGTTGTACAGGCCGGCCATAAAGGCTCGGCATGAAATTCTTACGACGAACTTGATGTGCAGAATTTGTGCGTGGAAATATGCCGAAATTTGGTGGGTGGATCGTACCGATTCCCGTGAGGCCGTGACACCAACCGAATAACTAATCAGGGGAATTAACGGTTAACACCACCACAGCTAGCTTGCATGCCGTTACCTAATTAGCAGTACCAGAACAAATGTTAAATGGCCAGCAATGACCCTTTGTGTTGTTCGTCACTTCGTCTCATGGCATCAGGGGAACTTTTTTTTTTTTTGAAAAAACATCAGGGGAACTTTAGTTATAAGTTTCTTGGTGCCCCGTTTGGGGAAAAAAAAGGAATTTCACCTGAATGTCTTAGGACTGTTTCCCGGTAATTTGGAAATGTTGCATTGCAAACAAGGCATATTTCGGATGTACCTTTTATTAAGTAGGAACAGAAATCTTATATATTTTATCGTGA
The DNA here is from genome assembly GCA_015476505.1 of Urochloa ruziziensis. Taxonomy (NCBI): domain Eukaryota; kingdom Viridiplantae; phylum Streptophyta; class Magnoliopsida; order Poales; family Poaceae; genus Urochloa; species Urochloa ruziziensis. Next base: position 4,114,667 of record CM027119.1, on the reverse strand, counting down.
ACAATTGTTGATTTGCTCTTCATTTGTAGGGAATCGCCATTAGTTGATCTTCTGAAATTTGAACACTCAAGTGACGGGAAAAAGAAGAAACATGGAAATTTCTTAGTGTACCTTCTTAACAAAAGTAATGATGTCCTCTGCCACAGATTTCGAAGATTAAAATCAACTTATACACACAGACAAAAACAAATAACAACTCTTATCATGAGTTATATTGAACATATTGAAATAGTTTAGAGTAAAAACCGACCTGAAATTTTGTTCATGCGTACAAAGTGAATTGTTAGGTAGTAAAATAGACCTTCTCCTATATTAAAAAAAAGTCATTCAAGTTTACGAAGAGTTAGATGCCCTCCAAATCAAGATCACCACATAAGAAAGATAAAGTCCTTATATTATGATTTTGCTTGATGCCCTCCACTTTAATTTTCATTCTCTTTACAATAATTTTGTTTTTCCATTCCTCTTTCTTCAGTCCTGAATGGACGAATGGATGAGCGGCGCCTGCTGTGGTTGGTTTAATATTAATACAGCCATTATATTAGAGGCTTTTCGTTAGTTTCAAAGATGCCACACACGTCGCTTTGGCTGGTACACGATCCAGCTTTTCTTCTCCTGGCCCCCAACCAAACTATTTTTTCCGTCACTTACTCAATCGAAATGTTTCTTTCATCAAATTTAAAAATAATTCATTTCCATTCAGAGACCAAAAGAATTATGGCATTCCAATTGGCACATTCTCCACCCCCCATCACATCACACGCGTCCGTTCGGGACACACGTGTGTGTGAGCATTTCTCAACATTCTGCAGTCTCTATGAAGATTTGCAGGCGCAGGTTTTATTTCTTGACCTGGAACTCTGAACTAACACAATTGAGTACTTCATCATCTTCCTTTTTGGGGCAAACATATGAATTTTTTTTCTAAAGACCGCCGATGTTTAAGCGCTAATCGATTTGGAACTATGAATGCATGTGATAGACTGGATGCCTTGAAAGCTGCGCTCATTGAGCTAATCACAATCAGCATCATCAGCTGATGGATTCATGCATGATTATTTGTGATGAGTATAGTAGGCCAGGGATGGCTTCTGTTAGGGCGACAAGGCCATCCTATCTACCAGTCTCTCTTTTCCTTCTGCCGTCTGTTCAAGATAAGCATCTATGTTCCCGGAATAGATTTGCATATATAACTAAAAAAAAGATGCAGATCATACCAGATTTAGTGATGTGACGTGGCGTCACAACATGACTTTGGCCTGTGTTTACTAGTGGATGCATGGATGGAGAGCGATGAGCGGCAACTCGGCAAGAGTGCACGACTCATCGTCATCTCTGCGTGTCTCTAGCCAATAATGATTGTTGTTAGGTACCAGAGCATGTTGATCCAACGTACTTGTTTTTTTTTCTGTACAATTCCTCTATTTCAAGGAACACATGAAAGTCCAAAAGGATTTAAATTGATGAGATAATTCAGGAGGGAATGTGGGTTAAGTACTGCAAACCAAGTTGCTTCTAGGGGACCGGGCACTTGCTCGGTAGAGGGTGCACCGTGCACCCTGATACCAGGTGAACGACAGAGCTTCTGACATACAGAATTAAACCACAAAGTCTTTTAGTCCTACATAAGTTGAGGCAGATAGAGTTAAAATCTAACATGACCCATCAACAAAGAGAGAGAGCTTCTGACATACTAATCTCATGTCCATTTGATCTAGATCCGAGGGGGGGGGGAAACTTAGTTATGGTATACTCCTATACGTCTCATGCAAGGTATGTCATAACTAGATCAAATGGACATGAGATTAGTATGTCAGAAGCTGATCCAGTAATTCAGCATGTCATAACTTGAGTTTTTCCTGTATGTGATTTTTTTTGGCCAAAGTTGATCCAGAAATTCAGCATGGTTTAGTTGTCCCCCCCTCTCTCCTTAGCACTTACTATAATTTTCTTAACGAGTTGGACAATTTACTTCCTAAAGATTTTTTTCTTGAATACGCGAGAGAGCTGCGCATATTTGTATTACGAAGATAAATCCAATGATGCAAAAACAATGGCAGAAAAGGGAGATGCTAATGATAGTATTGAATCATACAAGCACATTAGACAGAGCCTGAAGCCCTGAAGTTACCACCTATCGTTCAGCAGCTCTGCATCTGAAAAGAAGGGGTCCAAATAGTATATCAACCCGGCCTAGAGGTAAAATCGAACGGACGCAAAATACCAAATGGGTCTTTGAAATAAACCATTTATCTAGCGGGATCAAACTTAGGCTATTTTTTTAGGTCAACACTGTTATCTAGCGGAATAAAATATGTTGGGCTGTCATGTTTATGAAACCTATTAGCTAACCTTGGCTGTACGAATAATGAAAGCCCAATACTAGCTCATTAACAGAGTACATGACCCATGACGACTAGCTGAATGGGCCGATGAGGAGCGGCCCATTGGACATATGATCAGCATTTTGGGCCTATGTACGTGCCTTTAAATTTCAGGCCCAGATTGATTAGTCTTTGTTGTTTTCGTACACAGTGGCTTGAACTGTGGAGGCGAGCTCGGGTTTCTCAGGTAGAAGAAGCTCGTCTATGTGACCATTTGTGTGCTTCAAGCCTTCAACTTCAAAGAAGCTTTTTTTCTTTTGATAAACAAAGAAGCTTGGTTTGAGGGCAAACAAATGGCCCCTTCAGATGAGCTTCAAGGCCTGGCCTGCTCCTACCATCTAAAATCTCGGCACATGTTGGCCAAGCAGTAGACGACACAAAGTCAGCGTCATGCACGCGCGTGAGAACCCCCCCGCGCGTGCATCCACGTCAGCAACGCCCCGTTCGTTTTTATATGTGGATGTGGCAGTTGCCATCGCAGCCGACGTGGCCGCTCTGCATGAATGCATGAACATATCGTTTTCGACGTTAAAATATACAGGAGTCAAAACTCATCAGAAGATATAAAAGAGGCACGTAGAAAAAAGGTACTAGTAATTTTGTGCGTGGGTAGATGTTGACTACTTGAATGAATTGACAGGAGCATATGGCCATAGTATGTGTACGTACGTCTGCTGGGAGTTGATTCAATTCGTCGATGGCGATAAGCATTGACATTGAAAGCCCAACATTGCATTGCATTTGCATGGGCAGCTGCTAGAAGTCATCGTCTTGTCTGCCACGTCATCATGTACGTCCTAGCATGGATGGGAAAGAGTGCAAATGAAAAGGATACGATATGGTTGGTACGGTGCTGCCCTCAGAAGTCAGAGGCACAAGAGCATGTACAATGGTGCAAAATTTTATAGCACGTCAATATATATGTAATATTTGTATGATAGTGGTGAAAGATGGAGAGAATACTCCCCCTGTCTCCCGAAGTGTGGAATCGTAGTACAGTAGTCAAATGACGAGCATTTGTTCTTTGCACCTTTTAGCTATATAGAGGATTTAGAGGAGAAAAACTTGCTCCAACGTATCCTCTTCTCCCTTTCCTCTCCTCCTCTCTTCTTTTTTTTTCTCAATCTGGCTCCTTCTCCCTTTCCTTCTCGGTTCTTCCTGGCCACAGGATCCACCCACTCATCATGAAACTCTTTGGTTGTCCGATCTAGCCTGTGGCATTGCTGTTTTACCCTACCGACTGCCGCCGACGACGTGCCCCGCCGGCGAGCCCCGTTGCCGTCGTGCGCCGCTGGAGGGACCCGGCCTGACTCGCCGCTCGTGCCTGCCCCCCAGCTGGTCGTGGCCCTGCAGCTCGCCTCCTCCGCGCGCCACCAGCTGGCTCCACGCCGCCCGTCGCCGCCTTGACCCCGTGCCGTCGCCGGCTGGCTTGCCCCGCCGGCCGCGAGCAGGGCCGCGCGTCGCCCACGAGACGCGAGCCCGAGCCCCCGCCGCCCACTGGAGGGCCTCCCACTAAGATGGCACTTAATTGGAGGAGTGCGGGCGGGCAGTAACATTAAAAAACAACAAACATGAAGTTGTGCATTATTGTGTGGATCTGTTTTAACTATGAATCAAATGCCATCTTAGTTATGTGGTGTAATCATAAATATATGCAATTATCATTGAGAATGCTCTTGGTACATTTGCTGAGATGGACTTGGGAGATGGCTAGTCTAGTGGGAGACAGTCAGACAGGTGGCAAGGATCACGTTTAACGGTTTAAGGTGAGGTAGTGTGCTGGATATATGACGGTGGAGGGACGCTCGGTGATGGATGGCACCAAAGAATGAACTTACTTAACAAATAAGCTTTCTTAGCATATGGTGGGAACAACAGAAACAGATCAACGTGGGCGCGTAGCTAGCTATCACCGAAGACGGTAGGATAAGATAGAACGGGGAATGATCTGAGGACTGTTGCTTGAAGATTGGTGCGAGGAAGAGGATCAATTTTGGTTGGAGACTGGAGGAAGAAGAACGATTGATCGAGGTTCTTTAATTATTAGATGCAAATCCAACAGTGGACTATATATGGAGAGAGAAAAAATCAGTCACTTTTAAAATTAGCACCTCTCAAATAAATTCTATGTGCATGCCAAAGAATCATGCACGCTGCCTTTTGGAAAGACAGGTGACGAGACCAGACTCGGGAACTTGACGTGTCACCAAACACATTGCAATACTTATGCATGGCATGGGCATTGTCAAGTCATGCAGGTGTCGGGAAATTCTTGTTCTGCACAGCAGCAGTTGTTGCACTGTTGCAGTCCAACCTAATGATTTGGGAAGAATTATTTTTCCTTTTTCGAACAGTTTTTTAGCACGCAGTTATCCTAAAGACTCTATAGACAACGGTCAGGTGATGTGTGGTTAGTTTCAACAACCTAGCTACTTTCCTAGTCCTAAATGTCCAAATACATTGGCTCGGCTAAATGAAATGCCCAAATGAGAAGTTCGTCTCAGTCGCTCCTAATTCTCTTTGGTACCTACGATCATAGAAACACACCAGCCAATGTGCTATATCATCGAAACACACCAGCCAATGTGCAATGATCAAGATGTTGATCTAACACTCCTAGCTAAGAACGGCTGGTTTTTTTAGGCATGTAGGAAGCGTGGTAGAACAGTAGCTGGCTTAAATCACTTGGATAATGAATTAATGATGCACATGATTGTTAAGGTTGTGCACTAAGCCATTGCAAAGGTAAAATAAGTCATTTTGCTGCAAATACGCACCCACCTACTCAGTTCTGTTGTGAAAACCACCCCAATGAACACGTATTTAAACAAATCAAATCGTTTTCGTCAATATAGAGCAACTCGAGGCCAATCTGGCCGAGTGAAGTTTTGCTCAAGTATTTGAATCAAAATTCTTCACATGTTGTGTTGAATTTTTTTTATAGAAATAAAGAAACTCAGGTGCAACAATGTTTAAGCTATCGACATCAAGTTTATTTGTGCAATCTGCAATTTATTTGTGAAATGTGTAATGAGTGTCGAGAATATAATACTAAAAGTATGTAATATCACTAAAGACCATATTAGGGCTTGTGGTGTATATAAACATGTTTAATCTCATAAGCATATATGAACTGGGATGTTTCCGCAACAAAACTAGCTAGTGGGGTGGGCATTTGCAACAAAATGGCTTATGGGGCAATGTCAAACTCCAAGTGACTTATGGGGGTGTTTTTACAATTTTACCATTGCAAATGATGAGAAGAGAGAAAAGATAGGCAAAAAAGATTTTTGCACACTAAGTAAAACCTCCAATGTCTAGAGCTATAGCTTAAAAACTAAAACAACACATGGTTCATGAGATTATAGAATAATATCAACAGTCATGTGAGAAGTACTTACCTTTTTAGGAAATTGATACACGTGATCCTTTACGATTACATCATTAATACGTGGCTATGTATTTATGCCTATAGCCTGCATGATAGCTTTCTTTGGTGATTTTAGCTAGCATTTCTTTTGAGAAGCAGTGGCGAATTTAGGATTGCAAATTAGGGGTATCTTTCCTTCCCTTCTTCTTCATCCTCCTGTCCCTTCTTCTTCTTTATTTCGGGGGGGGGGGGGGGGGGGGGGGGGGGTGAGCCCCCCACAACCCCCACAAATAGGCCTTTAGGACCAGAATAATAGGAGAAGACGCAGGTGAGCCCCCCTGCAACCCCCACTAATAGGCCTTTAGGACCAGAATAATAGGAGAAGACACATGTGCCTCATTAAATCCCGTCAAACCAAGTGATCGGCTGAAATCAAGAGATAGGGCATCGGCTACAAGTATTGCTCTCATTAGATGTGGTAATTTATTACTCCCTCCGTCCACAAAAGAATGCAATTCTAGCATTTTGCATGTAGACTAATAAATAGGTGAAATGACGCATTTGCCCCTATGTCACTATTAAATGTTACAAGCATCACTATAAGAAGGTACTAGAAATTCTACAAAAGGTTTGTCTTTTCTCTATATTTGCATTCTTTCGTGGACAAATTTTAAACTCTAAAATTGCATTCTTTTGTGGACGGAGTGAGTAATTGTTTTGTACCATAAGTTACATATAAATTATGAGGAACGGAAAATTTGCGAAAATTTGAAAAGAACATAATTATCTAAGTAACTTGTGGTGGAAAATAATTTTATAAATTACTATATTCTATGTGAGGAATAGTAATTATTTTTGGAAGGTATATTGGTTCCAAAAAGGGTAGATAAGTTTGAAAAGTAACATAATTTGGTGAATTTTAGTTTTAAAACTGTGAAGGTAAACGTGTGTTTTCAAGCAAAATGGGTCGACCAGCAAAAGTTTTATGTTTTTTTTTTCTTTAAGGTGATTTGGTGGTCATTTCATCCAACTTAACCGGCAGAAGTGACGAAAACGTAAGAAATGAAATTTAGAAGTTGATGTTATATGAGGAATGAAAAAAAAATTGGTGTCAAATAAGACTAATTGGTGCAGCGTGATGACTCATGACCATAACATTATAATAATGGAATTTTATCCGCCTTTTCATGTACATGTTAGGAAAAAAGTATTTTATTATTATTAAAAATACATACCAGCTGTCCCATACGAATCGGTGGTATATTCCGGAGAAGTACCCTTTTACCATTTCTTTTTCTGTTTTAACCCTTCTTATTACTACCTGTTATTATTCAATCCGAATCGGTGGTATCCTAATAAATATCTTAAAAGTCCCTTTTCAAGGGATATCTTAAAAGTCAGTATTTGTGTGAAGCTTCAAGTTTCCTTTAGCCGCACAGTTCACAGCATGCAAACAACGCAAAAACGTTCGTCCGTTCACCTGAGCTCGGAATTTTACTTTCACCAAACGCCAGCATCCCTCTCGTCGATAACCTCCAATCCAAGCTGGCTCGCTCCAACATTATCCCAAAGCTAGGAACACTACCGGATTCCAAGGCTTTGCCGTGTGCCCGGTACACACGGCAAAGCCTTTGCCGTGTGTATTTAAGGCTTTGCCGTGTGTGGCACACGGCAAAGTTTGGACGGCAAAGGGGTTCTTTGCCGTGTGCCCAAGATCGGGCACACGGCAAAGACTTTGCCGTGTGCTCCTCACTTTGCCGTGCGCCGTGAACGACTAACGGACGACCGCCGTTACTTATCCTTTGCCGTGTGCTACGACACGTGGCACACGGCAAAGGCCAGCCTTTGCCGTGTGCTAAGCCACGAGGCACACGGCAAAGGCTACCCTTTTACCGTGTGCTAAGCCACGTGGCGGCACACGTGGCGCGCCTTTGCCGTGTGCTATTGTAAAAGCACACGGCAAAGACTTGGCCTTTGCTGTGTGCTATGGTAAAAGCACACGGCAAAGGCTAAAGCACACGGCAAAGACTTGGCCTTTGCCGTGTGCTTTTACCATAGCACACGGCAAAGGCCCAGAAACTGCACGTTTTTTTGTTTATTGTTACTTATACCCCCAAACAACTCAATTTTAAACAGTTTATATATCAATAACCATCACAGGCAGTTTATATATCAAACCGACCATCACAGGCAGTTTATATATCACAACGACCATCACAAGTCCATAAAAGTCCATACAAGTCCATAAAAATATATACAAGTCCATACAAATCCATACTAATCAAATAATACAAGTCCATACTAAGCAAATGATACAAGTCCATACAAAGCAAATAATACAAGTCCATGCTCGTCGATACAACTCACTGAGACCCAGGTGGCCGCGGCGGCTCCTGCGAGAAGGGTGATCCGTGAGCTAACGGTGGGAACGGCGACGGGAAGCTATGAGGGTGCGGCGTCATGCCGGGACGCAACTGCGGCCAAGGCTGGAACGGCGTGCCGGCAGGCAACTGCGACCACGGGTACTGCGTCCACGGTGGGGGGTGAGGGGACTGCTGAGGGGGTGACATGTCTACAGCGACCGGCCCATCGTTCGAGGCCTCGGACTGGTGAGGGGACTGCACAAATGATACAAAATCTAAATAATTCTGGTTTCATCCTAAGTCAACAAGTGTAAGGCATTTTCATTTTTTCAATCATTCTAGGATCTAAGTCGGCTCTAAGTCACTATGAGGAATGAAAATTCAAAGTTGTGAAGAGACTCACAGGCGTAGCATCTCGAGCTGGTGGGGGCATGATAACTGGCGGCGGTGCTTGACCTACCACCGAACCAATGTTGTGCACGTACTGGAACATGTGCTCGTACTGCTGCCGCAGGGCCTCCCGGTCGGCGGCCTGCTTCCGCTCAAACTCGGCAATCAAATTCGCCCTCTCGGTATGCCAGTTCTGCTGCAGCTCTTCCTTTGCTGCTCTCACCCCCTCCGCCACTTGGGCTGCCATCATTTCCTGCACATATTCATGACATTGTTAACATACCAAACAATTGTTAGCGATAATCAATTAACAATAGGTAAAACAGAAATACCTGAAACTGAGCCATCTGGATCTGTGTAGGGGTCTGGCGTGGGCGTATAGGCGGGGTGGAGTCCGTGGCACGGGCTTTAAGCGCGGTGAGAGTGGGAGTACTAGCCGTGTCCACTAGGCTGTTCGCAATCGCATACCGGCCATGCTTCTTGCCTCCTCCTGACCTCATGAGGACTTCTCCGTCAAGGTCAGCGCTGATTGGATCAAACTCCGGCCCATGCACCTCACTTGCCATCTCTGTGTAGTCACTCAGGCGGCTGTAGGCGGTCGGATTGGAGTACGCCTCAGGCCCGTCATTCGGGTTGTACGTGTTCTCTGGGTCCGTCGCCTTGCCCTTGTGGGACAAAGCGTATGCCATGGCCGGGGGGCAAGGCTGGTTACCATGTGTCCGCGACTGCAAAAAAAAACAAAAACAAAACAAAGGGAAAATGGTTATGAATTATTCAGGAGAGCTCATTAGAATTAAAAATTGAATTCACGTATACATGTGTTCGCGAACGCCTGGAGGTTATGGTTGCCTTGATGATGTGATGCACCTGACATCATCAAACGCCGCCGCCGGAGCTCGTTGTGGGTCTCCTCCCACTCGTCCGCGAGCCACTTGTCCACCATCTTACCCCAGGCCGGAATTTGGGTCAAGCACCACCAAGGAACCGCCTGCACATCATCAAACACGTGACATATGACAAGACAAAACAAAGGGTACTTAGTTTAAGAGAAGGAGTATATTTACCCGCATGAATTGCTCACGTGTCAACCGCATGTTTCTCGCCTCCGCTTTAGTAAGCTTCACCTTATGTACTTGCGGTAGAAATGCACGACGGCTGCAATGCGCGCCTCGTAGTGCATATCTTGTACCAGTTTGTAGCAGGCGTGGTGAGCCACAGCCTTGGCAGTCGCCTCGTACCCGTCGTCCCATCTAAAGAAATCCTGCACATTGATTGGATGTGATTATTTATAGAATGTCAGATGAATCCGATGTATTGAGCAATATAAAGTTTGAACAAGGCTTACCCATAGCTCTTCCACCACCCGATGTGCCATGTTGTTGAACGTCCTGCCACCACGATCTGGGTGAGGGTCTACGGTGCAGGCGATGTAGTGCTCCCACGTGTACGCCGGCTCCTCTCGGCCGGCGAGCTGCACCAAGCCAGGGAAGTGTAGCTTGCACAAAAGCCCCAGGATGCCATTGGGCATGCGACTGTGACTACCTGGCGTGATCAGCAACCACCCCCTGCACAAGTGACGAAGACAATTTAGACGTTTCAATAGTGCTAATAAACATATGAAAGGAAAAAGTAGTGAAAACATTTAAAATTTCTTACCTCCTCCCGTCGGGTCTAATTACCGGTCGGTTCGAGAAAGGTATCGGCCGATCAGGTATCTTCGAGGGGCCTCGCTCGTATAGAGACGGTTGTCCACCCTCTCCCTCCTCCTCCTCCTCCCCCTCCTCTCCCTCGACCTGCTCCCCCTCCTCACCCTGCCCACCCTCCTCTCCCTCGACCTGCTCCCCCTCCTCACCCTGCCCACCCTCCTCTCCCTCGGACTGCTCCCCCTGCTCACCCTGCTCCCCCTCCTCTGCCTCGTCCTCAGAGGCATGCGCGGAAGGTAGCTCCTCCCTATCCTGTCCCTCCTCCTCCTCGTCAACCTCAGGCGAGGGTGTCCTCGCCCTCCTCCCCCTCCTCCTCTGTGCAGTGCCGGAGGACTCAGCTCTTCCCTTGCCTCTCCCTCGACCCTTGGGTCTCCCTCGACCCTGGCCTCCCCCCCTAGCCAGCTCGGAGTCCTCAGCACCTCCAACGACTCTCTGGTAAATGGAAGTGACCGACCTAAAAGGGTTACGTCCCACCATCTTTATCAATCACCTGCATCAACAAGAGAAAACAAATTAGTACAATAATTACAAATAATTAGTACAAGTAGTAAATGAATTTATACAATTTGTAAATTAATTAGTGCAACTAGTAAATTAAAAATGAAATAACTTACATGTTTTAGAAATAATCATCATGATCCGGATTATCCGGATCATAATTCTCATCATCACTATCACGCATTTCAATATAATCGCTGTTCTAGGTGCAAGGGAGGCTCGTCGTCGTCGTCACTGTCGTTGCCTAAACGTAATTTCTCAAGTAAGGTTAAGTCATTCACATTCTCAACCACATCTCCGACGTCCTCGTCAACAAGCATTTCATTTTCTACGTCCTCATCTTCGGTTAATTCTATCTCAAATCTTCCTTCTAGCCCATCTTCCTGGAAGAACTCTCCGTCATAAGTATTTGGGTCTATGTTGTAATCTTCATTGTTTGGGACAGGTAGTCTACCATGTGGCGATACTTTGTACACAACATCCCAACCGATAAGACGTTCGTCGGTTTGACACGGGTACGAGAGATAATACACTTGGGTCGCCTGTTGAGCCACAATGTAGACATCGTCTCGTGGGTAGACGGAAGACTGTTGAATTTCGACTAGCCCGATTTTCGGGTTCCGTCTCACCGCTTGAGGATCAAACCAATGGCATTTGAATATTACAGGTTTGAGAGGATGTGAACCATGAAATGTGAGTTCGTATATTTCTTCAATTTTTCCGTAGTATTCTAGCCCATCGTCTCCTGGAGTGAACACTCCGGTATTTGTAGTTCTTCTATTGGGTCGTCTCTGATCATGCCGTGTTGTGTGAAACCGATATCCATTCACATCATACGCGCCAAATGACTTGACCCTAAAGGCACAGCCATCGGCCACTTGTCTCAACTCGGCACTCATTGACGCATCCGTCATGCCCTACGCATTAAAGCAGGATATATAATTTGTTAGGTTACGTACGAGCTAATTTGTATAGTCATGCATACTATGAGCTAAATAGAACATTACCTTCTTTTTGAACCAAGAAATGAAATCGGGCATTCCTTCAGCATAACCATGTCTAACAAGATCGAAGAAAGGAAGAAAAAAAAACAAAAAAGATCACGGGCGCATCACCGGAAAACTGACTCGTGACCAGCTAGTCGGCAATGGATGATTAGCGGATCGTGCATTCACGCACGCTGCCATGTCCGGCCGACGATTGCACAGACACACACTGGTGCACGAGTGATCATGTCGTCATCACTCTCGTCAACTGATCGACACGTACCCGACGCGATCCGGTGAATCCTGGCCGTCCGTTCACTCGCATGCGAGTGCGTGACCGGCTGACCGCCCTAGGATCCGGCCTGCCTACAGAGCTGCAGACAAATTAAACGAGCGATGCATGGATATGGATCGGGGGTGTTGATGCATGTCGTGTGCGGCAGATCATGTGATGATGAGCCTGACATGCTACCGGACGGACAGGAAAAGGTCAGCAAGGGTGTCAGCACTCAGCAGCTCCGACGGATCGACGGCCGGCCGGCCGGGGCCCCTGTGCCGGGCCGGTGGCACGATGTGAGGTTTCGGCCGGCAACCGGCAGTGCATGAGGCCGATGGGAGCCTTTGTTTCTTCCTGGAACAGAGATTTGTACTTTTGCGCAGTGTCGTCCATGGTGAAGTAGAGCACTTCAAGAACAATTTGGCTGCAGCCGGGAGGACTCTCTTGTGATGTTTTTTTTTCCTTTTTGGGGTGTGTATGATAAGGAGAATAATGCTCGTTTGGTTAACTAAATATTTTGGCCGATGGTCCCCATTTAGGTTTATGCACAATACAGGCCATTGTGAACTAAATTGTGACATTTTCTTTTTATATTGTTATCGATAATGAGAATAGTGTTTCGTCCATGGAAGATCGCTTAGGCTCTTAGGGCGTCTCCAACAGTGCTGGCGAAATCGCTCGGTGATGCGAGGCCGTGGAGCAGCGGAGGTGAGAGACAATTGACAAAGAAAAGAGGCACCGGCACAATAGTGCTTATGTGCTTCGGGAGCCATGCATGTGTGAGAGAGAGAGGCGTTGGGGATCGTTCGAGATGGTCGCTTCGCTCCACGCTAGCACACCGCTTTTCTCACGTTTCATTGAGGAAAAAAACCATTTTAGCCGGTGACATAGCTGGCCGTGGAGACTCCCTGGTATATGCTTTGAACAAGTCCCTGTTTCATAAGCGTCAACTATACATTGATGGATCGCATGGCTATTTTAGGATATACCACTGGGACAGACATTGTTCCTTTTTTTCTCTTAATTTTGAGTGAAAAATTGAAGGAGCAGCTTGTATCGTCATGAACCTTAATTTCTTTGGTCAGTTTTGGCATCCCTGTTAGACAGAGAGCCATCAAAGAAATGGTGGTGGACCCAAATAGAAAGGGAGGAAATGACACTTGAATTGAGGCTAAACCTAATAGTGCGGAGCCACCAAGATGAGATTATCAAGTACTTGTAGGCATGAACAATAACCGCGCGGCAAATTTGACCCCAAGCAGGCAAATCCGACTTGGTGCACCAGTCTGGCCATTTGCAAGGGCCAGAAACGACACCCTTAGATGGTTTTTTTTTTCAAAAGAAAGTGAATAGGAGCACTGCTCTTTCACACCGCCCTTGGAGGCTTGGCCATTATAACCTCAAGGCCAGCCTAAATTATGTACTGTTGCCAGCGGTATATCTGCAGTTTTCAATTCCGATTCTCTTCTGAGGAAACAAAATAGTGGCTAAATTAACAAAATAAATGGCCTACATATGATGGCCTTTTAATTCATTCTTCGTGTTACACATCGCATGACGCAAATACAAAGCGGCAGATGATTTTCTAAAAAAAGAGAGAGAAAAACGAAGCGGCACATGACGTGGCAAACGCATGGCTACCAAAGCCGATGACGTAGCTGGCCATGGAGACGCCCTCGTATATGCTTTGAACAAGTCCCCCTTTCATGAGCGTCAACTATCCTTTGATGGATCGCATGGCTGTTTTAGGATATACCACTAAGACTCATATGATTCCTTTTTTCTTAATTCTGAATGAAAAATTGAAGGAGCTTTGCATCGTCATGGACCTTATTTTCTTTGATTGGTTTTGGCACCCCTGTTAACAGCGAGCCATCAGGGCACTCCCAACCCAGACTCTACCCATAGAGTCCATATGACGAAGACTCTATCACAAGAAACCATAGCCTCCAATGCAGATTTTGTATCTTGGAGTCTATCCAATCATTCAACCATATTCCTCTCCAATCATTCAACCAGATTTTTCTCGTTTTGCGTGTCTAACTTAGACCTGATTTCTACGTTTTTGCCTCTCTCTCATTAAATTGCTTGCCACATCAGCAAAATGCCTACATAGCAATGTAATTAATAGAGATAGACTCTACCATGGAGTCTGGATTGGGACTGTCCTCAAAGAAAGGGTGGTGGACGGTGGACCCGAATAGAAAGGGTGGAAACGAGTGCAGAGCCACCAAGATGAGATTCCCAAGTACTTGTAGGCATAAACAATAACCGCGCAGCAAATTTGACCCCAAGCAAAGGCAAATCCAGACTCGGTGGACCAGTCCGGCCATTTGCAAGGGCCAAAAATGACACCCTTGGAGGGCTTTTTTTTTTATTTTTGAAAAGTGAGTCGGAGCACTGCTTTTTCACACCGCCCTTGAGGCTTGGCCAGTATAACCTGGGCGTGTTTAGATCGAGAAAATGGATGAAAAGTAAAAAAATATTGTTTTTATTGAATCGTGTATAGAGATAAAAATGAACTGACACGGTTCTTTAGGCGGATAACTTTTCGTGAAAAGAAGATGTTTTTTCTGGATAGGGCCGAGGCTAGCCTAAATTTTATACCTTTGGCAGTGGTATATCTGCAGTTTTTAATTCCGATTTTCTTCTGAGGAAACAAAATAATGGCTAAATTAACAAAATAATGGCCTACTTATGATGGCCTTTTAATTCATTCTTCGTGTTATACATCGCATATTCGCATGACGCAAAAACAAAGCGGCAGATGATTTTCTCAAAAAAAAAAAAAAAAAAAAGCGGCACATGACGACGTTGCAAACGCATGGCTACCAAAGCTGGCCTTGGACGTATATGCACAGGAACCTGGTACAAGTGTGTTGCAGCTAGCAGTATCATGTAGCACTGCGCATACAACAATACAAGAAACAAGAGAGATGGCGCGCGCGCGGAGGGGTGGCAGGAACCGGCCGGACGAGTACGTAGCGTAGCCCGCCCACCCACCGCACCAATCTGCTAGCTCATCACGCCAATACAAAATGCTCTCCCTACCGAGTGATCAACCCTTTGACAACCACACAACCCACTACTGAAACTCTGAAACGAACTAATCAGTACTCCTCGCGACGCAAACAAAGGTACAGCAGTTGGCATGGGGCTCAATTAGCACTTGTAATCATTTTTGTCCGGTCAAAATCTTGTTTATTTTGCCATCTATTTAACAATCTAGTATTTAATTTCGCTTTGGTTTGTTTGGTCGCCAAGGCTGGCTTGCTGGTCAATGCAAGCATGTTTGTGGGTGCCAGCTTTCTCTAGCTAGCAAGCAAGCAAGCAAAGATGGATGGATACTCTCTGCAACTGTATTCAAGTTTTCAGTTCAGAGACGACGACCCTGACGTGCTCCATACCATGGATGGTTGCTAGTTTAATTTAATGAATGAAAATTTAGGAGTATCTGCAACGCGGTTTCAGGCTTTCAGCTAGCTTAATTAGCCGTCAGGTCGTCACCGCCGCCGCCGTCTGCTCTGGCATGTGAGAAAGGGAAAAAGAGGTCACCCGATGGCTCACGCAACGACGCAGGTCGCCGCCGGATGGATCGATCTCTGACGAGATGGAGGCAGCCAAGGCAGGCGGCAGCGAGTCAAGGGGAGACAGCAACGGGGAGAGAGAGAGAGAGACCAAAGGCAACGTGCAGTAGCAAGCACGAGCATGCCATGTGAAAAACAAGATGAAGAGTGGCGGATCACATCAGATGTGTGTCTCTGCTAAACTAATTAAATCAGCTGCTGATGGGATTGTTCAATTACATGCATGTGAGCGAGGTTTCCTGCATTCCAAACGGGCGGCACAAACGGTTAAGGTTACATTTTTTTAGATAAAGGAAATGTTAAGGTTACATTACATGGGAGCTTCTCGTAGGATTCATTCATGTTTGCACTTGTTTCTGCAAAATTCCTGCATACAAAAATCCACTTGGAAATGTTTTTACAGTGAAGAAGTTACGGCTGCATTAGTGCTAGTCAATGAACGTCGTCCATGGATTGAATGGAAGCGTCCTGCGTCCAGAAGGGACCGGACGGGAAGGCTAGTACTCAATAAGGAATCTTGGGGGCACCGGTGCCCACAGCGTACGCGAGAGCGACGCGGCCGGCGCCCCCCCTTTATGCTGTTCAAACTAACAAGCTACAGGAAGCATCCATGAAAGCAAGACAGGAGAGGCCACATCATCCCTGTTCTTCCCTGGCTCTCCTTCCTTTGCTCTTTGCTGGTAGAGTATTTTTTTTTTAAATAAATTTGCTGGTAGAGTAGAGGAGAGGAGACGAGAGAATTGAAGAAAGAGCCCCAGCAGCTGCCCAAGCAAGAACCGCGTCGTCGTCGTTGCGCTCCAAACGGGAAAGGAGAATAGTAACGGCAGAGGCCATGCTGGCGTTTCCGTCGCTGGCAGCTGGGTCCCACGCCATCTGGGCCCACGAGCCAGGGACAAACGTCACCGTGACGCTCCCAACAGAAGGCAAAACACGCCAACAGGCACAAGCTGGAGCCACTCACTAGGAGATGCAAAGGCGGGAGGCACATCTCTTAACCTTTGATTTGTTCGCCACTTTTGGGTAGGAATATAGGATAAATGGACAGGGGCCCGGAAAGTTTTTTGGTCGCTTTTATTTTTCTTTCTTTCATTCAGAGGAGAGGTATTGCTTGTGGCAGATTGTTAAAGCCTAAAGGAGTGGTGGAGTTGCTTGGTCCTTGGTTCTGCCTCTTAGTGCTTAGGCAGTAATCATTTGGTCTGATAGGAAATGGGAAATAGGGGGATACCACTTCGATTTGGTTGATCATCACGCACGGCATGTACAACCAATACTAGGCTAGGAGCCTAGGACATTTGTTTTGCTAGTTTGCATTCATGCATAATAAGACTAGGAAAAACATCCAACGAATCAGCGAGAAATAATGCGCCAATTCCTCAACCCACAAAATAAAGGAAAACATTGGATGCTATTGAGCTGCATGCACCGATTGGCTACACCCAAAAATCTAAGATTTGATGATTTATCATTTTGTCAAATCCGCATATCATCTGCTGACAGTTGTTGGCCATATAAGGCGAGAGAAAATATGTCGTCCGGGATTTGGTTCATCGTAGTTTCCTAGCATTGATAATTCGACGTCGGAGAAGAGCAATTATGAAACAGGCTAGCTCTAGGTAACAAACAATCTTTTTTTTTTTTGAAAAAGAGTAAGTTAGGTGGGACTTTTGCAACGGCACTTGAACAATTTTTCACAAGGATTGATCACAATCAGCTCCACCATATCTGATCATTACACTTGTCAGTCTACGCTCCGAGAAAACTTTCACCTGCTCTTCTAAAAGGTGTGTTTGTCAATTGTCACCGAACACTTCATCAATGGGAATGAGCGCGCCCGTAATACCCGCAACCGGAACATCAAGAAAACCACGCGTCATTCTCACAAGTCGAGGCGTCAATTCCTTCGAAATCCAAAAGAACGAAATACCATTGGCTTGACTGTAGAATATGAATGATTTGAGACCCCCTATACACATCATCTGATTATCCTCACAACCAACCACAATTTTTTAGAAAACCACGTCATCATTTGCATTGCAGGTGGTTACAAGACCATAATAAACAAAAAATCAGGAAAATGACTCGGTACCAACAGAAGCTTTTTTCTTTCTCTTCCAGATAAACACGCACTTGAACGCCCATCTAATTTGTACCGGATAATCGCGTATGACCTCAACGTCCATAGAATTTATAATCATACGCTCAATCATCATAACTAACCACACATGACCCCTACTACGTACCTACAGTATAGCCGTCCAAATCCCCCAAGATAACGCCATCAAGCTCGACCAAGACACCCAATGAAAAATGAACCAATCACAAAACACCAACCTTTCCATCCCCCCAAAAGAATTCATACAAAACTCAGCTGAAAACTACCACCTCATTACAAAACCCCAAAAAAATAAACTTCGAAATAAAATAAGCAGTCAACCTTGCAAGCAAATGGACGCCCAAAACAAAACAGAACACAGCACGGAAAAAAAAAAGTAAAAAAGAATTCGAACGCGCATACACGCAGCCGAAAGCGTGTCTGCGTGTGCACGACTCCCCAAACACGAAGCCGTCGTCTTGTATATATAAACCCCCCCCGATTCACCCCGACTGCCATCATCAACACAAATCGCACGGCTGGCTGGCTCCAAATCAAGTCATCAAGAGAGAGAGAGCTTGGCAAATGGCAATGCACTTCCACAGGATGAAGACGAAGGCGTCTCCGTCTCCGTCTCCGGCGCCGGTGGTCCTGGCGGCCCTCCTCCTCCTCTCGTCGGCGTTGGCAACCGTCTCCGGCCAGCCGCAACCGCAGCAACCGCAGACGGCGGCGAACAACCCTCGCCTGCAGCGCGCCTACGTGGCGCTACAAGCCCTGAAGCGCGCCATCACCGACGACCCGAAGAACCTGACCAAGAACTGGTGCGGGCCCGACGTCTGCAGCTACTACGGCGTGTTCTGCGCGGCGGCGCCGGACGACGGACACGCCCTCACCGTCGCCGGCCTCGACCTCAACCACGGCGACCTCGCCGCCACCTTCCCGGAGGAGCTCGGCCTCCTCTCCGACCTCGCGCTCCTCCACCTCAACTCCAACCGCTTCTCGGGGACCCTCCCGGAGTCCCTCCCCAAGCTCCACCTCCTCCACGAGCTCGACGTCAGCAACAACCGCCTCACCGGCGGGTTCCCCAACCACATCCTCTGCCTCCCCAACGTCAAGTACGTCGACCTCCGCTTCAACAACCTCTGCGGCCCGGTCCCGCCGGCGATCTTCGACAAGCAGCTCGACGCGCTCTTCCTCAACGACAACCACTTCGAGTTCGAGCTGCCGGAGAATTTCGGCAACTCGCCGGCGTCGGTGGTGGTGCTCGCGAATCTCAAGCTCAAAGGTTGTATTCCGACGAGCGTCGGGAAGATGGCCGGCACGCTGAACGAGCTCGTCGTGCTCAACTCCGGCGTGAGATCCTGCATCCCGCAGGAGGTGGGATGGCTGAGGGAGCTCACTGTGTTGGATTTGAGCTTTAATGAGCTGCAGGGGATGCTGCCGGAATCCATGGCGGGGATGCACAAGCTCGAGCAGCTTGATGTCGCGCACAACGAGCTGTGGGGCCATATACCGGAGGGGATTTGCGCGTTGCCTAGCCTCAGGAACTTCACCTACTCGTACAATTATTTCTGTACCGAGCCCGGGAGGTGCCTCGACATCCGTCGCGTCGATGACCGGCAGAATTGCATCGCCGGACGGCCGGATCAGAGGCCAGGGGACCAGTGCCTCGCCTTCCTCCACCGCCCGCCGCCGCACTGCGACGAGCACGGATGCTTCGGGCACCCGCCGCCGCCGCA
The DNA here is from genome assembly GCA_015476505.1 of Urochloa ruziziensis. Lineage (NCBI taxonomy): Eukaryota > Viridiplantae > Streptophyta > Magnoliopsida > Poales > Poaceae > Urochloa > Urochloa ruziziensis. The sequence continues at coordinate 4,095,278 of CM027119.1, read as the reverse complement.
CTACTAGACGGCGGCGAACTGGGAGGGAGAGAGGCCTGGTGCCGGCCGGCAGCGCCGCCGCGTCGCGCCGGCGACTTGTAAAATTCGGTGGTGATGGGAATGAGACGTGAGTGGAGGGAGAGGGGGACTGAGAGGGTAAAATCGGTGAACAGAAAGAAACGACCGTATATATTATACACTGTAATTTTCTTCTTCTTTTCTGTTTCTTTTCACAGGAGTGGTGGTATTGGAGTATATGTTGGAATTGTAGAGAGATATGATAGTGCATTGATTTTACAGTGTTAATTTAAGGGATTATTGCCCACTGACCAATAATGATCTCTGCAGTACTTGTTCAGTTGTTCTAAATTTTCTTCACTTTTATGCCTTGGCTTGAAAGGGAGCATAACATGCATGATGCAGCCACCACCAAATCAACCAATATCTGATTGGAAAAGTCATAACAAAGGTGCTAGCAAGAACAGAACAGACATTGTCATCAGGGCCTAAACAAATCAACCAATATCTAACATTATCATCAGGCAAGAGCGTATAAACAGAGCAGGAATAATCCAGGTCATGAGGGCCACCAAATGGAGAGAGGGAGGAATGAGTGGCCTGCACATCCTGATTAGGATGGGGTCAAAACAAGGACTGGTGGTATTAAATAAAGGCTTGCAGATGCCCATCCATGGCCTCCAGCTGCAAAGAGGAGAAGTTCTCCCAACCTTCCTCCCTCCACATGTGCACATCACCCTGGCTGGCTCCAGCTTACATACACTGGTACACTTCATTCAGGTTACTGTTCAACTGCTGCTTGTTTAGATGCCAATGTCCCTGTCACACACCTCTCACCAGCCTGATAAAACAGGACATGCATATTATATATATATTATTTATTTATTATATTTGTATGTTACTTATAAAGAAATTAAAGAACGAGGCAGAGAGAGAAGGAACTGCAACACCACTACTTTCAGATTTAGGGTTTATTTAAGTGCCCAATGGGACACGGCGGTGAGACGGTTTCCGGCGACGGTGACGGCGACCCCCACCGACGGCGACGGCGCTGAAGGGGAGATCCTGACGGCAACGTGCATGGGCATGCAGGGGCCGGTGGTGGTGACGATGAGGATTGAGGAAGAAGGCGCGGAGCGGTTGCCGTCTGAAATCCGGGGGGCGGCCGGTTGCGCGACAGCCTGGCGGGAATCAACTTGCGGCCAGGACTGGGACAAACGGTGAGGCCGTTGGAGAGAGGAGAAACAAAACGAGGCTGGTGACCCATGACATGAGGGTGACCAGCTGATGAGCAAACCTTTGCTCTCTGCTGCCCTGGGCCGCCATGCCATCATGCTACTTGACATTAAACAAGATGCCAAGTCAGGGTGATGGATCACTGTTAGCACCCGTCCTGGTATAAGCCATCAGTTTTGGCAGGTAGAGAGAGAGGTGCACACATAATCATCTCTATCATATATAATATGCATAATGTATTTACAGATCTTTATATCATACAAGATAAATAATGCATATATCTTTATATCAATGTGTATTGCTTTAGTCGTTGTGGACTTGTGGTGTTCAATCATGCAAGGCAGACAGGCTAGCAGTAGCGGGTAGGCCTAATGCACTGTCTACTTTGGCAGAGGCATGCTACAGGAGAGAGAGAGAGAGAAAACAAGGGGTACTTGCTCACCAAGGGTCTGACAATGGCCTATCAGCAACTCCAACCCTCAATTCTTCGGACACATTTGCAATTCTTCATCAGACATGTACTGATGGTTGATGCCGGTGCAGTTCTTTCTTCAACCATCATCTGCCATTTGGTAACCACTTTATAAATGTTGGTTCCATTCCGTGGGGATGCATAATTGGGAGGCAGGCTTTCAGCAACCCCCACTCAGCTGGGTGCTCTGAATTTCCATGGACCATGGATGCAGATGCAGATGCAGGCATGCAGCAGGTGTAACTCTGGTAGTACCAGTTCAGGAAGGGGGAGCCTGACATCTCAACGCCCATTGCAACTATTCTAAGATAGTTCAGAGTATCACCCATTGCTTTATACATGGATGGGATTAGGAAGGCACATGCATGCAGGAAAGAGATACATGACCAACCTCAAACGACGGCCGAGCCTGAACAGATGTCACGCTCACACATGAGCTGTCTGATGAAGAGTTTATTTTGTTCAGCGATAAGGGTTGGCTTCAGGCTCGAAGCAAGTTTGCGGCGAAAAACATGGAATGGAGCTGTGGATCCTCCACACGAGGTGATTTATCGTGTTGCTACAATTCAATAAAAATAACAGCTACAAGCGACACGGCGCCTTACATACAGATTATTGAGAGGCTAACTATTTTACAAATACAGATCACTACAGCTTAAGTCTAACTTACTATTGTCTGACGGTACCTAGAGCCTTGCTGCAGGCGTAGGAACTGTGGCACATATTCGGACTACAAGTCGTACTCCGGTCCCATATTCGACTTCACAGCTTTAAGATGGCCCTGGTTCAGTGGACAATAATGTGAATGAGATGCTGCCATCGATTTGAAGATAACTCAAGTAATGTCTACTGCTATCTAGACATGCAAAAACAATGCTTACCTAAAGCGAGGGGCGATGCGTTGAATGTGTTATCAGTATTGTTCATTGCAGAACCACTGTTTGAGTCTCCTGTAAGTGATGGAAATGAGGGAATTGACTTCAATATTAACTTCCTACCACCCTTCCGGTTCGGGGAAATACTGAGCGCATTATGAGGTGGTGAGACGCGTTTTCCGTTGGGTGAAGTAGTCTTGACACCGCTACTAGGAGAATTAGCTTCTTTTAGAATATCCGGCATCTCCTCATCGACAGCACTACCTGCAGCCTTGGATGATTTACAGGACTGCAATGTTGTGGTAGCTTTCGAAGCAGATGAGCGGGAGTTCCCACTGCGAGCTTTGGAAGGTCTTGGCGGTTTTGCACTTGAGAAATTTGGCAGTTTGAGCAGAGAACTGCAAAAGATTACTCAGTTGTTACTTAAGGAAATGCAGAAGGCAAGATATGAAGTTTGTTCATGGAGATGAATATGCAATAAGCGAACCTGGCAAGATCAAAAGGAGGTGTTATTGGGACAAGGTCAAGGAGAGGGTGGTCTTCACTCTGTACATTTGCCTTTTGTTGATCATTCTCCTTTTCTTTTCCACTGTTTTCTGTTTCTTCGCCTTCTTGTTTCATTTCTTCAGTGAGTTCAGTCTCAGCTGATCCAACACATGCCAACAAAACATTAATATTCAGAGGAATGACTAAAGCATAGTGCTTTGTTCATTTCAGAGTTTAATAACAATATGGGTGCGTTGGGTAATCTAAACGCATCTGAGACAAAATATGCAAACTGAATGACAAAAGACTGCAAAGATAAAATGGTGCTTCCTTAAGTCAGATGTGTTTTTTTCTGTCAGAACCACCTATGCTGGCATAGCACAATTATCAGAAACACCTATTCATGTTTTTCTACTGAAGTCATGATACACCCATTTTAATAAAAATAGAACTGCCAAAATATCCAGAATGAAATTATTATAAATTAAAGTGGTGTATCATGCAAATAAAAATCATAAGCAAGATAACCATTTGGCTGTTCAGTGCACAAAAATACTTTAATGGGAATAGCACAGAACCTTTGTTCTCTTAAGGAGTATAACTATACAAAAGATATTAGTATTATAGTATGTTCAGAAAGATGTAACTGGGCTGTACATTTTTTTTAAAATGTAATTACAAATCTGCAACATGAATAAGTACAACATAGTTGCACAAATTTCAAAAGCTAAATGCTCACCATCTCTTCTGCCAAAAGTGTTTTTGCAACTCTCACATCTGCAGTTGCTGGAGCATCCAACTCCTCCCTTTACTCAAACAAACATTTAAAGCATTAGTAAAATGCAACAAGTACAATTTGTGATAAGGTCATTGCAACTTGAAGTACCTGATAGCATTCACAGTATTTCTTAAGACAGCTTGACTTCTTGCAATTGCATCCTCTCTTGTGACGAGCTGAAGCTGGAGTATTGTTAGGATCTTCCTGCAATTCGTTATAGAATTTAAGCATCACATAGGTATGGGTAATGACTAACAGAAGTTCATACGAACATCTAACAGACCACCTACCCCAGTTTCCAGACCAGCATCAGACATACGAATCACTTTTGGAGCAAATGCTAGTGGATTACGAAATTCTATCTGCTTCCGAGTGGAGAGAACAATTTCCTCATGTATGGGTTTATTCAGACATCCTTGGCATGAACAAGGTTCCGAGCAGTATACACCAGCAGCGAAGCACTCACAATAACTGTACATGAAAACAGTGAACAAAAAACTATGAGAATGATGTAACATACATTCATTCACAAAGTAATTCCTTCAAATTGCAAGCCCACACATTTCAGAAGGAGAGCCTTTCATGTAACTAGACACGCACAGTATTAATATCATGTAAAGAACACATACAGTTTCAGGCACTTTGACTTCTTACAGCTGCATCGCTTGCATGCCTCACCATCATCGCCATTATCTGTTTTACGCCTGCATTTCAATAAGATAGTTGTCAGTTAAGTGAAGTGCACTGAAACACAGTAATCATCTTGCAACCGTCCAAAAGATTTCAGAAGCACAAACAAACCTCTTCTTTTGAGGGCTGACACTCTGACTTGAAACATGATCATTTAAAGGAAAACCTCCAGCTGAACAATCATCCACGGGAAATTCTAACAGTTCACCACCTGAGTGTGTAAAATTCTCTCCTGCAGAGAGCAACTTGCCATGCACATCCTTTTCAGATGCTAATGAGGGAAGCAAAGCAGAAGCCATAGGATCCTGACAGGCCATTTTCCCTTTTGGTGTTAATGCAAGGGCATTTAAATGTAGACCAATACCACGCAATCCACGGGGCTGGGTTGGCACATGACCTTTGCCTTTACATGCTGCGACAGAGAGATCCTCAACAGTCTCTTTCTGCACAACACTATTTGAAAACCCAGCTGCCTCGAATACCAGGCAGCGTCTTCGTACGCCACGTTGTTGTTGGCTCTCCACCTGAACATGTCAACAGAAAGAAAATGAATGAGAGAGCATCATGGTAGAGTAGATAGTCATAACAGATCAAGTTACAGGTCTCTGGAGAAACAGTCCTAAGGAGCATGGGCAACATATATTTTTAACAGGCATGGGCAGCATTTCAATAGCGCGTGAAAATGTTGGGTCAGGATATTGCATTGCAGTACCTTGTAGTCTAATGGAATACATCCATTTGTGTCATAAATATTATCCTGAATTTCTTCAGTTGAGATCATTTGTTGACTGTCCTGAAATATTTGAGTATTTTCTGTCTGATCTTCTGCCATCACGAGTTCTTGATAGTATACTTGAGCCGATGCACTGGGATGCGCTCTGTCTGGGATTTCAACATCTCCTGTAAGCTTTGACAGCAAGTATCCACAAGATTCTGCATTTTTAGCTGCCAGATGCATTCCTCTCTGATGGTCATCCATCGTGGAGTCAAATGCCAAAAGCTCACCCGAGGTTGTGGAGATCAAGTCCGACCATTCACATCCCAAGACATCACCACCGTCATTCGCAGGCAGGCCACCATCCGGGAGCTGGATTTCAGTGGAAAACAAGCATTTCCTTTTTTCCACTGTATTTTTTACAGTTTTGACAATGTCTAGTTTCCGGCACTTGTCCTGCTTGAGGTCTGACCTGACACCATGGCAAGGCGTGGTGTTATGGTCTGGACTGCCGTTATCGAATTGAGCAGGCTGAGCCAAATCACATGGTGGTCCAGTGGGAGGATCAGCCACATCTGAACATGTAACTGTGTGGGTTTCTTGAGTGACAGTGCTAGTGCAGGTAAACAACCGGACAGCATTTGAAGACTTAGCCGGCTTGTTTGTTTTGCTGCCTTCAGCAGATACCTCACTTTCTGAAATCTCACCGAGAGGGCTCCTGGGAAGGGCGAAAATACAGCATCAGAATCACCTTATTCTGTCGCAAGTTTTAATTTTTCACTTCACATGTTAACACTAGCATACAATATGCTTCAGAGGAAGATGTCTGGAACTTACTTTGGGAGCCTCGGTTCCTTGTGCGCATTGTCATGCGGGGAAGTGAAGATGGAGGAGATGGAGGTTATGTTGATGGACTGGTATCCTTGGAGGCTGTTGGCGTTGTAAGCCGACTTGAGAGGCTCAATCGGGGAAAGGTTATTGATGAAGCTGAAAAGTGGCGAGTCCTGCACCAAGAAAGCAGCAAAATACTCAGTTACCAGGAGGGAACGGTAGAAACAGAGCAAAACAACAAGGCTCCAGATTTCTTCTAGTGCACTGGTTTCACACACAGAGATACTAGTAGAAAATAATGTAGAGAGATTCCCTGGATCTAAGATAGTCTAAATATCCATCCATTCAGAGCACTGGTACATTACTAGTAGTAGTTAAATAGGACTGAAAAACAGATGTTGCTTGAGGATGGCAGAAGCACGTGCAGGAAAATGTGCTATAAAATGGGATACTGCACACTAATGAATACAGAAAAATCCCCGGTCAAACACTCGCGCGGAACGGATCTGGCCCTGCAGAAGGCAGGCGGTTTGCAGGGAGGCAGCAAGTATACTCGCAGGGGATCTTGCTAGCCGTGGCCTGCAGGCTGCAGAATCCCTGAATCCTGAACTGAGTAACTGACACGACGCGAGGAGGCAAACGCGCACTAGTTGGCCGCGGGGCAGGTGGGCAGATCTGGAGCCGCCGGAGGCGCGTGCGCTGCACGGTTCTCGCTTCCCGGCCGGCGGGGTCGCCGCGGAGCCGCGGAAAGTAGCGCACCGCCGGGCCGTCGCTCGCTGCAGGGGAATGGGGGTGGTAGGCTGGTAGCAGGAGGAGGAAGAAGAGGAACTGCGGCCGAGCATGGGGGGTGCTTGCTGCCAAGCAGGTGTCCGGGTGAGGAAGAAAAGGGCCCAAATTTGTCCGCCAGGAAGCGGTTCCGGCGAAGTCGAGGAGGCGAGAAACGCAAGGCGGCGCAGTCGAACCGGTCCTGCTCGGCCGCGGTTAGGCTGTCTCCTCCTCCAGACGAAGGCCGGAGGGCGAACCCCAGCCGGCCCAGGGAAAGGGAGACGCCGGAGCAGCAGGCAGGCAGAGTGAAGACTGAAGAGGGAAAGGGAGGAGAGACGGGGAGGAGGGTGCGGGTGGTCACCTCGGCGCGCGAGGCCGCGAGCGGCGCGGCGGGGCGGTCGGGCGTGTCCATCTCCGGCGCTGATGATGTGCTATCCGCTCCTCTCCTCCGCTGACCCGGTGCAGCGCTGCGATGCAATGTGTCGGAGCGGAGCGGAGAGGGGAGGAGGAGGGGGTCCGGTGCCGCCTGTCGCGGTGTCCGTTCGCGTATTGTATAGCAGGAGGAGGGGGCGCGGAGACGACGGGGCGTGGGCCCGTGGGGGGGGGGGCAATTTTTTCAAGCAGCGCGAGGGCGGGAAACTGGGGGGAGCGTCCCTTCTTTTCGCCTTCCGCTCTTTATTGTCGTTGTTTTTTTTTATTTTCTTTCGCTCGGCTCCTGATAGTGGGCCCCGTTGTCTCCCTACGTGTCCTCGACTCCTCGGCGAGGTTTGCCTAGTCACCTCTCACAAGCATCCAAGATGTTCTGTACGGAGTACAGCGGTGTGGTATAGGAGAGCCGCCGGAGTACGTAGTATAACCTTGTGTAACTGACCAAGTTTTTACTAAGGTACAGTAGTTAAAAAACGATTGGGCCGATCGAAAGCTGATAATGACAGATACAGTTACTACTACATGAATCCTTGAGTCGTACTAGCCGGAGCATTACCCGGCGGCCCCCGTATGTTTTGCGCGTGGTGTGATAGCAAATACGTACTAGCAATGACGCTAATGATGACCCACCGATTACTGCGGCAGTTACACCGATCTCGTCGCGCGCCTAGTACTCCTCCCGCCATTGATGCCCTTCGTCATGATTCCTCCCCGCCCCCGGCTCCACGGTGAAATGAAAAACCAGAGGACCCCGCAATCGGGGTTAAATGCTAATCCAATCCAAACCTCCCCCGCGCGGGCGCGGTTAATCAATCACCCTGTCGGCCGGAGCAGAGCAGGCACGGCGCTAACCGCTTTGGAACCGTCCCAACGTACTACTCGAAGCCCCAAGCGCGCGCGCTCCTCGCTCTTGCCCACTGACTCCTCGGCCCCACCGATGCGGGCCCGTGTGGGGCCTCGGTCGGGCCCGCTTTATTTATTTATTGATTGACACACCCGGCGCTGCCGGCCCCCGGGCGGGAGTTGGTAACGGCCCCGCGTCCCCGGCACGGGCGCGGGATCCCCTGTGCTGTGTCTCGGCTGCGCTTGGTGTGGCTGTGGCCCGCCCGTGTGTTGCGCGCGTGGTGCGGCCATTACTCGGCGCGCGATCCGCCTCGTGATCCGCGATCAAGGACTCCCTGCCCTTGCCTCGTCACGCTGGCTGACATGGCACTGCCCGGCTGGGCGGCGGCCGGGCCGAGCACGAGCACGAGCAGCCGAGAGCACGGCCGCTCCGCAGTTGACCCTCCGCTCCCTTGGGAAGCACATGGTTTGGTACGTGACCCTCCGCTCCAATCCGGCGGTGTGTACAAGACGAGATTGCAGGGACTGTTATGCACGGCGGATCGGCACCAGCCTGCCGGAAGATGACAAGGATCGGCGGCTCAGAGCTACGGACGGGATCGGACGGTAGGCAGGCAGGTACAAGAGCGTGGGGCGGGGCCCGCGGCAGTTACTTGGGCCGCGTGCGTGCGAGAGAAGATGAAAAGCGAAAGTGACCGCGCGCGTCGCCTCGCCGCCGCCGGCCGTGTGGCTGTCTTTTCCCCAGCCAGCCAGCGGCGCGCGCCAATTTCCTTTCTTTTGGGGGCTCTCCCGCGCCGCCACCCGCGGCCAGGATGACTACCTCTGCAGCGGTGGCCAATTCAGGTGTGGCAGACGGATAGATGCGCGCTCCTGCTGCGCTTAATTGTCAGAGCTCACTGATGCAGCAGCGGCCGGGGCGTGTGTACCGACGGTAGCGTACATCACGTGACGGCGATCCATGATGCGAGTAGAGATTACTCCGTATTGGAGTGCTTTCTTTTTTTATGTAAGAGCATCCCAGCGGACACTCTAAATTCAACCTTTTATATCTTTATTTGGCTGTCCACTTCGAAAGATTTCTTCTTTCATATTACTCGGTACTCCGGCAGACTATCCAAATCTTACCCTCCAAATCCTTTTGACATTACTTTATTGAAGAAACAAAACTTTAGAAAGTGTTTCCACTCACTGCCTCTTGGGCTTCACATAACATCTAACCCCATGAACAGAGATGGCCATCGGCTTGGAGGCAGGCAAATATGGCCGGTCTTTGGCTCTGGATAGCTAGTGCTACAAGGTTAGGCATCGTGTTACCTACTCAGCTGGAGTATCTTTCTGGTGGATGATGGCTAAATTTAACTTTGGCCATTCAGATAGGCATCCTCTGGAGATGCTCCAAGGCCAATAGTAGAAGTTACTGCTAGTGCCTAGTATGCTAGACGGCCGTAATTTATCCTCCTTGCCTGCCGTGTGTCGGATCAGAATGCGCTGCTCCGATCCGTTAGATCCGTGCGTGGTACGTCCCCATCGGATTGGGTTTGGATGACAAAGGTTAATTGATAATTACCACGCCGGAACTGAGGCCGTTGTTCGCCGGTCGAGTCGAGCCAAAGGTGAAATATACTCTTCAACAGTGGAGAGCAGAGCACACCTGAGTGGCAGTATACGTACCGATTTCTTCAGTGGACGCAAGAAATAAGGTATTGGTAAAGTAGAAAAAGAGAAAAGAAGAAAGGAAATGGATAGGACAGGCAAGAGTGTACGTGTCCGCGCGCATTGGCCATCAAGTGGATGTAGCACGCCACACCGTGTACGTACGTGTCCAGTGGAGTAAAGGGAAAACAGTACTCCAGCTAGTAGGTGTGTGTGTTGTACGTGACGGCCGCTGCCACCGTACCACCTGGGCACCAAGCGTACATCACGTGATTCTTCTTCTTTTTTTTTTTACCCGGACGATGGCGGCTAGCTAGTTTGCTTGCTTCCGAGGTCTGACATGCATTCACTTACCGCCTGCCACTGCTAGTGGTCAGTAACTTCATTTACTTTTCTGGACACACCAAGAGCACGCAAACTTATTACCGCCTTCTGATGGCGCGGTAAGGGCATGTAGGTCGTCTCTAGAACCTCGAATTTATCATCCAGACGGATATAAAGACAGTTCATACATATAAAGACAGTTCATACAACCCACAGACAGAAGGTCCGTTTCTAAGGTGTTTAATGCTTTGCATGTAGCTAAAATCAACTACAAATGTATTTGTGTATACCATTGTGTGGCTATTTGATAGAATATTGTCAACCATATGTGCTCAATTAGATCTTTTTAAATTGCCTATGCTAATTTTTATTTTGAATCATACCCATTTATCCTATCTAAAAACTATATGTTATTTGTTTTTTTATGAGGGGCATAATTTAAAATGATGGGAGATATTTCTACCGTGAGCGGTGAGTCTGTGACTCCCCTGTCCTGCGGCCTGCGGGTCTCTCTCGTTGACTCTCCTCTCTCTCGTTTCGATCTGGATGAGGCGGCCAAGCAGCAAGAACGACAGCAAGAGCTTCGCTTGGCCAGCGCGACGTCCGGTGGGCGGTGGGCGGCGCTCTGTGGGGTCCGACAGGCAGTGCGGAGGCGCGGTGTGGGATCCGAGCAGGCCGTCGTTGAGAGGAGCTGCGGTAGCCTGCTGCTTCCCCCGTCGGCCAAATCCACCACGCCAGCGGAGGAGAACTGCTCGATGGAGCTGCTTTGCTCTGCGCGCCACCGGCGGAGAAGCAGGGGCCTCTCCCCCCACGTCGGCGGCCTCCTCGCCGAGCCAGCCCGCGGCACGAGCTCCTCCCTCCCGGCCGGCCTCTTCTCTCCTCGAGCGCGCGCCGCGCGGGATCCAAGTCGCCATCGCTGCGAAGAGACGAGACCATACAACAGAGCTCCGTCCATCTCCTCCGCCTGGGAGAACGGGACACGCCCGTCGCCTCACGCCCTCACCAGACGACGCGGAGTCCGTCGCTTGGCTTGAGCGGGGGGATTTTCGCAAATATGCCAACGAAGAGACGGGGTAGAGACGCGGGTTGTACATGTCCTAACTAGCACACAGCCGGCTTGGAATTAATGTCCCGATACGTGCATGCGTACATCTATCTATCTTGGATTATATTGGATCGACCTGCTCCACACGGGCCGTACTGCTTGGTTTTGGATCGGCGGACATTGCAGTGTGGTGATGTGCAGCCTCGGATTTAAATTAAGTTTCTTAGCCGTAAGAAGTCGTGCATGCATGATGATGCTTAGGAAAGCCAGTCTTTGTTCTGGCGTGAGATAGGATCGGACGTGCGTATATAGGAGAAGAAATGCAGAGCAACAATTAGAACATGCATGTTTAGCTAGACCTCCGTTCTTCGGAAGAAGAAATGCTGGCTGCACTACAGAAAGAACTACCTTCAGTATCGGTTGGTAAGACCATGTTAGTACAGGTGTGGGGATGAAAGCTAGGCGCAAATCCTAAATTTGCTTGTATACTCCCTCCGGTTCGGTAAAAGAAGTCGTTTTGGACAAGATTTGAGTCAAACATTGGGAATATAAATCGTGAATAACTTTTAAGTCGTTGAGTTTGGAAATGTGAAAATTACATGAATAGATTTGTCTTGCAAAATATTTTCATAAAAGTATACATATGTTAGTTTTTAATAAATATCTTTATAAAAATAAGAAGTCAAAGTTGTACTTTGGAGACCGTGTCGCTGTCCTAACGAATTCCTTTACTAAACCGGAGGGAGTATTTTCTACAAGCTTTACTAGTACTATTTTTCTTATCTAATGGTTTGGCATTCTTTGTGATGTTATTGAAAGCAAAGGATGTTAAACCCCCGAAGACACTAGGAGGGTGCTTGGATTCGTTTTAGTCCCATGACTAAAAGTAGTGGGACTAAAACTTGCTAGCCTCACCCATGCTTGGATCCAAATACTAAAGAGACTAAATGAGCATTTATTATCCTCCCTCTCCCCTAATCCTCTATGGCCCAGGTCGCATTCCCACACGCGCGAGCGAATAGGAGGGGATGGTCTGTTTTAAATGAGGGGAGTTAAATGAGGAGAGAGAGGACTAATCCACATTTTAGTAGGGGTTCCCCTGACTAAAGAATTTTAGTCTCAAGACTAGTTTTAGTCCCTCTTTAGTCAGGGGTGCTTGGAACTTTAGCCTCTCAGAGAGACTAATTTTAGTCAGACTAATTTTAGTCACTTGGATCCAAGCACCCTCTAGGTTGTTTTGTGCGTATAATCTACAAAAATATAATTATTCGAACAGTTAATGCAGGAACCGTTTACTGATGAACTTGTGTACGAAAACCGTAGCAAAGATTGCAGCGCGTGCTCCCCGGACAAATTTGCCTGCCTGCCTCTGCCTGGATATAGTCAGCATGCGGACGGAGTTGGGTCTTGCCTAGACTTTAGGTGCGGATCATTTGACTAACCGAGTACTAGGCTTTTAGCAGCAACGAGAACGACTGGTAATTGCGCCAAAGTGGAAAGGAGAAACAGAGCACAAGACAGGAAACAGAAAACCGAAAAGAGAGAGGCTCCAGTGCCGCTGAAACGAAACGTGGATTGTGTTCTCTGACCAAAGCGAAAGTGGCTTGTTTTGTCCCCCTTCGTCAGGACCAGAGCGCGAGGAGGGCTCACCTTTTGGACTCTACGACGCTATGCGGGCAGGCAGGCGAGGTCGTCTCGCGCGAGACTTTTGTCCCCCCCCTCTCCACCGGAGACAGTGGAGTCTCTGCAGCGCGCGCCCGCATCTCGACGCGCTGCACCTGCTCTGCGGCCTGCGCTGACAGCGAATGAACGAATGATTGCCGGGCGCATGCCGCCGAGCCACCACCCAACAAAAGTACAGTTTCCTACTACTTTCCTTCTCTCCTGGACCTCTTCCCTTCCCGCCTCGGCCTCGTTTCCCTCCCACCCACCTGCTTGCTGCTGCCGCCGCCACGACACGAGGAGCGGAGGAAGAGCGGAATGGAATGGACTCCATTAGGACACAAGCCGGCGGGTTAGCCGAACACTACCCGAAAAGAATATTCTAATATAAACTACTCACATCCAAGACAGCCTAGACATGCTCTACATGGAGAGCTCAGTCAGCATTCAATCCCACAAACGGAAAGGTCTTACTCTTGTTCTTCAACATCGGAAACATGTCCGACAATGCGTCCCAGTGGTGCGGCAGAGGCCCTTTTTGAAAGAATTGCTTCACCGCATGATCTGCTGAGGCCGCTAAAGGCAGAGGCACGCCGACCTCACCAAGCCGACGTTTTAAGAGCACCTCCCCACGCTTTGCCGTCTTGACGGCCGAAAGAGGGTCTAAGGCTTGGCGATAACTCCGTCTGATGCCGGATGCCTCAGACGAAGGCAGCTGAGGAGGCGTCTACGAGGACAGAGTCGACTTGACGACGACGAAACGGCTTGTCCAAAAGAGGCACCGGAACGTCCTTCGTAACACATCCACGAGGACGGAGACAAACGCGTTGTTGCTTTTGCCGCTGGGCTGCTGTTGTTTTGTTTGGGCGTCCATTCCTCCATTGGGACGATGGTGGTCGTTGTTGGCCCAATGGCTGTTTTATGGGCTGGGCTGCTCGGACACATTCTTTTCTTCTTGGTGACGTACGCGACCACCATGTCCTTCTGGTCCCCGGCGTAGACGAAGAGCTGTTTGCGGACGTGGTTGGCGACCTCCAGTTCCTCCATCGACGGCGCTGGACAGAGGCAGGTCTTGACGAACTGGGGGCGTGGGGTACGATCGACGATCTCCATGGCACAATTCTTGATGAAGTGGAGGCTCTGTGATCTGCAACTGCCTTCTCTAGAGGGGGTGTGTGTGAAAGGGGAAGAGAGATGTGGAAAATGCACATAGGCCAGATCGATCGAGAAGGCCGGGGTACGATATATATAGCGATTTGACGATCAACTTGTAGAACAAGCTAGCCGAAGGGTCCATGCGGCCGGCCGGCCGTCATCGTTGTCAATGCGCGCACATAACTGCACGCGGACTGATCCACTCTGCGCGCGCAACTTCCGATGATGGTTCAAATTAGCAAGCAAAGCGGTTTAATTACGCACCGCTTCAAAAAATGCACATGTTTCTTGGTGTTGAGAGAGAATTTTAAATTGAAGGTTACTGCTGAGAGAGAATTTCTTATATGACACCGAAACAAATCTTGGTTTGAGTGTCACCCACAAATTCCCCCCTCCACCCTCGTATAAGGAACCAAGATTTGTTTGGGTGTCAAATAAAAAATTCTCTCTACTACTGAAATTGGAAACAATTTCAAAGCCCCAAGAAAATAGAAGCAACTCTATTTAGCATTTGGAGGGTCTAATTAGGGGCTACAGCTGGAGTGCTCTTATGAATTGTTTTCGCGCTTCTACAGACAATAAATTTGTTGCCTTCAACAAAACGTACGGGTCAGATAACCCTGGTCCAGCCATATACCAAGAGATTCTGAAAATTATTGTTTCTTTGTTTGAAGAGGTGGATGGAAATGCACATGTCCAGTATAGCTAACCGAGCGACAACTTGAACGTCCATTTGTTTAAAAACATAAAAAAGAAGCTCCAACATGTCAAAAGAAAAAGAAAGAAATTCCAATAAGACAAACTGAATATAGTTTACGGCCCATGACCACTACTCGGACGGATTTCGACAGGACGAAGCGCATAACAGGCCCATCAGAAATTAATTTGCACGGCCCATCCGCAAACCCAGCCATTCCTCCTCTCTCATCCATCATCACTTCGTCGTCTCGCTTTCCCCAACGGCCCAACCTGACCAAACCCATCCACTCCGCCGAGCACCAACCATGCCGCCGCCGCCGCCGCTCATGGACGGGCTCATCGAGGAGTTCCTCCTCCGCCTCCCGCCCGAAGATCCCGCGAGCCTCGTCCGCAAGCCCTGGAGCCGCCTCATCTCCTGCCGAAGGTTCCGTCTGCGTCTGACGACGCTCCCATGATTCCTATCAATGCCACACCTGCCGCTTCGCATCAGGCTGTTGCAGGGACGAAGCCAGGAAAAAAATTAGGAGGGGCTGAATAAAAGTAATAGTTAGGCTTTATGCTTCTATATTGTTGGATTGCTGGTCTAATAAACTTTAGCCCTTACTGGTGTACATATTTTCTCTGAAATTGGATAGGGAATTAAAGGGGTTTCCTTTGGAACCGCAGCGGTAGGGGGGGCTGGAGCCCCACCCGCCCCACCGCTGGCTCCGTGCCTGGGCTGTTGCTTTCTTCCTCCTCGATCGACGGCGCAGCGCATCCCTTCAGTCCATGAAGATAGTGGTGGCCGCGATTCCTCCGCGGGAATGTGTGCGGGCGCCGTGGTTGGAGTTGGAAGCGAGCAGCTCGGCGGACGAGCGCAAGGCGTGGCGGGCGCCATGGAGGTTGCCGACGACGCGCTCTGCCGCCGGGACGTCATGCCGCCACCGCCCGCAGCTCATTGGTCTCGGCACGGCGCGTCGCTCGCCCCCGTGCTCCTCTCCGGCCGACGATCATCGCGCGTCTGCCGCCAGTACGCGAGCACGCAGCCGCGCCCCGGGGTGCCACAGCGGCGGTGCTCTGGCGAACACAAGGGCGGACGGTGTTTGAAATACCGTCCGGGGTGGACGGTATTTGATATACCGTCCACCCCCTGGGTAACATCGGACCATTGGAGCCAACTCGTACGGCTAGGATCGTTCGTTGACTGCAGTCACAGGCTGTCAGGAGCCTTTCGTCCTCCTCACTAGCCAGACAGGGGTGCGGGAGATGGACAGCGCCATGGCAAAGAGCCCGCCGCCGCCGGTAGGGGTCGCTGGGCCAAATGGCAGCCCTCGTCGTCGCTTTCATCTAGAACGACGGAAGCGCCGCGCAGATGGCATCCGCAGCACGCCGCCGGGCCGAGCCGAGCACCTCGATGTACCCCTGGGAAGATGGCGCCGCCGCCGCCGCCGGTGGTGGCGGCGCGCGGCGGAGGCGTCGGCCGTGTCGTCGAGATCCGTGGTCGCCAGCATCCGCCGTGTCCGTGCGGCGGCGATTAGGCTCGGGTCGGCGCGCCGCAACGAACCTGCCCAGGAACGACCGCGTGGCCGGCAGACGCCAGCAAAATCCTGGCTTGCTGAATTGGTTTGTCGAAACAAAAATGTTATATATTTATCAGAAAAAGACTTGCAGTTCACATAAATTTAGTAATTTAGGCGCCATGAATTTTTCCAGCAGGAGATAAACTAAAATTAATTTATATACCTGAGCTTCTATATCCTTGTCTGGATAAATTAAGCTCTGATATCAGCCATGTATGTTCCTTAGTTGTGAATTGTGACTTGGCAGTGTTACTTTAACAATAAAAAAATGTGGATGTTTGTCACACCCTGAAATTCTCTAATTTCAGGATGTGAATTTAGAGAATAATTAAACAATGATTTTCTCTCAATTTTAAAATTTTTTCAACATTTATTTATTTTACAGAGAATTTAGCGTACAAATAAAAATAATTGTTTGTTTTCTAAAAATTAATAAGTTGTTCTATGTGTGTTGCATTCATGCCGATGCATCTTCATGTTTTATGAGTACAAAGGTTCGAAAACACGTTTATCTAACATCTAGGTTCCTCTGAGAATTTTCTGGACTTTTCTAGAGTTTATTCTCATTTTACTAGAGTAAATTCTATTTATTAGAAGGCTCTAAAGTCCTTTTCACGAGCTCTAAATATTTTATTTGGACTCCTCGTGTCCCCATCTATCTCTGGTATTTTTCCTAGAAGTTTTGAGAGTTTCTAGGTATTTTTTGTGCTTTAAAAACATTTTCTAGTCCTCTCTGGAATTGTCTTTGCACTGAAAATTATAATAAAAAATGGAAAACCCTAACGGGCCGAGCTGTCCCGGCCCGACCCGCCAGGGCCCATCGCGGCCCGGCGCGCCGCCGCCGCTGTCTTGGCGTGCGCGCCAGGCAAACCTCGGCCTCCGCGCGCCTATAAAAGCCACGCCGAGCCCCGGCGCCTTCCTGCTGTTGCTCCGCGCCACCGCCACGTCGAGACCCTGCTGCCGCCGCCGTCGCCCCGCTCTCCTTCCGCCGCCTCGCGCAGCGCCGCCGCCGTACCGGTCGGCCGAGCCGAGCGCCGCCGCCGGCCTCTGCCGCGTCCGTCGGCCGCCGGACGAAACCGCTGACACCGCGAGGTCCATGACGACGAGCCGCACGTCCGCCGCCCGTCGCCGTCCCCTCCGCGTCGCCAGAACGCCGCCACGACATGGAAGCTGAGCCGGCCACCGCCCGTCCCGCCGCCGGCCAAATCCCGGCCGCCCTGTTGATCTCCGCCGCCGGCAAGACCTTCAACGCGACACCCTCGACCTCCTCTGTCGATTCCCCGCCACCCCGGCGACCGGAGCTCGCCGGAGCGCCGGCGATTTCAACCACCAGTGCCGCCGACCGTCCCTGTCCTGAGGAAGGAGATGGCTATTTTGCAGTTTGGCCTTCGGAGAATTTCGTAACTTTTAATCTTTTCTTTGTGTCTTGGCAATCTTACAGATTAATCCCTAAATCTATTGGATCCTTTCATCTAAGCCCGAGCTCTACTCTTTTGCAGATCAAACCCCAACGTTTGATCTATTCTCGGCGACTATTCACTGAGTGTTGCAGATCTTTTCTGCTAGCCACTGGAGTCTACGGCTAATTGCGTCAAGGTCCTTGCAGCCATGTTTTAGGTATAAATTCCACGTTTTAAATCCGTTTAGATCCGTTTTGGTTTCGTTAGACTTGTAATCACTTAAATTACGTGTTAGTGATGTTGTTTATGATAGTTATGTTTTTTAAATTAATTTGAATATTAATTTGATTAATTGCTTATAGACATGTTTTGCAATTAAAATCTATATAGCTTTATACCACGTGCTTTCATAATAAAGTTTAATTGGATTAATATTTATTGAATTATATTTTCTGAATAAAACTTAATTAGGCTATATTTCGGCTTTACTAATTAAATATTAACTTGATTAATTAATGCTCATTTACAAGTTACAACTATTTTTCTAATTAAAATCAAATTAGGCATACATCGGCTTTTATAAGAAAATTTCAATATGATTAATGCTATTATAATTTATTTATGATAATAACATGATTAGTGGAACATGTTTGATAAAATTATTCAATTAAATATTTCATATACCTTTATTTTCTAAAGTTAATTGTTTAATTGGAATAATCTGTAGATAAACAATTGCAAATAAAATATGGCTAAGTTACTACGGCTGTTCAATTACAAATATAATTGGAGTTAATTCTAATATAATTATGCTTTGGTAATTAAAATAAATGAAGCACCTAGCTCTTTTTGGATAATTAAAACTCTTTCGATAGTTTGTTTATAATTGCAGTTCCGTTTTCAGCGTTGCGTCTTGCGTTCGTAGCAACGAGCCCATCGTTTAGTACGCTCTTTAAGAGCTTTTATTATGATTGGTGTATTGTTCTTAATTGTCTTTGTTTGTTTGCTATAGAATGTTTGCTTTGCTTGGATGATTGCTACGAGTAGAAGGAACGTGGTTCGAGAGCTTGAAGAGTTGAAGAATAATTTGAGCATCTATTATCTGGAATTGAGGCAAGTGTGTCCTTGTACTTTTGTCCCAATAACTATATCTAATCACCTTAACATATGCTTGCATTTAATTTGATGGGTCCTATTAAGGAGTGCCTAGTCTTTATGATAATTCCTTGTTAACCTGGGTTTATGTTTATGTTGGGTAGCTGTGCTAGTTGCTATACTTGAGTTTTGGTGGTTCTAATGAACAACAATGATGAACATGTTTTACTTTATGCTATACCTTTGGGTAAACAAGATCATATGATTTAATTGGAACATGGAGCGACCACCCAGGAAAACAGTGCAACCATAAGACTAATGGGCTCTGGTCTTGGCTAATTAATTAGAAACTCTAGCTTGGGATAGTCTTACTTGGACTGGGCAAGAGGGGAAGCGTTGACGGTTTATAGCCCGGCCCTCTTGGGAAGTCGCCTTTGCTAAGGTGTGCCCATTAGAGAGGGTTATGCCTGCTTCGACTTGAAACATTAACGGGCTATCACTTGTTAGGGAATCTTTGTAAAGGCCTCGTAGCGTCCCTATACAGTCACACCTCGGTAGTGTGATATGCGCCTGTGTGGTGCCGCATGGTTGGGTTTAAAGTTCTTTTGGACTTTTACGCGATTTATGGTGAAAGTGTACAATCTCTGCAGAGTGTAAAACTGTTATAACAGCCGTGCTCACGGTCAAGAGCGGCCTGGACCCTCACATGATAATCAAACTTGAAGATGGACTTAAATCATGGTTATGGTTGTGCCACATGTTTCTGGCGCTATGTTTTTAATAATATGGGTTTTGGTATATACTTATATCTTAGTAAATATGTGCTAATAAAAGTTTGACCAACTAAAATTGCTTATCGTTTTAAACCCTCAGCCTTTCCTTGATTCAGTCTTGCATTCATAGTTTCCCCACACTTGCTGAGTACGACATGTGCTTACCCTTGATATAAACAATGTTGCTCAGAAGAAGGAAGCTATTGTGGAGTTCTTTAAAGATGTTGCTGAGTTCTAGTCGTACGCAACCCCCGGTCGTCTGCTTGTGGAGTTGGAGCCTTCGTTTCCAGGATTAAGTTGTGTAATACTCTGATAGTCTCTTTATTTATCTCTTTTACGTGATATTGTCTCTATTATTCACTTTTTGTTTGCCGTATGTGTGAAACTAGATCCTGACACACATACGGTGTGCACTCGGTTTTGTTTTCCAGAACTGGGTGTGATAACGATGTTGATAGTTGGCATAAAGCTTGGGCTTTTCTTTGAGATGGTGAACCAAGCAGCATCGAACTCTATTTGCTTCAGAACTTTGAGTTGGCAGTCAAAGCTAGGACTTGCAGTAATATAATTCCTTTTGTCTGAACTCAATGGTGCTCAGGAAAATTAGCATATAAAATTGATACGCTGTGATTTTATATATGACGTTTGGTTCAAGTAATTCTATTCAGCATCTTGTCTTTCAAATTTGGTTGCATTTACTGCTGAATCTTGTTTACAACCACACACTGTGCCTTGGAAATTTTTGCCACCTGGTACGTTTAGAACGTAGTATGGTTTAAACGTATATAAAGCTTAATTGGCTCTACAGTGCTGTTGGTTGGGTTGTCAATTTGTCATATCCTACCAAGCCTGGCTTTTAGTATCTGGGATCTGCTGTGTGCGAATGACCGAGCTTGTTGCGAAGGATACCTCAAGCCACGCTTGGTACGAAGGATTGACCATCTGGTGGTTAATTCTTGCAGGGAGCCATGTCTGACTATGCAGAGTCACTGACCTAGTTCAGAAACCAAGCTGAAAGTTTCATTTCGTTGCTACGGCTGTGTTTAGATTGAGAAAAATGAGTAAAAAGTACGGAAAAGTACTGTCTCTATGAAAACATACATAGAGATAGAAATGAGCTGACACGGTTATCTAGGTGGATAACTTTTCATAAAAGGGGGACGCTTTTTCGTGCATAAACACTGGAGCAGCAACTTTTTGAGAACTCATGTTACGAGTCTGACGAAGACGAGTCACCAATTTAGGGGAACTCTGGTTCTACACACTACACAAGAGAGTGAAAACTACGTACTGCCGCTTTGAACTGAACCATACATGTTTCGGAAATGTTTTGAACCCAATACTCCCTCCGTCTCAGGATATAAGGCGCGGTCAAACTTGGCACAGTCTCCAACAATAACATTTGACTCTTAATATTTTTTATAATATAATATTTGTAGCAACAAAATTATAGTCATATGAAAGTACTTTTAAATATGAATACAATTATATTATTGTTGTGAGACAAAGTTTTTGCTATACAAGATTAATCGTAGGTCAAAGTTTTCAAAGTTTGAATTTTGATTTACGTGCGTGCCTTATATCCTGAGACGGAGGGAGTACTTTCCAAGAGTATCGTTCGTTCAAACAAATACTGAAATGAAACATAGTTTTGTTTCAGCTCTCATGCTGACTGGCGATTACGACGATCAGCTTCACAAAATTTAGGACAACACTGGCTCATAAATTTTGTGAAGCTAGATCCTGAAATTACTACCTTTTCTACTGGATGCAAAAGTGAGACAAGGCTTCAGGCAATTAGCTCTACAGTTCCCTTTTCCCTGTTTTGACGGTCAAATTATTTTCGTTCTTCATTTTTTTAAATTGTCTTCGTTCTTCCTTTTTCTACGGATGCTAACGTGAGACAAGGCTTCAGGCAGTTAGCTCTACAGTTCTCTTTCCCTGTTTTGACGGTTAATTTGGATCTTTACGTTTGTAATGAATGAATGAACTGGTGGCCCGTAGGGTCGACTTCAGTTGTTGCAGTTTACTAGGGTTCTTCAGATGTGTTTAGTATTCAGGTTCAATGCTTCCCTTCAAATTCTCCACTGAGCCTTTGCATCCAACACCCTGTAACGATCCATAAATCAAACGTATCATAATGATGTCTTGATGGCATCAACAGACTTTTGTGAATCGAATCAAGAACCCTTTGGATCCATCCAGCCAGATGCAAGGCCATGTCTTACGCTTATGCATGTCTGGACTGTTGTTACACAAGTAGCCAGAGTTCCAGATAGTAGGAAGAGAACAACGAAACGAATGAAGCAGACATGGTGCAACAAAATATTAGTGAACATCCACAAAACTTTTGAGGTAACCAATTCATAATATATAGGATGGAAAAGACTCTGGTTCACAAGAAACCCCAACCAGCATAGGAACCTACGGCTGAATTAATACATATAGCAGTCTTTCCGGTGCTTTCCAACGCAAGACAAGGTTAAAAATCCAAACACAATGACACTGGTTTTCCTGCCAAAAAGAAGACTCTGATGACTGCACAGCTTAGTCGAAGAGGCTGAAGCCCATGTCCTGCAAATGCATGTTCAACAAAGTTAGGTCTCTGAATTAAGATTGGCATGAAGGAACCAAAACGGCACAGAAGAATTGGCATAGTGATATAAATATGGCATTCAGGTGAGATTGCATAAGATAATTGAAAGTTGTGTATCCCTCAGCGGTAGCATGATATCTTCATTGTATAGAAATGTTGCAAAACAAATGGGAACCAGAGAGCAGACTAGTGATCTTACATCATCACTCTCTTCCTTCTCCTCCACCTTCTCTTCTTTCTTCGCCTCAGCTGCAGGAGCAGCTCCACCAGCAGCAGGGGCAGCTGCCGCGACAGCCACACCACCACCGCCGCAAGGGACTGAAGCGAACTTCTCCCTACCGGCAGCAATGAGCTCGGTAATGTCCTTGCCACTCAGTTGGGACAGCAGGAGGTCCATCTTCTCATTGTCAATTTCACAGCCAACTGCAACAGATACAAGTAGAAATGATAGGATTAGATGCTTCTGCTAGATATGAATTATATGCAACAAACATGCAAACCACTAAACCAGGTAATAAAGGGTAACCAACAATTAGTCATACATACTGCGCTTAAAATTTTTTAATTGGAAAATATTTAAAATACATTAGATGAAATCTCTACATTGGAGAAGGCAAGGCTACTATATTGGCTAAATTGACATCTTGTTTATAAAGCCAAGCAGAATTAATAGCAACAAGAACCATTGTGTCTATTGAAGTTCTTGAAATGGCAGTCAATCAAATCAATACCTGACTCCAGAATGGCCGACAGATCCTCCGCAGAGGGACTGGAGTTGCCAGCAAGGGCAGCAAGCAGATAGGCAGCAACAAACTTCATCCTGCTGAGAAATCATGGTCAAAGTTTGTTCACATATTTCATTTACATGACTAAGTGACTAAGCAATGAAATCAAGCATGACAACAAATTAATCTTTTAGCGCCAGGATTCTATCTGAATTACTAACTCAAGCATGTATATGCTAAAAAATGAAGTTGAAGCTCTCAAGCTGCAGCGCACAATGGAGGCTCAGAACTTCTGCCTCTTGGAAAACAACCAAACTGGTTGGTAATTGCCTACCGCAGAATACCACTCAACATTTGTTCTAAAAAACCGGAACAAATTAAGCCAAGCTTTCCTCAACTAAAGATCCAGCTATCAAGCCATGAATCAATCATCCGAATAAAGAAAAACTCGAGCATGAATATATTCTGAAGTTGAAGGTGCCAAACTGCAGGGCACAATACAAGCAGAACACATGAACATAGAAGGCAGTCCTTGATACCTCAGGTGAAACAACCAAACTTAAATTCCTACTGAATTGCTAGTCAACATTTATGATAAAGAACCATAACGAATCATGACCAAGCCTTGCTCAACTAGAGACCTAAGCCAATAAGAAGTTACAGACATGTTCGGAATGGTTCGTCCGATTCATCCAATTCCCAATTCAGAACCTAGCGCAAAGAAATGGCATCTTATCCGAACATCCAGCAAAGTACAAAACTGCTCTACGAAACTAGCATGACTAGTAACTAGTATTTTCACCAGAACAGCATCTACTACACGAGCAACGGCATCAACAAAATGTACACTTCGCATCTGCCCCAGCAAGGCAGCAATGGCAGCCATAGGAAGCCTACAAGTAACAACGAGATCATTCTATCGTCTTGAGCATTACCTGGATTCGGGAGGGGGGAGAGCCCGAGGAGGCGACAAGACGAGCGGCGGCGGAGGGGCTCGGGCAGTCTCTAGGGTTTCTGCGCGGCGGCGGCGTGGGCGCTCCGCGGGGCTGCCCTTTTATACAGCACGTGACACAGACGAGCCTCGATCTGCACCGTCGGTTTGATATCGGAAGGGTCGGCTCCTGCCCTAGCAGAAGGCCCAGCCGTCCCTGGGCTCGAGACGGGCTCCTTCTAAATCATGGGCCTTCTGTGCACTAGGCCCGATTCTGCCTCGGCTCTGGTTAAGATTATCGTGTGGGCCAAACTGTGGATAGTGAGTTCGCTGTGTTCTTTTTTTTTTTTTGTCTAAAACAGCCCATCGAAGTGATGAAATGTTTCACTGTCATCATATTTGTGCCTTGCAATTTTGTAACTCTACACTCTAAATCTAACTTAACTAACAATTATTCAACATATATATGTAGTATGTGCCTTACATTTTGTAATGAGAGGAGTATTAAATCTGCAGTATGTATGCATTATATATACAGGATTGGCTCCATCTAATGACTAGTAGCCCCCTGATTATGGTCTTGATTCAACTAAACGGGTTGTTGTTCAGTTATGCGTCAAACTGTATGATGCAGTCACGTAGGCGGAAAAGGATAGGCAAAACTAAAGGAGATGCAGCTGCCACTCCACTCAGCTAGTTAACAGTTAACACGTGAGACTCCAAAGTATTGTTCGAAAAAAAAAACATGAGACTCCAAAGTGATCGAGAAGTTTGACTGCATGCCTTTATCAAGATCCACGAGGACACCAACAAAAAAATGCAGGTCTCTGCTTTGATCACAATCGCAAGGTAGCAAGCGAATCTCTCGAAGCCCATCAAGATAAGCAGATCAAAGTATCCGAAACGTCCAAAAAGATAGTGGCAAAAGATAATCTAGATACTACTCCATTTGCATCTACCCAAAAGAAGATCCAAGCCAAGGTACTTTGCCCAAAACTAAATTCGAATACGGGCCACACCAACCAAAGCATGATGCATGTATATGAGTCCAAGCATTGCCTGGTTAAACTATACATTTTCTGCCGCAATGGATCGAAAGAAGTTAATAAATTATTGGCACTCTTCTGTTTGGGTGGTCAGATCGGACGGCTCGACTGAACATCGTGGGCTCATGGGCCCTCGAAGGGGATACCCGAACGATTTGGTTATCGAGCATATGTGCGTGCGTATAATACACACACACACACACACACACACACACACACACACTTGAGCTAAAAAAAAGGTATAATACACACACACTACTGCTGCTACGCTTGATGACGTCATGAACTTGGCGAATAGTGAATCTTTGTGTTTGGACGACCAGCATTATTGTGGCGCAGAAAAATCAAAGTGGTGTCCTCTATTTCTTTGTGTTTGGAGCCGGTGTACACGTTTCGATCGACCACACGGTAAAATGGCTACATACAACAAACAAAATCTATTGACTGGTTGAAGATGGTTCTCGAATTAGCCGGCCACTCTTCTTGCTGCGTGATTCAAGGAACATTTTTTTTTTTTTGAGAATTATGTAAAAGGAACAGTTAACAGGCTAGCTTTGAGTCGTTGTTATTACCTTACCACTTGTGAGAGTGGAGGTAGAATTCGACAATAGAGTACCAACAAGTCGCAGCAAGCTACAGGGAGCCAGTGGCTGTGGTCCTTTTCGGTTCGCCGTCTCCTTTTTTTTTATCTTAGAGTGTTGCGACTTACTGTTGTGTACAACAAGATTAATTGCGATCAGATATATTGTGACCAGTACGTCGATCGACTGTGGCACTTCAATTTACAACTTCTTTTAAAAAAAGACATTTGCATGCGTGTTCTCACAAGCTAAGCCCGTCTCTAAAACCATATACTTCCTCCATTCTAAATTATAAGTTATTTTAGATTTTCTAAGTTTATAGATTTTGCTATGAATCTAGACATAGCGTTTATCTAGGTGCATAACAAAGACTATGAATCTAGAAAAGTAAAAACGACTTCCTCCGTTCCAATTATAGGTCTTTTGGCTTTTCTAGGTTCATAGATTTTGCTATGAATCTAGACATAACGTTTATCTAGATGCATAACAAAGATGATGAATCTAGAAAATCCAAAACGACCTATAATTTGGAACGGAGGTAGTAGTATTTTTCAATATAAGCAGAGTTGACCTCCTTACAAAATAAAAATAAATTGGACATGTGCTGTTTGGGCGAAAAAAAACAATTTGACACTAAGTTTTTTTTTGCGATCTTATACTTTGATTTAATTACAAGGACAGGTGAGTATCGAACTGTTTGATGGGGGGGGGGGGGGGGGGGCAAAAAGGAAATGAACTTTCAGAAAAATAAGGAAAGGAAATAAGAGGCAGCTGCTACAGTGCACAATAATGGATCCACAGCTTAACAAACTTTGACTCGAAAGTGATAAAGAACACGGAGATCTTTGTTCTTTGACTTCCATTATCAAGTTCCAGTGAACATATTGACAACAACATTGCGTCTGCTTTACTCACAAGGTGGCGAATCTCTTTGATCGACTGCCCATTCAAGATAAGCAGATCAAAGTATCCAAATCGTCCAAAAAGAAATAGAAGTGCATGCAAAATCCTCTATGCGTGCAGATAGCTAGTCTATTCAGCATGCGTCCAAAAGAAGATCCAAACCAAGTGCTTGTGCAGAGTTCATTAGCTTTATACCACCAAGTACAGTATATATCAACAACAAAAAGGAAACAGCAACTTGGGCATTGCTTGGTTAAACTATTCTTCCACCCTTAATGGATCCAATGCAAAGAAGTAAATTATTGGCGCTCTGCTTCTTGTTGGACGGTCGGATGATCATCGCTATCAGATCCGATGGCTCGTACCAAAGAACACCATATGCTTCATCTCCTAACATCGAACCTCAAAAGGGATAAGGTCAAGGCTATATGTGTGCTGAAATGATTGGCGCCATTGCCATATATGTTGTCCCGTTAGATCCCGTGTAAGCTTGCATGCATGCATCATGCACGGTTGGCGTGCACCATGTATCACGCTTGCTTCAATGTTTCTACTTTCCTAATGATAATGATGTGTGTACTAGAGAAGGCGTGTCAATATAATGCTCTTAAGAAGGCATCAATCATTAGAACTTAACACCATTAGGTACCACAACATAATCCAAACTTAATTATGCCTCTTTCACATGTTTAGTACTGTATATGTACCTCTTCAAATTGTTCCTCCAATAACAAAAGACTCGGTTCCATATGTGTGATGATATATGCTTGCTTATTCTTGGACCAACAAACTTATGGATCTATTCATCAGCTTTAAAATTTGCAAATTCAGGTCACTTCCAATGGATTAGCTAGAATAGTCTGCACATTCTACTAGTCTACTTAGATCGACCTAAGCTTGGCCCCACCATTCAGCTGTTGATGGACCCCATCCTCTACACTCTTTTAGGGCAACTTGTGTCCTATGCGTATCCCTCTCTTCTCCAACCTTTTCCTTCGTCTCCCTCACCCTTTTTGACCGGAACCCCACTGCCGTCATGGTCATGAGAGTGCAAGACCACCAGGACACGGATGAGCTCAAGTGCAAGTGCTCACCAAGAACCCCTGAAGAAAACTACAAAATGGGCGTACGTGCAAAGTGCACTTCCACTTTGCACTTCCATTCGATCTTGCAGGTTCAGACGTCGCTGCCAATGGAACAGTGGTGTTCACTAGTGTCCAGCCATTGCATGTCTGTGTCCGTGGATTGATGGAGAGGCCCTATCCAGTTATCCATGCGGGAAGCATGGAACTGTGGGGGCACATGGTGAAGTAATGTGGACGGTGATGTGCCAGTGTAGTGCTGTTTTTCTTTGGGAAATTAAGCTTGGAAGATGACATTGTAAAGGGCGCGATTTTCAGATATATTATTTGCGCGCAGCTATATGGTTGTGAGACTGATGTGCTGGGTCAAGTTCCACAGGCTAGTGATGGTACTACACGTGTGTAAACAAATATAAGGGGCGTCTAATTTGAGTTGTAGACCTAAACAATTTAGGTGTCTTCACTCTTCAGCGCTCCTACATCTGTCCTTTTTTAGCCATACAAGATTGAAATCTGCAGATCAGATTACATCTAACTTTTTATATATACTCCCTCCATACTCGTATTAGATGATGTTTAGGACAACGACACGGTCACCAAAATGTAACTTTGACTTCTTATTTTTACAAAAATATTTATTAAAAAATAATATATGTATACTTTTCTAAAAATACTTATCAAGACAAATCTATTCATATGGTTTTCACATTTTCAAACTCAACGACTTAAAAGTTATTCGTGATTTATATTCCCAATGTTTGACTAAAACCTTGTCCTAAACATAATCTAATACGAGTATGGAGGGAGTATATGTATAAAGGACGAAAGAATTTCAACGGTCCTTAGTCAAATGACACATTGGTCCGACAGGTGGACCCACGGGTCATGTACGTGAGCAGTCAGTACTCTTTCTCATGCTACATGTCACCCCTTAGGACTCTTTCTCACGCTATATTGGTCATGTACATGAGCAGTCACTTCACATTAGCCACCAGGACTCTTTCTCACGCTATATTTTTTTCTTTCTTTCTGCTACTATGGACAAAAGGAGTAAAGTATTATTGATGGTTGTAATAACCAAATTTTTATTACACCATTTTTTTAAAAATACACAAAAAATGGCTGTACTTTGTGGACAAAGTAACTGTACTACATAAATTACATCCAAATTCAGATGTTAATTAAGAGGCCTTGAAAGCTGAAAACACAGTTTTCTCCGACCTCATGTAGTCACCGATCACTAAAGACCTTGGCATTGCAATATGAGACACCAAAGTCAGGTGTTGGAATTATTTGCTCCTTTAAAACACTCATGTGACATTTAGCAATTTTCTAAAATGGTAAAATAAGGATAGTAAAAGGACATTTTGTTTGCATTTTTTCTGATTTCTCTTCTATGTACAGTTTGCTCAAATATTGTTCACAAAATGTGTTGGCAATAATGCAACATCATTATGTTTTTTCGACAGGCATGTCCGTGCCTATACCAACATTCTCAACGAACTATTGGTAGCAGCTCAAACACATAGCTCATACATGCATGCTTTGCTCGATGAGAAGAGGCACACTTGATAGCAAATGACTATTGATGCATGTAATTAACTTTGTTCGAGGTGGTCATGTAATTAACTTTGTTCGAGGTGGTCATGTAATTAACTATTGATGCATGTAATTAACTTTGTTCGAGGTGGTCATGACGTTTGTGTAAACAAATATAAGGGGCGTCTAATAATTTGAGTTGTAGACCTAAAATATTTAGGTGTCTTCACTCTTCAGCGCTCCTACATGTCTTTTTTTAGCCATCCAAGATTGAAAAGATCAGATTACATCTAACTTTATATGGACAAAAGGAGTAAAGTATTATTGAGGGTTGCAATAACCAAATTTTTATTACACCATTTTTTAAAAAAAATACACAAAAAGTGTCTGTACTTTGTTTGCAATTTTTTCTGATTTCTTAGATTGATTTCTCTTCGATGTACAGCTTGCTCAAATATTGTTGACAAAATGTTGTTGGCAATAATGCAACACCATTATGTTTTTTCGACAGGCATACCTGCGCCTATACCATCATTCTCAACGAACTTTGGTAGCAGCTCAAACACATAGCTCATGCATGCATGCTTTGCTCGATGAGAAGAGGCACACTTGATAGCAAATGACTATTGATGCATGTAATTAACTTTGTTCGAGGTGGTCATCGCTTCATCGGTCCTCATCATCTTATATGCCATTTCACCGCCCTACAAAGCGGAAAAGCCCTGCCCTCGAGTGGCGGATCCAGGATTTTACCGCCTTTTCAAAAGCCAAGCCTGATGATTAGACAAAAGTGTTGCTTGAAGTAACTAATTAATGCATCAGCTGCGAATCAAGATTCAGCTTTTCAACACTACCCAAGAATGAATATCTCGAAAACCCTTCTTCTAAAGGAAACAAAATCACAAGTGCCACGATCTGATCCTCCTTAAATTAGCACGGCTTCCGATGCCTCGACGGTACACGTGGACCAATGGCAATGCATATTAGTGAGGCTAAAGTTAAGCAACCATGTAATTTGCATTAGATTAGTAACACAAATGTACTTTGAGGCAGATGGGATTCAGTATCTTATAGCAAGAAGCTAGCAGCAAGTCTCCCAAAGCAAGATCCTGAACAGGCGCCTGTGTTGCGCGCGCATCAGGGCTTAAACAAAGTGACAAGTGCCCAAAGATTTATGAATTTATCCGTTCGAGCCCGTGAACGTAGGAACAGTGCGCTGTGTGCGTCCACGGCCTGCAGAGGCAGGGATCTGGATCTACACGCTGGACGCTTGCCATTGGATGCATGCATATGCAACCAGCCACCAGTGCCATGGTATCCTCGTATATGGGCATGTGTCCTCATGGCTCATGCATGTTTTGTGCTCTTGGAGTTTATTATATTTGTAAATATATTATATATTCACATCATAATAATGATTCATCTCGCAAGACCTGCTTGTTTGGTGAAGTGAAATGAGAGTTCGTGGCAGGCGGGTGCGCACGGCACGAAAGAAAGGAAATAAAAGGATGTATCAAATCTATTTAATTTGTCTTATCTGGTTTAATTATATATTATTAATTTCGTGTTCATATAGGTAGGCTTGCGTGCATACGTTCGTATGGACGAGTGTGCTTGCGTGTTTGTAAGCGTCTACGTTTGTACTATGTAATTTTTTTTTAAAAAATGCCAACCTTTTCTGATGCCAATAATAATTATACATCTGAATGAAGAAAGTTGGTAGAGGAATCATTGGAGAATATATTCTAGTTTACTTTATGCATGCCATG
Organism: Urochloa ruziziensis; assembly: GCA_015476505.1. Lineage (NCBI taxonomy): Eukaryota > Viridiplantae > Streptophyta > Magnoliopsida > Poales > Poaceae > Urochloa > Urochloa ruziziensis. The sequence continues at coordinate 4,064,624 of CM027119.1, read as the reverse complement.
CACATTTAATTTTGCTCCCAAAATTTAGTGTATTAAACTACACAAATGTAATGATTATTCTAAAAGGTTATTAAAATGGACGACATATCCTAGCTACTTGTAGCTAAAAGTTGCGGTCTCTGCCATGAGTAGAGTATGAGACGACACGTTATGCGTGGATGCCTCCTACACTCCATTCCTGTCATAAACAAAAAGGGAAGTCTCAAACAAAAAGAGAGCAAGACAACTTTCTACCAACCAAAATTTTGGTCGCATGCATGGATGGATAGATGCGAGGATGCTTATATGCTGCTGCTGTCTTGTTGGCGAGCATCATGTCCGGTCAGATCATGGCACAAGATATTCAACGTTCCTCATCAGATGCTTGGAATCCTTGTCATGTGCACGCAGACAAGCCATCGCGTCCATTGCATTGATTTATTTTAATCCGACGATCGATGGCCCTTGAGCCTTGATTCTTCTTCTTCGCTCGCTCCTTTTCTTGCTCTATCCCGTATTCACAATGGGTTTGTGCAGAATCCAGCTGGGAGCGAGGCCACGGTGGATGGCTGCGGGAGGGCCCGGCATGTCAGTGGCTAGCTGCTGCTCCGTAGTATGTATATGCGCAATCGATTGCTTGTGCTCGATCCCTGTCCGTTGCTGATGCACTGCACTGTGACTGTGATCATAGCGCCTGTATGTGTGCCGGAAACGAACTCGATCCACCTTGCACTGCAAATGCAAATGCAATGAGAGAGAGAGATGCATACGCGTGCATGCAAATTCGTGCAGGAAATGAAACAAGCCCAAGCCCAAGCCCATGCCGTCTCTCTCATTGTTGCTCCTCCTCATAATGCACAGTGTGCCTTTGTAGGGGACCGGGCCGGAGTAGAGGTAGGGACCGTAGTAATCGATCTCGATCGCTACGTACTGGAGATCGATCGACATCGACAGCGACGGGCAGCATGAACCGTATCATCCAGTTTTGTACGTACGGCAACTGCTCATACCCCTTGCCTTACAACGACATGATCATCGTATGCGAAAAGCATTGCAAAGTTCGTGTGCTCGTGTGTCCCTACTTACATGCGTATGTATGCGCCGTCTTTTTCTTTTTTTTTTTGTTTGCGACTGTACGTGAAGACTCAAGAGACAAAACATGCGCATGTGAAAAGGTTACTTTTCTTTTCTTTGTGTACGTGACCCAATACAAAATGTTTTCATCTTTTGCATCCTTTTCACCCCAACTAAACGGGCCCTTAAGATGGAAACCCCATCCAGCAGCCACGATCAAACGGCCGGTACGTACAGTGCTCCGAATACTCCAATTGTTGTTGTATGATACTGAGCCAATTTATGTAGCCCGTGAGCGACCTGACGTTGGTTAATGCCGCTAGCTCCGTGGCCGATTTCAATTTAATTTCCTCTCCTCTCGCTTGAGATGAGACGCGCGCGCGTATATAGCCGCTCTTCAGATGAGAACGAGGTGAGCCGTGAGAGCAACCGGAATTAATAACGTTACCGTCAAGCACTGTCCTTTGTTTACTGTGCGCGTGTGCGACCCGGAGTTTTGACAGGATCGACGGTAGCCGCACCAGCAAGCTACAACCCGCCAGCATGTCCTTTCACTGTTTTTTTCGCACTACAGGAGATGATGCCGATTATCCAATGTGCTTAGACGCAGACACACACAAAGCCACAAATATCACCAGCCCATGACAAACTCTCTCTCTCTGGTCCTACTGTACAGGGTAAACAATTGATGTTCAAGGCGGTGCCTAACTCTAAAATCCCTAATTAATTACAGAAAAATAGGAGATGCTATACTACTGTATAAGGTGGCTATCCTTTCTTTAATTTTTTTTTTGAGTCAATGAGTCAACAGATCTTAGCCGTCCTTGGAAACAGAGTATGGATGGTGTATTTGTGGCAAAGAAAAGATAAATCATAAATAAACCTGTACACCAAATTATGTGGCTACTGTGCTCGCTGAAAAGGCTCGGTACATCATCGATTACGACCAAGATCCATTCAACATTTCCTTTTCCTTTTCCCTCCCTCTCTTACACAATCTTTAACCACTTTAATTCGCTTTAACTACAGCAACCCCAACGAGCAGGGCAAGCTAGCTGCCCTCTCTAAACCAACGAGTACCCCGTCACTAGCCGACGAGGCACTGACTTGTGGGATCCGAACTCCTGGTCCCCACATGTCGGTTGGGTACCCACGGTGCAGCTACGTAGGCGGCGTCACAGTAGCAGCGAGTGACGGCACTGTTGCGTGAGACCGGATCCGTCCAGCAGCAGCACACGGCTGGCTGACGTTGTCAGGGAGCGGGCCAGGGGTTGTGCACAGTCACTGCACCAAGACCCATCACCGAGGGCAGCTGCGTGTGGACCCATATGGGTCCCACACTCATTGCCCATAGGTCTGTGCTTCATTGTCACTATTTTTTTGTTGAAAAAATAGGCTTCATTGTCACTTGTAACAGTGTTTTGTGAGTAGCTAATGGCGGTAGGGGTAGGCAAATCCTTTGCTGGTTTTGGGGGTTTCTGTGGTTGCCCTGTGGAAGTTAGCCACATTGGCCAGTGGGTATTCATGGTTTTTGCTCTGCCACTGTTCTTCTTCATTGGTTGGAAGGTGGCAAGAAATGCTTGGTCATGAATGGCTATTTAAAAAAAAATCTGGTATATATTCTTTGAGATTTTTTAGTATAATGGATGCCGCAGGTCGAAAAAAATAATAGATGGATGCTAGGTAATTGGTTTTATCACATGAGTTTGAAATCATAGATCAAAGTTGTTTGAAAGAACATATGCTTCTGAAAGTTAATAACCTAAAAGTTGACAATATAATTTATAAGCAAAGGTTAATGTGAAACATATCCCATGAGAATTAAAGGGAGCGGCGTATCTTTATATATTTGTAGGTCCGACGAGCGGAATCAATCATGTACCAGTTACATATCGTGATTCCGTTACATTATCATGTACCAGTTACATATCTAGCGATGTGATTTCATTACAATGTAACGTACAACTTTTAGTGCTAGCGCTACCATGCTTTTAATCTATAAATGTTGGTTGGTTTTTAACTGGGCCACTAATTTATTACTTGGTGGTATTTGAAATGCTCCTCACTTATAATGCATTCACGTCAAAGAAATGTAACAAGTTCATTATAAAAAAAAGGTAATGCAACAAGTATGGCAACAAAAAGCTTGCCAATGGCATACTAAGAAATCCCAAAAATTGGCCAGCTATTTTTTTATTTCTTTCCCATATTGCCCTCGGGGAGGCCATCAAACTGCTTTGTCCGCACCACTCGAGTCCACTGCCATTTATGCTCTGTTCCTTCTGCTTCACCAGTTCACCACCACCACGCAGCTTTGCCTTGCCTCTTCTTCTTCCCTTTTCCTCCCCTCCTCCCCGGATTTTGGCGACAAGGTCGAGAAAAGCTAGAGGAGAGAGAAGCCCAAAGCAAAGCAGCCAGCGCGAGCTGTTGGAGAGAGAGAGAGAGAGAGAGCGCCCAACAGAAGAAGAGAGAGAAAGAGCACACACAAACAAGAACGCCTCGCCTCGCTTTCTCTCTCCTCCACCACCCCTTTTTCTCTCACCTGCGCACAAGCATTCCGTTCCCTCTCCCCTTGTCGTCCTCCCTCCTCTGCCACCCCATGTCCTAGCTCTCAGCTCCCCTTGTATCTACCATCTCAGTACTCCTCCTACAAGGCTACAAGTAGTAGGCCTTTGGTACCGATGAATCCCAACCTCCTGCATCCTAGAGGCTAAGGGTGGCGGGAAGGGCGGTGGCAGCTGCATTGCCGGCGGCGGAGATTCTCTCGGGTTATTCTGTGCGCTCCCCACTGGTTGCAGGGTTGGTGATTCCGCCGCCGGAGAAAAATCCAATCTTGGCGCGGCTCGTGGCGGCCGGCCGGCCGGTTGGGGCCTTGTCTGTGGCTAATTTGGTCAGAGATTCGGGGATCCCAGGTGGAAGCCTCACCTTTGGTGAGGATTGGATCCTTGATTTGAGGTTTCCGGCTGCGAGGAACACGGATTGGGGGTGGCGGCGGGTGACAGATCCTTATTGCTGTCAGCGGCCTGCAGAGCAGGAGCTATGAGACAATGACAGAGGACAGCGCCAAGAAGAGCAAGGTAGTTCGATGGTTTTTTCAGTTTTTCTTGATCGGATAGATCGCTTTCCGTGTTGTTGTTGCTCCATTTGAGCTGTATTTTTCTCAGGGTGTAGGTGTTCTTTCCATTTCGTGATCTGCTGCTCATCTTTTTCCTCTGTTTTTTCATGTGTGTAGCTTTCATGGTCCAAGTCCCTCGTGAGGAAGTGGTTCAACATCCGGCCCAAGGCGCAGGACTTCCATGCTGATTCCGACGCCAGCCATGGTATGGTTAATGCATCGTTTTTGCTGTTCGGACATGAGTAATTGCAGCCCATTCCTTGTTTTAAGATTAATTTGTAAATGTCCTCTGCATTTATTTTGGGATTATTAAGAGAGCCCCATCCAGGCCCCCAAATGGCATGCATCCTTTACCTTTGTTGCTGGTATTTGGTTTGGGGAAATAACTTGCCTGGTCCAAGGAAGTCCATTGCTTGAGGTTGGGGTTATCCTAACACCTTGTTGTGCTTGTAGTTATCCACATTAGATTCCCAGTGTTGATTCAAAGTTAGATGAGCAACCAAGTGGGATGTCCCTGTCACACGCATCTGTTCCTAGTTCCTACTCAGTACTCAACTACTCATACATAGTATCTGCCGGTGCATCTCAGTTTCCAGTTTTGGTCTAGTGATGCACAAGCCCTGTAGAGGACCCAGCGAACCAATGCCTTTTTGCCACAAATCCTGCTGAAATATTTGGCTGATGTTGCCTGGAGTGACTCATCTGTATGTGTGTTCCTCATATCTACCCCCATTTCCTTTCCTGTGTGTGTATGTGTCAACTTTCTTACTGAATCATAGAGATTTCATCAAAGATCACGAGCAAAGCAAGTACCTTTTTACTTTGTGTTTGGTTCCTTGGTTTCTTTTGTGCTGACCTGCTCGCTTGATCCATTCTAGGAAGGGATGGAGGTGGTGGATCATGGAGGCCCAGCTGCTCCACTAACGAAGCAACTGCAAGCACCTCCAAGAAAAGCAGAACTGGTATGGTGCAATAACCATCTGGACCACACCCCTCTTTCTTTCTCTTCCTGCAACTCCAGAGATGCAGCTTTCTTTCCCCACCACCGCGGCTGGCTGCTGCTCAGTTCCACTTTGTTAATTACTTCCAATCTTTGTTCTGCATCAGCTCTTTTCTTCTGCCATGTTAAATGATCGTTCTCGCATGTTGTTCCTTGTGGGCCTATAGACCGGTCGTTGTCCAAGCGGAGCGCAGAACGCGCTCGCCGAGGGAAGAATAATTTCGATGTAGCACGCCTGACTGAAGTCCAAGATTACAGGTACCATTGATTCTCCATGCGTGTTTATCTTCTAGGGCCATCATGTCTGTTTTGTAATTAAAGATTCAATTTAATGATTGGACAGAGTGTTATGTTATTTACTCATTGTCCATGTTGCTGTTACGCGTAACATATGCTATAGGTAATCTGATTCATCATTTGATTTTGCCCATTTGTATGTAGGATCTTTGCTGCGACGTGGAATGTCGGTGGTAAGTCACCACCAAGGGGGCTGAATTTAGATGAATGGCTCCATACTTCTCCCCCTGCCGATATCTATGTACTAGGGTATGTGCCAGACGGCCTTTCCTGTTGATATCTCTCTTGATTTAGAGGGTGGCCATTTTGGGCCTTTTCCGTTAACTGGTCTTTAAATCTTTGACAGGTTTCAGGAGATTGTCCCCTTGAATGCTGGAAACGTTCTAGGCAGTGAAGATAACCTTCCAGCCAAGAAATGGGTGTCCCTTATCAGGCGGACACTGAACAAGAATCCTGGAGCTAGTGGTTGTGGTGGCTATCATACCCCTTCACCGGTACTTGATCCAGTTGTAGAATTAGATGCTGATTTTGAGGGGTCTGCGAGAAGGCAGGAGAATTTCCCTTTCTTCCACCGGCGCTCGTTCCACAACCTCAGCCGTAGCTTAAGAATGGATGGGGACTACATGTTCCCACAACCAAGACTGGATCGCAGGTTTAGCGTCTGCGATCCAGTCAACTTGGGAGGTAGACCTAGTGATTATGATGGAAATTTGCGATGCCCTGGATCACCTGATGAGGAGAACATGGATATGGAAGTGACCGATGCTGCACAATTTTCGCCATTCCCTCATAGCTACACTGCATCTGCACCTTCTGAACAAAATGATGAGCAATCAAACAGCTCTAGGTATTGTAATTACTTAATAAGACACTATATTGTACCACACATTTATGCTTCTTCAATTTCTGTGAACTTACTCATTTAATATGCATGTGGTTCTTCAGGTATTGTTTGGTTGCCAGCAAACAAATGGTTGGCATATTTCTCACAGTTTGGGTACGCAATGAAATAAGAGACGATGTGAGAAACTTGAAAGTTTCTTGTGTCGGCAGAGGATTGATGGGCTATCTTGGAAATAAGGTAACATATAGTCAATGCATTTAGATATCCCTCGCTATAACAATTTGGTCTTTGTCAATGTCATAATTTTCTCGTAGTAAGGTCCTCTCTTTTATTGCAGGGTTCAATTTCAATAAGCATGTCTTTGCACCAGACAAGCTTCTGCTTCATCTGTTGTCATCTGACCTCTGGGGAAAAGGAAGGTGATGAGCTGCGCAGGAATTCTGATGTTCTGGAAATTTTAAGGAAGACGAGATTCCCACGGGTTCGTGGTGCTGGTGATGTTAAGTCACCTGAAACAATCCTTGAGCATGAGTAAGACTTTATTTGTGTCGTTCAACAGATTAATATGGAAGTCAGGGCAGACTTGTTTTCTAACTGTTTATGCACCTAATAACAAATTGCAGTCGTATTATATGGCTTGGGGATTTGAATTATCGGATTGCCCTGTCATACTGTTCGGCAAGAGCTCTTGTGGAAATGCATAACTGGAAACAATTATTGGAGAAAGATCAGGTAATTTGTTGTTCTCTTTCAATAATATCATTTCAGTTTTACTGCAAATGGCTGTTCAACTGTAGAGGTTCTGAAATATACTTCATCAATTGACGAAATTGAAACATGAATTTGTTTCATAAAAAAGGGTTTGAAAATACATTTTATGTTATTGTCCCTTCTATTTGCCCCCGTTTTCTTTTTGGTTTTATGAAGGCTGTGACAAACCTTTGACATTACCTCTTACAAAACAGCTCCGCATGCAACAAAGGTATGGGCGAGTTTTCCAGGGTTGGAAAGAAGGGAGGATTTATTTTCCTCCCACATACAAATATTCATTCAACTCAGATCGGTATGCTGGAGAGGGCATGCACCCCAAAGAAAAGAGGAGAACACCAGCATGGTAGTTTTCTTTAGCTAATATAACATAAATAAATGGCACTGATACGTTTTCTGTGTTTTGTTTACTAGAGATCTTATTCCTTTTCATATCTTGCTTATGAATAAACAGGTGTGATCGCATTCTCTGGTATGGTAATGGCCTCAATCAGCTGTCTTATGTTCGTGGAGAGTCTCGTTTCTCCGACCATAGGCCAGTGTACAGTATTTTCTTGGCAGAGGTTGATATTGTACACCAGAAGAGGAGAAACATGGGCTATTTCAGTTCCAGAATTGAGGTGGAAGAGCTCTTGCCGCATTCTCAAAGCTACAGAGAAATAAAGTTTTACTGAGTTGACTTACAGCATGATGTAAGGTATGCTAACTTCTCTTGGTCGCTGAAAAATTCCTAATGATACTACACCTTGCACTTTGTTCAAGTTGCATTGAGGCCTAGAAATGCATATCTGTACCTTGTTGACTTTGCATCCATTTTTTTTTTGTCCATTTTGGCTAGGAGGTTGACTTGTATTTGTACTTCACTGATTATTTACTCTTCTTGGTGCTTCATGCAGGTTAGGAGGTTGGTCAAATGTTCTATATGTAGGGTTCCAGATTCAGCTCACTAGACAAATCAGATGTGAGTATGCTTAAACAATTTACCTTTGACGATATGTTTGCCAACTTGAGACACGCTTAGCGTCAAAGATATGACTATCAATCATTGTTGACTGAAACCTAATGTTGTCTTTGCTTGGTGTGCTGATGACAGATACTGAAGAAAGAATGTGCAAATACTAACATAAAAGGTACGGTTTCTCAATCATCTGGCTCTGTGAAAACCAAGTTAGCTAATGATGTTTTTTTCTTCATTGCAAAATAAAGGTAGTGATGTTTTAGTTATTGTTGTTGCAGGACATTGGGCAATTTTGCTGTTTGCCATCGGAAGACGGCGCCTGTGTCGTCGAGAAAGGATCAGCCCATGTCACTAACCATACACTTCATCCAACTTTTGGCTTTTAGTTAGTTGCTCCTAGCAAAATATTTGTTTCATCCTCTTTTTTTTTTTGTTGGACCTTGGAGTGTCAGCAAACACCAAATGTTATTTTCTTCCCTTCTTTCTTTCTTTTGAGCTTAGAAACTTTGTAAAACTGCCAGTGTATCTCATGCAAGCTGTTTTAAGGCAATGATACCCGGAATTAGCTTTAGTATATAATTGTCCCTAAGCCTGAGGGAGGAATGATGGGGTGTGAGTGAGGCTTTGCATGGACACAACAATCATTTGGATGCCTTTTCTGTTGTGCTTGAGAGCAGCTCAGTGAGGCATGCATTTGCTGCACTCATTGCTGTGTCTGTGTGACAAAAGGATTGGCTTGGCGCTCTCCATGATGCTTCTCCAATCCATGAAGTTGCTCTCTCTCTTTGCTCTGCAATGCTCCTTGAAAGCTCTTGTTGTTAACAATCAATTCATAGCTTGGTTTGGTGCCCCCGGCAATAGTTTAAAGAAGTGAAGCCTTTTCATCCCATCTCATTTGCTCTGTATGGATTTGCCGGTGTCCTTAAGCTCTTGTTTACGTCTCTTGTTGTCTAAACCATGGAGATAATGTCACAAACGCTGCACGCGCACGCCCATGGTACTGTGAACTTATTAGCATTGGGAGCACAACCGATTGAACCCCAACCTTTTGGTGTGTAGCTGCGTGGAGCACATGTTTGGTTCATTCATGCACGCCGTTGCCACGGCACTGGAACCAACATGCATCGTCTCTGCTGCAGCTACAGAGACGGGCATATCGTGCGGTTCCCAAGTGCACGGCCATTTGGCATTGACAAAATCTCCGGAAATCACAGAGGAAATTTAGTGCGTTAGCAATTGCACCAACAGATTTAAGAATGGTGTGCTGGCCGGTGACCGTCCCAAAATTCAGGTTCAGAACTTCAGCTGTTTTGTACTGATCCTCTGCCCTGCATGTGAAGCCTACTACGGAGTAGTTTAATGTTGAGTCAACCAGGGCCTGTGCTAGTACTCCATGTGATGTGAGCACACACTGATGTGGTACTACACGTTATTCTGGAACTAGGATTTGTTTACTGCAATCTGCAGCTAGGTTTCAACGGAATCCCCTGTGCCGGGGCGATACCGTTCTGCCCCGAGCAGCAACCGCCCGGGCTCCTCCTGCCTCCATGAGAAAAGCAAAAGCACGAGGACGGAGATGGAGAGAGACGCCGGTTTCTGTTCCGGACGAGGAGGACCAAATCCAGCAGTGCGGTGCACGTAAAAGATAAAGTCTTTGGGCGGTGAACGAAAGAGAGGGAGGGCGACAGTCACATCAAATCCAGCGGCCCCAAAGTGCTCCTACAAGCAAAGCATCTGTGCACTGTCTGACTGACAGTTTCTTGACACCCAGCTTTTGCTTGCTCTGTTCTTTTTTTTTTGAAAAGAATGCTTGCTCTGTGTCTCGCCCGTACATAAACCTCTGACAGCTTTGCTTTGTTTAGAGTACCGATCAATGTCCGTTCGTGATTCGTTGGGTAATTAGCTGCGTTGGTGTTGCATGGAGGATGGAGCCATAGACCCGTGAGCTGCTTGCAGCATGGAGAATGGAGAGATGATGGGAGATTAGTACCAATCGTTTGAGTGCAGGCTTCACTGGGAAGAAATGATGAAGTCTGCATGAGCGTTGGATGAAAAAAATAGTTAAAAACAAAATAAAACAATTTGCGGTGAGCGTGGATCGAACACGCGACCTTCAGATCTTCAGTCTGACGCTCTCCCAACTGAGCTATCCCCGCTTGATTGAAAAAGCTATATATATCCTCAATTCTACTAGTGTGCTGTGTCCTGTGCGTGAGGACGGCCACGACGACGCGTGCGACATGTGGCAGGTGCCTCGGTCGCCTTGCATGGCTGCTCTGCTTCTAGCAGTCCGCACGTCCTACGAGGTGGATGATGGATGCATGCACACACAGGCGTAGGCCATGGGCCCATGCATGTCCGTCGTTGTCTGCGCCGGAATTGAACACGTACAGACAGAGAGGCAGTTGCGCCAGCAGCAGTGCAGCACCGACGCGCGACGCAGCTGCTGGCTGCTGCCCGGAAGCAGTCCGCAAATCAACTTGCAAAGAGGCAGACATGGAGCAGAGACCTGCATGTTTCAGCATGCATGCATGTAATATCGTGTCAGGCGTCAAGTCGCAGCTTGTGTCTGCACGACGGTGTCGGGCAGGGCTGGATTGACGATGATAGATGGACGGATGGATTCGAGACCGGTGAGAATAGATAGATTGATGGAAGGATGGAAGAGTGGACGGCGCTGCGCCTGCATGGCCCGCTTCGGGCGTCTCCGACGCGACAACTCCATGCCCACTTTTACTCCTAGTCCCCCGGAAAAGGCTAAGGCAAGTCAACCTCTGCCCCTAACCTTTAAAATGAACGTTCTGTCCTGCTCAGCGAGATTCTCTACTTTAAATCTACTTCTCTCGCACTCGTTAACCTTTACACTCAACCTCTATACCAACCACCATCACACGGGACCCACCAGTCAGGTTTTCTTTAATCCCCTGCCGCCCTCTCTCTCCCACCTCTTTCCTCTCTCTCTTCCCACCGCTCTGCCTCGCTCTCTCCGCCGCTCACCCCATCTCCCTTCCTCTGCTCACACGCGGCGCCCACCTCCTCCCTCCTCTGCTCGCACGCGCCGCCCTCCTCCTCCCTCTAGAGCTCCCGCTCAAGCTCTCCGCGCCGGCATCCCCTTCCCCTCCGCGCTGGAATCGAGCCATGGAGCGCCTCGTCCCCGGCGCGGCTTGGAGCTCCCTCTTCCTCCCCGCGCGGGCGGCGGCCTCGAGCGCCGGCGGCCGCGGGCCGCTCCTCCTCCTCCGCGCTGCTCCTCCTCCACCGCACGGTGCCGCGCCCCTCTTCCCTTCCCAGCTCGCTGCGGCGGCCGGCACGGAGCAGGCCCGCGCGCCGCCTGGGCTCCTCCACACGCGGCCGAATCTTGCGCCTTTTCTCCATCGCCGCCGGCAACTCCCTCCCCGCGCCGGACCCCATGGCGCAGCACCGGCGCGAGGAGCTCCTGGCGCAGCAACGACGGCGGATCGGGTGGCAACGAGAGGGGATGGAGAGGCAGGCGAGGCGGGCGGAGGAGCTCCAGCGGCGGCCTCCTCCCGCTCCTCGAGTTCGGTGGATCGACCCCGAGCTTCTTCTCCTCCTCCGGTCGGTCCGCCTCCTCTCCTGCTCCGGCGTGACGGGCCCGGTCCGGCGCAGCATCTCCGTCGGCAGCATCTCCGGCTTCCTCTTTCCTACGGCGGCCGGCGGCCCTCCAGCGCGGCACGGCGGCACTTCTCTGCTTCCTCCCTCTCCCAGGTCGCGGCGCGGTGGTTGGGGAAAGCGCGCGGTGGGCGGGCCCCACGCCAACGTGGCTGCTCCCCGGCCGGCTTTTCCGCACTCTCGCAGTCCCGTGCGAGCGCCGAACCTGGGAGGTACCGTGCCTCTCCCAGGTCGCCGCTGCAGAGGAAAAAACGGGATACCGACCTGCATGCAGGCCCCCGTGGCACATACCGTGCCGGATACGGTATCCGGTGCAGATAACCTAAGATCAATATCGCTAGGCCTTGTTTAGTTAACGAAATCGGGTTTTGATTTTACCGATTTAGAAGTAGTAAATGTAAACGAAAAAGGTGAAAAGTTATATGAATAGGGTGGAAATTTCGAGACGAATCAGCATGTGTAGCTGCACGTACTACGTCGTTAAAATCAGCATTAATTATTTATTTGCTCTCGACACGATAATCATCTTCGCTGAGCTTGGATTGAGCACTGGCACCTGCGCTGCTGCCGCCGCACCACGTGCACCGCCGCACCACGTGCACAACAATAATCTAATGAGCCTACTTAATCTATGATTTGTAACAGTAATACTACAGTAACCATCCACTAATTATAGATTAATTACCCTCTAATTACTATCGTTAGATTCGTCTCGAGATTTCCAACCTATCCATATAACTTTCTATCTTTTTCGTCTACATTTACTACTTCTAAATAGATAAAATCAAAACCCAAATCTTTTCCACGGCGCGGTAGTAGTCGGTGGTGGATCGCGTGCGAGTAAATTTTTTGGGGGCACCGTACCGATGTGTGCCTGCATGCATGCGCTAGCTGTTCCTCGCTCCTCTGTCCTAGCTCATCAACTAGCTGATCTCGATCTCCATGCATGCACGAATGCGGAATGCCCTAGGCAGGCAGGCGGGCGGCAGAGAGGCATGCATCCTGTACGGCATCGCGTCGCTCGCGTGCAACGTGCATGCATGCAACCGGCACGACGACACCGCGCGGCATGCATGCACCTGCGAGGACATACGTGCTTTCGGTCGCACTTGCACTATCCGTCCCATAAAAAAATGCAATTCTAGTTCTTTTTTCCGACAGATTAGTGATGGTGCGAAAAGACTCCCCTACCCTCAGTTTTTTACCTAAAGTGGTTAGTTTTGACATGCAAATCAAATCTGGCCACCTAATTAGAAAGGGTGTTGTGATCCAATTTTTAAGATTGCATTCTTTGTGAGATTTTTTTTTCAAACGTTAGAATTGCACTCTTGTGGAGTATATAGCTGGCCTGCCGCACGCACGCCCACTAGCATGACGACGTGCCGGCCGGAGACACGCTGCCTGCCACTCAGCTGCGCTGGCTAGAGCCAATGGTATCGCCCGTGTGTCCGTCCGCTTTCTGGGCCGGCCGTTAGGCCCAACAATGCCACAAACAACAACATGCGCCATCTAGTTTCGGGCCCATCTACCTATCTGGTATTCTCATCGGCCCACAAACAGGCCGCATATACATAAGCGGCCCACGTCGTCGCTTAACAACTCCGCTACTCGATCGTCCATCTTCCTCGCAGGAGGGACGAGGACAACAAAGGCGACCAAGTCGCGGCACCATGCATGCTCGCACCGCCGCCGTCAAACTTTTCCGAATGGGACTTAATTACTGTCAGTCTGTCACTGTCACTGGCTGCTTCTTCTCCGGCCGCGCCCTTTCTTTTGCGCGTCTCGATCACTTTTCCATGTCCGGTCGTTGTGTTTGGTCCAACTGCTCCATCTAGCGCCATACTATCTAGGAGGATTTAAAAGACGCGTCATTTGAGTGGACAGATTCTAGAGCACTAGAATCTGTCCTTTAATTTCTATCCGTTCTGAAACTAAACAACATTTCTTACCAAAAAAATAAAGAACAAAGCAGTGTGATTTATTGTACTAGTAATAAGTACTTCCCATCCGAAAAAAAAGCCATCTTTATTCATAAGGAATGCGGTGATGAATCGAGTGCAAGAATGATCTCTGTATCTAATCTCACGGATGAACAAGTCACAAATTCGGAATAAAAGGGCTACTACAGGAGTATAGAACGAAACCAATGGAACAACCCAATATTCCGTCGCGTCGTCGCGATCCCAGCGCACGACGAACACACGGACGATGAATGAACGGAACAACACCCGGCTCCCTCCCTCCAAAACCTGGCCGATGCGATGCGATCACGCGGCGGCGACGGCGAGGACGGCCGCGGCAACGAAGCCGGCGACCAGGGCGGCGCCGGCGGAGGACCCCCTCAGCGACGCGGCGGCGCCGGGCACGGACTCCATCGCCGGCGTCGTCTTGGACCCCGTGGCGCCCGGCGTCTGCCCCGCGGGCGTGCTAGTTCCGGGCGAGGTCGCCGGCGACCCAGCGGCGGCGCCGCCGGAGCCCTTGCAGCTGCTGACGTCGGGCGTCTTGACCTTGCATGCGTCGGGGAGCCCCAGCGCGCGGGTGCGGTTGACGGAGAGCCCGAGCGACGCCGGGTCGGCGTTGAGCGCGACGCAGAGGCACTGCGGGTCCGACTGCACCACTTTCCCCAGCTGCGCGCAGCACGTCGCCGGCGCCGTCGACTCGTTCCCGGAGATGTAGTTCAGGCACGGCGACAGGCTCACCAGCGCCGACGTGCACTGGCTCGACGGCGACGGCGACTGCGCCGACGCGCCGCCGGCCAGCAGGAGGATGGACACCATCAGCGCCGCCGCCGCGAAGGTGGACGCCGCCCTTGCCGCAGCCATTTTCCTTCTTCCTGTTGCTTGGTTTCCTTCCTTGTCGCCTTTCTGACGCCTGGTGAAATTGAACACGCGGCCTGGCTGGCTAGCTCTGTGGTTGTTTGTGCTTGGCGATCTGAGATTGTGAGTGGCTTTATAGGTGGTTTCGAATTGGGGTGGGAATGTGAATGGAGGTGGTTAACGGAAGAGGACGACAGGGTGGTTAAGTATAGGTGAGCTGAACTTTCCTACTCCTGCAAAAGGGAAAATAATTTTCTTTTGCAGGAGTTGTTATGCGGAAGCAGCCGCCAGCAGCCTCCAGAAACTTGAGGATTGCAGGATTCAGAATGGTCTTCGTCGTCTTGCACTTGTGCTGTTTGAAGTTTCATCGCCGTTTCAGAATTCAGACATGATCAGGCATTCAGATCGACCCAGGTGCCGTTGAACTCTCTGCAGAAACAACAGCCGTGTTGGAAGGCACTAGCAACGGTATCCACGCGTGTCACTACGTGAATGCCTTTGACGGCTAGTGAGTAGAATTCGTTGGTGCCATTGGCTAACAACGTGCGGTCTTCTCCTGAAGTTAGCTTGACAGGGTTGCTTCTAGACACAAGTTCCGTGAAGAGCAAGTGCTTTGAATTTTGTACAGGTTCTTTGGCCGTGTTTAGATGGGAGAGCGGAAATTTTTTGGATGTCAAATCAAAAGAAATTTACCATTCAGAAGTAGTAAACGTAAACTATTGGTAAAACTAATTACAGATCTAGCCAGCAAATCGCGAGACAAATCTAATGACGGGTAATTAGAGGGTAATTAATTAAGAATTAGTGGACGGTTACTGTAGCATTAATGTTGCAAATCATGGATTAAGTAGACTCGTTAGACTCGTCTCGCGACATACACTCCATCCATGTAATGGATTATTTTGTTCGTCTACATTTAGTACTTCATGCATTTAAGATTCTCTTTGATGTGATGAGTGCAAAAAAAATTTACAGGGGCAACTAAACACCGCCTTTCTCTCGAACTATAATTGTCATGAATTTTTTGCAAAGGAAAAAAAGAGGTGAGCCCCTCACATACATATATAATAATTAATAAAGTACACTACTTTCAGAGACCAATAGACCATGGCTAAACAACATGATATGCCATGAACTTTGGATTTGCTAAAGCTAAAATAGCTACTGACATGCTTTTTTTTTTCTTTATCAGCCCAGGCCCTCACACAAAAGAAAAAGAGCCTGTTTAATTCTTTCAATTTAAACATAGAAAACACCCGGGAAGCTGCATGCGACATTGATGAGAATTACTGTGGTGGTGTGTCATGCCTTGCTTGTTTTCTGCTTGTCGGATCGATGCCTCTTTTCTTCCTCATCGTCATTCAGTCAAAAGTTGTTATGCAGTAGTCAAAAGTGGTCGGTTACCTAACGATATACCTTTGAGTAGCAGCATTTGATTTGATTCTCTGTGTGTGAGATAGACACAAAAAGAAAGAGAGCCTTTTTATTTCTTTTTCAATTTAAACATTAGAAAACACCCGTAATTCGGGAAGCTGCATGTGAAATGGTCAAATGGATGAAGAGCTGTGGTGGTGTGTCACGCCCTGCTTGTTTCCTGCTGGCCGGATCGATGCCTCTTTTCTTCCTCATCGCCATTCAGTCAAAAGTGGTTATGCAGTGGTTGAAAATGGTCGGTTACCTGACGACATACCTTTGAGTAAATAGTATTTCCTTTGCTTCTGGTGTGTGTCCCAAATTCCCAATGCATCTAAAAATTATATATATAGTACTCCCTCCGTTCCTAAAAATTCCTCCGTTCCTAAATATAAGGCATTCCAACTTTCTTGGAGAGTCAAACTATTTTATCTTTGACCAAAATTATAGAGATGACTTTAAAGATTTATGATACCGAATAGCTATACTATGAAAATATATCTAATGATACTTATTTGATATCATAAATGTTAGTACTTTATTGTTTAAATTTAGTCAAAGTTGAGAAAATTTTGATCTGGTGGTACGTTACTCAAACTTTCTTGCGGTACCAAATGGTTATGTTGGAAGTTCAAATCTGGTGCAGGTTTATTTAGTGGTTGGATGAAATTGGCTTGAAACGGTAGGATTAAGATGCAGATGATCCCAAATGTAGCACAAACATGCAGTCCATATGTAACAAGCAAATGTTGCCTATCCAATCGAACGAAAATTGGAAGCCTTCCATCCACAAAGATGGGCAAACAAAAGAAAAGGTGGTGCAGTTTTTTTTTTCAAGAAAAGGTGGTGGTGATCACGCCACAATTGACAATTAGGCCCAGATCCACCACCGTCCATAGTCCATACACACACACTAGCAACCCACGCCAGCTCGGATCTTTGTTACTCGGAACTCGGAAGAACACGGGTGGTGGAGGCCGTCAGACGAATCGTAGTCGGAACGGTCG